>OX438741.1:7486923-8686923 GCA_949316235.1 Oegoconia quadripuncta | reverse complement strand
AGATCTCTTGTATATTTAATGATAAGGAATGACATTACATATTTGCCAACCCCCTCGAGTATGTCGTGCATTATGTCCACACCTACCTGGTTAAATAAACTGAAATGTTTGACAGATAACCAAATACACTTTTCTTTTATACCTGTAGTGCTGGGATTATTTATTTCCAGATGTTCGATGTAATTATTATTATTTCGAAGTAAACTTTCTGTCTCAAAACACTGAGTTTTCATAACTTCTTTTGGCACTACACAAATTCGACAAGGATAATTCGATGAAAAAGATTCATTGAATCCTATTATGGAATGGATACCAAGGTTGTCACCTATAATTAGACCTAAAGCAAAATATAATTGACCTTGAAATATAGGAGCATTAATTTCTATTCCAGTCTCAAATAAAAAGTTTAATTCATCAATAAGGGGCTTAAATATAACGTTATTACCAAATGCAACCCTGTCAGATGAATGAAACAATAAAGCTAAAAAAATGTTGCCTAAGGCAGAAGCTCTCTCGGGGGGCATACAACCAACTGATACATATACTGCTCCTAGTTTGTGAATCCCGGAATGACTACCTAAAACGTTGCCGCTTTCATAATCATCAAAGAATAAAAATAAAGGAAACACTACTTTGTCTTTGCATCTTTTCATGAAATTAGTCCAAAATGAACCCTGTATGAAATTACTAATATGATCATTAACGTTTCTTAAATCTCGAATGTACTCTAACGTTTGTTGTAATACCCCATCTAGGGAAAAAAATTTTTGGAGAATGTGTCTGAGCGAGATAAACTGTTCTGTACATTCTACTGTTACTGCGCTGACAACACCGCGTTTAGTGGTAGTAGTTTTTCTTTGTCCTATCACTATTTCATTAGGGGCTATAAAAGAACCCACATTTTCAAAATATTTAAAACGCTTATGCTCAGTGTTAAATGTTTTGAATGGGCAGTTGACAACAGACATCACTTCTTGTTGAATTAATGCTAAATTTCCTGCTCCATCATTATTCTCCATTCTTTTTGCAAAAACGTTTTGAATATTATTGCCTATTGTACTAAAAATATGATCCAAGCCTTGAACTACATCCTGTACAGTTTGCCTGGGTAATAAAGGGTTTGCATACAAACTTGCTAAAAATAAAGGTATTTGGTTACTGTTTGAGGTTGATGCATTTTGAGTAAAAGCTACGTTTGTAATTTGATCTAACATGTCTACAGAATAAGTGCTAGATTCATTATTTAAACCATTCAGATCATTTGGCGGATTTAAAATAGAAACATTAATGGAATTCGTCTCTAATTTGCTATCATCAACCAACAATGTTCGATTTTCTTGACTATTTGAACTACTAATGTGAAATTTGTTCAAATGTTTAGAAAACGTATTTTTTAAATAAAAGGAACGGTCACAGCCCCCGTCTATACAGTGATATACTGAAAACTTATGTTTACTATGAGCTCGAACAAAATGTTTGAACAAGTTTTTAACATTAGAAAATTTTTCAAAACATAAGAAACAGGTAATCATGATCAAATTTTCGGAGTGCACAGATATAGTTTTACCGATTTTACGATAGATGGTATCTCGTATTGTAAATGGTCCCAAATTATATATATAAGTACCTTGCAGTAATTTCTTTCATTACGCTGGATCCACTACATTTATGAACGGTTATAAATTCAATCTCAATTTTTGCAGCTTAGTATTATGTCGTCAAAACAATCAAAACATAATCAAAATCTCTTCTACTTGATTTCTAAGCCTAGGTCAGTTACCAGAGCACGGACAGTGGTAAATAATTTATCGTATTTGGTAGTTAAATTAAATATAGCTTTTTGAACAAATTGCCACACGTGGCTGGATTCTGCAGGATACTCTGCATTTAATACAAATATAATTTTAAAGCAAGCATCAACACATTTTACGATAGACGGTATTTCGTATCGCAAATGGTTCAAAATAATATACCTTGCAGATATCTCCTTTATTGAGGGACCCACTACAACTATGAATGGTTGTAAGGTCTTTCGCCGTTGTATGGTCTCGTCTATCTCAGCTGCGCTCTTCAAATGGCAAATAAAACTTCCCAGAACTTCGTGTTTAGAAGGTCTCCACTGTTTTTTGGTCTTAACTGTTTTCACCATGGAAGTAGTCATCAAAAATGGCAACGTCATAAAAGCAACCGTATTGAGAACCTCGTCAGAATCTACAAGAAAAAACACACGATTGTTTTGTTATACATTATTTGACGAAAATTGTTTGGGTAATGCAGTGCCTCATCTACGAACCTACCTACTAAATAATATTCAAACCTGATCAGTCGTTTTAGCATAAAAGGACAAACAAACAAACATCCATAATATGAGTGGGATGTTAAATTTATTTCAAACTTATTTATAGATAGATTTTTATATAGATTTTCTGAAAGTTGTAGAAAAGTTAGTCCTTGTTGAGGGTGTTCCAGCTTTTACATGATTTTTGGCTAACCCGTATATAAATGAGGATAAGTGCTTGTAAAATATTGCGAATTTACCATTGTTTTCCATAAGGCTTAAAATTTCCTTCAATCCAGAATCCTGTCTTTTTTTGGTATATTCCAGCAGCTTTGGTCTAATTATAGGCCAGTTCTGATATAAATTGTCATCACAGAGTGGATACAATTTTTTGAAGTCATTCAAAAGCTGAAAAATTAGGTAATAAATACATAGTTGTCAACTAAAACAATACACAACGGAAAACTTTTGTTCTACAACTTTTCAAAATTCGCGAAAAATTATTTCAATTCTTCATACAAAACAGTCAATCTAATCGAACATTTTATATGAAAAGGCGAAAATATTTTCCCGAATTTTGAAAAGTACTTAAGTGGTGAATGAAAATGTGAATGGAGGTAAAAGCAACATTTTCAAAATTATTTTAAATTTTATGTTTCTTCAAAGATTTAACCCAGTATACAACGCTGGGTATACAGGATGTTACAAAACAACCCAAACTATATAAAATTCTAAAAATATTTTTGTGATCAACTGTTAAGGCCATTCAACCCGGAATTGACGTTTATATACGTAATTTTACTATTTTGTCCAATAAACATCAATTTAAGGTCGTATAACCTTAACAAGTGATCACTCGCATAACATACGCACACGAACAAACACACACACACACTATTATAATTATTTATATTTAAATATATAATCATATCAATCAATCAATCAATCAAATACGCTTTATTGTTTAAATATGTCATATATATGTACATATATTATATTGATTGCTTACTACTACCTATAACTAATATGTTATAAAATAACTTAAAAAAATATTCTATAAGTTTAAATAATGCTATTGTTGATTCTTGTTGTTAAGTTAGCACAATCAAGATTGTAGTACAAAATACTCCGAGGGGTGGGAACCTGGTGATCTGTGCCACAGGTTCATCCTATTACAGACGCCAGATTCGATTGTTATTTATCATACAATTACATTTGTAACATAACATTTGTGAGAATGAAATAAATGCTTACTTACTACTACTACTAGATTTTTTTAGGGATTTTCTAGGAACTGCCCAAAAATATCTTTAATCTCCGATTCGTTTTAAAAGTTAGGTATAAACAAAAAAAAGTTGTAGCGTATAGACCTCACTCTTAAATAGGTACATGTAACTTACCAAAAATACACCACCAGGCTGGTTGAGCGGCTTGTATTTACTTAGGTAATCATCAACTGTCATTTCATTTGATGTTAATTCAGTTAGTCTTTGCTTATCCGTATCGTTCCAATATGTTTCAACAGTTAACCATGGATCACAACAATTATTGAGCCAGAGAAGTTTTTCATTCACATCATCACTTAATGTCTGCAATTGGTCAATTGCTTCTTGAATATTTGAGTTAGTGTGGGGCGAGGCTGTGCTACTATTATATGTTGAGGGATGCCGTTTTGAATATTCTTCGATCACTCCAGATTTTATAAATTCACGCCTACGCTGCCTATAACAGTCTAATAATTTTCCCTTCGCAGAAACCTTTTGTTTGGGAGTGATACTCATATAAGGAATGAAATACACAGACGAGTTTTCCTTATTAAATATTTTTGGTATATCATAAGCCAGTTCGTAAAGTCTTGTGCTGGTAAGTTTTTTTTGTGGGTTGTCTTTTAGTTCGTATGTAATAATAATATTGCAGAGACGTCTTCTATCGGCGTTGTTTAATAGCCCTGAATTTTTATGTCTTAATAATAGAGCATTACCATCATTAGAAGATTTTAAAATTTTGTGCAATTCCTGAAAGAATACAAGTAAAATGAAATAAGTAAAGTAAATAACTGAATTAATAAAATAAAATTGTGTCAATAGAAAAATATTGTGCCACATAAAAACTAACTTTGATACTATAATATTAACCTACACAATTACAATTTAGTAACTTACACATGAAGTATCAGGAAGTTTGATTTCAGAATCATTAATTATGTTTTCTGTATTATACTGTGAATCATTTGAAGGCTCCAAAGGCTGCAGAATATATGTTGTCAACAAACTACACTGTGTAGAAGTTGAGGCGTCCTCAGACATCTAAAATTTTAATAAATTGAAACTGATTAGATTACTAATACATTATTTCTTTACTGTATGCGTTAAAACCATTCATATTTAAAAAAAAAAAGTGTTTGATCTGCCAAAGCTGTATAAGTAGTGTGTACCTGAGTAGGTACCTACCAAGGGACTTACTTAGTTGTAATATTACTTAATTAGGCTTTCATTCCTTAGATCAACAATCATTAGATCAAAATTTATTATGTGAACCCCTAACACACTAATGCTGTCAACACACTAACTAAACAATGGTGTATTGTATGACTCAGCAAGTAGGTATCTAAGTACATGATAGGCAGCTGAACTGTTTTCGTAGGTACCTAAGTGTAAAAAATATTAACTTACGTCGATGTCATTAGTATCGATATTTCCCTCACTTTTGGTTGCTGTTATATCTCTAAGCATCCGAATTTGCGCATTTAGTTTCGCCCTATGGCCAATTACAGGTATCAATTCTTTAACATCACTGTCAGACAGCATTTGCAAGGTTTCAATATCGATGGCTTGTTCTAAAAAAATGTGAGAGAAAAATAAATAGAAACATAACATCGTATTACTGCACATGCATGCAGCGAGACATACGAACTTAAACGAATATAAATAAGAACTGAAGTACATATCTTACCTTTAAATTGAGTTATGTACATTTCTAGACCCCATTCTCGAAGGTAGTCTCCTAGAGGATCTGTATCTGTTACTTCCATTTTCGAAAATTTTAATAGTTTTACGTACACCATGTATCGGTTTGAACACAGTTTTACATCCAGTTTTAAGCACCTACACAAGTTTTTTTAATTTTGTTACTACAAGACAAATCTTGCCGGTGGTGGCTTTGCAAAGAAAATGGACGAACAGGAATGAACAAGTTTGTGACGCGCGCGACGTGCGAGTCCAATGTCAATCCGCGAGCGGGGGACAAGGACAACATATAAACAAAAGAGTTTGGTTACATGTAAGCAAAGTTGTACTACGCACTGAACTTCGTTTGGTTAGTGATTGTATTTTGGTTGGTTAGAAAACGCTAATCTGTAGTTTAATTTTGCTCCACTACGCAAAATATGTTGTATGTAACAAAATACTTGTATAAGAATAGAAAATTATTGTTGAGCAATACCTAATTAAGCTATGTTGTGACTAACCATTGTGATTGAAAAAGACTTGAACTTAGTTTTTGTTGCACATGGGCAATGTTTATACTTAAATTAGATTGACTAGTTTATTTACCTGTAACCACTTGGGTTTGTTTACTCTTGTATTGTAAAATATAAATAAACATTTTATTACAAATAGCTCAACTTAAATAACATTATCTGTTTTGTTCTTCACTGATAAACTAGTCTAGTTAAATCAAATTAACTTTATTAACGCCTTACAAAATTATGGTTATTACTCAAATTACCAAAGTAGATTGGTTAAATATTTTTTTCAGTGTATATCCTATATACATATATACAATATATAGTTTCAAAGGTTTCAGATACTAGTTTAACTGCAATTTCGTTATAAGATGACATTGACTGATGATGACTTTGTATAGAATTCGGGAAAATCTGACGCCCAAATTGACGGAATAAATTCTCAAGGTTGAGATATCTTTATGGCAGCCTAAATAATGTTCTTCCATTATTTATTGTCAATAACGTTGTGTATTAAGGATTATTTGTATTATATCATAAAAATAATATTATATACCTATGTATATTTCAAACATTTTTTTTGTTTGTTTGGAACGAATTGGTATCAACAAAATCAGTACCAATCGAACCGATCATGTACCCCGCTGGGAGTCGAACTCGGCACCTTTGTTTTGTAAACCTTGTGTTGTTCACATTGAGCCATGAAGACTGTCAAAATCGATACTTCTTATATTTATAAGAATTCGAAGTATTCTAACTAATATTATAAAGGCGAAAGTTTGGACGTTAGGTAGAACATGCCCTGGATTAAGCCATAGGATATTTTTTATCCCGATGAAGTGAGTAGATTCCGCGGGATAAACAAATTTCAGCGATAAAGTTATTCCATGCGGGCGAAGCCGCGGCGGAAAGCTAGTGTAGAAGTAAAGGCATAATAAAAAGATTATTTAAAAAACAAAATACAAAATCCGGCAAGCCATTCGTTTAAATGCTCAGTAGCGCCATTTTGTATTTTGGAGGCGCCATGTTGGATTGATTTCTACCGTAAAATATATTATACGAAGTGTCGTCTGTCCTCCAGTGGGAGAGCAAGACGACTCTACTACACCATGCATTTAAAAATCGGCCAAGCCTTTTAGGCTACAGTTTACCCGAAAAAAATTATCTTTCTTTCTGAGGCAGTCGGGTAAATTACGCAACACGCAACTGGACTCAAAGGCAAGCGGGAAATACAAGTAAATGCGTACTTTCCCGCTGCGATGTCAATAACAGTCGTCCTTGATATGGAATTAATCATAAAAACAGGAAAAATATAACATACAACCATAGACTTATGTATACATTACTACGTATGGATCGAGTTGCTGTAACAATCAAAATGACACCAACTGTGTGAATGTGAACTTGACCCATAGTACCTACTAACGTACCACAAGCACACAAGCCTCTTCCGTTCTCAAACTGTTATTGCATTAAATGCCGAATTGTGTGGTGAAAAACTGTACCAATTATAACAGGAAGTATATTTTAAATGATAACAAACACAATGTATTACTCGTTTTTTTTTGTTTATTTATCCATAGAACATTATTTGAATTTTTTCGTAATACGTATATCCTATACATACACTCTAATTTTGTTAGACCTTATATATCAATGCATGCAATTGTAAAGGCCACACAATGACCGAAAAAACATTGGGTTAAACAAACTTTGAATAAAACGCAATACCAATCGCTAGCAAGCTACTGACACACTCATAGGGCAAGTATAGTGCTAAATAGTGATAATCAGAAATGAATTATAAGCGCATCTACTCACACTCTAATTGGTTTTATTGCAGGTACGCATCCGTATGATACAGAATGATAGACCTCGTAATTGGGGCCCCGATACTCGTGTACTCGAGATTTCAGTGCCGATACATAGTATGTACTCGTATACCTATCGTAGGTAGGTGGTTATATTAGATATTCATATGTATGGCTAGACACATTTCCGCTTATACAGAAAACTGCGTGCTGCTCAGCTCACTGAGCTGTAGTTAAGCACTCGTGGCAGTCGCATTAGCTATTCGGTTTCGATTAACAAAGTTAAGCAATGTCTGGTGCTTCAGTCTTTGGGTAGGTGACCACTATCAGCATTTGAAGTGTTTCCGTCCTTCGCAGGGCACGTTAAATAGTCGGTATAGGTTGATTTCAATTGACGGCAGATGGCCTACAGGGGCAGCTTAAAAATACTGTCAGGAGGCCACTAGTCTGACAAATCCGTACTCAAATGGGTGGGTTAGGCTCTCTCAGGAAGAGGAGGGTGTGCCCCAACAGTGGGGATGATGATGTGCTGCTAGAGGGGGTTGATTAAGTTGCTTTGAACACAAACGAGGAGCAACCCGCTGGGGCTCCCTGCCGAGCAGCAGCAGTTTCCTATAATGCAGGTAATGTTAGGAAATGCTTCTTGTTCATCTATTATGTTTACAATTAAAATATAAAAGATCGATAGTGTGATGCAATTTTGAAAAAAAAAAAAAAACAAAATGGCGGATCAGGGCTATGTGAAAAGTTTACATACAAGCGTTGTGTCGAAAACGTCTTTCAGATCAATTTTATGAATACAAATTACATTGCTGACGCTATTACTTCTTATATTCACAGGCTCAGCCCCCAGTAGTCACGATCGCCGGCTTAGTGGCTCGGTAAATACACGTTTTCTGCTGACCACACGTTCCTGTTGGCAGACTAACATAGGAAGGAGAACTCAGTCTGCAATTACCCTGCAGCAATTGCTTTTGTGAAGTAAGGGGTATCGATTCGTATTAGGCTGAAACGGCATTGTCTGTTTATTCCCAAATCTAAAAGCAAGCAAATAGGTAATTGTATATTAAAGATCATGATGCCTGCTTGGGATAAATAACCCTTTGAAATGAAAAATTTGACTTCTAAGTAGGTTTATTATATTTTTATTATAGTTTATAATATATAGTTTATTAAAGTTTATTAAATAGGTAATATTTATTGTACACACGTGGATTTTTTTAAGTGCGCTTGGATGGCCAAATCGTAAACTATGAGGAATAGCGAAAGTACTCAACGGAGCCACGGCACAGATTAATAATAAGTTACTAAAGGCCACGGGTCCGATTTTGATGAAATCTAAAACTGCATCATTCGATTTTTGAAAAATTAATATTCGTAGCCAGGAAACGAACCCGTTGATTTTGAAAAGTCGTAATATAATAAAAATGTTATCTAACCATTCTGTAGCTTACTTTAGGTATAGAATAGGTATTTAGTATTAAACCTACAATATTAAATTAAAGTTACCACTGTGAACTTCATTGCGTTGTACAAGATGCCAAAATATCCTAAAACAATTTTCTTAAAAAAAATATCAATGGCTACTTTATATTTTCTAAAAATAGTTCAGTGAGTCGTGATATTTGCCCTCGATGAAGTTTTTCATAAATATAAAGAAGTTATTGACCGATTTTTTTTTGAAAATAGATCCAGGAGTTCTATGTATATTTTACGTAATTAAATTCACAGCGGTAATTTTAATCTAATTGTCTGTTTTATTGAATACTAAATATCTATGCAAATCTTAGGTAAGCTACGGATTTCTTCGAAAATATTCTTTTTTCTGCCACTGACGTGTGCAAAAAATCACGACCTTTAAGATTATAGGAAGTTAAAACTGTATCCTTACAGGACTATTAAGCGTGTATATTGTGTGGGCGATGACATTGTTTTCTTTGGAAATACTTTTTAAGTTGAAATTAGCTACTCTTCTATAGTTATGGATACTACAGATACCAACATGTTGATGTATATTGTATTCGCAACTCTCTACACAACTTCATAATTTCATCTCAGAGTGCATTATAAAATTGAAATAGCCTGCCCAAGTATTCTGAGGGAACTTTGTACCAGGATTTTATATCCAGTGCTCACCGCTCGAAAAGATACCAGAGTAGTTATGATAAAAAGTTTTGCATATTTTTCGTTATTCGAATTTTATAGAACCCATCTTAGCGTACTGTAAAGGAATGTAAGGAGATTCGCTTGGATAAAATCCTGTATAATCTAACCTATATTATAATTGCGAAAGTTTGGATGTTTATTTGTTTGTTGCTTAATCACGGCGAAACGGATCGACGGAGTTGGATGAAATTTGGTATATAGGTAGAGTTGGATTGATATAGTGAGTAGTTCCCGCGGGAATAAAACAAAGTTACGCGATAACGTTGTTCTACGCAGCCAAAGCCGCGGGCGGAAAGCCAGTTGTGCCATAAAACAAGAGTGTGGTGGTTACTCGAAATAAATGCGTCTCATAACATTCTGCATAGCCCAGAAGATTAGAATATAGCGCAGGCAAAAATTTTCGAAATTCCAAACAGGATTGAGAAATAAAATATCGTATTACTTGAAATGCATTTTATGCATTTCATTTACCTTTGTCAATGTAAATCTTTTGGAAACGATATTATGAATTATAACGTAGTTAATGGGATAATATAACTTATTTCATAAGTATTTTTTTTTTTTTATTAAAAACTGGTTTCGCGTTTGACTACAATCTCACCTGATGGAAAGTGACGATGTAGCCGAAGATGTATCACGCGCACCCAGTAAATGCCTATTCACTCTAGACTTGCCGATCCCAAGGTTGTAAGTGTCGGGAAAAATCGACGCGGGCAGTGAGTTCCATACCTTAGCAGTCCGCATTATAAATGATGAAGCAAAGCGCTTAGTGCGGATGTTCGGTATGTTGACAACATATGGATGGAAAGGAAATATTTAAGTATTAAGAACCAAAAAGCCATGCCATGTTGGATTTTATACCGTAAAAAGTATCCTATGACACTCTAGGGATTAACACGAATCGAACGACCTTGCATTTCAAAATCGGTCGAGCCATTTAGGCTACAAAAATAGAAATCTACATACATAACATACGCTCGAAAAAGATTACCGATACGACACCATCGGCCCCACACGTAGTCACAAAATTGCCGCTTAATACCCGCTAACCCGACGAAAAACGACGGGTGTTATGTTATCGACGCGTTGTATGTGTGTATGTGTCTTTGTCCGGTCCGATTACAGTGCGGTTTTTGTTTTTAACACAGTTCGATTGGTGTATTTGGATGACATCACATTCTTTTGGAACATTTTAATTTTCTATTTCTATTATATTAATATCTGATGTAAGAAACACGCAACAGTGGCGCCGCCAAACAATATGTAGGGAGAGAAAAGAGCAGTTTTTAATCACATTCTAGAGCTTAGCTTAGTATTTACAGTCGCAGTAAAGAATAATGAACGAATATATTAAGGGAACAAAAGGAGATACAACATAGATTTTTTTTTATGCACGACGGGTTCGTACTTGACCTCAATCACACCTGATGTTAAGTGAAGATGAGGTCGAAGGTGGAAGCGCACTGACCCGGAAAACCCAACACATTTGGGGGACTGGCTATCTTATCTCTGACAACCGGAACACAACAATGCTATTAACATTGCTGTTTGGCGGCAGATTTAGATAAGATGGTGGTAGCTAGCCAGCCGGACATTTAAAATGCCCTACCACCAACCAAACCGAGTACTTAAAAACATGTACCCCGCTGGGGATCGAACCCGCGACCTCCTAATCGTAAACCCAATGTTGTTTACATTGAGCCACGGAGGCGGTTAGGTTATAGATTTCACTATCTTTAGATAAGAATTTAATGAGGCATAGACGTCCAAACCCTGTGTTCTTATTTCGATAACTTAGGACGTGGGAATCGAACCCTATACAATTGGCCACGATGCTATCTGTCGAAATGGCAAGGTAATAGGTAGATGTACTGGTGCGATAATACGGTTATAGAGCTCGTTAACTCAGACTTGTCTGATTATCTATGTTCCTATTTCCACTTTCACACTATACGTATACTATACATTGTGGACTTTCAATCAACCCGACTTGAAGCTAAGAGAGGCCATAGAGCTATTGTTTGCATAGGTATACAACAAAGTTTACAAAATTAAAGTCTTGAGCTCGACTCACAGTGGAGTGAATGTTTAGTTTGTTGGTTGGTAGAATTGGTTGTTTAGTATGTTTGATTGTTGGTAGGGATATTATAGGCCCGTATTAATAAACCATTCTCAAGATTGAGAACAGTCTTGTGATCGGTCTAAAGTAAACGTGTTGATTAATAAACCTTCATTGAGACCTGAAACGCACGTGCGTACTCAAGCAGTACTTACTTGAGAGGTGCTTCGAGTTTCACGTATTAATAAACGAAACTCAAGACTATCATTCATTCGCCGCTGAGGCGAATACTTGAAAAATCATCTCAGTTGAGTAGACCTCAAGATTGGTTTATAAATTAGCACGAAGCTTGAGATAGCGTCAACTTCTTGAGACACATCTCGGCTGATACAGCCTCAAGACAGAGATTGGTTTATTAATACAGACCATAATGTCCGTCTGGCTGAATATCGGCATCAATCAATGTTGATAGTGTTTAAGATAAGATAGTTAAATAAGGTAGTTTCGGATGAGCGTGTTTTTCAGCTTTATCGTCATTTATCTTACCGTCAGATGTGATTGAGAAAAACAAGGTTCGTATTGGTAAGTAATGGCATCAAATTTATTGCTCCAGGGACGGGATTCTCCAGGACCCAGAGAAAAGGGTACCTCAAGGAATACTCCGCGTTTAATCGACCGCCCATATTCATTCAATATTCAGGCTAATTAAGGCTTTGAACGTCAACAAACAATGTATTTATTGTTGCGCGGCAGTCGATGTATTAAACCTGATTTTCGGATGAATTTAATACCTACATCGAGTGCCATCTCGCTAGACACAATTGAAAATGTATTGTTACTAAGAGTTATATCGTAGTTTGACACTCAATGTGTTAAAGTAATTTGAAGAAAGTCTTCAGTTGAAGGTAGGCCCCCAGTTACTCTCTCCCTATGCTAAAGTAGTTTAACATTGAATATTATGGCTTACAGAAGTAACAGTCTACCTTCAACTAAAGACTTTCTTCAAATTACTTTAACAAACTACGAGATAACTCGATTTACTACAATTGTCGTAAACCAAATCATTGGTTTAAAGGGCAGCTTAGAAACACTGACTGTTGGGTAACCACTAGTCTCTCATCACTCTAATAAGATGAGGCTATGCCTCAGTAGTCGCGATGTAAAGCTGTTTACAACTTACGAAATAAAGATTATAGTCTAACCCCTTTGTAGAGCCAAGATGACCACACTATTGAACATGTCACATAAAACTGACCGTGAGAAGCAGCCCTCTGTCAAATCAATGCCAGTCTTTTGGCGACGTTTGAACAACTACCCTTAGTTTATTAATATGATGTGAACGTCAGAGGGAACTAGTTTTAACAATAAAAACTATTTGTATTGCAGATATAAATATGTAGTTACTTGTAATGTATGTGTGGCATTTTCTTATAAGAACAAACCCCTACAGGTAATGCAAAATAAAAGATAAAACTATTTATTTCTCTTCAAGCACTCCCCGTGATTACTGTAGCTTCTGTAAAGATTTTACGGAAAGTCTAGTTCCACCGCAAAATTTTTAGTCGGATTAAGATTCCTTAACAACATTACGGGTGCTCCAATTTTAGGAAGGCATTTATACTTCGACTTCTATTTTATTATGTACATCTACTTAAAGTCCTAAATTTATTATTGAAAATGTGGGTGTACCACGGGAACAAAAATCCCGTGGTACTACTGGATCACTTGGTAGTACTACGGGATTTTATTTTACCCGTGGTACTACTGGTGGTAACACTGGTAATATCACAGGCAATAAACGATACGGTGTATATTTGGTGGGGTATTACTTATGTGCATTTATCCGACTGCTCTTAAACGGTGGAGGAAAACATCGTAAGGAAACCTGCATGCCTGAGAAATAAAAATTCTAAGGCATGTGAAGTCCCAAACCTGTATTGGGCCAGTGTGATGGACTATGCCCATACTCCCTCATTATACGAGGGAATGCTATATCCCTGCATGGGATGTTTACGAGCTAAGAGATGATTATATACGGTATAAAGCTAGAAGGAATTAAAACTATATGTGTGTTTATGTAATAGTGAAGATGAGCCTGATGATGGACGCGCTCGCCCAGATCCTTTAACCTCATCTGGAGAAGCCGGAACACAATAATAATTATAACATTGTGTTTGGCAGTAAACTTAGATAAGATGGTGGTAAGGAGACATTCTTATCTTCAGCAGCAAGTTGCTGCCACAATTACATTGTCATCAGGTATCATTGAGTGGATCCAAATTCACTTGCAAGAAATCAACTGACCATATAAATAAACAAGCTAAATGAAATAAAAGCTTGTACTATTTAAGTATTTAAAAACCAAAAAACCCGACAGCATATTTTACGGACGCCATGTTGGATTTTTTTACCATAAAATGTATCCTAGGTCACTCCCGGTACCAAGACGAATCAACGACATCATGCACTTCGAAATCGGTCAAGCCGTAGGCTACAGAATGCGCCAAATAACGGACAAACATACATAAGTAAATACATACATACATACACTCGAAAAACATTACCCTCCTTCCTTGGGCAGTCGTATAAAAATGTCCAATAACATAGAAATGGAGTACTGGATCCCGATGGGAATCGAACTTCCGTTTTG
This sequence comes from Oegoconia quadripuncta, assembly GCA_949316235.1. Taxonomy (NCBI): domain Eukaryota; kingdom Metazoa; phylum Arthropoda; class Insecta; order Lepidoptera; family Autostichidae; genus Oegoconia; species Oegoconia quadripuncta. Next base: position 8,672,496 of record OX438741.1, on the reverse strand, counting down.
TATAAAACTTATGTTGTTTTCATTACGTCAAAGAGGTTGGTTATTTCCTAGACAAAAAAACATCTCAGCGAAAATTCCAGCGTCGCCGCCGGGGTCATTTCACAACCTCTTAGATAAACTTTAATTACATCGCCGTTCCCTGAACTTAACAAGGATTTTTCATAATATATTTTACCGTGTAATACCGCAAGTTCTATAAGCCACAGACAACATAGTGTTTTTAATTTGTTCTACACACTGAGCACAACTTCTATGAGGTGACATAAATAATGGATCGACAAAGTTTCTCGTGTCTCGAATCTTGTCTTTTCGTAGCACAACTTGATACATTGAGAAAATAAGCGTCACATGATTGGTCAGAGGTCACATGGCAATTTCGACGATGTACATGAGTAGTCTTTCATTCCATAGTCTCAATGACGCGCCCGCGACTCTTTTCTTGCTCTAGTTTCGCTAGTCTGCTTGCCCTGATGTGCGTCGTTACCGATGATACCTACATATTTGTTGTTTTTTTTATTTTAAAAACCTAAGTGAGAGAGGGGTTGCGCTGAAAACCAGCGCTGTCAATTGCCATACGACATATTGGCAGCAATTGCTGACGCCCAATCCCTTTGCCACAAATACATTTAATTATGCAAAATAATTTTCTGTATTTTGTTGGCAATAAATACTTTTTCTTTGTTTCTTTCATATTTATGTAGTATTTAATTATGTAATGTTTTATTCAATCACACCAGATGTTAAAAATGTGTAGCCACAATGTTTTCAAGCGACAATAAAGCGTATAACATTAAGGCTTAAAGCAATTACGTTGAAACATAATTAACAAATTGCAAAGCGGACACGAACTCATTAAGTCATAGTTAGAGGCATAAAACGGCGTAGGCGGCTCCGCGAAAGCCTTTGTAGCGACGGAAATGAGCTTAAATACTCACCTGGTGCAGAATGGATGGAACTTACCAAGTGTTTTAAGTTTGATGTAGGAGCTAGATACCTCGCTATGACTAGAGGTCGCGGGTTCGAATTCCGCAAGGGGCATACCCGAATCATGGGTGTTTATATGTAATTAATTAATTATAATATGTAATTTAAAAAATTAACGTAGTATATCAACCTTCTTGTATTCATAACGACCTGTTTGGTGTAGTGGTTAGCAACTCTGACCACTATACCAAAAGGTTGGGGGTTCGAATCCCGCTAGGGGCATATGTTTGTGTGATGAATACGGACATGAATACCCGAGTTATGTATGTTTTCATTTATAATAAGTATTCATTTATAATAAGTATTTATTTACAAAAATGTAAAAAAATGTATTTATGTAGGTAGTACATCAACCATCTGGTATCCACAACACAAGCCTATAGTTGCTTACTGTGGAACTAGATGGCGCTGTGTGTCTAAGGATGTTTATATTTATTTATTTATATTTATAACACAAAGCCTAGTTGCTTACTGTGAAACAGATGATGTAGATTGCGCTGTGTTACGTACACACAAGATATTTATTTATCACCTGACTGCCCTGGGACGGAAGGTAATCTTTTTCGAGTGTATGTATGATTATATTTAAGTATGTAGATTAGGGGAAGCCTATGTTTAGTAGTGGATGTCATGTGGCTGACATGATGATGAAATATTATTATAATAGTCTTTGATTCTGATTCAATTATTTTTTCTTTTTCTCTGTGCACGTATATTTATCTTTCGACGTTTGGTGTAGGGGTTAGAAACTCTGCTGCTATACCAAAAGGTCGCGGGTTCGAATCCCGCTAGGGGCATATGTTTGTATGATGAATACAGACATGTGTTCCCGAGTTATGGCTGTTTTTCATTTATATATGTATTTATTTACAAAAAAAAATGTATTTATGTAGTTTATCAACCATCTGGTATCTATAATACAAGCCTAGTTGCTTAGTGTGGAACTGGATGGCGCTGTGTGTATCTGCAAAGATATTTATTTATTTATTTATCGAAAGTTCTTCATATTCGCAGGGTCTAACTGTAAGAAATATCTTTTTACAAGCTATTATTTAGCTTACAATGTTCGTATGTACCTAGTTGCCCGTTTCAAAATTTGCAAATTTATCAACCACTTGCAGGTATCTCATTAAACTAATATTTGGCATATTTATGTAAGTTCGGTGACAATGCAATATTATGGTACCGTCGAGCTGATCTGATGATAGAGCTGGGATGTAGGGAGTGGAACTCCCTGATGGAAATGGCAAGATAATCGAATTTGGGTTAGTTTATTTTGTTGCCATGAGCACTTTCCATTACAAAATGATGTCGAGGGTCTGAAGGTGGAGCCAGAAGATTGCCTCTCGAACTCCTTGATGGATTTATGTTACTCGTCTTTGGACTAGAATAATATGTGATAACCATGATGGAGTATAAAGCTTGTGATTGATCACACCTGATGTTAAGTGAAGATGAGGCCAAAGGTGGAAAGCGTACTGACCCGGAAACCCGAATATTTGGGGAACTGGCTATCTTATCTCTGACAGCCGGAACACAACAATGCTATTAACATTGCTGTTTAGTGGCAAATTTAGATAAGATGGTGGTAGCTAGCCAGGCGGACATTTAAAATGCCCTACCACCAACCAAGCCGAGTACAGTAACATGTACCCCGCTGGGGATCTAATCCGCGACCTCCGAGTCGCAAACCCTAATGTTGTTTACATTGAGCCACGAAGGCGGCAAGTATTTTTAATGTAGAATGTACCTTCCTTATTTTTTTTCTTTTTATGCATTCCTTATTTGAACAATAAAGCGTATTTGAATTGTACTTATTTCTTTTGCCGGTGATACTCATAAGAGCTTATTACTTCAACAATAAACTGAATCGAAAATAGAGTAGAGCGCGCTAAGACCGTCCTAGCAAAAGCTCAAAAATGCCCATCATAGCTAGTGAAAAAATCTTGAGTCGATCCAAAACATCCATTAACTTTTTTTTTATGCTCAACGGGTTTGCGCTTGACTTCAATCACACCTGATATTAAGTGAAGATGAGGCCGAAGGTGGAAGCGTATTGACCCCGAAACCCAAATATTTGGGGTACTGGCTATCTTATCTCTGACAACCGGAACACAAAAATGCTATTCACATTGTTGTTTGGCGGCAGATTTAGATAAGATGGTGGTAGCTAGCCAGGCGGACATTTAAAATGCCCTACCACCAACCAACTGCAATCAACCAAGCGAATATACGTAAAATCCTCAATGGAAACATCAATCAAATGAAAAGAATCCTTTTTATGCGACATACAATAACCTCACCAAAATCAATTTCACCAAAAGCATTCCTTTTTTTGACTTTTAAAATTAACAATACAAACCCAAAACCAGGTCGCAAGCGGTAAATAACAATTTTATTCTGAAGTCCAATGATGTCACGGATTCGGTCTGGTGGTCGACTTTAGCCATTTTTAAATGGCCCGCCACGTTTTGTAACGCGATGAAGGCCGAATTTCAATTCGAACAACGTTCAGGCATGCAGGCTCTGAATGGCTCGTATTCCCCCTTGTCATGCAAATTAGTACAAAATGTCTATTTTATGAGAGCTAAAAAAAATCGGTTATGTGCGAGGCGGACTCGCTCGCAAACGAAAGGTTCCGTATTTACCCATTTATCCATATACTAAATACTAGCTGTTACCCGCGACTTTGTCCGCGTAGAATTCTTCTAGTACCAAATGCGTCACTCTACGACTCAAAGGTAATCCCACTAAAAATACAGGAACCAGTGACTTACCCGAGATAAAAAGTAGCCTGTATCCTAATCTGTATACCTACCAAATTTCAACCAAATCTGTTCAACCGTTTAGCCGTGAAGAGGTAACAAACATACACCCACACAAACTTTCGCATATAAAATATCTGTATAGTTGAGATAGTTGGGATTATACATGCGAAAGTGTTTGTCCGGCTTTGGCGCCAAAACTGCTGAACTGATCATATTAAAATTTCGCAGAGAGGTACCTGGAACATATAGGCTACTTTTTTAAGGTTCCGTAGTCAACAAGGAACCCTTATAGTTTCACCATGTCCGTACGTCTGTCTGTCTGTCCGGGGCTTAGCTCAGAGGCCCTTAGTACTGGAAGGCTGTATTTGGCATGGAGTTTTTTTTATGCACAACGTGCTAGCTCTTGACCTCAATCACACTTGATGTTAAGTGAAGATGAGGCCGAAGGTGGAAGCGTACTAACTCGGAAACCGCATCTTATTGACGACCTGTTTGGTGTGACTGCTATACCAAAAGTTCGCGGGTTCGAATATATATGGGCATATGTTTGTATGATGAATACAGACATGTGTTCCCGAGTTACGGATGTTTTTCATTTATTTATTGGCAAAAAAAATGTATTTGTGTAGTTTATCAACCATCTGGTATCCATAATACAAGCCTAGTTGCTTAGTGTGCAACTAGATGGCGCTGTGTGTATTTGCAAAGACATTTATTATTATTATTTATTATTTGGGAGTGCTTATTAATTAATATACATACTAATATCGTGGTAAAATAAAATCTTGAAAAATATTAAGGGGTAAAACGTCTAATGTATAGCGTCGAGTTACCATATTTTACAGCTTACATGATGCCACATTGAGCGAACGAACGCAAATTTTTTACGTGGTACGGAGCAGGTCGCCGTACCACTTCGTGGATGGACGGCACATGCTTGTCGGTGCGTGTTCTCCATTCCAGAACTTTAAAGCCCCAACGGCCGTCAGTACCTACTCCGTCCGAGCTATGTGCCGTGCCCACAGCCACGTCAACTTACTAAACGTTGGACTATGTCGGCGATTTTAGTTTTCCACGGATTTGCTAATTCCCGATTCGATCTCGTAGTGAAATGCCGAGCATCGCTGTCTCCATATCTCGTTGCCTGTTCATAGTACGTAATAATAATAAATACCTTAGATAAACACACAGCGCCATCCAGTTCCACAGTAAGCAACTAGGCTTGTCTTGTGGATACCAGATGGTTGATATACTACATAAATACATTTTTTTTTGTAAATACATACGTAATAAGAACAATGGGGTTTCAATCACACCTGATAAACATCATAAAAATCAAGCAGTAAAACTTGATACAGGCTGGCTTTATTGTAATAAAAACATACAGAAATTATATAGTATTTCCAAGAATAACGCACGCTAATAATGTCACCCAGATTCCCGCACATCTGAAGGAGACGGTAAAATTACGATGAAAAAAGTTTGTTAAAAGGTAATGATGCCATATTTCTTGTAGTTGCGAATTAAATTATGTAGGTATCGCTTTCTCCGGTTTTGCGAGACAAGAAAGCTCGACATGTAGTCACAGTGTAGTGGCTAACCAATAGGCTAGGTCTGAGTGTTGTTTTGATTTCACTTCCGCATTTACTTAGGGAACATATATAAAGAAATGTCCAGTTTTCCTAACAGATAAAATATTTTTTTATGTAGGTATAAGGAGTAGCGTAAACTTAAAATTTAGTTTGGGGCATCTATTAACCCCTTAACAAGTTTGATATTGTGGTCATTAAATTTCAAGCATTTATTTAAATTTAAGATACATCATATGAGTATCACCTTGTAGATAAAGATGATTTATTTGTAAAAGAACATGAGTAATATAAGCATTACGCAGATGTCTAAACAGTTATGTTCTAAATGTCTTGTCTTATGATTATTATTATGTTAGGTTAATTTTTAGATTATAAATAATATCCAAGATGGCATACGTCAGGAGCCATGACTACAAATAATTCGAGATAGGAACCAAATGATAGGTTTCTATGACAAAAAATCAAAAACAGGTATCAGCGTTTAAGAAAAAAAAAATCACCGTCTACGGTTATAAATGACTACCTATAAAAATCAAAAACAAGAAATAACTCAATTGATTGAGGACAAAGGCAAACTCCAGGTCAAGTTCTCATAAAAATTACTATACGGGCACAAGAAACTGTATAGAGGCCGACTAAGGCCTAAATTCGTTATTTCGCTTCGTTTTTTATTTTTTTAAAGGTCGCTATTTATAACCGTAATCAAGTTTTTATATATTTTTATTTTATTTCAACTTGAAAAGTTATTTGGACTACTAAAAAATGTTTTGTGTAGATCAATTTTGGGTACCCTTTTTTATTCACAACGAGTTAGCACTTGACTTTAATAATACCTGATGTTAGTGAAGATGAGGCCGAAGGTGGAAGCGTACCTACTGACCCGGAAACCCCATCTTATTTTGGGGCTGGCTATCTTATCTCTGACAACCGGAACACAACAATCATATTAACATTGTTATTTGGCGGCAGACTTAGGTAAGATGGTGGTAGCTAACATTTAAAATACCCTACAACAAAAAAAACCTTTTTCCAATAGAAGTAGTAAGAATATTGAACCTACCTAATAATGACTATGCATTTCTAAAGACGCTCTATACATACCCTCACCATATACAGAAACGGTCCTAATGAGCATAGATATAATGGCCAAGAATGCTACAACATAAATGTACGGAGAATTGAAAAGCAATGGTTATGCGGTAATAAGGCTGTAAACACACAGGTCAAATAAGGCCGTGCGCACACGGGTCACGCCTCCATTCGCCCGCACGCCTACAGCACTTCCAGGCGTACATACGTCTGAGACTAGGGTTGCCGCAAATGCAATGAGTAGGTACTTCAAGTTGCGACAGATTTGTTTCATGCAGTATTAAATCGGAGATTGGTTAAGGACGCCAATACACTATCAAGTCTTTCACAAAGATCTTTTCACATACTTATACGATAACTTCTCAATTATAAACATTGCAAGTGTAAGTTTTTCTGGGATAGACTCGTTTTCGACTAGCAAAGCATTATTCAGAAAGGGGACTATTATCACTATGAGTCACGCACTCATCCATCCACACAATATACACACCCATATTAGTCACGCTTAGTATAATTTCTTGTGAGCTATCACTCTTGCGTTGTTCGAATCAAAATACAAATGTTCGAAATACAAAAGTTTTGTCTAAAAATGTTAATCCTATTTTGCTATTAAGAATTATTTTACAGTAGTATAATTTGTATCACTAAATGCTGCGGATTCCGTAAAATATAATAATAAAATAAGTGAAACACCCCGCGGTCGATAGCACTGACTGTTGTCAGTTATAGGTATATAAAAAATAGTTATATAGAAAATATAGATCTTGTTAGATCTATAGTTTACTTCCATTAGGTTGATAAGTGATATGAATGTATTTAGAATAAAAAAAAATCCATTTTAAAAACACAGCTATCGATACAAGAAAACAAAACTAATAATGATATCTTTGACTTCGAGGATGAACCCACAATTTGCAAGCGAATTAATAGTCTACTTAAATGTGGCGACAACCCTATCATTCCTGCAGCATGAATGATTCATTGGTACACATTAGCTAATAATACAAGTTGTTACGGACAACGGCCTACGATATAATTGGTGGAGAAAATTGTAGCCTAAACACTGAGGAATATAAGCACTGCAGGATACGAATACCTCCGGTAATGGGAGGTAACTAGAGGTGTTCCAGAAGTAAAGAGACTATTTACAAAGTTCGTAATAGCCACAGAACAATGGTTGCCATGGTAATCATAGATAACAAATGTGATCTATAAGGAGAGCTTGGTAAATGGCTTTGCGAATATATTGCGGAAATGTAGAGAAGACGAAAATTATCAGCATATTCTTCTGATTATTAATTTTATTTTAATCTGCATATGGAGTCTGTAGGTGTACCTACGTAATTTTATTCAAGAAGCTGTATGTATTTTTATATATATATACGGTAGATACTGATTTTAAGGTAATTAGAGGTTGTTGCAGAAGTAAAGATACTATTTTCAAAGTACCTACTGGCCACAGAACAATGGTTGCCATGGTAAACATCATTAACAAATCTAATCAATAAGGATGACTTTGTAAATGGTCTTGCTAATATTTTGCGGAAATATAGAGAAGAAAAAAATTAGATGTACCTACGTAATTTTATTCAAGTAGCTCTATGTACTTTTATGTCGAAAATGTGGAGACGGATTTAAATTTCACAAAGACAACGTACGGTATCGACGAAAGATTTCCTATATCTTTGGTGTCTGGTATCGACATTTTGAAATATAAACAGTCAAAAAGTTTTTACAAAGAACACAAAAATTTATACATGGTGCGCCTGCAGTGTAAGCTGGCTGGGCGATGCCAGACATGTAGACCTTATACTGGACTGAAGTATTCTGTCTGTAGCCGTGGGCTGTAAACACTGATAGGTCTCATCAACGAGCGCGGCATGCTTCACGTAAGAAAGAAACTCAAAAATCACTATTCATCACACCTGTACTATATTAATTATGTGCCTATGTTCGATATTCCAGTTTATTATTAAGTACCTAGGCTATTTGGAAAGCGAAATAATAAAGATGTAAGCAACTGTAAATATTACCTATACAACTAAGCTAAATAAACTTCTGTAAAGATAACTCGAATTGAAAATTTTGAAAAACCTGCGACGATACTAAACTTAATAACATCATTCATGTATGCAAAACATCTATGTTAAAATTTAACCATTTAAACCATTTATTTCCACACACCGAAAAAAAAAAACCACAACAACACGTAAGAAACCAAAACAGAGGTGACTGGGGCCCGTATCCCACAAACCGCTCTCGAGACTGAGATGGCCACAAGCTGACGCTTGAGAATCTTTTGCATATTAAAACAGTATAGTTAACCGCCTTCGTGGCTCAATGTGAACAACATAGGGTTTACGATCGGAGGTCACGGGTTCGATCCCCAGCGGAGTACATGTTTGGTACTCGGTTTGGTTGGTGGTAGGGCATTTTAAATGTCCGCCTGGCTAGCTACCACCATCTTATCTAAATCTGCCGCCAAGCAGCAATGTTAATAGCATTGTTGTGTTCTTCCGGTTGTCAGAAATAAGATAGCGAGTTACCCAAATATTTGGGTTTCCGGGTCAGTACACTTCCACCTTCGGCCTCATCTTCACTTAACATCAGGTGTGATTGAGGTCAAGTGCTAACCCGTTGTGCATAAAAATAACTTTAAAAACAAGCTTTATACTCCATAATGGTTATCACATCCAAAAACGAGTAACAAGTCCATCAAGGAGTTCGAGAGGTATTCTTCTGGCTCCATCTTCAGACCCTCGACATCATTTGTAATGGAAAGTGCTCATAGCAACAAAATAAACTAGCCCAAATTCGATTATCTTGCCATTTGCCATCAGGGATTTCCACTCCCTACATCCCAGCTCTATCATCAGATATCGGACCACGCACTATTGAGAGACATCCGGACAAAACTGGATGCACATCGGTGTAACACATAACACCCGACGTTTTACGTTTGGAGCTAAAAAGATGAATATTCTATCATGTTTACACTGAAAGTTGAAATTACAAGTAACTTTTGTACTTGAGAGTTCCTTTGAACTCAGCGGGAGCCAATTAGTTAACATAAGTACGCAAACACATGTCTCGCCTTCGATGTAAGGAGACGTTGATAAACTCATTATGAAGCATTGGCTAAGTAGGTATATAACCTATAATCATTTTATGAAAATATCAAAATTTCCGCTACAACCATCGCGAATATTTTACCGTGAAATAAGTACAATTCAATATAGGCTACAACACATAAGCACAGGAGCTACGCCAGAACGAAAACGGCTGGAACGTAACTAATTGAATTTACAAATACCTACCCAGTCTGTCATATTCTTTATACTAGTTTGGTGGAATTACCTAACCGCTAAGTAAAATTCCCTAACGTTTATTGTCATAAAAAGAAATTCTGTATTCTTTAGGAACCAAATTTAGCCATATTCATTCAGTAGACTCGTCATGATTGAGCAACGAACAGACATACAAACATCTCGCAATAATACGGTGACTTGGCTTTTAAGCTTTTGTAGTAGCTAAGCCAATTTGTAGATTATCGATTAAAATTGGTGTCGATTCGGATGTACACCAACTAAACTAAAACCAGTTTTAGAGTAGTACTGTCTCTTTCTCCCTGGAACAGTATGATGCGACGGCACCACTCTAAAACCGGTTTTAGTTTAGTTGGCGTACATCCGAATCGACATCATTGTATATGAAATTAAATTCATATTGATATATACCACTAAACCATAAGCTACTGTGTCAGACAAGTGCATCTATCTAAAACGAGTGATGGTATATATAACATAAGACGATATAAAACAATATTCGGTGGTCGAAGTTATTGTTCGACCTACTGCTCTGAATAGCAGCTGCATTTGAAGGGTTGCCCACAAAGCACGGCACAGGCTTACTTGAGATTTTGTCATTAATCGCGCGGTGTGACAAACTTGTCTTCAAATTTTTTAAATCACACTAGGATAAACAAAATTGGGTCACCCGACGGCAATGATAATTAATGAATGAGTAACGATATAAACTGTCAGCCATATAAACCATCTATGCGTCGTATGCCAAATCAATTTTCAAGTCTATATTTTGAGGAAAGTGGATCTTAGCATTACCTATATCTAATACAAATATTATATTTTTTCAAAATTTTCAGTTCACTTTTTTATCTTGTATACAGTCAATTTTAAAGTATGTTCGAGCAAAGGAAGAGCGAGGCCTCCTGGTACAAGTATCTTAAATATTTAAAAGGTTGGGCTCAACCTCTGATTTCAATTAATCTACGACTGTAATTTGAAAATAAAGATTTTGTATTTTTTGTATTATAGAAGGACGAGATGAAGCTATTGTGAGACTTTATTATTCCAATAATTGTTATTCAATTCAAGCCATATCTCATAAAATGGCAATGTCATTTCTCATTTACAACCCCCGACGAAAAACAACGGGTGTTGTGTTTGATGGCGTCGAGTGTGTGTCCAGTCTTTGTCGGGAGGTATATCAATAAGGCGTGGTCCTATTTGAGAGCGGTTTTTTATATTTAAATCTAGTGGAACGGGTTCTTAGCCATGCTTGATGAAAATCTGTTTGTGCCTGCATGATATTATTATGTTTAGTACCTCGGAAATTGTCTAAATTTTCAATTGATATTATCAATTTTGCATTAAAATAAATGCGTCAAGTTTGAAGTTCAGATAATAATACAAAAAAACGTGAGAGTAACTCAAACATTCACCATAAAAACCACATTCTTCGGCCTCATCGTCACTTTATATCAGGTGAGATTGTGGTCAAATGCGTATCCAGTTATTCATAAAAAAATCCTATATTGTATATTAATTCCTTGGATCACGAAATTCACGTAGTATCACGTAGTTTGTAAGCGATCCCCGCTTGACTGGATGGAACTATTATGAATACAGTTATATCGCAAATTGTTGCTATTTTTAGACGACCTACTCGGTCGAGCGGTGAAATAGGTCCGTTTTGACATATTATGAGTAAGTTCAGAGGGTAAACATCACTAAACAATGTATAATTAGTCAGACATGTGATATGATTTACAGTCATTTGATTATCATGTCATCAATATAACAAAGTACGCCAACATGGAAAACGATGCAAAACCCGGTGTGGGAGAGATTAGCCCGGGTAATGGAGTTCTACAGTAGTGGCTGTCGATGATAGATGAGGCAACCTATACCAAATTATCGGCTTTTGTCTTAATAAAATCAAACTACTCTTGCTATACATTTTTCAGAGCGAAAACCGGTTAGAAGCGGCTTGCATCTAACGACTTCTCGCGACCTTCTGTAGGACAGCCGTCTGCCCCTTATCTATGGGAGAAATCTATGTTCAGCAGTGGACGTCTTGTAGCTTAAATACTGGTCCATAAAGGAATGATGTAGCAAAAGTCACTGACAAGATATGAAACCCAAGTGGGGCTTGTTAGCAACGCCAGAATCAATGTTGATTTTCTCGTAAACTAGGTAGTGTATTTCGGTCTCTGTATATGTACTTTATATTTTTATTATGCCTGATCTCAACTGACGATGATTGCGTATAGAATACAATAATCATCAACATTTGTCTCCGTCTCTCATCCGTTAGCCAGTTTTTATATTTAGACTGGTAAGGGGTTATTAAAGCTCGATCCAGCCCAGCTCTGACCAAAGCAGAATTCTTCACACACTTCATAGAACAACTTCGGTTAACTAAAGATTTATATACGTTGGTTCGCCTCTCCCACGCATTCCAGGAATATCCTGCGGTAGTATCTATTATCAATATTATAAAAGACGTTACTAGGATGGAAAAAACTTCGAACAAGATCGGATCATGAACTATTGGGAGAAAAGATTCCCTTGCATTATACTTCCATCATGAAACGAGACATTGGAACTTCTGGGACAAGTTGGGATAAAGATACAAGTCATATATGGGGCGGCAGCTTTAATGGTATAGGAGTAAAATACATAACAGTATTCAATAGCCTCCTACCTTAAGAGTACGATTCAGACGAATTGAGGAAAAGTAAGAGTAATTTACCTTAGCATTGTAAATCCACTTGAGTCTACTTTCAAATAATTTGAACAATCAATATATTTTCATGAGTAAAATTTGAAGCTTCTTCGGAACGTATATGATACTTTGTGAAGAAGCCCAAGGAACTCAAAGGTTGCTCTTTAATGTCAAGATGATCGATAAGTACTTAAATTACAAATACAAATCGATTACAACTTAACAGAAAAGCAGTTCGTTCTATGTAGTTATTGCTCAAGTAATCGGTTATTTTGGAATAGATCTCCGCGCACTGTTTGCCTTTAATTATAGTATTTCAAATATAAAAGAGCAAGTTTTGAATATCGGCAGGAACATTATTGTAAAAGTGTAGTACACTATTGTCCTTTGGAGAATTTACTAACTTTGCGATGTCGGCTATTATAAACGGATAACTTAGTTCTTGTTTCTTCAACAACTATACTAATCTATGGCCAAGCTGGTATAAGCTTACCTTAAGCTATTTTCATCACTTTTCATGAGAAGATTTGCCTTGATCGCCTAGCTGTTCTGGCAGGTGTGCGATGGCCGATTTTAGGTATAGCTCCGCCCGCACCAACTGCGCTATCTCATGATTGCTGTTATGTTCATCTTGAATCACTTAGGTCGCCTTTTGCATTATACTTCCGGTTGTCAGAGATAAGATAGCCAGTCCCCCAAATAAAATGGGGTTTCCGGGTATTCACATAACATCAGGAGTGATTGAGGTCAAGTGCTAACATGTTGTGCATACAAAACAAAATAGACCAAATCATTGACTGAAAAATAATCATTTTGTTTGTTTTGTCATTTGTTTTCTAGTAATTACGAAAATTTTCTATTCTTTTTGACATGCAATTAGGTCGACCTGAATGTGTATAATTAAAAAATCGAAGATTTCAAATTTCACCTACGAGTACCTACTTCCACGGGTATCTAATTGAATTTTGAAAATGTATTGAACTTATTCATACTCATTTATTCGCTTGCCACATGGTAGGATAGCTGTTACAAAAGGAGAGTGTACGTACATAAAGACATGTGACACCCCGTGGGGGCACCGCAAAAAACAAAGAGAGCGCCTCTTAACAAAATTGGTACAATTATTTTTAAATTAATGTAGCTCATCTGCACAATATAAATCAACTAAAACTAAAAATGCATAATGTTAAACAAGACAAAACAATGAAAGGAACAAATTACATAATTTATAATTATGTTACAATTTATTCCTCGTATTTAAGATACCTACTTATGTAAATTCAAATATTTACATACAAACATAATTAATTATTTTTTTTTTGAGCATCAAGCAGCAAGTGTCAGGATCGTAGCAAGTGGAAGTCTGTGGTCTCTGCCTACCCCTACGGGAAACAGACGTGTAAACAGGTATGTATGTATTTTTTTTTGTTATAGCGATTAAATATTTTAGTTTATTTCAATATTACTGATATATGTACTTTCAATTTACTTATATTTCGTATTAATCATTTATTTATTTTCATTTGTGAGTATATAATCTGTAATCAGTAACTTTGCAAATATATGTTCTTAGCTAATTCGGATGACACACACAATAATATGGCACCATCGAGCTGGTCTGACGATGGAGCTGAGAGATGGATAAATGAACCCTTGAATGCCTTCAATAAGTAAGCGTATCAAGTTCGGGCTCATTAGATTTTTTAACCCCCGACGAAACACGACGGGTGTTCTGTGTTTGACGGCAACCAGGGGTATAGGTATTATTTATAATTAACTTTTAGGCTTCTCGAGTGCAAGTCAGAGCGATTTTTTTTTATTGTGTTCTGTATTTAAAAAGAATTTTTAATTTATCCGATCAAGACGTCATTGGACGGAATAAACCCTCTTAATAAAGTATCTGCAGATATCCAGAGTCCTAACAGTAGCTAGACTGGTCCTAACAGTAGACTGACTCATTGGCCTGGTATGAGGTTCCGAAGTTAGAAGACAAACGCGAGGTCAACAATTCGCCCCACATCAATCAAACAATTAATTAACAGTCGGACACCGCATCAGCCCGATTTGCTGTCGGCACGAATCCAATTACACTGACATCGATCGCAAATGTGGTTTAGCACAGAAAAGAGATGTGTGCTTCGTTTTGTGATTTAAAAGAAACGCTTTTCAACAAATAAGTAGGCAAATACATTACCTACTTATTAAACTGTTGTTTTGGGAAGCATAAGCAAGGACATTCTTGCCTCAAATAAACTTATAGTTTCTGCCTGCTTCACTATTTTTTCCTACCATTACTGCGGGTGTTATGTGTGTGACGGCCTTGTGAATGTGTGTGTGTTTGGTTTCTTAGCCATGTTTGATGAAAATCGGATAAGCCGTTTCGTATTTGTAAATTTGTAATTTTCGTTTTTTAATATTTCATTTAAAATTTGATATTTCAAAATAAAATCGGCGATAGCTTCTTAATCAAATTTTATGGAAAACGATGAAGCCGTTTGGAAGATATTCAGCTTGCAATTTACAATACTCTACCCACTACTTATCAAGGAAATGATAAGGTACTAATGCTGTATAGTCCTAGTGATGAGATAGGGAAACCAGATAAAGATTCATCCCAGATTGATTCAAATATGGTAAGTATACATACCGATATATTGTTTATTTTATTCTAAGCGGTATACCTATGTGAAAGATCGCCATTATATTAGTTATCACCGATAACTTACCCATATATATTGGAATCAAACTACTAGCTAATTCACTAACTGAAATATAAATTTAAGCACACTCTGCTGGTGAGATGATTAATTAAAGGAAATATGATCCATAATATGTATTTGTAGCTAAGATATTTCGACCTCACTTAAGGTAAATCTAGAGAAAATAAGTATTATGCAGACTCCGTCCGTTTAAAAATTATCCGTTCGGGAACAGAGCCAAAACCCGCTACTAATAGGGTATCAATATTCAAGCAGTGCCACCGAAATAGATGTCATTATTAAACCGCTCCGTTTATCCTGACCATTTCATTAGAATGAACAAACACAATAACAAATTACACAATGAATGGGCAATCAAAAAACAATCGTTACCGTGGAAATATACGCCACAACTTCTAAACGGATCACGTGCAAAATATAGCAACTGTCACATTATCACTAAACACAAAACTTCGACATATACGTACAAAACGTCAACACTAACACTTTTTATTAGCGGTAGAAAAATTATTCGCACGCATAGCGAAAAGATAAGCGTCACACGGAACCTACCGCAACGCGGTAGCGGTTATCGAACGTACTCGCGAACAATCCCGAATGCCACCGAAACACGGTTACGCGGGCAGTATAGCCGGCGACCGGCACGGCACTGCGGGCGACTGCCGGCCGCGTGTGCTCCGCACGCGCCACAAGACCCTTACGACCTAACTACCCAACAACAGGAACCAACTTACACCCTAACTTCAACCCGCAAAGAGCCAATTTTGGACACTAACAACAAAAAACACCAATCGATGCTCTGGAACAGGACAACAGATCCGCCTCCGCTTCTGTCAGAGACTAAATTTTCGCCAATTTCACCAACGCATTACACGCCGCTTGCGAAACGCATTAAGTATAATATTTTACAAACAATCGCATTAAACTTCGATGAGATCTCGAATTTCATTAAACAGCATTTACGGTACGAAATGAAGATTCTTTGTTAGCCCGAAAAAAAGTAATAAACACGCAGCAATAACTGGAAATCACGATATTATGTTCATAATTTCACGGTTTAACTCGTTTCGTTCCAAAAATATCTAATCTTAAGTTTCTCTCCAAACAAGACATCGTCGACCGTCGCCGATTTTAAATAGTAATGTTTATACTTGACTTTCTATATACATGCATGATATTAAAACTTGAATTGAAGGGCACGTTCTATAACCAGTAACCACTTCAATAGTGGGACATCTGCCTACAGGGAAATCAACAACGGCATAAGCCCGCGCTTTAGGTAGTAGACTAGAGACGATCAATCCAACCATAAACTTAATATAAACAGAGTCCAACTGACCTCACATTAAAATAATTTGAAAAAGAAAAATCTTGCTCGTATATAAAGAATTGGATTCGATATAGGTTTCGTTGATAGCAGAAAAGTAAATAAAAAAGCTGTTCCAAGACAACTTGAAGTTAAAAAAAATCTATTTATCTCAACATATGTGTAGAGTTGAAGGCTATATTAATTCTGTGGTAATAGTAAGCTTTAGTGATAAGGTCGCCAAATAGTACATTCTATTCTTACCACTTTTCTGAAACTGTATTTTCTTTTCTGTTGTGCAATTAAGTGTATTTGTATTGTAAGCTCATACTTCATAATATGTAAGCTATAAAAAAGTTCAAAACCTTACCATTTGGAAAATCACATTCTTCAAAAAAACAACAAAACAAGCTCGATTGGTTTAATGGTGCATATTTAAGCAGCAATATTCTTAAGGATCACCTCTGCTCTGACAAATCGGTAGCTATGTAGAGCTCTCGATGGTGAAGGCGAACCTGTTCTGCACAAGACTGTCATTGATGTAGGATGCCCATGCGATTACGGACGATAACAAGATATTTATAAACATTTGAGAGTCCTAAAACTTGGCGAGAATGGTAAACAAAAATATGTTTTTAAAGTAAATGGTTATTCGCTCGACTTTAATCAATTTCATGTTACAAAAACTGATCAATATAGGAACTTAGTGAAGACATAGCGGAGATAGCTAACGAGATAAAGTAAATGTCTTTCACCAATCAAGTATCTATAGGGATCGTATTGGGATCACACCAGGAATGAATGAACACATCTGCAAATAAAATCGAAGGTTTAAGGTAGATAAACCATCGAATTAGTTTGTTGTAGCTCGATTGGTTTGTTTTGACAAGTAGTCTGATCGTGGATAGCATATAGCGTTGGAGCTGGACGGTGGCCACATGAACTATATAATAAAACAATGCGACCCCATCAAGTTTGGGCTTATGTTATTCGACGTTGTATTAGAATAACCATGTTTAGAATTTTAGAACTTTATTTCAATCATTTAAAAATAATCACCACTTTATACGCCTGCCAGGAACCAAACCCTCGTTAAAGTTTCCACGGAGTTCCTCGACCGCGTTCAATCAGAACCCACCGAGTTTCAATGTCAAACACAGGGCTTGGGTTACTGAGACTTGTGGCTATTTGTAAAGCAATTTGCATTCCGAAAGACGTGGGAGAGAGAAAAAGCAAATTGTGCAACTATGTGGCCAATAAAAAAATCAATCAAATACGCTTTATTCTTTAAATAAGGAAGGTACATATAAATATCTTATAGAAACAACAAATTAGTTACAAAATATTAGTTTAACAACTAAAAGCCGACTACGACACTCCTTTTCTGAACAAAAAAGACATAACAAAAAATTTATAAGTTACTTATACTTAAATACAAATTTTTTTAGTGCTGTGTGGTGTCAGGCACGTAAAAAGAATTGAATCAACACGGCTCTTCCCGTGGGTGTAAAAGGCAACACCAAAAATCATTTACAGACGTGGGCGATGGGCTCACCCTTATCACGCGTTCATTTCTGTATATTTCGAATGGTGGATAGTGGATGTAGTTTCAAGCATTGAACTTTTATTGTCCGAATCACCCAAGCGTTTTGTTTGGGATATCACTGACCACTCCTTTTGGGAAAAAAATCGTGACGCTATGTACGAGTAAGTGAATAATGTAAGAATAGCAGGACCGTAAGGAACGCTCTCCGTTCATTTACCTGGAAAGACCCAGTGGTCCGTAAACTATTAGTTATTGTCAAAGGACATTCTAATTTAGAAGAGTTGAGTCTTCAGAGTTACACAGAGCGAGAGGATGCTCGGCGTTTCACTACTTTGAGGAATTTAGAAATCCGTAAAAGTACGAAAGTCAAAGTTTGAATACAATTAACTTACAAAAGAAGATAAAAAACGGCGATTTTTAATTATATTTTCGATGAGTTTCTACAGTAAAATCTTCTTCTAAGTAAAATGAATTTCTAGAAACACATTAAGCGTAACAGCAAATTATGCAGTGGAATTCAAAACGGTGTCATCCGGGATTCGCACAAAAGCCCGGTCGTCAGCGCTCATTCAGGAAAGAACGCCGACCTGTGCTACAGTGCAGGGACTCAGTAAGGACGCTGCAGCGATTAAATATAATTAACTCAGTTAATATAAGGTGTATAATTAACTCAGTTAATCCTAATAACCGACATTGTCCACAGCAATGCTCCAATACGTGAAGGGTTTGTTGATAAGATAGTTAGCCCTTCATTAAGTTGGAGGATTTTGGACTGAGTAAGCAACTTCACTTCATCTCACTGGTGAGCTCAAGGGCAAGTATTCGAATGTCAAAAGACTTTTATTTTTGTAAATGTTTTTATTGAGTCTTTGCTTTACCCGTTTTTGAGTTTTTAGTAAGACTTGTCAAACAGTCAATCTTCATTGGATAAATCAAGATTTCCCCTTAAATACAGAATATATCAAACTAACTCTTCACGTGTATCTGCTAGAGACTTCGGTTTGACGGCACGTGGTTTGGGCAGGAACCAATAGGTAAAACAAGAGGACTGAAGATGACTGACAATCGCCATATTAAAAATCGTACCTCGGACACTCTTAAAGTCCATTAAAATACGCACAAATCAAAATTGTCTTCATAAACGTGCTAAAATGTATATAAAAATACTAGCTTTCCGCCCGCTAGTATAATAGTAATTTAATTTATTTCCAGGCTATGAGTCAGCGCCATTTTAGTGGATTTTGAGATCTTCCGAGGTACGTTTTCTAGTTTGGCGAATGTGAGTCCTCTTATTTTATTGGCATTGGCTCTTTCATCTCTAGGAGGGTGGTACATTACCAAATTAGGGAGGAGAACTGTGCCTCGAGTGCTTGTATCATCCAGCGTCTAAAACTTACAGGCTTTACTTGGTTCTTAACTCGATAATGGTGTAACTATAAGTATCTCAAATATTTATCAAACCCTCATAACTTTGGCTAATATTTAGGTATAGGTACATACTATACCTACTTACTTAACATATACTGATGTTCCGCTCAATGCTTTACCAACCCGTGGGAAATTCTGATGTAGGTACATCCACTAATAAAGCCTTCGTACTCAGCCAAATTTCATTAAAATATCTTTTGACGACCTGTTTGGTGTAGTGGTTAGAACCTCTGACTGCTATACCAAAAGGTTGCGGGTTCAAATCCCGCTAGGGGCATATGTTTGTATGATGAATATAGACATGTGTTCCCGAGTTATAGATGTTTTTCATTTATATATTTATTTATTTACAAAAAAAATGTATTTGTGTAGTATATCAACCATCTGGCATCCACAACACAAGCCTATAGTTGCTTAATGTGGAACTAGATGGCGTTGTGCGTATGTCCAAGGATATTTATTTATTATTTATTTATTTATTTATTTATCTACCTTGCACTAGAGTGTTAAAGATTAGATTTTATAACAGATCCGTTAGCACGAAAGGTTTATTGTTACGAATAAGATTGTTATTTGATAACCATAGTCAGCTGGTGGTGGATGGTCGTGATCACGATGTTAGATTACAGGCGTCACTAGTCTGACACTTTTTATAAATACCAAATAAATATAGGCATCAGATAAATAATGACTTATAAATAGATTTGATTTTTCGATATAATTTTATTGTAAATTATTGTGTGGCCATCAAAAAAATGAATTGATCGTAGATCATTCTTGCGGAGTACCCAAATAATCTACGATTAAACGCGTTATAATAATATAGGATGAAAAGCGGCTATCTGCAGCGATCGCTTACGCATGCAAAAATATTTTTATCACTTGTGCTTGTTACAGATAGCTATTCGTAATTCAAATTCCTATGTAGTTTCACTTGTTTTCTCCGGAGTTACATTGTGAGTTACCAGTATTTTTCATAACTTTTTTTGGTCAAACATACATAACAACATAACATACTTAAAACCAGTTATTTCCGTATTAAGAACTTGGGTATGTAAATTTATTTTACGTTTACTTCAATCTAATACTTTGACCTCGGTTGACATCAAAGATGTATGTCCTACTAGGTCCTACTATCGTAGGTATAACAGTCTTATCGAATTTAATGAAAAAAAAATAGTTTTACTCGACTATAAATTATTTCAATATCTGTGAATGCAGAAGTAAAATACTTCTGTGTTAGTGTCTTTAGTACAATTTCTTCTAGCTACAACGGTTCTTCCGCTGTACCACGTAAAACTTTTTGCGTTCGCCTTATAGAAGTTTGTACGTGGTTACGTTGGTGGTAGCTGCCTTTCGTACCTCATCTCAACTTTTCACCCTGTATAGCTAACGTTGCAATTAGGGATTTGCCCTCCATAGAAAGCGTACATACCAGTGTACTTATGTGGGTTGTTGATATGACGGATAATGTGACTTCCTAGGTTCAAAGCTTTCGAATTCCGGACAACTCCCAGAGGCTACCGTTACTTTAACAATTACAAGTCCATTACCTGGATTAAATACACAAAGAACGTAATTAAACTCATTATTAGCTTAATCACAGTATACCGTTCGTTCGTTTAACAATAGAACAGTTTAACTGGGGTTCTCTCACGTTCTTAACTAGATGTTAACAACTGTTAGTAGCAAGATTGACCTAACTGCACTCTGAATAGAAAATCCCCATAAGGTCAGGATACAATTTTAGATTTTACATTTTTGAAGTCGGTTAAAAACTCGATTACGTTTATAAATAACTATAAAAACTAAAATTTAAGACGAATAATCCAATTGATGGAGTTTGAGGTCGCGTAATCCCATACACCAATCACGAATTGATCGAAGCGCATGGCAGAGCCCATGCCAAGTACTCAAAAGAATAAGTACGAGGCACGAGGTGCCACAGAGAGACCTCTGACTCCCGCCCAAACCAATTGATTTGATTTCATCTTGTTTTTTATTTTTATAGGTAAACTAGCTTTCCGCCCGCGGCGTCGCGGGCGGAAAGCTTGTGTGGATTAACTTTGGCGCGGATATTTAATTTGTTTATCACGCGGGAACTACTCACTTTATCGGGATAAAAAATATCCTATGTATATTCTACCTATTTACCAAATTTCATCCAAATCCTACAACCTTGGGATCTTCAAGAGCAGGGTGAATAGGCATCTACTGAGATCGCGTGCTTCATCTTCGGCCACATCGTCACTTCCCATTGTGGTCAAATGCGTATCCAGTTAACCATAAAAAAAAATGCGTTTCGCCGTGATTGAGCAACAAACAAACTTTCGCATTATAATATTAGTTAGATATTTATAATCGTAGTCGGGTTTTTTTTATATATTTTTAAAGTTTTTATACAAAGCTGACAACGGAAAGAGGAACATATATTTTATTTTGCCAAGAACTATACGATCATTTGGGATAATGTGGTCCCCCGCAGCATGACAGGCGCGATAAACGTTTATGTTGCGCAAGACAATGATTAGGACAATCATTCGTTTGGACGAAATATACAACTATCCCACTCTAACACGTACGTCGCGCGCTACAAACGATGTAATGCTACGTAGGCTGATACCCAGAAGTGTAACCTAAGGATATAATAAAATAAGGAAATGTTGTAATGAAAGAAAGTAACAAAACATACTTTTCTCAACAGGCATGGAAATATAGTTTCGAAAAAAGAACACGCGAAGTATCTAATTTACGGACAGCGAAAAATAAATCCATTGCAGGAGCGTTTTTTGAATTTGGAACATTACAACGCTCCAGCAATGTTGTATGAAACGGCGTTATTATATACTCTTTGATTGGATCTCTTTTATCATTCTTGGCATACCAAAATCTCTTTGCTTAGTACAAATTGCGTTCACGTGGCTGTATGCGTAAATGCGTTTGCCTTTCGGCACAGATGAAAAATAGAAAATCGGAGGCAAAGCTGAAAAGTCGTCTTGATTTGTTATTTAAATATTTATTATTTCCCTGCATTCTTTTGAGAAAAGCACTATATATGCGCCTCGGTGGAAATGGCAATTGCCTGTCTCGTATTAGGGAAGTCCTCGCCTACGGCTCGGCCTTCAAACTCATACTCGACCTGCAATTGCCTATTTCCCGGCCTTTGCAATAATGTACTATTAACTAAAACAGGCTTATAAAGCGTTTGTAAATTTTTATGAATAAGAGGGTAATTATTTAAAAACTCTTACAGCAACAGACCACCAACGATTGACCCAGAACTACAACTAGTTTACTTAGTCACGGACCATGTAGAGACCCATAAAATGCATTATAATCGAGGCTTTGGAAGTAAAATCATATAATTATAACATCATTTTGTATGAGTGTTACGATATACGAAGAGTTGACTCACGTCGGGCTAAATAGCTGAGTAATTGATGTTTCGCGAACAAGAGCGCGGTCATTGTGAGATGTTTTGATACTTTGTGATGCGATTAGTGGGTCCCGGAAGGGAATTGTAGGGATCCTTTGCAAAGCAGCCGAGCTACCACGCTATTTATTGTAGTTTTCAACATCACTCGAAAAATGCCTAATTGTGCGCTATTGCGAACTGCAAAAACCTCACATCTGTGTAGCAAGAGTCAACGTAGACGTTTCCTTTCACCGGTAAATCATTTTGTAATCAAAAAATGCAGAATTTAGTTTACTTTGATTTCATATCAATTTCGAAAAACAAATAAACAATCGCTTGTATGCGGCATGCATCGTAATACATTGCAGCTTTTACTTGGCGCGATAGATGTCCCTTGTTGTATTAATAGGCAGTAAATATCGCATAGTTTATCGCTTCACTTTCGCTTTTCAAATTTTTCTTTCAAAGATAAATCGCGGTATCCTTGCGGCATTTATTTCTATGCCCACTCCAATAGACGTGTAATGTGAAAATTTGTTGAAAGAAAATGTATGAAATAAAGAAGTATGAAGTCGTGGCTTTCATCATTATCTTCTTGCCCTGGTCCAAATCTATTTGTGATTGGCGCAGTACGTCTTTTTCTTCCAATCTCCTCTATCAGCCGTTACCTCATCATTCACGCCCTTCACGCTTTCATATCATCCCTCACACAATCCATCCATCTTTTCCGTGGTCTTCCTTTCTAACCATGGACATACATATTCCTCACTTTCTTAGTAACATGCGTTTCATCCCTCCTCATAACATGTCCATACCAAACGGTTTCCTTTCAACTTTACAATACAATACAAATACACTTCATTGCACAACAGATAAGAAAATACAGTTTCAGAAAAGTGGTAAGAATTGAATGTACAATTTGGCGACCTTATCACTAAAAGCGATCTCTTCCAGGCAACCTTAGAGTATAAGGACAGTACATTTTTTACTGTAAGGACATTTACTGTCACGGGTGCCATTTTAAACTTCCTCTTACATACTCATTCCTTACTTTATCCATCCTCGTCACTCCACTCATCCATCTCAACATTCTCATCTGTACTGCATGCAATTTTCTTTCATCTGTCTTCTTCATGGCCCAACACTCCAATCCATACATTACGAGTACGACCGGTCTTACGATTTATAAAATTTGCCCTTTAACCTGAGGGGCATCCGCGAGTCACATGTTGTTCCGGCAACCTGCCGCCATTTCATCCAGCCCGCGTTGATCCGATTTGTGACGGCCTGGTCAATGTCACCATCTCTTTGTACGGGTGATGAAGTCGTGGCTTTATTGTTAATGAAAGGAAAATATGATGGATGTAGTTGGTATTTTATCGACAAACCACCATTTCACATCATATACAATCCACCACGCGGCAAAATTTAAACACCTGCAGCATAGCAATAATATATGAGGACGTTTAAATAGATTCGGTTGTACTCTGTCATACATACATATGCTCACGCATGTTTCCCGTTGGGGTAGGCAGAGACTATTGTTTCCACTTGCAACGATCCTAACATACTAATTTTGCTTCTTCCACTCTAAATGCTTCATACACGCTCGTCGGTTATTGGTTGACCGCACCTGACCATTTGTGAGTACGTCAGTCACTTGATTAATGTAACTCCGGTTACGTTAATCCGGTTGTCAGAGATAAGATAGCCAGTCCCCCAAATAAGATGGGGTTTCCGGGTCAGTACGCTTCCACCTTCGGCCTCATCTTCACTTAACATAGGGTGTGGTGTGATTAAGGTCAAGTGCTAACCCGGTGTGCAAAAAAAAAAAAAAAGGCCTTCTTAGTCGACCTTTACCTTTTATAGATACCGGATGATTTTTTTTTCCGTAACCTATTGTTTTCGTTACGTTACATACGTGGTTAAATTTTTTTTTCTGCAAAACAAAATAAGCTCCTACGTCCTCTCGGGGCGTGCTTAAGTGTCTTCCACACTTTTAGTAGGTTACGGGGACGCCCCTCAATTGAGTATAATAGGGCTTCACGTCGAGGTTTCACTTTTAGGTCATAAGTGGGCCTCATTTTGTTTCTTGGCTCTATCTGTCCATATATGATGACCTCCGTGGTAGCCACAGACCTATTCTCTAGTCGTGAAATATGCAGAGAGCGCTGTTTCTAATTATCAGTAACAGCCTTACTTGTCCCCACTGTTGGGACACAGCCTCCCCTCACTGGGAGAGGGTATGGGCCATAATCTACCACGCGGGCCCAGTGCAGATATGTCAGACTAGTGGCCACTTGATAGTCCATGTTTTTAAGCCACCCCTGTAGGCCATCGACTGCCTTCAAAAACAACCAGTACCGACTATTTAACCTGTCCTCCGACACCCGTGAAAACACGTATAATGCAAAAGTATTGTCTCCAAATTGTGAAGTATGTGAAAGTGTAGAAGTTTTCCACATTTTAATGGAGTGTGTCCGGAGCGAAGACTTTAGACGACAATTTATGATTAATTATAATTTTACATTCGAAGTGGGAATATGTAACAGTGTTTTGGCTTTTCCATTATCTCGGGAAGCCAAATCGCTGTATCATATTGTGAAACTAGCTTTAAGTCGTAGGTGAGCGTTGTGTTTTGATAGGTTTAGCCCCAATAAGGGTGACATTATCATTATAATGATAAAACCCTCGATTAAAATAATAGGAACAAAAAACAAGGACCGACCGCGCCAGACATTGCTTAACTTCGCTAATAGAGAACGAATAGAATGAGTAGTGGTGGTAGGGGAATAATTATACTCGAAGTAAATAAATGTTCTTTTGGGTGAAGGAAGGATGCGGGATGTAGGATGGTTCTTCAGGATACTGGAACAATAGAGTAATGAAATTAACATAATGACGTAGATAAATTAATATTCTATAATATTATGCTATAAGATTAATTATTACAAGAACACTTACCAACTGGCGCGGTTAGAGTAAACTTTGTCACCTGGAAATATAAAAAAATATTGTTAGTTTCATTAAAACACGAAAAGGAGATGGTGACGAAACTGAGCAGATTTCATAGGTCATCCATTTGGTGTAGTGATTAGAAATCCTGACTGCTATACCAACGGTCGCGGGTTCGAATCGCGCTAATATATTAGGTCTTTACCTATAATACCTATAATTGTATCAAATTTCGCTCTCACGGGTGGGCTGGAAGAGATCTCTTATAGAGATAAGTTCGCCCTTTGTACATTTTTCTTATATGTTTGTTAATGTCCATTTCTTGTGTGTCTAGTGTATAATAAAGTGTTAAAATAAATAAAAATAAAATAAATAGTTGGAGTATTTTTTTCTTCGTTAATCATATGTACCAATTCCTGCGATTTTCAAGGCTATTGTTTCATTTGGAAAATGGAATATTATTTCAAGGTTTCACATGAAATATTTTTTAATTTCTGGGCTAAATCACATAATAAAAAAATTTGAACAGAGCTCTTTACATGTGCTTCCCATAATCATTTCTTAGATTCGCTGAAACTTTTATAAAGCGGTTACTTTTAAAAATTAACGCTGCCTATACTTAACTTAATGTTATCCGATAATACACACAAAGTTTAGCTAAATTTGGATATGCCGTTCCCAAAAAGAAAATCAAAAATGTTTGTATGGAGAAAACAGTCTTAATGAAATTCTTCATACAAAAGGCCAATTTCATAGGTAAGGACCTAATGTTTGTATGATGATACGGACACGTGTACCAGAGTAATGAATGTTATAATTATGTCTACAAAAACAAGGTGTTTGTGTAGCATATCAGCCATCTGGTAAAGTCCAGTAGTACACTTCCTACAATCAGTTTTTTTTGCACATGGATAGCGTACCCGTCAGTGATAGAATAAAAATGATAGCTAACAAATCGGTAGCTTACTTCAGATATAATATAGGTATTTAGTAATCATAATAAATAAATAAATATCCTTAGACATACACACAGCGCCATCTAGTTCCACAGTAAGCAACTATAGGCTTGTGTTGTGGATACCAGATGGTTGATATACTACATAAATACCTTTTTTTTCGTAAATAAATACTTATTATAAATGAAAACATCCATAACTCGGGTACACATGTCCGTATTCATCACACAAACATATGCCCCTAGCGGATTTCGAACCCCCAACCTTTTGGTATAGTGGTCAGAGTTGCTAACCACTACACCAAACAGGTCGTCCAACAATAGTAATAAAACATAGACTAAAATTGCCACTGTGAATTTCATTGTGTCGGAGAATATACTCCTGTAACTATAATAATAATTTAACTAGGAGCCATAGCCGAATTCAACCGATAATTGTGACTTTCATACTTAAGGTGGTTTCAGAATGTTTTCTTTGTATGGGCACAGATTACTAATAAGTTACTAAAGTATGGGTAGGTAATCGAAATTTTTTTGATGGAATTCGGCAATAGTTCCTTGGGGAAAGTTGTTCGTAATGAGGAGGGGAGTCATCAGTAAACAGGAATTACACGAATTAAATTTGACCCTGTATAAGTTTTAAGTATTTGCGAGTGTCAAAATAAGCAACATTAATGACCGTATTTTTTGTGATTGTTTTTTTTTTTATGAGTTACGATGTGGGCGAAGATGAAGCACTCGATTTCAGTGGATGCATATTCACCCTACTCTTGAAGATCTCAAGGTTGTTGTCTTAGAATCTTAGAAGCTGAACCAATTTTTTTTTCTAAATCCGGGGTCATTTTTACCGAAATTTTTCCTCTACGTTGCCATTCATCATCAGCCCGTAAACATCCCACTGCAGGGATATAGGCCTTCCCTCATATATGAGGAAGTATGGGCCATCGTCCACCACGCTGTCCCAATGCGGGTTGGAGACTTTACATGCCTTTGATTTTTGGTTGTCATTGGCAAAATTAAAAACGATATAAAAAGCCAAAAGAGCATGATCTTTTTGCAGCTCTATCGGAGACGGACAACGACGTGAGCCTATATAAATATTCCTTTTTTTTTTCTTTTGAAGAGGGAACCTTAAAAAGGGATAAAGAATTGATCTATTTTACGACTTAAATAGTGATAGAGATGAGAAAAAAGCAAGCACTTGTAATACTCAGCACTCACTACAAGTTAAGCAACCTTTGGCACGATCAGACCTTCCTTGGACTATTGGTATTTCGTACCAGCGTTTTCGTGCTTCAGAGCGCACATAAAACCGTCGATACCGGTTGTTACATGCTAATATAATTATAATAGTGAATACGGACGGAACCGTCTGTGAACGAGTTGGAGTCACATTTTGTCGGTTTCTTTTTTCAGTTGAAGCTAGTCGTTAAGTCCATTCGGAGGCCTACACTGCCTATTGGTGGCCAGTGACAACTATAGTATTGACATTTTGCAATTTAAGCATTATACAACGTAGATAGTAATTTTAGGCATTTTGCAACTAGGCATTAAGGCTGTGATTTAGGCTGATTACAGAATCAATCTTGTAGCCACGCGTACGAGATCAAGTGCGTGAGTATGTAGCCTTGATTTAAGCTCAAAGCGTATATCTTTGGATGATTGGTCCTCTGTAGGTACCCATGGGCGTACCCAGCATTTACTTAGAGGTGGGGGCAAACGTAAGGAAAAAGTAAGCTCAATGAAACTTTGAAAAACACTGAAAATTAATGTCGGTGCACTTCAAATGTTTTTTTATATTCGTGGATACTGGATTGTTTCCGCGGTAAAGGACAACCGCATTTCGATTTCCTTTAAATTTAATGAACAAAACAATTATTTTATTTTTATTTGTGATGGTTCTCCGCAAAGTAACGCCTGAATCAAATAATTATTTTAATGAATGAATTTTATAACTCAATCATGTACGTTAATATTTAGCTTCAACTCAGCGTGCAGAGTGGGGCAGGCGCCCCATCTTGCCCCACCGTGGGAACGCCCTTATTAATAGATGTCTCCACTAGGATTGTTTGCAAATTAGTCTAAGCAACTTATCAATTTCTAATTATTGCTGCACCATGAATCCCGGAGACTACGAGACATTACTAGTTTCACAATTAAATGTTCGTTTGTACAGTTCAGTCTTCTGTCCCGTTGTCCCGCTACCCCCATTTCGCGGCCCATTTCACGCCTATCACCATTCTGTTGTACGCGGAAATGACGCTTCCGTCCGACCAAACGGCGCAGTATGACGGCGGTGATGTTTATATGAAATGACGATTTAATTTCTCTCTAAGTGCTACATAAAACATTAGCGAAGTACACTAAAATGATCATAGTCAGTGAGGTTATGTACAATCGGTGACAAATAGCAGCTGATATGATCAAATAATGTTTAAACTGTAATTGAAAAACATCGAGAGGGATACTAAATCCTACACCAAATACTATCTGTAATACCTATTTACAGTACAATCACTGTTTAAAGTCTACCTACGTCAACTCGATACATAAAAATCGTCTCCTAGTCTCAAAATGGGCCACAATTTCTCAGCGATGCCGCCGTAGCGCTGGCGGCGCCACCGCATCCTGTCGCCGTGAAAATGGGCCACACTTTTACTAAAAAATAAATATTACCCCTATTATATATTCTCACCATGTTGTGCTCGCTATCACAGCATACACAACGCTACTACAGGATTCAAGTTATTTATGGCAGTTTTACTTAGGTTACTATGCTGAATTCAGAGATAAAGTTAGGCGGTAGTGGTGAGTAGGAAGTGTGAACGCGGTCTTATTTGTTAATTAGTCACTCTGAAAGAAAATGTCAAGGGTTTGACACGTGTTTGATATAGTGACGTAGCGAAAAACAAATGTCTGTTTCGTGAGAAGTCAAAGGAAATGTCATAATGTGTCCGATTGGTAATTAACATCATATTACAAAAAAAGAACCATGTGAATCAACCGCTAAATCTCGGAGATATCGGGGTACATACATAAAAAAAAAAAAAATACGCCCCGAATACAGAGTGTCCTCCTTTTTTGAAGTCGTTTAAAAAAATTAGGTGGTATACGTTTTTATAAATGCGAGAAATTGAAATATTAAACATTTTCATTACTTTTGCTGATTTGAAACATATATTTTATGTTTATAACACATAATGGATTTTTATTTAAAATCAGAATTAATAATTATAAAAATTGTTATATCTAAGTAGTATAACGTGAAGAATTCTTTTTTAACTATGCTAATTTTGTTACTTATTGATTGTACATGTATACAATTGAATGTACATACAGCCGGAATCAGCCTGCATCAGAGCTATCAATGTGCAAGCAAGGTGCAATAAGTGACCATCCAGGTGGATATTACGCATCAGCGGGCCACATTCAAACAGTAGGTAGATGTACAGGTGTTTCAACTGCAAGGAGGCAGAATCTGCACCCCCTTGTGTCTCGGAGCCCCAATGCTGAGCATATTTGCTCAGACAACAGTGCATGCAAGGATGTATAAATTGCTCTTGCTACAGTTAGCAAGTTGCCATTACTTTTACGGCAGCGTGTCAATGTGTCAAACCTGGCGTGTTCGTCCAGAGTTCGAAAGATGCTTGGGTACTTTACTGCTTATAAGTAACAAAATGTTTAAGAAAAATAATAAGGTTTATTTGAATCTTCCGGTCTAAGGAAAATGAACCAATACTTCGACAACGCTAGTGGAAAAATTCAAGAAATTGAACGAATATTAGAAATACAATCATATCAGAAATGCCTTTTGGGCTACGTACTTATACTAGTAAACGTTTAAACACACAGACCGACCACATAGACTCGATTCTTAACACAAATTACCTACGGAAGGGTAAAGAAAATAAAAAAGTTATGTACAAAATAATCATATTTTATTAATAATTTTTCAAATTGAGTTATTAAGCCATCAGTTATGTATTGTGATATACGTACCATGCTAAATAAATGTAGTACCCAGATCAACCGTGGCGTCTTAAAAATACTCTCGCCCTGTCATTGTGAGCGAGCGGACGTTCCACATTTGATCGTGTACCTACTTACTGAAAATAGTGGTTTTACTACAAAATCCAGACCCTGAACAACTGGACATCACAAGTTACTTTACCAAAAAAAAATTACCAACAAATTTTCATTTAAAAGTAGCGCACTAATATTGGAGGTTAATTTACGGAAGGATTGGGAAAAGCTGATTTGTAAACACGGCTTTGCTTCGCATATTGCAGCAGTTTATTTTCAACAGGTGGTGTCTGATGGTTGTGATTATGTGGTAATTTGGTTTATGATAGGATTGATCGTCTATATGTATATTGGGTCTTTACCTATGAAATTGGAGTTTTTTTCTTTGTTAATCATATGTACCAATTCCTGCGATTTTCAAAGCTATATCCAAATTTCTTTTTTATTTGGAAAATGGAATATTATTTCAAGGTTTCACATGAAATATTTTTTAATTTCTGGGCTAATTCACATAATAAAAAACGTTTCAACAGAGCTCTTTTCATGTGCTTCCCATAATCATTTCTTAGATTCGCTGAAACTTTTATAAAGCGGTTACTTTTAAAAATTAACGCTGCTACTAAATTTAATGTTATCCGATAATATACACAAAGTTTAGCTAAATTTGGATTTGCCGTTCCCAAAAAATAATCAAAAATATTTGTATGGCGAAAACAATCTTAATGAAATTCTTCATACAAAACGCCAATTTCATAGGTAAGGACCTAATATTTCCTATGGACCATCTTACCTCTTATTATCACCACTTACACCACCGGTATGCAGTGGCACTATAATCCCACCTAACCATCAGCGTGTAAGCCCATCCAATCAAGATGGTGTGATCGTGACACCTCTAAATGGCTGTATTGTTTGTGCGGAAAGCGATGGATGAGGTAGTTGTATGGAGAAGTGAAAGTATATGTTGACGATTGATGAAGTGGCATTTGAAGACTGCATGTATTGTGATAGCAGTATTTGTTGTGGGGACAGCTATATGAATGAGTTATGTAAGTACATATGAGTATTTACACTATCAACTAAGCTTCGAAAGTGGACATCCAGTCCAGCTCAAACGAGTAAGATTTTTAAGAACACCCAAAGGAGAATTTTTTTTTTATTCTAGTACGCGGAGACAGGATATTTAGCAAGTAGAACTAAATACTTTATTACAATTCCCAATAAACATATTTGACATGAAGAGGTTTTATTGATTTAAAACACAAATTTAAAACACGTTCCATTTCGATTGTGTTTTAGAGTTCTAAACAGACGATTCAAAATATTTCGTTTTAGTCATGCCATCACTGTTCGCGTGGATAGTGATGTATAAGATGACTATTTTGTTGGGATAGTTGAACTAAAACTAAACTTATCTGTTGTGGGGATAACAACTGTATATGTTGTGGGAATGACGATGGATAAGGTGACTATATTCGTTGCGGATAGATTAGATGACTGAAGTGGGGATGGCGGTGGATGAGGTAACCGTATTTATTATGGGGATGGTATTAGATGAACTGATTGTGGATAGTGATGGATGAGGGGACTGTATCTGTTATATGGATAGCAATGGATTCGGTGAATGCAATTATTATGGTGATGGCTGTGGACTAGGCGACTTCTTATGTTGTGTGGAGGGCAATGAATCAGGTGACTGAATTTGTTGTGGGGGTGGTGACTGATGTAACGGAGCTCCAGAATTAATATAATATCTATTTGATGACGATGACACCGCCTGTGGCGATCGTTTAACGTGATATGGAAGAGGTTCTTGGTGTCCGTGTGTGGACATGGAAGGGTTTGGAAAATTTTGTGTATTCGGTGTTGTCAAAGCAACGAACGAATCTTCAGTTAATAAACCAAGTTTTGCATAGTAAATTGCGTCGGATATTATTTTCTGTGTTATAATCAATTGCCTCTTAGACAGATCTCGTAACTGTAGACCTATAGCCTTTCCCGCCACTTCCCAATCATTATCTTTCATTTTTAACAGACTTTCGGCAATGTTTAGCATATGATCTTGTTTTTGGAGTAAGCTTTCTTGTATAAATCTCTTTCTTTTCTGTGGTGGTGATAGACTAGATGTCGTCATTTGGTGGTCACTTTCTGCATCCGATGAGGACGACGATGACATATCCTGAAATAAACATTAAATCTTATTTTTCTAATGCCAGAAACACAGAAACGTCCCAACCACCGGAAAAAGTTTTGAGAGAAAATGGAAGTTCAGTCACTGCGTCTTGCGCTTGTGTGCCTGTAAGAACAAACTTCACACTTCAAGCATTTATTTCAATGTAAGACACGTGACATCATTTGTTGAATGTCGATTTAAATCAACTGGAAATAATAATACGGATTATTGCATTTATCTGTCAGTCAGTATATTCAAGCTACTACCGCTTCTGAAAGGGAAATCATCTGTGGTACAAGAAGTGGCGCAAGAAACCCACAGGATCATTATTGCTTTTCTTTTTTAATAAAATGTATAAACTATTAGCAATATTCAAATCCGCTATATCCTCCGAAAACTTATGTGTATTTTAGATTTGGCTCCAGAGTCTATTTAGGAATATATTAAGACTTAGATATTACTGCGAATGGACCGGGTTTGGCACCAACTGGCACCAACATGAACTCGGTCACACGCCGATTTCATTCACGAACTGCCATTGCATGAAATGCCGAGCTGTGTGGTCAAACACTGCAATAATTATGACACAAGTATCAAAAAAGCATGGAGTATCTTCTAAGTAAACTGGTACTAAGATAACCGCGAAATGATAATGTTTGGGATATCTCTGACCACCCTACTTGGAATAAAGGTCGTGTTATGTATGCATAACCGCGAAAGAGATTTGTTCGCCAGACCGTATGTTTCCTCGGTGATTGTTTTTTCGTATTGACAAACATTGAAACAGTTCCCATATCAAAAAGAATTCCCAAAAAAAAAAAAAAATGTTGATCCAAGACTTTTCTACAGCTATGAGGATCGTGAAGAATAATTCCAGCATGTCAACAACGGTTTTAGGGGCGTATTAATAAAGTTATCTGAAGATTCAGATTGAGTCTAACTTCAATAAGTTCACCTCAGTCTTCGATCGATCGTATTATTAAGATGAGCTTTGGAGTAACTGCAAAACTTCTCAATTAACATGGCACTGGTGTCGATTCGGAAGTACTGTTTGGTGTAGTGGTTAAAAATTCTGACTGCTTTACCAAAAGGTCGCGCGTTGGAATCCCGCTAGGGGCATATGTTTGTATGATGAATTCCCGACATGTGTTCCCGAGTTATGGATGTTTTTCATTTATTTATGTATTTATTTACAAAAAAAAATAATGTATTTGTGTAGTTTATCAACCATCTGGTATCCATAATACAAGCCTTGTTGCTTAGTGTGGAACTAGATGGCGGTGTGTGTATGTGCAAAAATATTTATTTATTTATTAAACTAAACTAAAACCAGTTTTGGAGTGGTGCCGTCGCATCGTACTGTTCCAGGGAGAAAGATACAGTACTACTTTAAAACTGGTTTTAGTTTAGTTGGTTTACATCTGAATCGACACCAATGTACCGCATTATTTGAGAGCGAAATATGGCCGATATGGGAAGAAGACGATCAAAGTCATTCACGATGACGACGTCGTCTGAGTGCATGAAAGATAGTTTGTTTTAAATGTCTTTCATACCCTCAAGACGACCTTCAGGATTCAATTACCTCTGTTTCTAACGGGTCCCTTGCTGAATGACATTGTTCGTTACTAGCTTCAAGGAAACTTAAGGCATCAAAATAGTACACACTGGGCACATAAATATCTCCATTTCGTTCGGACTCCTTGACCTAAAAATATGATAAATTGTTAGAATACCTCATGGATACCCAGTACATATTATGAGGACGAGGTAACGACTTCTGCAGGTATTATCCATACAGAACAGCAGGAGCTTAATTTTAAAAAAAAATGTTTTCCAAATAGTCCCGACCGCGCACTGAACATTTTACATGACAGCCGAACCACTGCGCCACGGTGGTCGTCAATATTTTATGAAAGTGCAATGTGTTCTAACAGAGCTCACCGGTTGCATTTTCAAATTGTATATGTACTTATAAAATAGGTACTACAATAATCAATAATACCGTATAATAGTAGATAATCATAATATATATGTACATATACACACAACACTCTTTTTACGATACAATTACCTATACAATTTGAGAATGTAGGATTTTAAATTGTTGGTTTTGATTAAGGAACTGTTGATTTAGTCTTCAACTTTTGAATTATGGATCACAAATAACGCTATAAGTGTTAACCTTATGTGCAACCTACAGCTTTCATATGAAATTAAACCATCTTATTTCATACATCTTCGACATACCTTTTTTAACTCTTTGGTGTAATTCGTCCTGAGATTTTGAATTTTCTTGGTCAACGTTTTTAAAGTCGCATTTTGATGGAGCTCCTTATAAACTTCGAGAAGTGCACGATAACCCTCATTTCGGCACCCTCTGTTATTATAATCTTTGTGTTTCTTATCCCACAAATATGACATATCTCTGTATAGTTCTAACACTTGTAAAACGATTTGTTTCTCTTTTGTCATTTTATAATAAAAATCAGAGAGCGGGGAAACCGCATAGACAGACGTCCTCACTGGATGCCGATCAGCAAGCGACTAAACTAATGATCACTTTGCAGTTTGCTGAATGCTAAAGCGCTTATTACACTATCCAATTTGTAGGAAATCTAATTAGGAACACTCTAAGTTGGAAGCTAGTGATCACACTAGACTAAATTGTATTTCTAAAACGGACAGTGGACTCGCAGTCAAGTAGAATTACATTGGTGTGCACGTTTCGATGGCGCCGTATATCCCAAAGTAACATGAATAAGCCACTACAAAGCAAAAAATTATTTTAATGAAACGCTCGTATCTCTCAATCAGTTATTTTCTATGTTCACTGTAGTAATTATTATTATTTATACTATATGAAAAATATTTTATTTATTTAACACTTTATTGTACACACACATCAAATCACACATAAAAAATTAGTACAAATGTACAAAGAGCGAACTTATCTCTATAAGAGATCTCTTGAAGCCGAGAAACCGAAATATTTTTGAAAAGTATAGGCACACAAATTTTTGCTAATCACTCTAATTTTTGCTAATCGTAGCAATGCGATTACACTCACCTAAATAGTACACAATTTAGGAAGTAGTGCGGTCGGGACCTTCCAATCGCACCAAATCGGAATCTAACTGTTCTAACTTCGATTACATCCTCCGATTTTCTAATTAGATTTCCTTGAATAGTGTAATAAGCGCTTAATTCAGATTACACTGTACTAAGTTAGAACAGTTATGCGATCAATCTAATTAGTGTACTAATAAGCTTAACTGCAGTTACACCGAGCTAAATTTAGAGTAATACTAAACGATAATGGACGTTTTAATATGAGACCTGTCCTAAATTGTAGCACGATGAATGATACCTGAAACGATAAATACTGAATTTCGTTCTATGTTTGACAACATCCATTAGAGGACAGATTAAAAAAAATGTTTCTTGTATAGGTATACAGTGTATAAAGAAAATCGAAAATATATTTTTTCCCGCTCAACGGCGAATGCGAATTGTTGATGTTAGATGCCATATCCATTATTGGTTGTCAACTGTGTGATATTCCTCACTGCTAAATTCATTTCTTCCCATAACATTTCAGTCAATTGGTGTGATTCTCTCTCGTGAAACTTCGAATTTCTGGGCAGGTAGAATAGACGCTAGTTCCTATATAGATAAATAGTTTATTTGTAACTCTAGTCTCACACTATCTTCTTTGCCCATATTATATTCTTGCTTTGACTTTTGTCTTAGAGTCAAAAGTGTGTTCTCATCACATTGATGCTTACGAAATGTATGTAATATTGTTTAGAAAACTGAACTCTTACTTTTTGAGCATTTCTGCTCTCAATGGCTTTGAGCGCTAACGTTCCTCGTTAAAAAATCATTTTCTCGCTAAATATCTCTGTTTTTTACTTTATTGTATCTTCCGCGATATCTCCGTTTTGTGAAGCGATTTCTATATATTTTTTAAAGGCTAGGGTGAACGTCTGATGATGATCCACTCCGAATATAGAAAATGGAACCTTACTGAAGTCACTTGTTTTATTTTTCCTTTCGCCAATTTTGGAGGTTTCAATTATTACGTAATATTTTTTTTTGGCTTTTAGGTACCTCGGTACTACAAAGTCGTTATGAAAGAAAAAATAACCGTGGATCTTTATTGTTAATCAGAGACTTATAAATAGTATTTATATAATAACTATAGTCTGTGTCTACAATATACGATTTCAAATTATGATCACCCTTTAAGTATTATCCAATGAGATCGAAAATATACCTATTAATTAAAAAAAAAAAAAAAATTATTACGTTTTAGGAAAACCACACCCTATTTATGATTATAAATTCCACTCATATACGTAATATAGGAAACATAATAAGGTAAATCCAATAAAATATGTGTAATGCAATAAATATATTGAATTGAAAAATAACATTTATGTAACAAAACAAATGAGTTATTAAAATATTATATTTTTAATGGTTTTGCTTCTTACCCAACTGCCCCAGGAAGGATGGTAATTTATTGTGGAGTGTATTATGTTACCTTCTGTAGCCAAAACGGCTTCACCGATTTTGATGTGCAAGGTGTCTTCCGATTTGTTTATTTCCAGAGTGTCTAGGATTGCATTATTTGCATTTTTTATCATGAAATGTCATGATAAAAAATGCAACATGTTAAAACGGAATATTTATATTGTTATTATGCAGGCAAATAATGCAATCACTATGTACTCTTTGACAACTCTTACACCAATTAAAGCTGCAGCACAGAATGTGCAAGTGGAGCCCTTTCATATACTCTACTTTTCTAAGTAACTTGAGATTTAAGCTTTATATTTGTATTATGTACCAGACAAAATAACATGAACTGTATCATTTGTTTTAACAGTTAACAATCTACTCTATATTGGGTGCATGCCCACCAAATGCAGCACATAAGCTCAGTGCAAATATATGAGTTCTAGTGTCTGGGACTCGTCAAATTCATAGTTGTATATGTTGGATTTATGACCCTCTGGTTTACTAATATACAACAACCAAAAACGTGTCTTAGTGAGGTAATCAATTTCTTTCAGAAGATTCTCTTAGTAGTTCAAAAAAAATAAAATTATTAAAAGGAAAAGGCAGTATGTAATATGACCATGAATGATGCTGCCTAATTTATTGTCTGTGGTGTGTATACTATTATTATAAATTAATAAACGATCAGCAGATGTTTCTGTATCCAAACTGGTGCATTGTTAAAAACAGAGAAAAAATCTGGATTAATAATCCTCATGTTTTCAGGGTTTGTTCACTTTCTACCACATGTCAAGTATAAATAGGCGATATAATAGGCGATGTAACTATAACGTAACACCTTAAAAATGTACCCTATTCAATAGCAAATAAATCATTTGTATTTGTATTGTAAATATACTTATACTTAATAAAAATTAAATCTGTTCACAGAGGGGGCATAACAACATCTCGAGGAAGCTGGTTTCATATGCTCACAACTCTGTTATATACAAATACTTTAAGAAAGTTATAATACATACAAGCAGGGCATCTATTCTCAGGATTCCAAGATCTCATAATACCAGGATCCATGTTGGATAACAACATTTATATGCTTTATACAGAAGACAGTAAAAAAATATCAAGTGCGGTACAAAAGTTTTTCGAGTAATAAGATACAATAAAAAAAGGAGTAATCACTGAAAAAATTCTGTTTCCAGAGTTACTCCTGTCAGAGATAAGGGAGCTGACAATACCTGGATCCCAAGAGTTCAAAAATCATTGATCCTGCAAATTCCGAGATCATAAATTACCTGCGAAATTCACACACACAAATACAACTTCAACTTTTTATTTTATGTCGATTGGTCGTCTATTTTATGATCAACCATTACTGCCAGAGTCCGGTTGTATGCCTAAAACGCTGAATGAGGTTGGCCAGTATAAAGTCTCCCACAAATCGAAGTTGTTCGACAATATTGTGACATGTTTATGTATCATTTGACTATGACTAAAGGTGCCTGCTTACAAGAATTTGATAAAATGGCTTGGCAGATTTTAAAGTAGTAGTTTTAGTTCCCATGTTTGTTGGGTTATTAAACACTAGTGGACATTTAGGGTGGTTTAAAACTCTGTATGAAGTTTGTGAATGTTTTAAATTCAATATAACTCTAGAAACATGTCCAGAATCAAATTATACATTTCAATTTGGCCTCTTTTCTGTACCGCTTACAAGTTTTAGACTCTAATTTAAGGTACCCTTTGTTTACGTCATCTTAGGGGTGGAGGACTGATAACTTGAGACACAGGATTTATCCTAGTTCAGGTATCAGTCCACCATGATCTTACCTGTATTTAAAATGTTACAATTGATGTTTATCTACTTTGTATTAGTATGTAAGTTGAATGTACATTTTGGATAGATTTTAGTGAGCAATAAAGATATAATATAATATAATTAAATTTATACATATACTTAAACCAACCAACAAATAATTAATAATTTGTTACACACTGAGCTTCTCGGCTTAAATGTGAATTCTTCGGAGCGGAAATACAAAATGATGGTAAACAACACTCTGCACTTTAATCACTCATGAAAAGTGATTCATCATATAATTATTACAGTGATATTTATTACCGTAATAAAAACATCCTTGTGCTTAATTAGTACTTACATACACAGAAACAGTTGATATCATTATAGGCATAGTCTTCCATGCAAAGAGTCATTATGAAGCACCACACAAAAACTTTTTTCGGAAAAAGAAAACTTTTTTTTTATTAAAATTGGCGACATATAAAGAGGCGAAAGAGAGGTTTACACTGAAACATCCAACACAGATAATAAGAATGTCAGCAGTATGTTAGATCGCAATTTTACGCAGCCTCAGCAACTCAATGAGCTCTCATTCCAAGCGTCACTTTACTGTCGAGACAAGAATAATTGACTCTGATTGCCGCCGTAAACCGGTCGGAAGTATGCCACATTATCGATACCAATAAGAATGTCTGTTTTTTGCAAATTGACACTGATATAATGATAACAGTAGATGTCACAAAATAATCACATAGTCTTTGTTTTATTTCCGTACAATTTTGGTTATCTAATTTGGGCAAGTAATAGAATTCAACAACAAATACAATGATATTTACACAAACAATATAAGTTGGATTTTATTATAATTTATAAATAGAATAATGTAATTAACTTACCACGTTGTAAATTACACTTAATATTTCAACTTCTGTTTTAAACTGCTAGTAAACACAACTGAATTACTAAAAATATCAAAAGTATTTTTCAAGATTATTGACACCCTTGAGATAGAGAGAGACTAGACATAGACAAACAGTGTTGCCAGTTTCTAAGGCTCATTTCCGGAAGATTTTTCTCGATAGTATGTCAAAATCGTTTGATTACCCGATCTCAAACCTCACTGTATCTCTTCTAATCTCTTTTTGTGTTGAATCTCAGCGTGATAGAATCTTTAACAAAGTGAAACACACTCAAGCACGGATTGTTTATGGTTCTAGTCTGCGGTCTCTACCCAACCAAAGATCTACTAAACACGACTGCCAGCTACGTTTTAGAACCAAACGGAGTCGTTCGGTCGGATTGCAATGTGTATTCAAAAAAGTGGAAATGGAATGTAATTATGTCACAATTAGTGTTTCCAGATGCATTGATTTTTCGCAGTATAGGCTGGAATATCCTCTGAGTATTCTACTCAGAGGGAATATCTAATTGTGACAAAAAAAATGTGAAGCTATTTTGGTAGCCCAAAATAGCTTCGTTCAGGGAGCTAGAAAATCGCGCAATAATTTTTTTATGTTATTGTTGTTTTACTATTTTACGTTCATCCATAATAGTAAAAATTGCGAAAAACTTATCATACTTTACGAATTCTAATACTATGGTTTTACTTGTGTGCTTTCTTTTGTTTCTTTTTCTAAAACAATATACGAGTATGTAGTGTACTTATACCGCCTGTTCAAACCAGTTGGTTTTATTTAGAACAGAGCATGGATGTAAAAACTAAGGGCAAGCGTCTTCTGACTTTTATATTTTATATTAGCTTCAGCCGCACGTCATACTCCGGGGTTTGGAATAGTTGAGTTGTGTCAACAGAACGTTTATCTTAGTAGAGTTGGGACCGGACGCTAGAGTGAAAACTTAAATTATAAATAATTCTAAATTATAAATATTTCTAAGAATTTTTTATCAGTGAAAAATTGCGCTCTCATCGTAGGTTGTGCACGCTGCTCTAATTTTTTTATTAGACAATTGTTTATTCTGGCCGTTTGGGTGTTAGGGTACTAGGTAGTAAGTGAAGTGGTAACACTGTTGTTTACGTCAGTCAATTATTTTATAGTGAGGTGCAAAGAGTATAGTAACTATTTACCGAGATGGTGGTATCAAAGACCTACTAAACAAAATAAATTTTGCTTGAAATAGTGCTAT
Source organism: Oegoconia quadripuncta (assembly GCA_949316235.1). NCBI lineage: Eukaryota > Metazoa > Arthropoda > Insecta > Lepidoptera > Autostichidae > Oegoconia > Oegoconia quadripuncta. The sequence goes on along the minus strand of OX438741.1, from coordinate 8,631,045 downwards.
GGGATTTTAGTTCTTACAGTGCATCCGTGCCCATTATTACACATAAAGGTTACCGTGTAGTAATCTCGTTTAGTGTAGAATATAAATCATAATGAGTGAACCATCGAAGCAGTTCGAGATAAACTCTGACCCTACTTTGTCGAGTGCTCTTACGAGAGATATTGGTGCTGCGCCGTCGTTCAGAAATCCTATACCGTCTACCTCCAGTGGTGCAGGCGTTGGATTACCAATCTTACCCCCACGACCAGATCTGACCACGCCAAGTTATGGCATGAATGCTCCATATCAGTACGGAGGAATGGGAGGATATGGAATGGGAGGTATGGGAATGGGGGGGTATGGCAGTTACGGAGGCTACGGAGGAATGGGGGGATACGGAATGGGAGGTATGGGAGGCATGAGCCCTTATGGTGGTTATAATAGATTTGGACCAATGTATGGAGATATTGAGAACAGGTTGGTGTTAGTCAATAAATCAAGTACTTTTACTGTTTACGCAATAAGGTTACATTTGATAAAATAAGTTTACATACTACTCTGCAGTTAATATCACTCATAACATTTCAAATAAATGTTTTTTATTGAAAGTCTGGTCACGGTGTAGACACTTTCAGTTAGGTTTGTGGGATTGATTTTATTGAAATGTTTTGCTTAAATTTATTTCTAAGAAATATGTGCCTAGTCCAATTGTCCAAACTTTACACTTCTGCAAACCATCACTTGAAAAAAAGGCATTAGAAAAAGTTGTTTTTGACTGACATTTCATAACCATTTATTGCAGATGAGACTGACCGTTACTGTACTTTGCATTTCAAATGCATTGAAATTAATATTTTAGATTTTACCAGGTAGCATGCCGCTCTCCCTTTTTCAGGAGTCCAGTTGCTATCAGCTCTTACTTATTTCTGCTGACAAGCATCACATTGCTTTCTGATCAAGAGAGCCAGTGAAATTACAGGCTTAAGAGACATTTTTGCTAGACCTCAGAGGTCGTATATTTGAAGTCAAAGTATCAATCTTATCGCTGGGAGGTTACAGAAGTCATGAGCAGTATTAAGCACTTCATTTTATTTGCTCCTTTGTCATGGCATAAATAAATAAATACGAGAACATATTGTTAACAAGACACTATGTTGCTTCTGAGAGTGTAATACAAAGTAAAATATTTAAAAATAGAACCTGTGTTACAGGTTGTGTCAATATAGCTGGCATTACATCTCATGTCAATAAGTTTGTGCAACTTGGCTTAATGTTTTTATTACTCCAGCAGACCTATTGCATAATGTATGATTTTAACTATTACTTATGTGTTGTTGGCTGTCCATGTCACATGGCTCTAGTAGTTTTATAATTATAGACTTATAGTAACTACTTCAGGTCATTATAATTTTTGTCATTGGCTCGAAAAGAAGAAGAAGTAACTCCAGTTCATTTGATACATTTTTTTTATGCATAATGGGGCACTTGACCTCAATTACACCTGATGTAAAGTGAAGATGAGGCCGAATAAGCATACTGAGCTGGAAACCCCATCTTATTTAGGGGACTGGCTATCTTATCTCTGACAACCAGAACACAACAATGCTTTATACATTTGCTTTATACATTTTGCAGAGTTAGATAAGATGGTGGTAGCTAGCCTAAATTATGCATAAAAGTGTGTCTGAACCTTATACCAGACATACCCAGTCCATGTTTTCACACTTCCCTGTACCATGCACATAGAATAGGATTACATTAAAAAAAGTTATTGAAATTGAAAATGTTCTTTCAGATAAAGTAAAAATTTGTGAACTACTGAAAATGGTTAAATGAAAATGATAAAATCAAATATATGAAAATGATTTTCTGAACTAAAAAAGAATAAAATAGAAAATTATCTCTTTGCCCTTGAATAGGGAACATTAATTAGCTAATTACAGTAATATCCTCCTAATTCAATCATAACAATGTGATTGTGAAGCCACCTTCGTGGTTTATTTAACTTTTTATATCATTGAATAAGGAAAATTGATAGATATTTGCACACAAACTCTTGTTCATATTTTTTGTCTACAAAATCATTACCATAGGCGGGATGCATTTAAAGGTTTATTTTTGTTTGTTAATAAACAGTTTTTGTACTCAGTATGGAAAATAATACATTTCATTGTTACAGTTGATTTTTTCTTTCTATATTATTTCAGATTTATTCAAATGGCGGAAGAGAGCTCAAGGCCCGCATTCGACTCCATACAGAGTGTAGTGAATGCTGTGGGCAGTGTGGCAATGATGCTGGAGAACACATTCTTTGCTTTGACCAGCTCCTTTAGAGCTATACTGGGTATGTGGAAATAAGATATAAATGAGTGAGTGAGTGAATGAGGGATACAAGGAAACTCCACATCTATCAGAGAATTACCTTTGTAATTACCCTACCTTATGTTTCTTGATATATCGGTGTATACAGTGTATAAACTCTACTTTTATTTCCCAATGCAAGAACAAGGTTTCAAAGATTTCACTTCGAACACAGTTGATTTGTATACCTAGATGATATCATTGTTCTCTTTGCCTCTCAGGGGATTTCTAAATTTTCAATTTGTGTTATAGGTTTAAAATATTGTTTGCACATTGCGTTTCTATTATAGTCATCACTATATAAGCTAAAATAATGATTGAGGTTAAGATCTAACGCACTGTGCATAAAAAAATATATATATACTTTAAATAGAATATGAAATTGGCCAGTTCTTTCAACTATTTAAGTACTTCAGTTAGGTGATAAAGTACTAAGGCCAGTCTCACTTCTACTACTGCTTGAAAGTCTATTAAGTTGCTATTTTTTAAAATTTGAAGGAGGTTCTCAAGGGATTCAAAGCAAGATTGATCTATTTATTTATAATGTGTTATGTTTAGTATATAGGCATGTGTACCCAAATAATGGATGTTTGCATGTATAATTACATTTACAAAAAAAAAACATTGTATCATACAACCATCTGGTATCCATAATACAAGCCTAGTTGCTTAGTGTGGAACTAGATGGAGCTATGTGTATTCCAAGGATATTTATTTAAATTATTATTGATATGCAGGTGTAGCAGAGAACTTTGGCCGGCTAAGGTCGCTGTTTGCGCAGGTCTGGTCAACATTTGCAGTTGTACGCTCGTTGAACTGGCTCGTCAGGAAACTGCTGGTCATGCTGGGGATTCGGACGCAGAGTGAATTCAAGGTAAGAAGATTTAAAGGCGGTTCTGTGGACCATTACCCATAGTAGTGAGGTCTCTTGTAGTTCTGTTAATGTGATGGTTTTGTTTACAGTACACAAAGTGCTAAAATCTGGGCTAAGAATGTTACTATGTAGATACAAAGAGCGGTGGTGTTCAAATTTTTAAAATGCGTTTAACCACAATCTCACCTGTGTGACAGTTGAAGCATGCGATCTCAGGAGACCATTCACACTAATATTACAGTTTATTTGATAACCATCTCGACAGGTTGGTGAAAGTATTTGTTATCAAGTGTGACAAAACCATGTATGGGATTTATCATGAAGATATATGGTATTCCCAGGATCAGTACGAATCGAAACGCTAAGACGTAGAGACTATCCTTTTTTTTGCCGTAGTCGGGTAATATGCGACTTACAGTCAGTCAAGGTGCCGCCGTGAAGCCACAGAGTTCGTCACAAGATATTTTTTACTTTCACTTTTTATGTGCATGAGTTCATAATTAGTTATTTAAATGCTATGATAATTCAGTGATTGTACTCAATGAGCCACAAGATGTTTGTGAAATTCTGCAATGAAAAATGAACTGTATTTAGTTAGCATAGCGGCCATTTTTATTTGACGATATTTGGCTTTTCATGCAGTCAATGCACCGTAACCGGTGGATTGACTGTTTAAATATTATAATTTGTGAATGATAAATATCAGTATTGTGGACATTGACCTAGGTGCAGGATGCTAAACAATCTGTCTTATCATGTGAATGTTATTTTGTAGGTCTTTTACCAGTGATAAACTTTTTTAGAGAAGGCAGAATTCGTGTTTTCTGTTCCTATAAGATTACTCTTTAGAAGATTAGCCAGCATGGACTATGACCGCTTGGCAATATATAGTCTAATTATACAATATAATATATATTTTTCCTTATTTTATTGAATCACAAATTGTAACCCAAAACATACTTAAAAAGAGCAACCCCTGAGATTCTTGTTCGTTTTTCTTTAGCTTTTTTTTTGCAGCAAATTAAGATATATTGACAATAGATATCTGTCCTGTTTATACTTATAAAACATAATAGCTTTCTTCATTTCAAAGATTTCGAGTTTGAAAGTTATATAAACGTAAAAATATATTTCTCAAAAATAGTATATTGCAATAAAAATTTAATTTTCTTTATTTCATGTTGTGCTGTGTTAAGATAAATTGAACTTTATTTGCAATTGTTGTTATGGATGTGAATACTAATAGAAATGAGATATGGAATAAGATATCGTTGTTTGTACTCACTGAGGACAGTGTAGATATCTGTACCTACTATCTCAACTCTGTGCGATTGTGTATCGCTTTCGGTGTTTATCAGTATTTACTTGATCTGCCTCATCAACTGCTACTTTGCTAAATTATTAATATTTGAATTCGTAGACTTCATAACTTAAATAGAAAATCTTCGAAAACCCCCGAGAAAACAGGCGATCCAGATAAACTAAACCAACTATGTTAAAAGGCAAATATGTTCGAAACTGCTTAACCGATTCCCAGCAAACATGTATAATGCTCGTATTAATACATGACCTCAAGTTGACGCTTGAGAATCTGTTTCGTATTAAAACAGTATCAAAAAAAATTGTATTGACACGATCTCAATCTCAAGATGGATTTCTTAATATGGCCCTAAGAACCCGAGTTTTATCTTAAGAGGGTTTATCCCGCACGGTATTCCATGCAAACTATCAAGTCCAAATTTTTCGTAATGAATAAACCGATTGTAATGTAACTTTATAAAAACACACACACATAGCACATAAAAAAAAGTAAGTAGAGAATATTTTCGAAAAAGTAGAACTGCTAAATTAGAGCGATTTTAAGGTTTCTATAGTAACAGAAAAAATGCATTATGTTCTTTTGAATTCGATATTTTGAAAATGTTTCTACTAACTTTTTAATCTTATGTATCCTGCTTATGCGTATAAAGTTTCATTAGAATCGGTCGATTCATTTCGAAAAATTTGGTCTTGCAAGTTTGTATGGAATGCCGTGTGGGATAAACCCTCTTAAATATAAAATAATTGAAACTTTGTAAAACCTTCTAAAGACTATGATATCATCAAAATACATTAAAAGCTAAATATTATCGACACGGCTTAACCTATTTTCATGAAACATGACCACACACCTGTCCCCCGTTTAATCTTTAATATAAAAACCGCACTTAAATCCGACCGTGGCGAGGAAAATTTAGTCGACATATTGATTCTATAAGTTTATTTTTTTATTATCTACTAATATATGTCTACATACGAGTATTACGAGTATAATATGACTCGACCATGTTTTTACGGTGAAAAGCAATATATACCTACGCCCTATATGCCATACCTACATGATTTCGTGAAAATCCGATTTCAATTTATTTTCAAGAAACATCGAAATATTTCATATATTTCTCTCCCTTTTTATCGTGCGTTTCTTTTCAAGCTGATATTATATAATGCACTCTATACGTCAATAACTTATCGGTGCTACCGGTCGGTCGTTATAAAGGAAGCACGAGCTCAGATTAAAACATAAATCTATGATAAAATATATAAATACTTTTCTTAATCATATCAAAGAAAAACGAAATGAAAACATTAACGGTCATCATTGTTGTTTGCTCTTGTGTCTCGAAATAAATACTTATCTAAGTATGTTATGAGGGGGCTACGCCAGTACCGCCAGGACCATGGGGCACTACAGTACCTTTTCTCGATGCGTCATTAGCGTATTTTTGAACTCGATAACTTCTAATTTTTTATAGTAACTTATGTAGGGTTTACGTACAAGTTACTTTTATTTGTGCTGCTGCGCTTGCGCCCTACCTATAGCATATAAACAAAAGGACAGTCGACGAAATTACGCCGTTTCGATCGGTCACAATTAGCTATCCACTGTAATTTATGTAAGCAATAAACCTTTTGCTCATAATTCAGGTGTCAACTCAACTACTCTTTAATTTATAACTAAACCCCTTCTAACTCAACTTTAACTATCTAACTACTCCGAAGACATCCAAGACCATACAACTTATGTTGTATTTATTTGGTTACTTCTAACCGTTTCAGATAAAAATTTTTTACACTACCTTTATGTTTCGCGGGGAAATGCGTTACGCTTACCGCCTCGCCTGGGGGTCGGCGACACGGTTATATGGGGCTCCCCTCTAACGGAAGGTATACCCACTAAAACCCCTCGGTGATTGGGAGGACCTGGGTTCGTGTAAACTGCTTCCAGGTCGTCGTTGTCGTCCCTTAGGCGCCCTCCGCGTGGTGTACAGATGCGTCTCACACCGCATTAACGAGCGCGGTATGAATAATCTAGCTGACCGCGACCCTCGAGCGACATAACTCTACCTATAGTCTCAGCGATAGGGATTTTATTGTAATTAAATCTTAATTTTTATGATGAGGCCTTGCCACCGATCAGCCGAATTATGGTGATCCGTTTTTCATACAAAACTCTATTTCAACTACACTACAATTTTTTCTTAACACATTCAATTAATATTTATATTGGGTCTTTACCTATGAAATTGGAGTTTTTTTCTTCGTTAATCATATGAACCAATTCCTGCGATTTTCAAAGCTATATCCAAATTTGTTATTTATTTGGAAAATGGAATATTATTTTAAGGTTTCACATGAAATATTTTTCAATTTCTGGGTTAAATCAAACAATAAAAAAAATTTGAACAGAGCTCTTTTCATGTGCTTCCCATAATCATTTCTTAGATTCGCTGAAACTTTTATAAAGCGGTTACTTTTAAAAATTAACGCTGCCTATACTTAACTTTATGTTATCCGATAATACACACAAAGTGTGGCTAAATTTGGATTTGCCGTTCCCAAAAAAAAATCAAAAATGTTTGTATGGAGAAAACAGTCTTAATGAAATGAAAACAGTCTTCATACAAAACGCCAATTTCATAGGTAAGGACCTAATATATTTGTTTTTGTAAAACGATGAAGTTTGACGACCGATTGTTAATTATATCACGTGTTTCAAATAAATTAAAACAAACATCTTAACCAGGCATGGGCGGAAGCCGTCGCCGCCACCCAGACTGGCACAGGGACGCCTGAGCAACGAACGAAGGGCTCCAGTTGGCCCATACTGCTGTTCTTTGGCGTCATAGCGGCAGCGCCCTACATCGTACTGAAGATGTTGAGTGGACTGTCCCACAGTATCAACGAGAGATGTAAGTTATTTATTTATCACTTCATTGCATATAAGTATACATAATAAAGAAAACAACCAGGACAATATTAAATATATATAAAAGGCGAGCTTATCTTAATAACGTCGTTCAGGCTGGCACGTTGACAAATTCTCTAATTGTTTCAACTTTTTTGAAATTTCCACATAAACTATTTTAAATATTTAAAATCCAAAAAACTGACAGCATACTTTGTATTTTGCAGGAGCCATTGTTTTTACCAAAAAATGTATTCTGTGACACTCTAGAGATCATGACGAATCGAACCTTGCACTTCAAAATCGGTAGAGCCGTTTAGGCTACAGGAGGTAACATAGAAATCTACATACATACACTCGAAAAACGTTACCTACCCTCCTTTTTGTTCGGGTAATAAAAAAATACAAACAGGTGACAAGGATTGATTCATACATGTTCAATATTTTAGAAGGGCTAACATGACCCGTAGTCTCATCAATGACACGAGACAAGCTTTGGTCTTGCTTACTCGCATAAAGCATGAACGTGATAGCAGGCGTTTGTCTCGGGGCATTGTAGGTAGACTACGGGTCGAGCTAGTGCCGCTGGTGTGCAAAAATAGGTATTATATATGATTTTTTTTATGAACAACGGATTGGTACTTGACCTCAATCACACCTGATGTTAAGTGAAGAGAAGACCCGGAAACCCTATCACATTTGGGGGACTGGCTATCTTATCTCTGGCAACCGGAACACAACAATGCTATTAACATTGTTGCTAGGCGGCAGATTTAAATAAGATGGTGGTAGCTAGCCAAGCGGACATTTAAAATGCCCTACCACCAACCAAACCGAGTACTTAAACATGTACCCCGCTGGGGATCGAACCCGCGACCTTCGAATCGTAAACCCAACGTTGTTTACATTGAGCCACGGAGACGGTTAAAATGCTATGCTACAATAGTTAAAACTTATCAATTCTATTATCATATACCGGATGAGTTCTTTTATCGTAAAGAAAAAAATAGAGCATTATTAGGTAGGTGAAATAGAAGATAATAGAAGGATAAATCGTCATTTGACGGTTGCGTTTGTGGCCATAATTATATTATTAAATTAGATAAATAAAAAAACTCAGAGAAAATTTGAGTTCCAAATAAACTTCGCATGATGGGAACCCTACGGATCCCGCCAGTCGCATATCAATCTTCAGCGGACGCGTGGGTCGATGATGGTTTTGAAAAAAAAAAATTAAACTACTTATGCCAATAACTTCTATTTCACTTACCCTAATACGTGTATGCCCAATTTTTTTCCTTACGGTAAAAAAACTCATCCGGTATACTATAGTAATGCCATGACATGAATAAATGCCTAGACTGATGGTTACCCTTACTTTCAAATAAACCTATAAAAATTATACTTATTTCTAGTAAACGACCCAACAACATGGGAGAAACCTCTTCGAGCGGTGGCCCAGCACGATTTCCAGGCCTCTTCCCCCCAGGAGATCAGCTTCACCGCCACCCAGGTCCTCCACCTCGCCCCCCAACATCTACAAGGCCACCTCTGGAACTCCGGCTGGCTCATGGCGACAGCGGACAGACAACACGCGGGTTTAGTGCCCGTTAATTATATCAAAGTGGTAAAACCTAGCAATGGGGTCGAAGGACCAAAAAATGAAAGCACAGAGAAGCCGGAGCCTACTATGCCTGAATTGGAAAAATTTTACGGGCAAGAGTTATAATGTGATGCATTAACTTGGCCGTTGATGTGTAAGATGCAAGGGTGAAAATTGCAAAGCTTCATGTGAACGAGATAAGACGGTTTTTTACTTTCATATAGAAGGCTTTAGGGCTTTTAGAGCAGGCAACTTTGTATTTCTATGTGATTTATTTCGATTATTTCATTAATAAATTCCTTGACCGAGTTTAAAAAGAAGGAGGTTCTCGATTCGACTGTATTTTTTATGTTTGTTACGCGATTACTTCGTATTGACGAAGAAGTTAACGATTGGTTGACTGATTTGATGCTTATTTTTTGTATGATGGGGTTTACCACAACAGTGGTTCCATCCAGGCCCACTTAAAAAATCACCCTGTATATCTGGTTAAGAACTCGGGAGATAAAGAAAGGAACCTTACTGAAATAGGTTATTTTGTCAATTTTGATAGTGACTCAGGTGGCAGGCAATATTTTCTTAAATTAAGCTACTGGGATCCTGAGTATACTATTATTAAGACATGTAGTTTTGATGATTATATTATTTTTTTATTTATTTATTTATCATTTATTGCACTCAAGAAAAAAACATACAGATACAACATAATAGAGACGACACAACAGGTTCTGCTTATTTCTACAATGAAATTTCTTCCAGCAGACCTACGAAAGAGAGATATGACTGGAAGAGGCAGATAAGACGTGCACAATCTAAAAAATGGATAAATATGATAGATAAAAAAACTTAACTGAATATAAATGTAACTACATACTAATAAGTACATAAATTACATATTTCAATACATACGAATATAAAGTATAACATACATATATTATGCAATTTTATTAATGAAATAATGGAAAAATACACGTAAAATGCGACATCGCCAGCTCATAGTGTAAATGCATCATTCGATTAGATTTAGTGTTCGATTGTCAATTGATTCTGTCTCTCTCATTCAACTGAGTATTGTATAGCGTTTTTTCGCTCGCACCTCGACGGCGTGCTGACCTATAGTGACGTTTACCTAGTCGATATTGTGACGTCGTCAATGCGATTTTTTATGATATTATTGGCTACATAATTATCAAGCTGTAATACTATAATGAATGATATTTGTGATATTTATTTAAAATATGAAACAATAATTTTTACATATTATAGTGTGAAATAACATAATATGTCACAAGCTTATATGGTGTGGGGGAGGCGCTGAATTAAGCAGAATGACTTAGGCCCGTATTAATAAATAGTTCTCTCAATATTGACATGGCCTCAAGTTGAGGCTTGGGAATCTGTTGCATATTAAAACAGCATCAGAAAAAATGGTCTTGAGACCGAGACGCGATCTCAATCTCAAGAACGATTTATTAATACGGGCCTTAGAGTCTGGAGAATTTACGAAACTATTTAGGACGCTGTTCTTGTGTGCATAGAATGGCTTCGACTCGACCACTTCTCAATACCAATAATACTATCCCGTCTTATTCTTACAGGAGGACGGAGACAGCACCGTTTTAAAACAGGTTATTGTTTAGTTAAGAGAAGTCGTATCATAATTGACAATAAATAGCATCTGTGCCTTATTTTTTAAGAAGAGCTTAGTGCTGCTTCTCTATTCAAACTATTTCTAAATTACAATACTTTTTAAAATAAGCTTTTAAGACTCCATCATGATTATCACATATTATTCTAATTTAATCGTTTATGCAAAATTTCGTAATCGTATCCGTGCTTTTAACTGTAGAGGAGTTCATCTTGGGTAGATAATCCTGGCTGAAGCTTCCAGGTCATCGTGAAAATCATATTTAACCGTGCGTGTATGCAAAATTTCGTATCCGTGCTGTTAACCGTTAAGGAGTTCCCCTCATGAGGAGACGATCTGGGCTACAGCATCAGCTCATGTCTATCATATAAATGTATTGTCATCAGAACTGAACGGTGTGCTAAATTTCAGCTACTCAGTTAAACAGGAAATGGTTCTAAGTTTATTTGCAAATTAAACGACGACCGATTGGTGTAGTGGATAGTGACCCTGTCAGCGAAACCAACGGTTGCGGACTCGAATCCAGCGACGGGTAAATGTTTGTGTGATGAATATGAACATTTATTCCTGAGTCATGGATGCTTATATAAATATTTATGTATGTTTATCCGTTATCTAGTACCCATAGTACAAGCTTTGCTTAGTTTGGGACTAGATGATTGGTGTAAGTGTTCGAAATATTTATTTATTGCAATTTAATTTTTATATCTTTATTGGTGACCAAAATCTATCCATTTTGAAATTCTAATGTAATGTAAATATCAATTGTATTTAGAATTTTTTGCAACATTTATATACAGTAGGTAAGATCATTGTGTACTGATACCTCAACTAGAATAATTCCTGTGTCGAAAGTTATCAATCCTCCACCCTTAAGATATCAATTTAAACATAAGGTTCCTTAAATTTTTCGATTTTAAAAAGCTTGTGAAGAATACGAATAGCAATCTAAAGTCCATCACGCATTTCTTCGAAATGGTTCTAAGTTTATTTGCAAATTAAACGAACATTGCAATTTAATTATTAAATCTTTATTGCTGAACAAAATCTATCATTTTGAACTTGCGTACTAATATAATGTAAATATCAATTGTATTTAGAATTTTTAGCAACATTTATATGCAGTAGGTAAGATCATTGTGCACTGATACCTGAACTAGAATAATTCCTGTGTCTCAAGTTATCAATCCTCCACCCTTAAGATATCGATTCAAACATAAGGTTCCTTACAATTTTCGATTGTTGAACAGCTTGTGAAGAATACGAATAGTAATCTGAAGTCCATCACGCATTTCTTCGAAATGGTTCTAAGTTTATTTGCATATTAAACGAATATTGCAATTTAATTATTATATCTTTATTGCTAACCAAAATCTAACCATTTTGAACTTCTTATATAATGTGAATATCAATTGTATTTAGAATTTTTAGCAACATTTATATACAGTAGGTAAGATAATAAGTAATAAATAAATAAATAAATATCCTTGGACATGCACACAATGTCATCTAGTTCCACTTTAAGATATCGATTCAAACTAATGGATCCTTAAAATTATCGATTGTTAAAAATAATAAAATAAATAAAATAAAAATTATTTATTTGCAAGAATATGGTACAATAAGGTAAAGCTTGTGAAGAATACGAATAGTCATCTAAAGTCCATCACGCATTTCTAATAGCGTTTTCATTACTTCCATTTTTGACCCTTGGATCAGACTTGTGGAACTATATCAAATTTATACAAATTCAGCTCTTTTTGTAACATAAGAGCAGTATTTCAATTTTCTGAAAATGGTTTTCATTCGATCGATCTGTCTCACTTATTATTTTGACTCACTTATGAATTGATATTGCAATTTTGGTAAAGCTCGATTTCATATTAATATTGGCTGTTGATGTGAGTGCTCGATTAAGTATTAATTATTATCATTTATAATCATAATTATTATACTTTAGAATTTGTTTTGACCCTTGACGTCGACGTAATATAATTATTTTTAATATGAATCATTTTATCACAATCGCTATACTGTTTAAATTGCTGTAATTGAAACAATTGTTCAATTTAAATAATTCAATATCCATTAATTTTTCTAGTATGTGAAACATATATAAAATAAGTTTATGAGAAAAAAAGTTATATAAATTAATCACTCTGGCAATTGAAATTTCTTATTACCGTTTTCGAACAATTGAGATTCGAGCAAGAAAGTTTCGAAAGTATGAGAGGTTACCCAAACTTTCGATACGTATCGAAAAATGGTACTCGTTATTATTTTATATGGGACTTTGGGATAGCGCGAGGCTTCTCTCAACTTTTGAGACCTTCGGGAATGACATGAAGCAAAGAAGCTTCTTGCAATTCACTTCGGGATTTATGTCGATTTTCTGAAAGGAATTGGAAGCGTTAAAGTAAGGGACGAGTAAAAGTGTATTTCGAATTCGGTATTTACCCTAAAATTCGTCTCTCAAACCCCTTATTGTCTAACGTCAATGGTAATGAACTTCATCGTCAACTGTCAAATTCGACCAAATAGTAAGGCATCGACTGTTAAATTGGAACAATGGCAATGAAGTCCAATTTCATTAAAGTTACAATAAGGGGGTAGAACTGTAACTTAATAGACTGCTTATGCATTTTCTTGTAATATTAAATCAATTCAGAGTAAGTACCAATGTACCTACTGATGATCAATGTACCTTTCACGGCGTAATGATGATTTATTATTGGTTATTGGAAACATCATCATTATTGGATTACCGATACTGACAAAACCTGCTGGGATTACTCATGAAGGCACACGTGCCTATCTCAGACCTTTATTGTTCAAGGGAATAATATTTTATTTCAACATTCCAAATACCACTACTACTTTTGCAAATTGACAAGATTTCTGCTACTGCATAATAATGATTTCACCTTTTGTGTAGCAAAAAAGTTAAACATTCTGTTAGGTACAAAACAATTTACCCCTTAAAGGGAAAATAATTAAATTCAAAAATTATAATTTTTTTAACATGCCACAATTTGCGTTTTCGCTTTTTGGTTTTAGACTGTTTTGTAGTCGTCTGGCTTGAGAATTCATTTCTCGGTTAATCATACATTATATCCTTTTTGCTGTCAAATTTACGCGGCCAAAATTTTGCGCATTGGACTTGCTTTATTTAATTGCTTTCGTGAATAAAACCAGCAGGCCCATGAGGGATCTCTTCCAGTCGACCCGCAATTGTTGACATAGTTGATTTCATATACAGGGTGTTTAATTCGTGTAATTCCTGTTCACTGGTGACTCCACTCCTGATTAAGAACAACTTTTCATTAGGAACCATAGCCATCGCCGAATTTAACCGAAAATTGTTGGAAAGGTGGTTTCAGAATGGTGAAATTTGTATGGGTAATAATTTTTTTTTTCATAGTTTGACTATATGGTTCCGGGGGGAAAGTTGTTCGTAATCAAGAATGGGGGAATTACACAAATTCAAATTCACCCTGTATACATATGGATATACTTACGATAAAAAGTCAGTTGTTCCATATAAAAGCTTTGCCAACCCGACAAAAATGAAACGATTGATATTTTTTTAAATATTTGATATACCACCTGGCAAATTTGAGGCATATATTTTCCTCACTCATTCGTAATACATACAACCTTTACAGGTTGTCGTAGGCGTCACCATTATGCCTATCTGTTTATGCATGAGAGCCCCGCAGACTAGAGCCTGCCGAACATCGTCGCGTTGGAGACGAGCGTTTTTGTCGACCAGGGGCCTTCGATTCCTTATTAATACCAATAGAAGCTATACCATTTAATTAGTGCTCAAATAAGATGGGGTTTCCGGGTCAGTACGCTTCCACCTTCGCCCTCATCTTCACTTAACATCAGGTGTGATTGAGGACAAGTGCTAACCCGTTGTGTATAAAAAAAACGAACGATATTCAAAAGGCGCTCAGCGTTGGCAAGATGCTGACGCTCAACAAAGGCTAGTCTTGGGGCTCTAAACTTAAAAAAAAATACACCTTTTTTGCACAAGACTGATACTAATATGAATAACCACGCATGCAATAGCTCCAAATGATGGAAATGTAATTGTAAAAACGCTCTTCTATGAAAATTCTTGCCTCTTTGCTAAGCTCTTTTTGATACTATTAATTTTCAATACAATTTGTTTATTATCTGATTGCATTGTGTTATACATTGTAGTATAATTGTATATATAATTTATGGGATGGACTGAGGCAATAAAATGGCTTTAAATATTACTTTGTTGTGTTATTTACATACTGTGCAACCTTAGCCCGCACCTTTGTACGGTTACTACCCAAAGTAATTGACATCAGATTTCTTGGCAGCCGCATCTTCACTGTTTAGCTCTCCAATGGATGTACTTCATCATGATAAATTGTCAAATTTGACCAACAGGTGTACGCGACTGTACATAGATTTTAACCGCCTCCGTGGCTCAATGTAAACAACATTGGGTTTACGATTCAGAGGTCGCGGGTTCGATCCCCAGCTGGATACATGTTGGTGGTAGGGCATTTTAAATGCCCACCTGGCTAGCTACCACCATCTTATCTAAATCTGCCGCCAAGCAGCAATTTTGATAGCATTGTTGTCGCAGCTGTTTGAGATAAGATGATAGCCCGTCTCCCAAATAAGGTGGGTACTGGGAGGACGCGCTTCCACCACCACCATCTTCATTTAAGAGCAATTGAAGCTATTTATTCGCAGGTAATTTATCCCTGCTTTGATTGGCACCGAGAATAGTTCCGTAGTAATTTTTTTTTATTATTATTTATTAATAAAAAATCTCACAGCATGGCATTCGTATTGTTGACAATGATTTGTGAACATATAACCCAATTTCGAAATTCCACTTTTTGCCGCACAGAATTTTACAGATTATGAAGTCAGCCGCTAGCTATCATAAATACCTATAATAATATATAATATCTTTGCACATACACACAGCGCCATCTAGTTCCACATTAAGCAACTAGGCTTGTATTATGGATACCCGATGGTTGATAAACAACACCGAATACATTTTTTTTTGTAAATAAATACATAAATACATGAAAAACATCCATAACTCGGGAACACATGTCTGTATTCATCACACAAACTTATACCCCTAGCGGGTTTCGAACCCGCGACCTTTTGGTATAGCAGTCAGAATTTTTAACCACTACACCAAACAGGTTGTCCAACAAGAGTGCAGTGTATCGGTGAGTGTATAATATGTGAGTTGATGATGATGATGATACTAAATGAAAGATGCACAATATTATGTGTACTAAATAATACAATATGTCCGGCGGATGAGCAAATACCTATATCATCATCGTCAGCCCATAAACATCCCACTGCAGGGATATAGGCCTTCGCTCGTATGAGGGAGAGTATGGACCTTAGTCCACCACACTGCCCAATGCGGGTTGGAAACTTCACATGCCTTTGAATTTTTATTTCTCAGCCATTCTCAAATTTCCATCCACATCACCTGGATGAGTGGAAGTCTACCACTGTACGTTTCTCAAGAAATTTCTTGCCACGTACGACCACCCTGTGGAACGGACTTCCGGCAGCGGTATTCCCGAACGAGTACGACATTGGAACCTTCAAGAAGCGAGCCTACACCTTCCTCAAAGGCCGGCAACGCATCTGTGACCCTTTTGGTGTTGCGGGTGTCCATGGGCGGCGGTGATTACTTTCCATCAGGTGACCCGCATGCTCGTTTGCCGCTCTCTCATATAAAAAAAAAAAAAAAAAAAATGCAGGTTTCCTCACGATGTTTTCCTTCACCGTTCAAGAGCAGTCGGATAAATGCACATATGTAATTTTTTAAATCTCATTGGTACATGGCCTGCCTTGGAATCGAACCCGGACCTCCCAAATTGGGAGACCGCGTCCGAACTGCTGAGCCACCGACGCTCAAAACCTATATAATTTGTTTATATTTCCCATTTATAGACATATTTGTACATTCTTCATCATCAGTTAGTTCAATCAATTCATATCAATATCAAATATACCAGTAGTTTTGTAACAATTATTCATATTTGATGGGGTCCTGCCAAGAAGCATGCTCTTTAGCAAAGTAGACATGTTCCATAGCGCGCTAATCTATATTGTTGCCATAACAGACAGATTTGACAGACGTTTGTACTGGTTGGAAACTCTGACCACTATACCAAAAGGTCGCGGGTTCGAATCCCGCTAGAGGCATATGTTTGTATGATGAATACGGACATGTGTACCCAAGTTATGGATGTTTTCATTTATAATAAGTATTTATTTACAAAAAAAATATTTATGTAGTATATCAACCATCTGGCATCCACGACACAAGCCTATAGTTGCTTAAAGTGGAACTAGATGGCATTGTGTGCATGTCCAAGGATATTATTATTATTATTTATTATAACATAAAATTTTGATACCCGTGGCATTCTGTTTTAGATTCAGCACGCTGCTATTAGGTCCTTACCTATGAAATTGGCGTTTTGTATGAAGAATTTCATTAGGACTGTGTGTATTATCGGATAACATTAAGTATAGGCAGCGTTAATTATTAAAAGTAACCGCTTTATAAAAGTTTCAGCGAATCTAAGAAATGATTATGGGAAGCACATGCTAAAAGCTCTGTACAAATTTTTTTTATTATGTGATTTAGCCCAGAAATTAAAAAATATTTCATGTGAACCTTGAAATAATATTCAATTTTCCAAATAAAAAACAAATTTGGATATAGCTTCGAAAATCGCAGGAATTGGTACATATGATTAACGAAGAAAAAAAACTCCAATTTCATAGGTAAAGTCCCAATACTTACTCTTATATACTCCATACATAATTAATCCTATGTTTACCTTCAATGAAACTGCAAGGTATGGTTTTATTTTTATTGTAAAGTCATAGTCTAAATTTACAAATAAGGTTCTGGGAATTCGAAAGTGACTTCGCGTCCCGTCAGCTTTTTGTATACAGACTGGAAAGTGTCAACCTGAGGACAAACAGAAAGAAATATTTTTATTAAATGTTGCTAATTAATTAAATTTTTCATTACAACTCAGGAGAATTAAGGATCTGCTACATGACCTCGAAATATAAACACCGCATACAACCCCCAAATGTGTTGGGGTGTCCGGGTCAGTACGCTTCCACCTTCGACCTCATCTTCACTTAAGATCAAGTGTGATTGAGGTCAAGACGAACCCGTTATGCATAACAAAAAAAAACCACGAAAGTTATAACCCCAAAACATTAGGTAAGTATTTCAAGTATATATTTCTTTCGTTTTTGCATTTCTTATACTATTATAGTGTAATAACAATACATTTTTGGTATGATGTCACTTTGGAGGGGGGCATTTATTGCTACGCTACAGTAGCATCATTGCAATTATTTATTTCCATGCCTAATAAATTATATTTCCGCGTATTCTTAATCTAATGACGAATATTATGAAGCCACCGGAACACAACAATGCTATTAACATTGCTGTTTGGCGGCAGACTTAGATAAGATGGTGGTAGCTAACCAACCAAACAGACTACTAAACATGTACCTTGCTGGGAATGGAACCCACAACCACGATTGCACCAATATATAAAGTGGTCACAATTGTAGCTATTCTGCAGCTCATAAATTAATTCAATAACTAAAAACAACAAATAGAAAACAAAATGTTAATTGTTCGGTTATTCAATGTGGTGTGGTTTGTTATCAAATGTTTTCGTTGTAGAGATATTCGTTGTTAAATTACTCGTTATTGTAAATGTTCAGGGCCATATTGTTACATAATTCGAGATCATCAGTGTTCCAAATGAATGGAATAATATATTTTTGTATTTAAATCAAATTCAACATCACTCTATTTTCTGGGGATATCTCCAAGATGCTTCACTTTCTATATATTGATTGAGGATATGTCAGCGTTTTCGTGAAAAAGATTAATGGTACTTGTTTGGTCTGAACCACTAACAGGGCTAGCATCACCCTGTCAACCGGCAGTGGTAGCATAACTTTCAATATAGTTTATCACACATTTAATTGTGGTCAGCTGTCAAAATGAGCGACATAACAGTGTGATAAAATATTGCATGTCGACATGCTACCCATTCCGTATGATATAGAAGCCTGTTATCTCGCACATCGTCATCTTTTATGCAAGTAAAACAGACTCAAATTCTATCAAGCCTCTGTCATGCTAGCCCAGCCCTGCTGGCAATGTTAATGCACATCCTCAGCTCCCCTGTTCTTAGTTGCTATATTTTATAAGTTTCTTGAAGCAATAGTCTCATCGCTTCAAGAAACTCGCTCGTAGAAGGGGTGGGATAACAAACACAGCACATGTCAGTGGTTTAAGAAACAAGTAATTAATTACCTTGTGTTCAATAGTAGTCTGCTGGTTCTTGTCTAAGTGCACCTTGATGAGCTGTGAGCCGTCCAATTTGACCCTGATCCGCTTGCCAACTATCTCCGCAGGGAACACTAGGTCCTCGAGGATTGCGTCGTATACTGACGTCAGTGTCCTGGAAAAGTACGAATGAACTTTAGTATAACATATGTAGAAGCTCCTGGTGGAGAAGAACCGTGCCAACCTATCTCTCTGTGGGTGTTAAACAGATCGTGAGCATAAGAGCACGACAGTGAATGGCAGCAGCGATATTGATGTGTAGCTCCCAAATTGTTTGTGAATTTGCCTGGTCAGTGGTTAGGGTAAATTCTCCATGGAAACATAGTAAACCACCATGAGCGAGTTTAATGTCCAGTAATAATGGACATCTATAGGCTCTTGATGTGTAATAGATATAACATGCATATGTGCATGCACACATTATGTTGTAATTAAAGTCAGATTGCAGCAAATGATATTGCACTAGTTACTTCATCCAGTAATAATCATTGTCTACTAGCTTCTACCTGTGTGGATTTCTTTTCTGAGCTGAAAAGTATATCCTTTTTCAACAACTTCCATCAAATATCAATTCTGCAGTTAGAGAAGGTGCTTTAGACGGTGCTAGAGACACTTTCATATTGTATAATAGTAAAACTATGAATTTGTATTTGCACTAAAATAAATAAATATCCTTAGACATACACAAAGCGCCATCTAGTTCGACAGTAAGTAACTATAGGCTTGTGTTGTGGATACCAGATGGTTGATATACTACATGATATACTACTACATAAATACAGTTGAATAAAATTTCAGTCCCCACTAAAATGCTGACCACTGGGTATTTTACCCTAATACAAATTAAATTTCTGAAGAAATCATAAAAATTTTCGACAATTTTTTTTTTTGCTATACTGAGTTTACCAATTAGCAAAAAGTACTATCGAAATATATTCATATTTTGCTGATAGAAAACTTAATTTGCGTTATGCAGGACTGTAAGCGTTTAGCTGTCTCAGACTATTATTTAACATTTCCAGAATGTCTGTCACAGAAATGTTCTCTCACTATCCCACAACCATTGTAAATGTGAGTTTGAATATTTGTTATTAAAATAGAATAGAATACCTTTATTGAGATAATCTTACAGTTGTTGATTGAAAATAAGATATAATATAAAAGTGAAATGACATCTCAAATGGCATCTACTCAGCTCGTGCTTCAGCAGGGAGTGCAATGCTAAAGTGCTGATACTCTGTGGAACCAGTGCAGTATGTGCGAGACAATGCAATGTCGAGCAGCAGTTATTGTTATAATATTAATGTTAGTCTAAACAGATTTGGACGAAATTTGGCAGAGATCAATAAATATTCTTTCTTTCCAGAAATTTCTAACTTATATGGCAAGGTTGATGCAGCTTGAGTCTAGTTATTTATAGTTCCAATGTTCTTATCAGGCAGAGTTAGCACTGTGTCGAGTTCACAAACCAGTTGATTAGAATGTTAAATGAATTCTCCACTTTCCAGCATAATTCTTAGTGATTTCTCGAAGTATTCATTATAGCAGATTTATTCTTGGTATAACTTATCATTACTTTTTGTAACATGAATTATATTAGCATACTTCATCAGGTAAAACAGCAAACATGAGAAAAGAAATACCTTGATCGTGGCCTCTTCTGTTTGTTAGCAACACGTGTCTTGTGGCTAGGCTTGGGTAAGATTTTGCGGTCACCAATGAAAACTACATGTTTGCCGCTGAACTTCTTCTCCAGCTCACGAACAAGACGGATCTGAATCTTCTGGAACGCTTTCAGTTTGGGCATCGGCACATAGATGATGATTGACTGAAAATGGAAACAGTTTCGATATACAGTAAACTTATTATAGAGATTGGGACTTGAAGAGTACAATTTAGAATGAAATTTAGATTACTGTACTTTATGATATCTCAACTAAATACTTGCTGACAGAGATGTTGAACTAGGACAACAAATTGAAAATTCAGAAAACTCAGAGACTATGATTAGATAAACAGACTTAAAAAATTCAATCTAGTGTAATATCTCTCATTTGTATCACTTGCTTATGATAATAGGGAAATCTATAATTGAAATAATTATCTGATGTCTAATGCTGTTGGTTTTCTTAAATAAAAAAAATAAATAAAAATATTGCTAAATAGGTATCTTCCAACAGGGGAAACTGATTTCCATCAAAACATGGCTAAGATCTGAAAGTCTTACCAGACTTAGAAAATGAAAAACTAGGTGTTATAGTGCTACAGACAGACATAGGCTTCCACCTCACCCCTCTTTACATGTCATTTGGGATAACCCGAAATTTGCATTAGGTTATGGAATGTAAAATATTTATATTTGTATCAGTGCTTCGGAGGTCATGTAAACCAAGGGAGGGCTATACAGTGACCCCAATTGGTCTAACTTGTTATCAACAAAGTCACTGGGCCCACAGGGATGGTTGAAAACACTTGATTGTCAAGTGGCCACGAGTTCTGATAAGTTCAAATTCACCAATTCGCAATGGGCCCACAATGGTGCTTCAACAGTAAGAATGTAAGGCTGGGTTGATTGTTCTCGCAGAAATGTAAACAAATAAGTTTGTATACTAAAACTCAGCTAGTTTTGTTTTATCTACGTACCTTCTTATTGTGCAGTTCGATTTCTTTAGCCTTTGTAATGTACAGCTCCCTTAACTGGGCCTTCAGGTCAGAGTTGGTCTCCAACTCGACCAGCGCCTGCGAGATCGAAGTCTCGAAGGGGTCCGCCTCCGTTGCGCCTGCTTTGATGATTTTCGTACTCATCTGGAAGGTACAAGCACCAACCTTTAGCGAATATGTCCATTTGAGGTTAGGAAATGTCCTATTATTAAAAAAGTAAATAATCAAATGTTTCACTCCCTAACAGTATGTTAACGTCACTAATGACGACTCTAATGAAAAAACTTTAATAATTATTCAGAGACACAGAAGTTATTACACTTTTGCCAACCAAAACAACGTTGGACACGGAGGGTACGAAAAATCACCACAAAATATCGTTGTAATCGTTACCATATATAAATGTTTATGACCATAAATCAACGGCAGGGGAACTAAATAATTATGAAATTGTTGTATTTATGTGATAAAACCATTAATTTCATTAAATTCAGCTAAAAAATTACAATAAGAGCTACCTTGACGACTGACCGGGAGAGAAAGAGAAAGAATAACGATGTGTACAGCGTTGAAAATGTTGAATTGTAAATTACCCCATAATGTCCCAATTTCTATTTTTACTTCGTTGCGCCAGATGGTAATGTATTTTGTATAGTGTACATAGGTACGTGGGTATGTATGTATGTCGGTTGATAAAATATCAAAAGAAAATATTAATAAACCAGAAACCACTTGCACTTATTTCACTTATCTAATTTTTTTTCCTTACGGTAAAAAAACTCATCCGGTATACAATTGTACAATTTTTACACTTACTTGTGCAGGAGTGAGATATTACGTAACAGAAGTGACAACAATTAATTTATAACTATGTATTTAAGTAATCGTCTTGCTCGAGGGTGTAAAGTTGAAGGCAAGGAATAGGGATATATGGTGGTACTGATCTTCAAGAATGGTGGTAACACTCTATTGAAGAACTTCAGACCCACATCGCTTTTAAGCCACGTCTACAAGCAGTTTTCTAGGGTAATCACTAACCGTCTCGCACGTAGGTTTGATGACTTTCAGCCTCCCGAACAAGCCGGCCGGAACAACAAATATGTAAATATCACACTTATACCACATCCACACGCTGCGGCAGGTTATATAAAAAATCGGGGAGTAATACTGCCACTATGTTTAGCGTTTGTAGGCTATGAGAAAAGCTTCGATTTAATCGTGACGAGGGGTCCTGCGGTCTCTCAAACGGTGCCATATTGAGTATCGGTAGAATGAAGTGTTGAAGTGTTAAGACGTTATCTCTCCGAAACTGTTCACTGCCGCAGTGGAAGATGCCTGCAAACTCATGGAAGTGCAAGGATTCCGCATCAATGTAAATCACACACAGGGAGTACATCACTCACCTTTGGTTTGCCGATGACGTTGTGCTCATGGCAGAATTGCAGCATGGGTCATCCTTAATGAGGGATGCCAATTGTGTCGACACTCTTGCCCTGAAGGTACCTCGAGGAGGCCGGGTGCAGCCGCGAAGACTGCACAATAAATCAAAATTAATAAATACAGAGACAGAGATTTTTCTTGTTTTCAGAGTCGAAACTTTAGGTCCTTAGGGACCGGGCGATCTTCAATTTTTCTTTAATATGCATAGCGCTTAGTCGATTTGACCCGAGAGCTGGCTGTTTCCTCGCTCAAAGCCTAAGTATCTGCATCCAGCGAGCAAATGCTGCCAGCGTTTTGGGTACCTTGTCTCGCGATCCCAAATTTTTACATTTATTCTAGTTTTTATTTAAATACCATCGCTTTATTTGTCACTGTTTATAAATAAATAATCTAACTTCTAACTAATATTATAAATGCAAAGTTTGGATGTTTGTTTGTTTATTTATTTATTTACTAGTTTGTTGCTCAATGACAGCGAAACGTATGAAATTTTGTATATAGGTAGAATATACCCTGGATTAAGACATAGGATATTTTTATCCCGTTATAGTGAGTAGTTCCGCCGGGATAAACAAATTAAACATATCCGCGATAAAGTTATTCTAACGCAAGGGAAGCCGCGGACGGAAAGCTAGTATATTATAAAAACTTTAGGCAGAAATTAATAAATTAATAAAATATATGGCTTTTATTTTAGTAATTAAATACTATGCACAGGCTCTTTTAGATTAGTTATACATAGAAAACTCTATTATAAAATACTAATATTTCCCATAATTCGGGGTATCATTTTATGACTGCCAACACTGTCTGTATTCGTTCTGAAACCTTGATTTCTTTGAAACTATCTGGAATTCTTGTTCTTTGTGGCAAAAATTAACAATGGTATAATTATAACATGAAGCAAAAAGGATTTTATTTGGCATCTCCATAGAAGTATGTCGCAAAAGAAATTGGCTAATTTCTCTCAGTTTATGGTTTATAATCATCGTTCATCATGTTGCAGTTATATTTTTATATTTCAGAACGATAGACGTCGACAGACACCCGTTCAAAACTATTCAAAAGTTTTATTCAACTTGTGTAATTTTTTTTTTACGTCAACTTGGACCTATATGTTACTCCATTATCTAGGTGATGTGATGTATTAAATATAATTTATTGTTTTGCTTTTATTTCATACTATCGTGGACTGCGGAACGAAATAATATTACTTATAAAAATGCGATAAGAATATTCACAATTTCTGAACGGTTGTACTGTCCTGTCACTCACTCCGCTTTTCATTTCAGGTTGTTTTCAGGATTTTTCCGGGGTTTTCCCTGTTGCTTTTATAATGTATTTTCCCTGTAAAGAATATTTGAACTGAAGAAGTGTTGTTTAGGTGTCTTTGGAAAAAGTTAATTGTTGTGTTGTTAGATCTTGTTCACCGGTTCTTTTATTATTTTTCTTACGATCTGAAAACTTCAGTCAAAAGCCAACCAACAATGAATAAACAAACCTTGAATTGAATTATAATTGCTGCCGCAGTTAGTCACACATCGTGGCAAGATTAGAAACAATGAGATCTAACACAAATGGGTAAGGTAAAATTGTATGGTTTTAAATTATAATACTTTGAATTATTGTCTTGATAATTTAGTCTCGTAAGTTAGGTAGTGAAGTTATTTGTTACTAGGTTCCCGCCCGAGGCTTCGCCAGCGTAGAATAACTTTATCCGGAAATTTGTTTATCTCGCGGGAACTACTCACTTTATCGGTATAAAAAATATCCTGTCTCAATCCAGGGTATATTCTACGAATATACCAAATTTCATCCAAATCCATCCATCGATTTCGCCGTGATTGTGCAACAAACAAACACAAACATCCAAACTTTCGTATTTATAATATTAGTGATGAGGTGCAGATATGGGACACTGGGAAGAAAGATTTTAGGTTTTGTTGTGTGTTTTGAGTAGGTTCTAGAGCTCCATAGCCCGGGTGTTATAATAAATAATTTTAATAATACTATTTAGCTCCTTACTTAAATTTGTTGGATTGTCCATTGCAAAACGAGAGTGAGGTTTAAAAAGGCGAATGTATCAATGAGGCTGGCATAGTCACCCAGGGTGTACAAAAGCCTCATATAAAAACAAGATTAAAAAAAAAGCTCCTTACTGTTTCATATTTTGCATATTTATTTATCATGAAATATTAGCAGAACAAGTTGGATTGTCATTTGAGAGGAGTTGATTACAGGATAAAGTGCATACAGCAAAACTCTGATATCGGTGAGTAGAATTGAGAGCTATTCATTCCAGGAGATTATTTTCAGTAAATTTCTTGTTGATACAGTAAATAATATAATAAAGCAGTAACTTATTAGAAAAGCATATTATTAATATATCAGAAAATTTGGATGATAATCTACCATGACCATACATGGCTCGGTCTCATTGGAATACACAAACAAAAGTGAATCATAAGTAACATTGGTGTGGATGACTGAATTAGGATAAATATAAATAAAAGTTTGAAATAATGCTGCTAAAGTATATATACCTAATTAATAAAGTATTTAAACTTCAGTAAAAACAAATTAAAATAGAAATATGTTAACTCTGTCAAACCGAGAAATTCAACTTTGATAGAAGCTTTAGCAGTTGTTTCAACTGTCTGCTTTTTCAGATATAATAATAATAATAACTAAAGTGAAATAAGCAAGAACATGTAATTACCACAATATACTTTTTTTATAATACCACTATTGGCACCATATGGGTTTACAGAATCATTTTCGTAATTTGGTTTTAATTTTTAAGCTTTAGTTTTCGACCATCAATGTGAAAAGGGGTATTTTATAGGTTTTAACCTTTGTCTGTGGCATCATAGCACCAACCTGTCTGAATTTATTTTAAAGTGTGTTTTTTTTTCTGTTCAATTCTTGATACTCGTGAGACGGTTCTTAGCTATGTTTGTTGGAAATTGGTTCAGCAGTTTTCACAATATTTAGCTTTTAACAGTTTGCATTTCTAGATTTGGTATTCTTTGCGTTTTCAAAATTTTAAATTTTAATTATCACATAATATTTTAATCATCATGGGCCTCATAAGAAGGCTTAAGGTCACCCAAAGGGCAATGGGGAGAGCCTGCGGGATCGAATCAAAAATGAGGAAATCTGCAGGAGGACCAAAGTGACCGATATAGCCCAAAGAATTGCCAAATATAAGTGGCAGTGGGCGGGGCATATTGCTCGTACGACGGCCGTTGGGGCGGAAAGGTTCTCGAGTGGCGACTACGCACCGGAAGACGCAGTGCGGGTAGGGCCCCCACGTGGTGGACCTATGATTTCGTAAATATCGCGGGGAGCTGCTGGATGTGCTCAGCGCAGGACTGATTATTGTGGCGATCTTTGGGGGAGCCTTTGTCCAGCAGTGGACGTCTTTCGGCTGATATGATGATCATTTAAATCTGCTCATAGGGTTTTGTGTGACACCTCTTATTACTCAAAAAAATTACCCAGTTCTCCACCAACTGCCTAACCTTCTGTTAACATATATATATAAAAAAGGACAAAAAAAGAGGGGTGTTATAAAGAAGCTTATGTACATATTATGTCTGTGACATTGTAGCACTAAAATGGCTAAAACTAACGTTTATATTCAAAAACTGGTATTTACGATATGTTCCTGAGCAACGTTTAAGGCCGCGTCCCCACTGAGGTACATGTGCCCCCAGAGACATTTGTTGATATCACCCCACATCGCTCCACGTCCCCAATGTCTTGTCTCCAGTTTAGTGAAACCAGCCAGACATCGCCCGACATGGGAGCGACGTGGAGCAATGTCGCCCGATATCTTCGGGGACACATGTTGCTCGACAAATGTTCTCCTTTTCGTGTCGATGGCGGATACCAGTAAAAGTGTTAAATTTTTGGAGCCCAGTAATTAGCTACGTGAATAGCATTGCGCTAGGAGCCTCCCCACGGCGCACCCTGAATGTTATGCGGCTTAATAATAGTAAATAAATATTTCGGACACTTACACCAATCATCTAGTCTCAAACTAAGCAAAACTTGTGCTATGGATACTAGATAACGGATAAACATACATAAATATTTATATATGTATAAACATCCATGACTCGGGAATAAATGTTCGTATTCATCACATAAACATTTACCCCTCGCGGAATTCGAAGCCGCAACCGTTGGTTTCGCTGACAGGGTCACTATCCACTACACCAACCGGTCGTCAATGAACGTCAACGTCAACCGGTCGTTTAATGAAAATCGGTTAAGCCGTTTTGATTTAGCTTTTAACTTAATTTTTTTCCGATTTACGGCAGCCGTCTGGGCTAAAGTAAGTGGCTTGAAAACATTGTTTGTCATTGACCACTAATCTGACAAATAATTCAGCAATTTGCGCAGGACCAGATCTGATAATCCACCATACACAGAATACTTAATACCTATTCTAGTGAGAGCCAAAAGCCCCAAAAGTGGGGGAATAAGTCTCTAAGTGATGTGATATCTGAATAAATAAATAAATATCCTTGGACATACACACAACCCCATCTAGTTCCACACTAAGCAACTAGGCTTGTATTAAGGATACCAGATGGTTGATAAACTACACAAATGCATTTATTTTTTGTAAATTAATACATATAATAAATGAAAAATCCATAACTATATCCTATCATATCTTATAGTTGCTTACTATAGGCTTGTGTTGTGGTTACCATGGTTGATATTCTACACAAATACGTTTTTTTTTTGTAAATAAATACACATATAAATGAAAAGCATCCATAACTCGGGAACACATGTCTATATTCATCATACAAACATTATGCCCGTAGCGGGATTTGAACCCGCAACCTTTTGGTGTAGCAGTCAGAGTTTCTGACCACTACACCAAACAGGTCGCTTGAATAAAAAAATTACATGTATCAATCCATATTACTGTCATAGGAAACAGTGATTACAACACTTACAACGCTCTACAACTTGATAGGGCTGTTTGATAAGCTAATCTACTTCTACATATGTAGTGGCGGACTGTTTGATAACTTTCAGTGACCTGCCAGCCAGCGACGGTGGCGCATGCCCCCTGTGTTAAAGAGTTAGAAAAATTACAAAGTTAGTAAAACATTTGTTTAATCGCTTCTAATTTGAACGGTATTATCATGTGTTAATAATTTATGTTGCTAGTGCTTGATGGGATAAATAGGGTTGAAGTGGCGAACAGTTACAAATTAATTGAAGCATAATTCTATCTACACCTGTTACAGTTAGGTATTTTTGTTATGTAGCTTATGATAAAGTGTATTAATTTATTATATTATTTATTACTAATTATGTAATTCTGCGTGATGTCAATTAGTGCTATACATACCTCATAATAAGACAATTACTTTACCGCGGATTCTTATCTCACCTGAACTCATATTTACATGACTTTACATGTTGGCAGAGTTGGGGAACAAAAAGGTTAAGAGGGTTTATTCCGTCCTCATGGGTAAATTAAGATTTCTTTTTAAATATAGAATAAATCAAAAACATCGCTCTGACCTGCAAGGTAATGCTTTCATTACGGTTATTTTCGAGAATTTTAAATCAATGATAAATACGGCCAGTTCTTTTATCGTGAATTCTGGAAAATGACCCCGTCAAACCTATTTATGTACTACTAGCTTTCCGCCCGCGACTCCATCCGCGTGGAAGATTTAATCAATATCGGTTCAGCAAAAAAAATTGTCTATAATGTTAATCCAGGCTCTAATCTGTCAACCTACATACATACACACACAAACTTTGGCATTTATAATATAAGTTGGGATAATCTGACTACCAACCAAATTTCATCCAAATCCGTCCAGCCGTTTAGGCGTGAAGAGGTAACAAACATACATACATACACACAAACTTTCGCATTTATAATATTATATAAATATTATTATAATTTCGTATGCGGAATTATCATTATAAGTTTTCGCTGAAGAATAATATATCTAGGAAACTTTCTTTTTTTTATTTTAGAATCAAGATAGGATTTTTCTGAAAAGAATATGTGATTCTGTACACACACTAATACACTACAGGATTTAAAATTTAACAGCTATTAGCACAATTATATAGCACTTGGAAAGTTGCATGAATATGAAGAAAAAGTTGTGTGGAGGAAGTGATTCCAACCCGACGCAAAACGATGTATTAAGTTTGACCACTATGTGTACCTATGTATCTGTGTGTGGTAACGGGTGAACCGATTTGGATGCTGGTTTTTTTTATTTGAAAGCATGTTTTCTAGCGGTGGTTCTTACACATGTTTTATCAAAATCCGTTCAGTCGTTTTGTTTTAATCGCTTCGTTCTCTCGGTTTTTTTTTTATTTATATTGTCCTATATTTTACATTTCAGTAAACTTACATATACATGAAGGTATGACACTCCTTTTTTGCGCATTCGTGTGAAAAGCGTGTAGTAGAATGTGTCAGTTTATTTCGCCGTAAATTACGCTACCTCGGCGAAAATTACCAGTTTACTTGCCTACATTGCAAAAAATTTAAATAAGTACTTAGTTATTTGTTAGTGACAATATGTTTATCGTACTTATATTTCTTTATTTCCGTAACCATCATGAACTCAATTAGTCATCATCATCCTGCCATTATCCCATCATTATTGTACTTACGTATTAAATTAGGGAGTGGAGATTCACTTGGCTCTCTCCCGCCTTATGGATTTGTTGCGTCACATTTTTTTTTTAATTATTTATTTTTTCCTTCCGTAACAAAAAACTTAGTGGGTATTCTTAAAATTATTGTGGGGTATTGCTACAACAGCAATGTTATGGAGAGAACTGGTGCCCGAACTAGGTGACCCTGTATCTCGGGTAACCAAGTCTCCCCCCTTAAATACATTAGCTACACTCCCATTTGCTGGGGAGAGGTAGGACTTTTCTTTCTTTCCTACTATTTTACTATTAATTCTTTCTTTTATTAGTCTGGGGTAGGAAGAGTCACTTACCTTCAGTCGCCACCGAGCAGAGTATCACTGTTGATGCTGGCTTATAGGAGCTATAGTGCGAGGAGTGTGAAGGCGTGTTTACTACCTCCCAGCTCCATAATCAGATTACTTCGATGGTATCAAATTATTGTATTGTCATAAAAATTACATACACATGCAAAGTTTCGTATCGATATGACTTCTATATTTGTTCAAAGTGAAGCTAATAATAACAATTTAAGTTTTAAAAACCAAAAAACCCGACGGCATATTTTGCATTTTGCGGGCGCCATGTTGGACTTTTTATCATAAAATGTATCCTGTGACACTTTAGGATTCAACACGAATCCAACGACACCATGCACTTCGCAATCGGTCAAGCCGAAGTTACAGGAGGTAACATAGAAATCTACATACCTACACTCGAAAAACATTACCCATCTTCCTTGGGCAATCGAGCGTTAATTAATTAATTAATTCTATCACAAATATTTTCAATTCTATTGCAATCAAAAGTACCACAAATGATTAGGAATCCATGTTGGATAAAATCTAATTTGTTTGAGCTGGGACTGAATATTTTAAATGTCCGCCTGGCTAGCTACCACCATCTTATCTAAATCTACCGCCAGGCAGCAATGTTAATAGCATTGTTGTGTTCCGGTTGTCAGAGATAAAATAGCCAGTCCTCCAAATGTGTTTGGGGTTTCCGGGTCAGTACGCTTCCACTTTCGACCTCATCTTCACTTAACATCAGGTGTGATTGAGGCCAAGTACCAAACCGTTGTGAATAAAAAAAAAATGAATTATGCACCGATTGATATCGACAGCTGAGGAATCACATCTCTAGTGGGATTTCTAAGTTCCTTTTCGGGGTTTCTGCATATGCTGAGATGGTCCATTGAGATGAGGAGCGGAGGTCCATGAGATGGACCACACACTGCACTCACCACATTTCTAAATCTCCCTGTTTTCTATACAGTGTTGTAATTTTCTTGTCATTATTAATATTGTCACTATTATTGCTGTTATAGTGAGGTGTCAAATAAATATTGGGTTGGTACCCATGAAATTGGAGTATTTTTTCTTCGTTAATCATATGTACCAATTCCTGCGATTTTCAAAGTTATATCCAAACTTGTTTTTTATTTGGAAAATGGAATATTATTTCAAGGTTTCACATGAAATTTTTTTTATTTTCTGAGCTAAATCATATAATAAAAAAAATTTGAACAGAGCTCTTTTCATGTGCTTCCCATAATCATTTCTTAGATTCACTGAAACTTTTATAAAGGGGTTATTTTTAAAAATTAACGCTGCCCATACTTAACTTAATGTTATCCGATAATACACACAAAGTTTAGCTAAATTTGGATT
The DNA here is from genome assembly GCA_949316235.1 of Oegoconia quadripuncta. NCBI lineage: Eukaryota > Metazoa > Arthropoda > Insecta > Lepidoptera > Autostichidae > Oegoconia > Oegoconia quadripuncta. The sequence goes on along the minus strand of OX438741.1, from coordinate 8,599,451 downwards.
TGCCGTTCCCAAAAAAAAAAATCAAAAATGTTTGTATAGAGAAAACAGTCTTAATGAAATTCTTCATGCAAAACGCCAATTTCATAGGTAAGGACCTAATATGTCAATCAAGACGGTGAAGCGAGGCTGACGGGTTTTCCATCCCTCTGAAACTTTTGCCTGATGGTCTTTGACGAAAGGCCGTTGACGGTGCTAGGTAGGCAGTTGGGAGAAGTGCGGAGGTGGGATCTGCCCTTATCCCACATTATTTGGGGTCGTCACAACACGTAATCTTCTTACATTTCATTTACTTTAATTTTAATTACTTCCAAATTTTTTAGACCCTGTATTTTCTATTTTACTTTTAACAAATTTTCCGTAAATTAGAGTAAAATATATGATAGATATGATAGAAATATATGACATGATATAATGGCTCAATTCGAATCCAAGTAATTACGTGGATCGGTGACTTCACCCGATTGCGTTTGTTTAACTAGATAAAGTCAATACGAAGTTAATCCACATCATAAATATTTACTGTTTTTTGATAAATTGGATTTTTGTATAAAATTATTATATTAGCCCGTACTCTATATGTATACATAGGCGCCTTCGTGCGATAAGCAAAGTTCAAATTACGACAAATACGTCCATCCTACCTTCATAATTTTGTATGCCTACGTCCCTGGTACTGGAAGTTCATAATTTGTGATTTTTGTGTTTATACAGTCAAATGTGATCAAACGACCACATTGTTACCAGTACCCAGGGCTTATTTACCGGTTTATTTTTATACCTAAATTAGCTTCAACTGCAAAGTAGTGTTTTGTTTAGGTTTGGCTCTACCTTTACCTCAAAGAAGTTAATCGAATATTTTTGAGTCGGTTTATCGGAATCGTAATCGATAAGCCAATAGTCGTTGCATCATTATACTGACAATATATAGGAGTACAAACATACCTACAAATTACTATAAAGCCAAAATGTAGAAAACCCCCGAGATATCATCCAGATAAACCAAACCAACTGTGTTAAAAGGACGTAACCGTTTACCACCAAATATGGCTAAAACATGGCTAACATTAGGATTTAATCGTAACTATAAAAAAATAACATTTTAGAAAACCAAAAACTGTAGTTAGTTAAATATAATCGAAACGTCTTAACCGATTTTCATCAAACATGTAGCAAGATGTATCATGAAATTGTTAATCATGTTTAAATTATTTAAATTTTAATCGAATATGATGAAAATCGGTTCAGTCGCTTCGAAGATATTTAATTTTAAACTCAGTTGCTTAGAAAACCGGTTTTCTTAAGGAGCGAAGCCAAATAGTTTTGAATCAATTAAGCGGTTTTAGTGGTTTTCATTTCGCTCTTACCGACGACGACGCCGCCGTCTCATCAACGACGCCGACGCGTGCATTGTCTATCAGGATTAAACCGGTTTATGAAGGTTGTAGGTAGCGCTCTCATTGTGGACGCGCTCCGAACGAGACCCTTTCTAAAATCCGGTATAAACCTTTATTTATCGGTATTTTTGAAACCGGTTACAAGCCCTGCCTGTACATAAGTTTTTTGTGTATGGCAATATTATTTCTACTATCATAAGTTCTAATACACATAATCACGTACCCAATGGGTCGGGCGGGACTAATCAAGGATCTTGTATAAACTCACTAGTATCAATGCTAGATTAATTCTACGATCTGACCTGTCTCTTGACTGCATCTTGACCTAGCTATATCTGTTTACAAGCTCCTATAAATATAATTACAGATGATAACAATTACCTATTTCATAAAATTATATTTCATTGGTTTTTTTAAATTACGTTATCCTGGGTAGACAGACAGATTCGCAAAACTTTGACATCAATGACGTTGCTTATGTTAGTTGGTAGACTAATGACGTCACTTATCATATAGCCTTGTGTTTTCTGTAATTACATTATCATCATATCACGGGCACAAGCCGTGTGGTTCCCGGCAGAGTATAATAGAGCAGAACCAACTCTTTCCATCTGGGTGTCGTTAAAAGCGACTAAGGGATCACGAAATTAACAGCAACGTCAAATTATGGGCAGCAGCGTAATTTTGAGAAGCTCCCAAGCCTGCCCAACGCGGCGATTAGGGCAAATCCTCCCATGAAAATCCTCCCATGAAAAGTGATGGGAGAGGCTTAAGTTCAGTAGTGCACTTTTAGAGCTTTTTGACGTATGTTTGATGTGACATATGGGCATGGTTCAAGTTACCTCTCTGGCATACGGGAACACTTCCTATTTGAACGAGGTGCACGCTGCCTGCGATGACACTGCTCTCTTCATTATTTGTCCCGACCTGCAAGATACTCGCATTCGCTTAACATTCGCGCCCATTGGCGAGAATATTATTGATGCGAATCATTCGCAAATCGGAAGTACGTACGCTTGGTGCAGTCTCATTCGCTATTTGTTTTCGATTAGCGAAGTTTAGCAATGTTAGGCGTGGGATGAGTGACCACTAAATGTAGGTATTTTCATAATGAGTGTTTCCGAGCTTAGGAGGGGCGCTACTTTCAATTGAAGGTAGCGGTGTCCTACAGGCTCGGCGTAAAACACTTACTGTCAAGTGGCCACTAGTCTCGACACAAATTCACCAATACGCACTGGGCCCGCTGTGGTGGATTATAGCCCATACTCGTAGTGAGTGAACGCTGTGCCCTAGCAGAGGTTTTTTTTTCTTCAATGTAAGAGCTATTTATGCTCTTGTCGGTGAAATAATGACCACGTATCTCGGCTTTCCGCCCTCGAAGTAACCTCTTGGTACGACGACATTCACCTTTCCTTTCCGTTGGTTAAAGTAATTGCGCCTAGGTCTTCCCCTTCCTCTCTTTCCTTCAAATCTTTCCCTCAATTATGTTCTTCAAAAAAATGTCGGGGAGGTAGGTAAGGTTAATGAGAATCATTCGCATGTACACTTATGAAATATAAGTATGTGAAATTCACCGCGGACTTCCTCCACTTCATAGCTTCATAAATAGCTGGTATAAGTTAGGTAGGTACTTAATAGGTAATTTTCTACATAGGTGACGCGAGTTATGTCGTTGAAGCGATTTATTGGCAAAGTACGTCACAACCTCGTGATATGTATTGTTATGTACCTAACTGTATTGTTTAAATTCTTTACTTGAATTGGTTACTTGTAAAGTCCTTGAAAGGAAAACGGTGACAAAACAAAGACATGATAGACTGCTTATACATTTCCTGTTCATAAAGTCTAGCCATATATAGTCTGTCCCTGTCCAGACCTAAAGAAGGGATTTTTTTTGTGCGCAATGAGTGCGCGTTTGCTCCAATCTCACCTTAAGTGAACGAATGGCCAGAGGTATAATGGGTTCGCTAGGACCAACCACCAACTTACTCAGCACACTGGCTATCTTATCTCAAACAGCAGGAACACAACAATGCTATCAACATTGGTAGCTATCCAGGCGAATATTTGTATATAATAAGTATTTATTTACAAAAAAAATATGTATTTATGTAATATATCAACCATCTAGTATCCACAACACAAGCCTATAGTTGCTTACTGTAGAACTAGATGGCGCTGTGTGTATGAAATGAAATGAAATGAAATAGTAATTTATTTGCAAATGATTTTAGGTATAAACATTAGTTGGTATAATTTCACATAGTTCCAGCAAAATCTGCCTATATACAGGCGTGCAAATATTATTCATAATTTAATTTTATACATATTTTATGTCAAGCCTACAATATAATAACAATAATAATAATTAAAATAATAATTATATGTTAATTATTATTATTGTCATTATTGTTATTATTTAAAGTTTCGTCAAGATATTCCTTAATTGAATAGTAGCACTTTTTGACCAACCATTCACACAACTTCGATTTAAATATTCGCCCCGATAGGATTCTTAAATCGTCTGGTAGAGCATTAAAAATTTTTGCAGCCATACAATTAACATTTTTTTGTGTAACTGATAATTTAGTCACACGGACCTTTATTTTATCAGTGGGTCTAACACGCAATCGCTCACCATAGTTTGTCGTCAACTGTTTTGGAAAATGATCGGGATGCTCCTTTACAAATACACAGAGTTGTTTTATATATAAGCAAGTTAATGTAAGTAGCTTATATTTTATAAATAGTGGTCTACAGGTATCCATGAAATCGGCGCCACAAAGTGATCTGACGCACTTTTTCTGAATCTTAAAAGCATCAACTATATCGGTGCAATTTCCCCAGATAATTAGGCTATATTGTAAAACTGATGATACATGTGCGTGATATGCCAGTAAGGCGGTTTCAACTGAGGATATCTCACGGAGACGTCTTAGCGCATAAGAATACCTATTTAGACGCTTACACACTGATTCCACGTGAGCTTTCCAACTTAAGTTTTCGTCAATTATTATTCCCAAAAATTTGGTGGAATCTACATTATCTATTGCTTGTCCGTTATTTGTAATATTTAAGCTAATTCTATTTGTTCGGTAAGTGCCAAATTGCATTATTTTTGTTTTATTAATTTACTTTATTAATTTACCTTAAGATTATTTGAGCTCATCCAATTAATAACCTTGTCAACTGTCACATTAATGTCATTTTCAAATTCAATTAAATTAATTTTATTGGCTGTAGTATTAGGCTGTATGAGTATGGTGGTGTCATCAGCAAACAATATGGATTTGTGATTTGTAATATTTGGTAAATCATTTATGTACATTATGAATAATATAGGACCTAATATTGTTCCTTGAGGAACTCCGCACTGGTTTAGTTTGTAGTCTGATTTACATGTAACTCTCTTATGGACATGTTTATGAGTGTTATTTATTTTAGTTGTTTCTACACATTGGTATCTATCACGCAAGTAGCTTAGAAACCAGTCATGTGCTATACCTCTTATTCCGTATTGGTACAATTTATCCAATAATATGTCTAAGGATATTTATTATTTTTTTTTATGCACAACGGATTAGCACTTGACCTCAATCACACCTGATGTTAAGTGAAGATGAGGCCGAAGGTGGAAACGTACTGACCCGGAAACCCAAATATTTGGGATGTTATTATTATATATTTTTTTTTATGGACGACAGGTATATTATTATTATTTAAAAATACCATACCACCGACCACTGCGTAATGTACTCCGTTAATAGTCGAACCTGCGACATCCGTTTTGTAAACTCTATGGCTTGTCCTCCGTAAAATACCATGAATCTGAGTAAAATTATAACCCCTTTTTACTTTTAAAATACGCTAAGTACTGGTTATATCGTCTTTCAGGTATTTTACGCAACTATGGCATTTTTCTGACCGAAAAATCTACTTAGTGATCCACAATCAATCAAATATATTGCTTATACAACGAATTTTCACTTACAGAACCGAAGAATAAGTCTCTCGTATTTTTACAAAAATAAGTATATGAAAATTAATAACCTTCTCTATGAGACGATAAGGAATTATGTATTTTTGTGACTATTTCAAAATATATTTTTATTATTAAATTACATCTTATTTCTACCGTGTTCCTCGCTCCGCCCATATATTCAGATATTAGTATAGTATCACTGATTTTTTTTTCAGCGACACCATGGTCCCCGCGATACTGGTGACCGGCGGGGCCGGTTACGTCGGTTCTCATACTGTCGCGACTCTACTAGAGCGACAGAGCGAGAGAGACAACCTCGACATAGTGATCGTGGACAACCTCTCCAACGCCTACAAAGCTCAGGGTCAGAAGAAACCGGAGCCGTTGAGAATTATCGAGGACCTCACTGACAGGCAGATACATTTCTACGATGTCGATATTACAAACGGACAGGAGTTGAGCAGGGTTTTTGAAAATGTGAGTAGGTATCGCTATGTATTGTTAGAGTCCAGAAATGAGACAAGTCGTAAATGATATTTGTGATATTTAATTTATCAACAATTGACACGCGCGCTCTTGACAATAGCTCAAACAGGAGTGACCACCTTCCCCGCATCTTCCCCTCGCGTAGCACTGGGATGACTACGGCGTAACGCTGACGTCACGGCGTAGCTGATGACGTCATAGAGCAGCGCTACACCAGGGGTCACCCTATATCTTCTGTATCTCTTCTTACACTATGATTGATTGTCGCACATATATGAGAGCTTCCTGTCCTTCTTCTTCTTTTCGAGTCAATCGCAAAAATTATAATAACTTAAAGTAGTTTGGCCCAAAAAGTAGCAACGTCGATGGCTCTTCATTTTGCTTCAAAAAGGTGCTCTGTGCTAGAAGCTGGAGAGCCTGCCTTGTTGTACGACAACAAGTGCACCATAGATTGCGTGTTACTGCTGTCGAATTTATCATCATTAGCGAAGCCCCACATCTTCCTGAATTTTCTGCGCCTGCTAATGCTAGACTAAAGTCTATTCAGGGACTTCTAGATGGGCCAGGGGAGATCCTGTGGCTGCTTTTCCGCAATGGGTATACAGGTGTTATTGTGGACCCTTTTTAACTACAGTTCAATGCTGACCTTAGATGGGTCTGTGTCTAGTGAATTGGCGTATTGGATAAAGCTGTGCCGACTTTTGAGGCGTAAGACTGTGTTGGGATTTGGTGATGCATCTTAGCGAAGCACATTATAGCTTTAGGTTTAAGATTTATTTTCAGTATGCATTTCATTATTTTATATTCCATAAGCAAGACTGAATTTTCGAGGGGGTAAAACGAGCCTGCCATCCAGATTATGAGTGGATCAACCTGCCCCCTGTAGCGACAGGCGGCAGGTTGATCTGTCAGCGGACAGGCATGCAAATCAAATCACAAACACGCACGCACCCACACATAAACACACACAGTATACTTAGCAGCAAACTTGTTATTTATTTTATTGGACGGTGATATCGTTCACCTATTGCTATCTCTGTCTGTAAATAGTGCAGTTGACAATAATTGCTTATCTCAATATTTCTTTAATTTGATATTTTTTTTAAATCAGAAGAGTCGTTATTTATCGAAAATAGTACTCTTATCTTTGTTCTCGTTTGACCATGCTGAACCACATTCGAAACAGAAATCCGGCAATAACCGGTTTTTTATATTAATCTACTGATTCGATAAAAAAATATTACACAGATTTTCCTGACGTAGTTTTCTTAATTTTCAAAAAATTGGAAGTGCTACATGCTTCAACTGTTGACGATTTTAAGCGATTTATCGACCGAGTGGGTCAGGATTTAGTTGGTTCGACTGTACAATCTGAAACAGATAAACCGTTACAGGCCTATAATGCAATAGCCCAGGGAAAATACGGTTTGACCTCGGAAAAACAAATAACCGCGATTTTTCATAATCATAATTCATTTATTTGCCTATTAATCATAGGTACAGAGAAAAGATGTAAGCTATTATAAATAATGAACAACCATGATTTTGTCGAAAAATTTAATAAAGTGTTGTAAATGTAGCAACAATTGCTAAAAAACGCAAGTACTAAGTAAGTAATTAAATAAGCTAAAGATAAAAATGTGTTTCTTTAAAAAAAAATGCTCAATTGATGGGTATTTCTTTGAATTCAAAACAGTTTGGGAAATTGTCGTTACAAAATATTAGTTCTCAATTTTATTTCTAAAGCAAAGCAGCTCGACGACATTTTCAGCTAAAACACATGCATGCCTAACTATAACATGCTTAGGTTTTATCCATCAATAAATTAACTGTGCTTAACAAAAGTCTACCTAATTAAATACCAGTTAGTATTTATTGTTATTAAGATACAAATTAAAAATAGGGTTTTCTAAAAAAATCTAGACTAAGCGCTCGTTTTTTTTTAGGCTTAGTTATTCAAAATTACATCCCTAATATACGTCTATAAGATAGCAATTATATAAGTCAGTTCTGAATTATGTCTAGTTAAGCTAATTTTTTACCGGATTTTCCCTGGGTTACAAATTAAGGTTTCTGAGGAAATCGGCAACGTTTTTTCTATAATTTAACTGAGTTCAACCAACAATATAATAAAGTTCTATCGAGAAACATTCAACACACACGCACATGTGTACACCCTCACTAATCTAAGTTTAAGGCCACATCCTGTCTCACAATGTGAGAGCCATTCCGCAGGGCGAGAGGTTGGTGTTATGTCCCACAGATTTCCTAGTACGGACACCAATCTCCTACAAAAACTATGTTTATATATCTCATAAATTAAGTATCTATTGTTGAGCAATGGTGTCGATTCGGATGTACACCAACAAAATTAAACTAAACTAAAACCAGTTTTGGAGTGGTGCCGTCGCATCGTACAGTTCCAGGGAGAAAGAGACAGTACTACTCTAAAACTGGTTTTAGTTTAGTTTATAATTCATATATTTATTGCATTACACATGTCATAGGTACAATACATAGGTAAGTACTAACATACACATGTACCTTGTCAGGCATGGCAATATGGAGGAAAGGGATATTTATTTTAATAATGTCGTTTCAATTCACGAATTCATCTATATATACTATTATCTATTCTGTGTCTATGCTGTAATAAGATTTACCAATTAACCAGTTTAGTTGATGTTCATCCGAATCGATGTATATTTTTGTTAGAGAAACTAAAAACTTTTTGTATTGTATTCATGATTTTCTGAGAAAACTTAATTTGTTTATGCAAGAGTATATTATTTGTTTCAAACTATGTAATATGCACAGACAATATACGTAGCAATCCGTATATACAAAAGTACTCTGTGGTAGCAATGCGCAGATGTCATACGTAATTTTTATGCGATTTTCAATTGGTCCAATAACATGTTTCTAGTTTTGATATTAACTTTTTAATGTTTTCCAGCATAATATAGAGTGCGTGATACACTTTGCGGCGTTGAAGGCGGTGGGCGAGTCGGTGCAGAAGCCCCTGGAGTACTACCAGGCGAACATAACCGGGACGTGCACTTTGTTCGAGGTAATTGAAAACGATTTAGTTGGTACTCGTTTAATTGATGCTCCAAATACTTTGTGGCTGTTACGGTATTGATACATATCTATTTATTTCTACTGGGAATTCAGTATATAAGTATTAATTGGGTTTTGCGCATGAGGTACGTATAATACTGGGTGTAAATTGAAGTACTTTGAACTGTTTAACCACGTATTGTACCTATTACTGGTGTACGTTTTATTAAACAACAAAAATTGAAAAAAGTAAATATAATAAATGTACAAAAATAACTTTAAAGAAACTACAAAATAAAATATATTTTTTTACTCGTCACACGGGAACTACTTACGGTTTTTACATTCATAATAACACACACACACACACACACACACACACACACACACTTACACACACACACACACACACACACACACACACACACACACACACACACACACACACACGCGCGCGCGCAAACCTATTTTGTCTATAAAATAATAATAAAACCTCTCAGTGAAAAGTACGTGGAGCACTCAAATTGTGGGCGGTTCGATTATTTTAAATTATTTTTATAAACAAAAGCGTTATTTATAATATCGGACCTACACAATCACGTACTTATAAACCTGGCTAGCTACCACCATCTTATCTAAATCTGCCGCCAAACAGCAATGTTAATAGCATTGTTGTGTTCCGGTTGTCAGTGATAAGATAGCCAGTCTCCTAAATAAGATGGGGTTTCCGGATCAGTACTTCGGCCCCATCTTCACTTCACATCAGGTGTGATCGAGGACAAGTGTTAAACCGTTGTGGATAAAAAAAAAAAACTTTTTATTATCAACCTTTCCTTTCCACCTAATTATTTTTTTAAGAGAATTGTAATGAAAAATGGGAATCTGTAATTGGCATCACTTTGGCTTGTAAATTTTGTGTAATATTTTTTATAATGATGCTGTTGATTCTGTATTATCAATAAAATAAAATAAAAATACAAAAAATAAAATCAACATTCATCATTATACAGGGCGTCCCACGGCTATGCCACATGGAGGGACAGTAGGTACCTTGAATTTTGTAGATGGAACATTTTACTGAAAGAAGACATTATTTTAATTTAAAAAACAATTTAAACTGCATTCATAGATTTTTAAGTAAGTACATGGTTGAACCGGGAATCGAACCCTTTATTTATAAAAAAAAAATTACCATATATATAACCATACCGATCGAAAGGCTTCATCATAAGGATTATTTTTTGCTAAATAACATAGTGTCAGAAACAAAAGGAAGACCATGAATTTTAACATTTTTAATACAAAATTAATCAATTTATCAAATGCTCAAAATGAGTCCCATCCTGTTCAATACAAAGTCGCACTCTTTTGATTATTTCGCTCCCTGTCGATTTTTTGATCATGTTGTGGTGGATATTTAGAATAATACGTCGAAGTTCTGTACAAACAGAACTACAATGCTACGAGCTACAAAGCTCGTGGACACTTTGACACTGGTTCTTGTAAACTAAGTTTTTTACATAACCCCATAAAAAAAATCTAACGGGGTTAGATCTGGGGATCTCGGCGGCCATCTTATTCGTCCATTTGTCCCGATCCAGGAAAGAAAATGTTCATTGAGATAGTCCTTTGTTCTGTTACTGTTATGAGCCGGAGCCCCATCTTACTGAAAAGTAAGGTTTTGTCGTTCTGCTACCGAAAGATTATTTATCTCATTTCTTAAAATCTCAAGTATTTCTAAATACCTGTCCGTATCGAGATGCCCTTCGTAAAAATGTACTAAGAGGACCCGGTTTTTTACAATCCCACACCAACAGTTGAACGAAAAACGCACTTGATTATTAGTCCCACGGATACGTAAGGGATTCTCCCTAGACCAAATACGATTATTGTGTCGGTTGTACATACCATTATTGCTGAAGTTTAGGCATAGCCGTGGGACGCCCTGTATACGTCCACTGCTGAACATAGCCTCCAGATTTCCAGAGCGACCGGTCCGTCCGATCCGTCTGTCCATGGACGTTTTAGGCTACTATAGCAAAACCAAACAAGCCACAAATACCGGGACCTGCCGAATGCCGGATACCACCCACAGCGCTCAGGCCAGGCGTTTTTTGAATTTCCATGGGGCTGTTTGCCTTAATCGCTACCCTAAGCAAACGTACTGGCGATCACAGACTTTGAGGTCTTTAGGCCAGTAACGTTGTCAAAAACCTCCTCCGTTCCCTCAGTCGCATTATGTGACCCACGAGAGGAAATGGGTTGGCTTTATTCTGGCGGAAACCAAACGGCCAAGCGAGTGATTTTGACTGTGCTCACAATTTATCTTACTCATGGCACAAGAAGCACTCGTGTGCCTTTGAAATTTTTCCAGGTTTAGATATCGTCTTTTCTGTCTCCAGGTGATGCGTAAGTTCGGTGTGTACAAGCTGGTGTACAGTTCTTCTTGCACCGTGTACGGGGAGCCTGAGACGTTGCCGCTAAACGAAAACCACCCAACGGGTCGCGGCCTGACGAGCCCCTACGGCAAATCCAAGTACTTTTGCGAGGAGATCATGAAGGACTTATGCAGGAGTGATCCGGTAAGACACACTCTTTGTAATTAACCAAGTGTCCGGCTGATTGGGTACCATACCACATCGTATCTATTTCTACAGCCAAGCTTTAAGGTGAAGATTATGTATCCAAACTCAAGCAGGAGATGAGGTGCAGCAAGTGATAAGAATATGGCCTGGTTTAATATAATGAAATTAAAGCAATATTAATTGATTTTTATTAATTGATTAACAATTATTGGCGCCCGACAAGGGACGAAAACCAGTGTCATGGTTGTATGTAGAAGTGTAGCAAACAAGCAACTTGCTCACCTTGGTAAGTGGTCGATCACCCAATGACATCTTTGTGTAACCCGGCACAAATAAGGCACAAACGATATGAACCTTTGTCTTGTCCAGGGCTAACACACTCAAGTGGTCACTTTTTAGTGATCAAGGTGTACAAGAGGTTCACCCTTACTGGAAAGGTCACTACCGCTCATGATATACATTTCTCGTATGCGTTAGACGTAACTAACCCAACTACAGCCAGAGTATTTTTTCCGGTTATCCTTTCTCTGGCGATGGATTAGTCAACCGCGACCGACTTGTCGTCTCGACATGGGACCTGAATCTCGTTCACTGTGTCTGACTATCGACTGTGTATCGACACATTTACAGTTATATGCGAGTGCAAAAGGGACAAATCTATCGAAAAATTGTATGCGCCAGAATGGGTCCCAAGCCAATATTTCTGGCTATGAGTGCCGTTGAGGTATCACTACCATGTTGAAATGAAAGGGAGTAGAATTAGAAGGCTCTCTCATTCGATTGCTGTCTATGGATCTATCTCAAGTGGGCGTGTAAGACTAAATCCGAAACTATGAGCAATAGCGAAAATTTACTGAAAAGAGTTTCGGGCTCGATTTTGATGAAAACTAAAACTGCATGATTTGATTTTTGAGATTGGATTTTTGAAAAATCAATATACCTAGCCAGGAATCGAATCCGCTGATTTTGAAAAAAAAAAGCATACTATTTACGGTAAACCTCATAGTTTCGGATTTGGCCATGCACGCGTACTTGAAAAATTCACCGTATTTCATTTGCAGAGATGGATGGTAATATCGCTCCGCTACTTCAACCCAGTGGGCGCTCACCGAAGCGGACGGATAGGAGAAGACCCCGCTGGGACACCGAACAACCTAATGCCGTACATATCACAGGTAATGTTGGCAACATTAAATAAAACAGCCTAGTTTAGATAGTAAACACTCGCAGTACAGCCGTAATCGTTGTTTTATAAATTATCCAATTATAATAAAATACATTTGCTCTTCTTGAGCTTCACAACTTAGAAACACTACGGTCCGTATTACATAATACTACTCAAGTAGAGATCTGCGCTTTATGTAGCTTGTATAGCGGCATCTGTAACTATGCCCAAGCGCAGATCTACGCTTGAGCAACATTCTGAATACCGGCCTACATTCCTTTATGTTCACTTGTACCTACTATCACTCATCAACCACTATTTCAAGAGTCTCAAAATTGCTATTTACTTGTTGTGTCCTCTTGTTTGGTTTTCACTCTTTAGGGGATAGCTAAAAATCTGTGTTTTGCTCAATGAGCAATCTAATACACTGAGCTGTGGCCCATTTGTACTTCTGCAGCACACACAGACGTTAGTGTTACAAAATTATGGCCGTGTTGTTGATTTGTTACCTTGTCTGTGTATTCATATAAGATAATTCTATCTATTCGTTTTCGAATAGTGTAGTTAATTGTCTAGCGTAGTCCTTGGTTGGGTAACCACTAGTGGTATCTTTTTAAGGGTTTCCGTGCTTCAGAGGGCACGTTAAATAGTCTGTCAGTTTCATAAGTGGTTATAGTAAGAGATCAAATGAGCAATGGGATTTGAAACGTGAAATGGATTATTCCATATCCTGTGTTCGTAGGTAGCAGTAGGTCGTCTTGAAGAGCTGCTGGTGTTCGGTGACGACTACCCGACCGTGGACGGCACAGGCGTGAGAGACTACATCCACGTGGAGGACTTGGCCGAGGGTCACGTGAAGGCGGTGAAGCTATTCCACCAGCCGGGGTTCAGCGGGTTCCATGCTGTGAACTTGGGTATGTTCGCTGTATCGACCACACATACCATAGAGTCCTAATAACAGTATAATATAATGAACTTCGAATCAGTTATTGGTTATTCCTTTCCGCTTGTTGCACTCTGATTAGCTTTGTCAATGACACCAATCGCCTCCGTGGCTCAATGTAAACAACATAGGGTTTACGAATCTGAGGTTGCGGGTTCGATCCCCAGTACTAAACATTTTTTTTTATATACACGACGGGTTCGCACTTGACCTCAATCACATCTGATGTTAAGTGAAGATGAGGTCGAAGGTGGAAGCGTACTGATCCGGGAACCCTAACACATTTGGGGGACTGGCTATCTTATCTCTGACAACCGGAACACAACAATGCCATTAACATTGCTGCTTGGCGGCAGATTTAGGTAAGATGGTGGTAGCTAGCCAGGCGAACATTTAAAATGCCCTACCACCAACCAAATCGAGTACTTAAACATGTACGATCGATGTAGCTGGGGATGGAACCCACGACCTCTGCATCGCAAACCCAATGTTGTTTACATTGAGCCACGGAGTTGTTCGTAATCAGGAGTGAAGTCACCAGTAAACTACTAACTTTGCTTTGCTTCATTATTTATAATGCGGACTGCTAAGGTATGGAATTCACTGCCCGCGTCGGTTTTTCCCGACACTTACAACCTTGGGATCTTCAAGTCTAGAGTGAATAGGCATTTACTGGGTGCGCGTGATACATCTTCGGCTACATCGTCACTTTCCATCTGGTGAGATTGTAGTCAAACGCGAAACCATGCTCCCGCATGCTCGTTTGCCGCCCTCTCATATATTAAAAAAAAAACCCAGTTTTTAATAAAAAAAAAATACAGGAATTATATTAATTAAATTTCACGCTGTATACTGTAATAACAATAAAAGAGACATGTACAACAAAAAGTATCATTGTATAAATCTTTTAGGTACTGGTACAGGCTACTCGGTCTTGCAAATGATAGCGGCTTTCGAAGCCGCGAGCGGTCGCAAGGTCCCATACCGCGTCGTCGCCCGCCGGGAGGGTGACATTGCAGCGAACTATGCCGACGTCTCGCTCTCGCACAGGCTCCTCGGCTGGCGTGCGACAAGGACCCTTGAGGACATGTGCAACGACACATGGAGATGGCAGAGCAATAACCCCAACGGATTCAAGAAGTAGGGTAGAGGGTGAGTTGGTATGCCCAAGGAATGGAACTTATGCAGTGTTATTTATTTTCCCACGTCACGTGTATTCACGACTTTTGCAGAAAAAGACGTCAGGCACGTCACACAATGGAATTCAGATATTTTGACAATGTCAAACAACTGTGTTGAAATAGTGCCAAAGAGTGTCCATGGGACAAAATTGTTCCACTGTAGTTTTAAGCCCGTATTAATAAATCGATCTTGAGATTGTGTCTCAGTCTCAATACAATTTGTTTTGATACTGTTATAATATGCAACAGACTCTCAAGCGTCAACTTAAGGTTATCTCAAGCTTGAGAACCGTTTATTAATACGAACCTAAGGGCTATTCAATATTTTAAGTGAGCTTTCTGGCATCACGTGTTGCTGGAATCCTTATTCTCATACCCAGAGAGTGCTTTACCTATGATTATTATAATTTATATTCCAAAAAATTGTGCATAAATAGTGAAGTCCATAAATAGGTCTCCAAAAACAACGAAGTTATTTAGATATCTTTCTGAAAAGGGCAGCGCAAACGACGGACTTTTTGTCGGACGCAGTTTTTTCTTCTCGTTGTGTGATATTGCATAGAAAACTATACATTCCATCCTCCCGGATTAAATTGTTCGATTTGGATTTTTTGTCTGGCCTACAAGGTTTAGGGGTACAATGTACTTTTCCTGTCACCCGATATATTGTATTACTTTACCTAATGTTATTTGTTATCAACCAATCATTCATCTGCGCTGCCTCTTTTCACAAAAACATCTAAATACTTCTTTGTTTCTGAAGCACTATTAATGGGACTTACATATTGGGTATTTACCTATGAAATTGGAATTTTTTTTCTTCGTTAATCATATGTACCAATTCCTGCGATTTTCAAAGCTATATCCAAATTTGTTTTTTTATTTGGAAAATGGAATATTATTTCAAGGTTTCTCATGAAATATTTTTTAATTTCTGGGCTAAATCACATTATAAAACAAATTGAACAGAGAATCTTTTCATGTGCTTCCCATAATCATTTCTTAGATTCACTGAAACTTTTATAAAGCGGTTACTTTTAAAAATTAACGGTGCCTATACTTAATGTTATCCGATAATACACACAAAGTTTAGCTAAATTGCGATTTTCCATTCCCAAAAAAAAAAAACAAAAATGTTTGTATGAAGAAAACAGTCTAAATTAAATTCTTCATACAAAACGCCAATTTCATAGGTAAGGATCTAATATTTCGGTGGCAGTATTTATGCACAAGTTTTTGGGAATTAAATTATAATTATAGTTAAAGCACTCTCTGCGTATGAGAATGAGGATTCCAGCAACACGTGACGCTAGAATGCCCACTTAAAATATTGAATAACATACATAGCCACGATTTTCCGTTACTAACTAAATTGTTTATAATACCTACGCTCGTAATAGTAATTAACAAATATTTTATGTAAAAGTCTTTAGAAACAGACTTCCCATTTGTCCCCTCCTGTCAGCTTTCAAAGGGAACAGTCGGCACGAATTGTCACCGCGGTGACAACTGGGACGACAATTCCCAGCCGTCACCCCGGGGTGAAGGCTGGGAATTGTCAAATCATGGGTAAAGCACTCTCTGCGTATGAGAATGAGGATTCAAGCAACACGTGACGCTAGAATGCCCACTTAAAATATTGAATAACATACATAGCCACGATTTTCCGTTACTAACTAAATTGTTTATAATACCTACGCTCGTAATAGTAATTAACAAATATTTTATGTAAAAGTCTTTAGAAACAGACTTCCCATTTGTCCCCTCCTGTCAGCTTTCAAAGGGAACAGTCGGCACGAATTGTCACCGCGGTGACAACTGGGACGACAATTCCCAGCCGTCACCCCGGGGTGAAGGCTGGGAATTGTCAAATCATGGGTAAAGCACTCTCTGCGTATGAGAATGAGGATTCAAGCAACACGTGACGCTAGAATGCCCACTTAAAATATTGAATAACATACTTAGCCACGATTTTCCTTTATTAACTAAATTGTTTATAATACGCTCGTAATAGTAATTAACAAATATTTTATGAAATTTTTCTCATATAAGTGAATTGTAATTATTCTTTTGAGAAATAAAATTTCTTTAAGTCTTTAGAAACAGACTTCCCATTTGTCCCCTCCTGTCAGCTTTCAAAGGGAACAGTCGGCACGAATTGTCACCCCGGTGACAACTGGGACAACAATTCCCAGCCGTCACCCCGGGGGACCGGGCTAGAGAGGACTACTGGGAATAATCCCTCTTAAACTATAGTGGCTATGTTTTCCTTTAGGTACTATTTTTTGACATTGTCAAAATTGCTGAATCACACACGTATTTTACAATAGTTGCATTTATTTACTTGTTTGTGAGAATTATACTATATTGATTTGAGATTTACAGCTTAATACTCAATCGCTTAATCGCTATAAAGTTAAGATTGAGTATTCGGATGTTAGTGTCTCATAAGTATTCGGAATAATTTAAAGTGATAATAACTGGTGATAAGCAGAGCCCACTTTATGAACGAAGAGACTGTAAATGCAATTGTAAATTACCAGATTCGATTCAATTTACCAAATTAAATTTAATTTAAAGCGCCATATTTTTTTTGCTGACGCCATAAGGATATCGTGCACTTAATTTAATTAATTTATTATTGTGTTGTATTCAAATGTCTGTCTATTGGGAAAATGATTTTGTTGTTGAATCTAGACATCGAATATGAGCTGCATGTCCATACATAGTTATTATTATAAGTACTAGTAATTGGTCTCTCGAATAAAATATAGTATATCTACTCTAGTCTTCAATAGGGTTATGAGTTTCAATTTTGGATATACCAGCCCCCGTAGCATGACAGGTGCGATAAACATTTATGTCGCGCGAAATGTTTGTCCTGCTCATTCTCTTGGACGTAATATACAACAAAGAGCAACCTCTCGGGTTTCTTGCTTGTTCTTAGGGGAAAATTGCCTTTTGAACAAGCAGTAGCTTTAAAAATGTAAAATCTGACTATTTGTGTACCCTGTGTACCAACAAAATAAAGCATTTTTGCTTTGATATCTCACTCTCAGTCCTTCGTCACGCGCGACAAACGATGTCAAACTACCAGGAAGGTCCTAATTTATTAGCCCCAATCCATTATACACATGAATCAGAACAGTGGCGTGCCAAAATTTGTTTCGATTCGAGAGATGTTGATCAATTGCTATATTTACATAACTTGACTTAATCTTATTATTAATATTATCAGGTGCCATTCCTTAACTTTAATATGTATGGAGTATTTTATTTTGACCAAAAAAAATTATTAAAACGTTCCTATTATGTTGCCATAATGATTTAAATTTGTAAGTGTATTTATTTTAGTCAACTCGTTAGTGAGACCAAAGCAATATTACCAAATTATATTTTTAGAGAATTTTATGACTATACCAAAACCTTCGTACCAGTGAATCCAATTGAGATTGATTAATATGCTGTTATTAATGGATAAGTAGTATGTATGTGTTTCTACAATGTTATTAAAAATAACCTACTCTGCTCGACGTATACAGAGTGAAGGTTTAAAAAGAGCTTAATAAATTTATTTCGCCAATTTGTTTTAGTATTTCGATCGACGCAATAATTTGATTAAGCACCTATAAACCTTTACCCTGTATACATAAAAAGTAAAACAATTGAGAAATATACAGTTGGCAATTTAAATTCGTGTAATTTCCATTAACTGATAACGCCGCTCTTGATTACGAAGACCTTTGTCCAAGGTACCATAGTCGAATTCGAGCAAAAAATTTTCGATTACCCATACAAAGGAAACCATTCTGAAACCATCTTTAGTATGGAAGTCCAACAATTTTTGGCTGTATCGCTGTATTCAGCTATGGTGGAGTTGTTCAGAAAAGAGTGGTGACATCAGTAAAAAGGAATTACACCAATTAAATTTCATCCTGTATAATTTGTGGGGGGATTAAAAGTAGTTTGTTATACGAAATGGGACGAGAGAAATGTATATTTGGGGGGGGGGGGGGGGGGGGGGGGTTTAATAAAGCAAGTTATGTTCTATACAAATCGTCACACTAGCCGAGGCCTTAGTGTTCCTCCATATTCCGATTCTTCTTTCTAATAAATTGACACATGGGATAGTTATCCCTTTGGTCTACGGTTAAAGGTAATTGCATGTAATCTAGTGTTTTTTTGTGGTACGAACGAAATTATTTTATTTAAATATGAATTAGTAGTTTCTAAGTATTTATGGCATTTCATCAGAAACATTGTCATTCCGATATTTTTTTTGCATTTTATTCAACGTTGGCTATGTATAGTACAAAACTGTACCTATACTATTAATATAATGTAAATTTTAAAAAAGAAAAATGAATTTATTTTGTTTTATTTATTGGTGCTATTTATGAAAAAATATTTTTGTTTTGCTTAATTAGTAATTAATTGTTATTGTGAATAAAACGTATTTATATAGTAAATTGCCTATTGTTTTAATTTATATCCTTTCCTAACAATGTTTACTTTTGGAATATTTACTCAGAACTATAGCTTATTTTACCACACCATTTAAATATTGTTATTATTGTAAAAAGTAACTACATGTTGAGATATGTAATCTCCAGTACCTACAAAACAAGTCAGCAGCAAGTGAATTAATTTGTATACCTCTTTATTGCACAAGAAATACAGATTACAGGCAGAAAATATGTATGTGAGCTTATCTTTAAAGAGATCTCTTCCACGCAACCCTACTGGAGTTAGAAACGTTACACGAGAGGGGGAACAAATAAAAAAATCTGGAACCAAAAAATTATATATATGTAGTTAACTTATATACATTTACATACCTCCACCATTACATATTCCAAATCTAAAAAGTTTTGGGCAGATGCTACTGTTGGTGTCGGTGCCTCTGACGTAATTATTTGTGTACTTTGTATACGCTTTATTGTACAAAGTTTATGTGCAGTAGTCAGACACGATATCCATTATTGGTGATTGTCTGTGGACCATCTCAAAGAGTTAATGCAGGCGTATCGTTATGCATAGCGGACATTTCCGCTTTTACAGAAACAGTGGTTAGAGACAGGATTGGTTAGGTTCCTTTTGATAACGAGGGTCGCAGTGCAGTTTGCTATATTGCATAAAATGTCCAACATACATCTACTTACAACATATCTCATTAATCATCATCATATCAGTCACAGGACTTCCACTGCTGAACATAGGCCTCCCCCATATAATTCCAGAGTGACCGGTTAGAAGCGGCTTGCGACTTCCAAATCAAATCAAATTATTTTATTTCATAGGATAAAATTATCACTTGAAAACGTCACTATTAATATTACATTTTTTACTGCTCATTCACAAAGCTGACTCCCCAGAGACGGAGCAAGAAACTCTAGGGTTGCTCTTTTAAACAGATTATGAGTTACAATTTGTGATTTGATAATTATATGAACAATAAGACAGCTATGCTCATGCTTGCTTATCATTCAAATAGTCAGTGATTTTATAATAGCTTTTTGCCAATAATTTATGCTTTCTGATTGCTTTAAATTTATTTAAGGGCAAATTTTGAATGTCTACTGGAACCTTATTATAAAAGCGTATGCATTGCCCTTTGAAGGATTTACTAACTTTGTGAAGTCGGCTAACATTTTTAGCGAATAAGGTATTTTTTTTTGCAGATAACAAATGCTCATAAATGTATTGAGATGTCATTTTTAAGATATTAATTTCTTTAAACTTATCTCCAAGAGACACTCTAGGTCCTAATTTATAAATGGCACGAATGTGCTATTCTGCAGAACAAAAATGATATGTATGTCATCAGCGTTTCCCCACAATAATATGACATTCCCGCGACCTTTATCAGGTCGTCTGTCCACCTTGTGGGTGGCGTCCTACGCTGACCTTGCCGGAGCGTGGTCTCGTGAACATTAATGCCCCATCGGCCATCACTTCTTCTAGCTATGAACCCTGGCCACTGCAACTGCTAACTGGGCTATGTCAGCGACCTTCGTCCGCCTACGGATTTCCTCATACCTGATTCGTCCACGTAGTGAAACGCCGAGCATCGCCCTCTCCCGTTGCGTGACTCTGAGCTTTCTTATGAAATCCATATGACGACCTGTTTAGTGTAGTGGTAGCAGCTCTAATCACTATACCAAAAGTTTGCGGGTTCGAATCCCGCTAGGGGCATATGTTTGTGTGATGAATACGGACATGTGTACCCGAGTTATGGATGTTTTCATTTATAATAAGTATTTATTTACAAAAGAAAAAAATGTATTTATGTAGCTTATCAACCTTCTAGTATCCACAACACAAGCCATAGTTGCTTAGTGTGGAACTAGATGACGCTGTGTGTATGTCTAAGGATATTTATTTATTTTATTGAGATCCCAGTTTCAGTGCCATAAGCCATCACTGGTAGGTAACACATTGATTGAAGACTTTCGTCTTCAAGAAGTGGGGTATTTGGGACAAGAGACATAATATAATATTAATGCTTTTAATTTCTATGGCTAGAGGGTAAAGGAGTTGATGCAGCAAGCGTACAGAGCGCGCGCCTCTGGCGTCTTAAGACATAATGTATGGCGCTCTATGAGCCGTAATAATAGATCCATCTTGAGATTGAGATCGTGTCACAGTCTCAATACTATTTGTTTGATACTGTTTTAGGTCCGTATTAATAAACCATTCTCAAGATTGACAACAGTCTTGTGATCGGTCTCAAGTAAACGTGTTGATTAATAAACGAAACTTAAGACTATCATTCATTTGCGGCTGAGGCGAATACTTGAGAAATAATTTCAGCTGAGTAGACCTAAAGATTGGTTTATAAATTAGCACGGAGCTTGAGATAGCGTCACCTTCTTAAGACGCATCTTGCGTGATACAACCTCAAGACTTGTATTGATTGGTTTATTAATATGGGCCTAAATTCGCAACAGATTCTCAAGCGTCAACTTGTCATCTCAATCTTGATAACGGTTTATTAAACACAAGCCTATGAAACAAATACTATTGTAGTGCGTTCTTGCCATACCAACTTCCCAAAAAAAAAAAAAAAAAACAAATACATGTAATTGATTTTCTGTATTATCTAAAATTACAAATCTTTTATAATTTCCGTCATTCATTACTTACTAATTAAAATGATTATTATTTATTCAGCACATACTGTCTTCTAAAAATATCGGATTTACATATTTTACATTTGCTAACATTACTATCGTGTACAGGGGGTAGGAGAAAGTATAAAAAAATGCAACTCAAAACAAACATAAATAGTTGTGCTGAACTTATTAAAACTAAGAAAATTTAAGTAAAACATACAAAGTAATTTTTTTACTTTAGACTAGTTTTACTGAAATGTTGTAGAAATTGTAGATAATTTTTCGCTTACTTTAATCGCTACCCAATAAAGAAATAAAATGTTTATTTTAATTCAGCGATTTTAAAACGGCATGAGTCCATTATGGTCATAATTAAAATGGAAAACTGCACCTGTTCAAGCCGATAAATATAAAAGAGTTACGTAAAACAGTTCCCGTTAACATCCGAACACTTTTGTACTGCCTTTAATTATTTTTGTCACGCCAAAAATACCGATACACTGTTTTGTCAAACAATACTCACCAAGAGAGTAAACATAAAATAAAAACGCACATAAAATAGAAAGCAAACACGCACACGTCGATTGAAAAAAATAAAATTATTGTATTATTTGGAAATGATTGACAATTTGGCAAGTAACACTTAGGAATGTTCACAAAATTATTCACGCAAACTCGTTGCTGATTATTTGTATTTACATATTTTAAAATCTCAAGCTACAGTGAAGTTTGTTTTCTAATACAACATAGATGGATAGATAGATAAAGCGTTTATTTGTACATAAGCCAGTAAGGTTTAAAATATTCCAAATGAATAAAAGTAATCATTTGAAACTACACAAGATCAAAACTAACAAACCCAGGTCTTGATCGTAGCCACAAAATATTAGAAAATCATGGCAATAGTAAGACTTATGACGTGGAAAGTAAGTATCCTCCTGTAGTAATTTTTTAATAATTTGCATTTGAAAAAAGGTTAATTACATAAATATATTGACAGTTCATTGTTATGTGTTAAGAGACCACATTCCTAAATGATCAGCCAAACTGTCCAACTCATCCAGTATCTGTTAAATCTATTTCTGTACATTACAAAACTGTAAGAACCACACCTAATACACTAAAGCTGTTTCGCTATTCTCTTAATACATGACTAGTATGTCGATCCTTCACGAGTTTGTTCATCGCTATCGTTAACACCTTAGTTTTATATAACATGCTGTATAACGCGCAGAAATCAAGTTCCCCCCCACCCATTCCCGCGCCGCCTGCGGACTTGCAGACAGCAAAACTGGTAATTCGTTTTCGCATTCGTTTCGAAATCTTTGCTTGTATTATTATTATTGAATTTTTCTTTAAGTTAATTTCTGTGCGTAGTGGATACCACGGACATACTGTAGATATCGGAACGACGACGTAAATCAATTGTATACTTGTTCAGACGCTTGCAGACTTTCCATTTCTGCTCGCTTGGTACTCATAGAGTAATAGAGTTGGGTCTATTTGTTTTTAAGTCATGTGCTCGACAAGTGACTGTTACTTTACTCGTATAGCGTGTGAGTATTGTTTTACAGCTTTTATATAAATTCACTCGCAATAGTATCCGAGGAATTTTTCTTTATTCTTTATTGCAAATAAACAAAAGATACATTCGTCAGATACAAAGATACAAAGGTGAGCTTATCTCTAAGAGATTTATCTTAATTTTCATTTGTTTATTTGTCCAAATCATTCGACAAATAATTCAATGCATATAACAATAGATAAACAATTTTTTTCAAACAAAACCAGGCTATTTTTAATACGAATCTTGTAAAAATCCACGCAAAACCTTGCTTCATATTACTGTGGGAAGTGTCATTCTCATATCAATTATGTCTCGAAATGCTAAACTTATTACACTTGTCTTAAACATATTGGGTGAGTGAAATACAAAAAAAAGATTCCGATCGCAAATGAAGGCCTTTTTTATGATTAACTGGATACGCGTTTGACGTCAATTAAACCTGATGGAAAGTGACGATGTGGCCGGAGATGAAGCACGCGATCTCAATAGATGCCTATGCACCGAACTCTTACGCTTATTTTAAACGTACCTAATAGAGAAAGCAAAAAAACTACTCGAAATAAGAATCGACATACTATTTAGTCACATATTTATAACTTAAGGCAACCATTGGCGGATAGATAAGAAGGCATTGATATGACAGCACAGTCAAACTTTGCATTGGACAGGTTACATCTAGTGACTTTGGTTATTTAGGTAACTTACGGAGAAGGGGATTTACAAACAAAGTATGCTTATATGCCATCATATCAAAGGAACAAACGATTCAGCAGGAGGTGACGCTGATTTTCCAGTCACGATGCCTGCAGTCGATAATCGGTTAATATACTATTATTACAAGCGTTCCCGAGTCACACTGATTGCTTAGAGATGCAGACGAATTAGCGGGCATGTGATTTTTGAATCGGTCAAATGTTTGAAAGGTCATGGCGTTAGTTCAAGTGGTTCATTTTCGAATCTGAATAATCGTAAGTTTAGATAATTGTGAGATCATTGTCATTGGTTAGTATGGAGTTACGTTCCGTTTCATGTTGAAAAACTTATTTTTAGACTTGTTTGAAGTTCTACCCGCAATGAACAACGTTCGAACGGTTCAAAAACGCAGCAAAACGGAGCCAATAGAAGACAAATTCGTATGTGGAATTGATTCCAACCGTAATTTGTCGAGAGAGAAATAACTCAACCAATCACGCGTCCGACAGCAATCGTAAAGTCAATACGAGTCAACAGGGCTGATAGATAAGCTCGGAGCAACCCGCTTATTACCTAACTAAATAGGAATGTACTCTAATGGCGAAAGAGATGGCAATTATTTATTGCCTATTGAAAGTAGACAAATAAGGCCGCTGGACGGTCAGCGTGACTGGAAAAAAGCGTAACATTAGTTACGGCCCGACTGCCTGCCCTAGCACAAATTTCTAGGTTAACGACCGTGATCACTCACACACCGAAGCATTCGCTTTTTGTTATCGATTAGTGAAGTTAAGCAATGACTGGCGCAGTCGGTCCTTGGCCTTTATGGGTTTACGTGGACGAAGGCACGTTAAATAATCGATCCCGGTTGTTTTCGTGGCGTATTGAAACCGCAGTCTGACACAAATTCACCAATCCTCATTGGGCCTGCGTGGTGGATTATTGTCCATACTCTCCCCTATTGATAAAGCAGCCGGACGTAAGGTGGTGTTGATGTGTGTGAGCATGACCATGCCAGCGTCACTTATGGAACATAAATCGAACCGAAGAACCCAAACATTGCTTAACTTCCGAAACCACACTGTAATCATGTATCCAGAATCTATAGGCTGTTGGTGTTGAAATATGCAAGCCCGATCAATACTTTCACAATGTTACCATATTCGAAATCGCGAAATATATCAGTTATTCCATACGTTTTGGTTGAGCAAGTTTTAAATCGACCGATTTTTTCTTGTTCCCGGGCTTACATGCTTTTACATCGACACCCCATGTAACATTTACCATACCATTTCAGACTCTCCAGTGGAGAATGTATTTGTAGTGAGAAGTAAGAGTGAGACCGCTTTGGAGGCAAAAAGAAGAGCTAAATATACATTTACGACATACAAATAATTATTTTTATGCTCAAGAGATTCACTATGATTATATGCATAGCTATCCAGTAATGGATATGATAATTGTATCGAGCATTTTGTGATTAAAACCTTGCACTAGTGTGGTAAATGGTTTTGATAATTTTATGTTGACCAATGACCGTGTTCTAATTTCTAATCAATATGTTTCGTATTTTTGCCAAGTCAAAAAAGTTGTGGAAACGCAAAAGTACAATTTCATGCATTATATATGGATATAATATTTTACTGTATCTATATAACACACGTTTAATGTAAATTACGTAAATATTGTACAAAGTTAGTCGCACAGGGACAGTCTGAGCCCAAAGGGAGTACTAAGTATCCGTGTAGAACATGGACCAACATCATTATTTAGAAAAGAAATAATTAAATATTTAGTAAATTCTCATATCTATTGGAATAGCCATCATTATGAAAAAAAAAAAATTTTTAGATGGATAAGCATTCATTTGCATCTATGTTCACACACATAATAATCTAATATATGAAGATTAAACTCAAACAATTGATACGTTTGCGCAGTATACAAAAAGGCTACTACTCTCAGTTTTATATCATAGCACACAATTTTAAATTTAATTTAATTACTTATGTGCATTTATCCGACTGCTCTTGAACGGTAAAACGGTGAAGGAAAAATGTCTGAGAAATAAAAATTCAAGGGTATGTGAAGTCTCCAACCCGCATTGGGCCAGCGTGGTGGACTACGGCCCATTCTCCCTCACTATACGAGGGAAGGCCTATATCCCTGCAGTGGCATGTTTACGGGCTGATGATGATACCCAGTGTGTTGATTTGTCCGTGATGGACAAAATATTGGTATTTTGCTGTAACCTGAAGGTCGGACTTTTATATAGCTGATGGATCAGTATCACACATATATATTTTTCGGCCATCTTTTGTTCGCGATATATCCCCCTTTCAGCTTAGTACTCTTTCCCACTAACGTATACCCAACATAATGCAAGGAAATCCCGCAATACATATTGTAGATCGTTATAGACTTAAGATTAAAAGAGACTTAAAGTTTCATTATTTTAATAACCACTTGTGTAGTTCATTATTATGCAATCCGAAAAAATAAGTTACAACTAAAATATCAAAAATATTTAAAAGAACCTCGCTGTAATTGAGTATTTTACTCTTAGGCTGGAGTAGCAGCCAGCTATGAGCTTGTAAGCCACAAGACAAACCGTCAGCTGAATTTCTATCTGCATTATTAGCATGAGAGGCGCAACAAACGTTTATGTCGCGCGAAATAATATTTATCCTGCTCATTCGTTGGGACGAAATATACAACTATCCCACTCTCACTTCTACGACGCGCGCGACAAACGATGTCATGCTACGTAGGCTGGTATGTTAGCCTTGTCATCATAAAACAGTTTTATTAAATGCAAATCATACACGCCCTTTAGCAACTCTTCGAATTATGTCAGTGTCTAGTAAGGTCCATATTTCGTGAAAATTCGTTTTGAGGTATGACGTTTCTGTAAGCGAACCTGGATTTTGTCAAGTAATTTTAATTATTATTTTACGCCGCATTTTAATGTGAACAGCGGCCATAGAAATAGAAGCAACAATTTTAACGGAATTCGAAATATCAGACTACCAATATTCTCATAATATATGATTTACAAGGAGATTATCGCCGCGAAAGTAGCTTTGAAAAGCACGCGTTTGGCTTAAAAATTTGGATATCATTTTACAAAAGATTAGTCATATTTTCTTTATAGAATTAAGTTCTGTGTCAGCTTACAATTATCTCTTTTGCTACGGCCCGTGGTCATATGGTAAAATGTTTAGCCTTTGCACGCGCCAGCTTGTCTGGACGATTTTAAAATTTTAAGCGGCGACTTTGACGGCCTATAATAAATATATTAGAGCCATAAGAGGTTACATGGATAATTCGTTAATGAAACTTTGTAATGTGACAAAATAAAGGTTTATACTGGATGAGTTTTTATACCGCAAGGAAAAAAATAGGGCATATTAGGTAAGTGAAATAGAAGTTATTGGCATAAGTACTTTATTTTATTTTTTTCAAACCATCCTCAACCCCCTGGTCTGCCGGATATTGATATGCGACTGGCGGGATTGGTAGGGTTATTTTAAATGTATTTAATGATGTAATTACGTGGAACAGGCAACAGACGCGACCATCAAATGACACGCTTTATTAGGCGGTAATTGAAAAAAAAAACCTATGGCTTTACCTTCAATTTCACTTGTCTCATATGTTCTATGTTTTTGCTTACGGTAAAAAACTCATCCGGTATACCGACATCACTCTTTCACACTCCAAAGTTTTACCAAAGGAGGAATAACTGGGTCGCCATACAAAGAACACTCTTGTTGATAGGGTTAGTAGGACTGCAGGTAGGACAGACAGCTCACTGATAATCTTAGCATATTGGCCAACATAAAATTAAGGAGAAAGGAAAAAATATATTATGTGTGATGTGTGTCAGCCCTCCGCTGTATGGAATACGTCGGCCCTTGCTGGAGAGAGACGCGCATATCGCGCGAGAACAAGACGTAATCTTAACTTGAAAGCACCACTTCTACTCTTTGCGAGACAGACGCCTCTTAGGCCCGTATTAATAAATCGTTCTTGAGATTGAGATCGCGTCTCAGTCTCATTTTCTGATGCTGTTTTAATATGCAACAGATTCTCAAGCGCCAACTTGAGGCCATGTCAATCTTGAGAACGGTTTATTAATACGGGTCTTACTCTCCGAAGCGCGGACCGGGCGCCATAAATGGTATTCAGATTCGATACAAATCTTATTATAGTAATGATTAAAAATATTAAATGCTTTCGTCACGCTCTGGGTATCAATTTTTGAGATTCGATTACATTATTTACCCGTTATTTAAAACTATTTTTTTTTTTCAAAAGCGGTGTCACTTTTATGTAATACATACACACAAAGAATTGAGAGCCGACTACTTCCTGGATTTGAAGTATTTTATAACCAGCAACTAGACAGCGATTAGCTTGTACATGTTGTTGATATTAAACGCAAATTGTGCACACATTACAACCGATTACTTCAGCGTTTAAAAAGCATGGAAATGCTCGATGGTCAAGATGTTTCTTTCAATTCTATTAGCAAAATTAAGTACATATTAAACATATAGACATTAAAACGAGCATTTGGTTTTGGATTTCTTCTTTTGAGCAGATTGTAATTCAAAACGACCCAACCGTACCACATAAAAATTTTTGTGCGTGATCGCTAAATTTGGTATCACGTAAGCACCCTAGAAGTAAGTTATGGTATCCATTAGATGTTTATCTATACGTTTTTACGTGCTACGACTGTAGATTGTTTGAAGTGACAATTTTCAAGTGTAAGATTATTCCACAAACTGCAACCGAGCTCACTAGTCGCAAGTTACAAAATGAAACTCATTCTTTAGAGGTTTTATTATGTTTCAGAAAGTTCTGTTTTGAAGATAAAAGTTTAAATATCATAGCGTTAGAGTGCCCAAAAATTAGTACCCTAGCTGTTATCACAAGTTATTGTCAGGTTAGTGTTACAGCAGAGGGCAGTGTGTGTGTTGTTGGTATGTTACATTGGTGTTACTCATACGTTCACTAAAGTCTTTAGGGCACTTGCACTGTGTTAGCCTTCCCGCTTGATGCTCGGCATCTGCGGTGGTGGCTCAGCGAGACCCTTCACCTGTCGACAAAAGTTAATGTCAGTTCTTTTTTTATGCACAATGTGTTAGCGCTTGACATCATTCACACCTGATGTAGTGAAGACCGAAGATTTAAGCGGGATAATCTTGATCCCTCCACTTATTTGAAGAACTAGCTATCTTATATCAAAATGCCGGAACACAAAGCAATCAACATTGCTGCTTGACGGCAGTCTTAGATAAGATGGCGGTAGCTGGCCAGTCGGACATATAAAAACCATCAAAAACCAGAGTACTAAACATGTACCACGTTGGGAATCAAACGAGCTACCTCCGTTTTGTTAACTTATGTTGTTTATATTTTGCCATGGTAATGGTGCTGAAATGAAACCTGCGTCACACCGACAGAAGAATACCGAATTAAGCTGACAATAATATTGAACTACTTGCACCCCTTTCAATTTTAATTTTACAATTATATCAAATTACTTCTGTAAAGCAATACTCGTATATTACGCAACACAAGGAACACCGCATGAAACACCTAAACCAAATTGCCTCCAAGTTCATTGAAACTTCTACTATGGTGAACAGACTCAAAAGAGGCGCAGTATTTGAATGAACTGCTAAGGCTTTGGCCGTAGGGTCCAAACGTCATCATTCGCTCATTTTAGTGGGCGGCTTTAGCCGATTATAGTCCATTGACTGATTGCTGTTTACATCGCTATTGTAGGTACTGTCTCACTAGGAAAAAAAAATCAGACACCAATCACCTGGTCCCAAACTAAGCAAAGCTTGTAAAATGGATACTAGATAACGGATAAACATACCTAACTATTTATATAAACATCCATGACTCGGGGAAAAATGTTCGTATTCGTCACACAAACATCCCCTCGCGAGATTCGAACACGCAACCGTTGGTTTGGAGAGGGTCACTATCCACTACACCAATCGCTCGACAAATAATCCACCTTCGTAATCGTTCACCTTCGAATTGGCTTAACACATCAACAGACAGCGTTACGTCCCAAAACCTATCACTACGATATAGAATAGGGGCCACACGCTCAGTTCGAATAGGTGATTTGTGCCGTATCAGTAGCCACAGATACAGATAATCAGTGATTTCAAGCCGTAATGGGCCACTGATTCGTATTAAAATACGACTACTGGTCAGCCATTCAAGGACTAAAACGCCTAACTTCGATACCTGATGCAAGTGACTTGATGAAAGTAAGCCGTACCTTAAGTCTGGCGGCAGTCTTGAGGAATGCGGGCAGCTGCTCCTGGGAGACGTTCACCTCACCGGCGTACATGAACTCGAGGATCGCCTGCAGGTGGAGGTAGGAAACGTCCTTCAAGATTATAATCGGATGCTTCGATGGGTTCTCCTGGAATGGTGATAGAGGTTACTTAGTTATAAATCCAACCAGACTTTTGCCGCCGGGTCTCGTAAAAGGCGAGTATAACAGTATAAAACGAATAGCGAATGTGACCGCGCCACGAGTGCTTCTAGTTCGAATGAGTACTTCTCCATAGAACCATAATAACTATAAACGAGACATGTGCAACAAGAAATTTCATTGCATAAATCCTTTAGTTATGGTCTGCGTAAAAAGAATAGACCTAACACGTCTCTTCCCGTGGGTATCGTAAAAGGCGACTAGAGCACTTTCACAAAAAAACAAATATAGTTCTGCACGTTACAACGGCGATGGGCTCACCCTCTGTCACGTGTGCTTTCTGTATATTTCATGTGAACCGTGGATGTTGTTTCAATCATTAAACTTTTAATGTTTGGAACACTCAAACACTATTGTTTGGGATATTTCTGACCACCACAACGACCTGGTTTCGAACAGACACAATTTCCAAGCTTTCAAGCGTTTTGGTCACTCATATTACTGGCACTACTACTCCCTTCTGCTACCGTTCCCGCTCACTGCAACTAGGCGCACTCCGTGGTGTTATACAAAGCAGAGGACCGAGCTTCACTCGACCTCCTTCCCCATAGGGTTGGCATTACTGCGGTTTGCATTTCATTGGCTACACTCGCATTTGCCGAGGGGGGAAGTGGGAAACTTCTTTTCCTACTTACACAGCTTATTCTTTTCTTTAATTAGTCTGTGGTCCAAGGTATGAGTAGCAATAGAATCACGTAGGGCACCGCCTACCTTCAGTAGGCGCCGTGTCGAGTACCTCTATTAACCCTGGCTTTTCGGAGTTTACAGGAGTTTCAGTAGGAGTGTGGAGGCGGGATCTGACTACCCCATTTGGGATAAAGAACGTGACGTTATGTATGTATGTACAAATATATATTTGCACGTTTTAACGGCTAAGCGTGGATGTTGTTTCAAACATGAAACTCTACCTAAACCACGCCTATTTAGAATCGGTTTAAAATAAATGATCTAACAGACTAAAACAACATAACACAACTTACATAATGTCACCGCGATTGACTGAAAGTGATGGATATTCGGTAACTATAGTGCACGAGTACAATAACAAGCTGATGTCGGCAACAATTCAACATCCTGTTCACTGTTTACATTTAATATTCGTAATTCATAACTATTCCGAATCTGTGGAAACTTATTTCTCTTTACATCATTCTGATTGTGGATTGTTTCAAAATTAGAATACAGGCGTAGGATAATATTTTCATATTATAGATTCTGGAAAGCGACCATTTCGACGATAACATAACTTGAAAGGTTAGAAAATCCCCGAACGAACTAAACATTTAATGTCGAGGCATACAAAGCAATCGTGTTAAAAGTTTAATTTTAAGTATTAAATATGAGTTCCGCAATGAGTGGAAGGAATTGACTCCACTGGTAGTGCATTGAGGACTGTGGCTTTTATGAGGGTGGCATATCGTTTTCTTACGATAAAACCCTCGATAATAAAAAAAAAAGAAAAAAAAAAAAAAAAAAAAAATATGAGTTCGAAAACCAAAAAAGTCGACAGCATATTTCGTATTTCGCGGGTGCCACGTTGGATTTTTCGCCATAAAATGTATCCTATGACACTCTAGGGCTCAAGACGAATCTAACGACACCATGCACTTCGAAATCAGTCAAGCCGTTTAGGCTGCAGGAGGTAACATAGATTAAGGTCAAGAGCGATCCCATTCTAATTAAAAAAAAAAAAAAAAAACTACATACATATACTCGAAAAACCTAACCCTCCTTACCTTGGACAGTCCTGTAAAAACCGGCCAAATGCGTTTCAGGAGGGGACACTTGGACTCTCAAAAGTTTTTTTTTAAATTTTTTTTTATGCACAACGGATTGGTGCTTGTCCTCAATCACACCTGATGTTAAGTGAAGGTGAGGTCGAAGGTGGAAGCGTACTGAACCGGAAACCCCAACACATTTGGGGGACTGACTCTCTTAAGTACACTTAATTGCACAAAAATTTAACAATACACTTCATAAAAATAGCTTCAGAAAATTGAACTTAAAAACCAAAAAAACCCAACAGCATAATTTGTATTTTGCAGGCGCCATGTTGGATCTTTTATCATAAAATGTATCCTATGCCACTAGGGATTAAGACGAATCGAACGACACCTTGCACTTCAAAATCGGTCGAGCAGTTTAGAGTCGGGAAATAGTACATTATTGCAAAGGACGGGAAATAGGAAATTGCAGGTCGAGTAGGAGTTTAAAGGCCGAGCCGTAGGCGAGGACTTCACTAATACGAGACAGGCAATTGCCATTTCCGCCGAGGCATAATAATATAGTGCTTTTCTCAAAAGAATGCAGGGAAACAATAAATATTTAAATAACAAATCAAGACGAATTTTCAGCTTTGCCGCCGATTTTCTATTTATCATCTGTGCCGAAAGGCATTTACGCATACAGCCACGTGAACGCAATTTGTACTAAGCAAAGAGATTTTGGTATGCTAAGAATGATAAAAGATATCCAATCAAAGAGTATATAATAACCCCAGCACGCCGTTTCATACAACATTGCTGGAGCGTTGTAATGTTCCAAATTCAAAAAACGCCCCAGCACGATGTTTCATACAACATTGCTGGAGCGTTGTAATGTTCCAAATTCAAAAAACGCTCCTGCAATGGATTTATTTTTCGCTGTCCGTAAATTAGATACTTCGCGTGTTCTTTTTTCGAAAGTAATGACAATATTTCCATGCATGTTTGAGAAAACATACTAACGTCACCCATCCAATGAGTGGCCGCGCTAAACGAATACGACGGCGTCACGAGTGCTTGGTGCGTAGCGTGGTTTGACGCTGACGAGGCATCTCTGAATGGAGAAGCACGCACGAAGGGTGGGTGGCAGTGAGATCCGCCTAATTCTCAACTATACCTGCCTGATGATAAATGAAGCTGGGGCGAAGAAGCACACATACATATCAACATCCTATAAAAATCTTCTACTGAACATAAGCCTCTCTCATGCCGTTGCATCGCTTTGATCCACACATCAACGGAACCCAAGAGTTCTCCGATTTCGTAGGGATAGATATTATTATCATCACCCATATTTAAACATTGACACATACACACATATCCCAAGATACATACATACAAGATTACGAAGCAATGTGGCTAGATTCTAAAAATATAGGTAAAATAATTTTATCTAGTTTAGATACTGGATGTATCACCATGTTCTTTTGTGATACCTTTTATTCAAATAAATTTCATAAATTGCAATATTGGTGCAATATAAACTATTTTGTATTTTCCATGGGAGGATGTGCCCTAATCGCCATACTGGATCGACGATTGCAGATTTATTTAGGAGCTCGGTACCAAAGACGCTGCTGCCCTTTACAGATGTTGTATGAACACAATCTCTTAGTAGCTGTTTATGACATCCACGAGAAGAGACAGGATGCTCCTATTCCGGCAGGAACCATATGAACAGCCAGGGAAACGTACAGTCATTCGTCAGCTCGAAGACCATAACGCTACCAAGTTGGTCATGCGACACTATCGGAAATTTGAACGCCGAGACTTGCTTATACCACCCCCGTAGCATGACAACGATTGTCACGCGCGAGGTAGAGTGAGAGTGGGATAGTTGTATATTCCGTCCAAGAGAATGAGCAGGAGAATGAGGGAGATAAACGTTTATCGCTCCTGTCTTGCTACTAGTGCTGGAAGGTTTACACGTAATCCCAAAGTTATTTAAGAAAATAATTTACGCTTTCGGTTTAAGCAATAATTTCCTCTGTACTTATGTAACATGTGGTCAGACAACAACCAGTACACTTAAAGCATAAGTGGGTCTTGCTGTGTGAGAACGGTAGGTAGGTCAGGTAGCGACAATTTATTGGTAGCCTAGTATTACGATTGTCATACTGGAGACTGTAAAATAAAGAATTTTTCCTCTTTCTTCTCAACCATATAACTATGTCTACTAAACTGAGACTTGTTGTTAATTACCTCAATATTTGTAATCTGATGTTGTTAGCATTCATTAATTGATATCTTTTCAGATTTTTGATCTAATGTAAAGCTACAGCATCAAAATTATTTTAACTGCCAAAGATTCTCCAACTGAATTATACACTTATATGACAAAACAATCAATTTTTCGTTGTTTGATATAGCTTTGTTAGATGCTAGAATCTTCTAAAATTAATCAGCCGTGTGATTCTAGAGCATGCTTAAGAATGTATTCTATAATAAGTGCAGATGAGACCGAATGTAGAAGCGCACTCACCCGGAATCCTGAATTTAATTTGGGGGACTTGGTATATTATCTCAAACGGCATTACTCATTCAAAGACGGACTTGGTTAATCTGTTGAAAGGAACAGGTCTCACCTCTAATAAGCTTTTGAAGTATGGACTACATGCGGACAGCACCATTTTGTGTGCTTTGCATGTCTGACCCTCACAGGCAAGTGTTACCTGGAAAATAATGTTGATTAAATTAGTCCAAAATACCCTTAATTACTACCTGTTTGGTGTAGTGGTTAGAAATTCTGCTGCTATACCAAATGGTCGCGGGTTCGAATCCCGCCAGGGGCATATGTTTGTATGATGAATACAGACATGTTCCCGAGTTATGAATGTTTTTCATTTATATGTGTGTATTTGTGTAGTTTATCAACCATCCGGTATCTATAGTACAAGCCTAGTTGCTTAGTGTGGAACTAGATGGCGCTGTGTGTACGTGCAAAGATATTTATATATATTATTTATTACAGTAATAAGTCATTATGTGTGATATGTGTAGAATAAGAAAACATATGGGACAAACAAGGTATTGGGAATGACTACATGGAATTGAGGACAACCGAAAAAGATGTGATGCAACAATATAAGCTTTTCCAAAAAATTAAATACAGGAGTTTAATTACTTTGAAGAGAGCAGGGGTTGTGAATTGTATTTAAAGAAAATTCATTGTCTTTTATTATTTAATGTTATTAGTTCATAGGTTGAAATACATCGGCGTCATAGGGACTTCGAATAAACATTTCTAAAGTATTGCTTAACTTTCAAAAATATTTCATTTGTTTTTGCACATTCACCATGTTCATGATGCATTTTTCATGGCTGAAAATCAGTATTTTGCTTTTTGAGGAATCCAATACACTGAGCTTTGACACTTTTGTGCTGCTGCAGCACAAACATTCTTTAACAATAATCCTGTAATATGCTGCCATAATTGAATTGACTTACAACTGTTATTGTACCCAAAAGTTGAATGTATGTCTATCTTATTCATTCAGGGCTGCTTTGCATGTTAAACAGTAGCTAGATGACTAATCAAGCTATCCCAACCACAATTCTCTAAAATTACCCTCTTGTCTAGGTTATCATTTTAGAGATCTGAGGATACAGCATAAATAGTCAGCATGCTATCAGTAATCATGTAAATCAGATAGCCCTGTGTAATTAATTATGGAGCCGACTGTACCAGGTACTTAACCACTTAGTGACTCCCACTTTTATTTCTTTTCTCTGTAAGCCATGTTAACCAAATTATAGCATGCTGTTATAGCATGCTGTGTCTGTCTATAACTAGTTAAACAAACATTGCAACCTGTATGTATTAATGTTGCCTGACCCATATCAATTAAAGCAAAAAAAAAATCAAATCAAATGATAAAGGGATATAGTGAAAGTGGATTATTTAACTCCCATATAGCCTTTGATCGTAACCAATTGCATCAGTATCTTTTTGTTTGGTGCTACCCCTAGCTACACCCCTTATTCAACCCAATAAGTCCAGTTATTTGACGATATACTTGATTTTCTTAAATAGAGGTATTTCTATCTATAATCCATTTTCAAATTGAGACCTTGACCTGTCACATTATTGGTGTGGTTTATAATGTGAACGACAGTAATAGAAGCACACAAACACATAATCCATGATGTCACGAGTGACGCCATTTTGCTGTTTATAGTACTCATAAAAACTGTCAGTGCAGCATATACAAATATATAAATACAAATGAAATATCCTTCATCTGTGGCATGGTGTGATAGACTCGGTGATATTATTTATGGCCTTTAAAGTTTTAGAAACATGACTACTCCAATTCAAACTAGTCTTTTGTAAATACCGAGCTGTAGTCCGTATATTTTGTAAGTCACTTAATAGCATGTATATGATTGAATATCAATTGAAATCAACCCTGAGCACTGTTTGTAGTGTAAGCAATGTATACACAATTTAAAAACCTTTTTTTTGTGTGCCACCTTATCATGTGTTACAAAACAATTATTGTTTTAGGAAATAGTATTGGAAAATAATATTTATTCACTTAATTTAAATTTTCAAACTTATTGTTAGCTTTTCCTACCCTATAAACAGGTAGGTATCGATTTTCAAGTGAAAGATTTCATTACAAGGTCTAATACAAATAGAATGGTGAGGTTATAAACAAAATTAGACAACAAATAATACTTACAAAACTACAGAGGTCTACTTACATCTGTAAAGCTCTTCTCATCCCTCAAATGCCTAAACGACGTCACCATATTTGTCTGGAAGTCGTTCCATTTGAGGAAAAACTGTTGATCGCCCATTTTGGTTTTTTTTACGGGACCTAAAAGTTGTTTACCTATGAAAATAAAACATAAACAAATGACTGCCGCAATATTAACAAATTAGTGAGTAATATGGAACAGCGATAAGTTTCTAAAAAAATTAGAAAATGATTAGATATAATAGTAATATTTAGTCTAGTTCCTACGTCACTGAGTAGAATGCATGCATAGAAGCTTACCCTTCCGCAACAAAAATGCACTATTTTTCGTTTGCACACCGCAATTAGAAATAATATGAACGATTATCTAAGGACACAGGCACAGTGTTTCGTAACTTTACAGAAGTAAAGCAATGCAATCACAAAATAAGATGCCGTCTCGCATAAATTAGCGACTTCTTTCTATTTCTTCAAATTCCTTTCCTTCCTTCCTTCATTCACTTTTTTTTCCATCGAGAGTCTCATGGTGTTGCTAACATAATATTTTAGTTTGGAACAAAAAAAATATTATTACCAATAATTATTAAAAAAAAGCGGACAGAGTGGGGGATATTTAGAGTAGTTTTTGTTAGTTCCTACGTCAAGAAATGAAAATGAATGTTAGTCCATTCAAACCAGTGGGAGACTGAAAAAAATTAAAAAATCGTACTAAAAAGTCTCTAGGCTGTGATTGGTAGAACCCATATTCAGGTAGAACGAGTGCTAAATTATCTTTTCATTTGGAACCATTCAACTAGGACATTGTGAATATTCATCATATTACTCGTGCATTATAAATATTTATAAAGTATTTCCGAGAATTTGAATCTCGAACATTGTTAGAGACGAATACCAAAGAGTATAAACTGCCCTATATAAACACATTATTGATTCGAGGCACCGAACGTCACGCGAAGTTCAGTAATTAATCTACCAGTACGGAACTTAGTTGCATTGAATCAATTAAACAAGCCATCAATGCTCATAATAGTTAAAACAGCCATTGGAACAATTTTTTCTACGAAATTCGAAACATTTTGCAAGTGGCAACCTCAGTCACTGTTAGAAAGGGACAAACCTTCCGCAGAAGCTTTCTCGCTTTGCACAGATTAATAACTTTCCAATTTATAATTTTATTTCTGGCTACTTTCAGTAATTATGTCAGCGCCATCCATGGACGTAGCGCTCCATACTTTTTTAGTAGGACTTCGGTGAGTGAAGTTGCATTTTTCTTTTTCTTATAATTTGTGCATTCTGACTTTTAATGGCAGAATATTGTGCAACAAAAGCTAGTGATGGTGTACAAGTGAAGGGAAGTGTAAATTAAAGGTGCTAACTAGACTCTGTATACGCCAAATATACGACGATTACTTGTTTTGACTGAGACTGACTTATAAACTGAAGAAGTAAGAGAAATAAAACGTGGTTGTATGGGCTTAGATCCCTTTGCCTTCTCCGAGAGGAGAGAATAAAACGAAAAAAATATATTATCTTATATAACTTACGAGCATTTTAATCATATAGGTCTAATGTATAATCGGGGCAATTTTTCACTCGAAACTGGCAGTAATGTCCCTCGACAGTGAGGTTGACTGGTTGCCATCCTCAAAAATAAGAAGAAGAAGATACATCTACTCGATCGTACTTGTAGACACAAAACTAAAGTGAATTATGATAAAAAAGTCATTATTACTATTTTTTAACTCAGCCTAAATTATTCATTTACCTACTACATACATTAGTAGCCGATTTGTAACTAAATTTCGTTACGTTACGATAGGCATTAGTTATTCTTAGTAACAGCGCTATCTATTATCGAGTAGACGCAAAAATTATATGAATTTTGTTGAAAAAATAACTATTAGCGTAATAGAAATAATAAATATTCATGTGTATAAATAGTTCAGACTTTTCTTTCGACGTTCTATTGACATCGGTAATCCACTTATTTCTTATTGCGAAATTTCTTTCCTCCTTAAATAGTAGGTATCGTATACAGGAATATTAAAAAATTAGAGCATTGTGCTTGTGGGAAGAAATAGTTAATAGGTTGGTTGTATATAACTTACCAGAGAAATTAATTAAACTGGGTGGGCCTGCTAGAATAAAGCGCATGTTAAATATTAAATACAAATACAAGGTTTATCGGCCGTCATAAGCGGTTGTTGGTTGAATTTTTAAAGGGTTTACAGGGTTATAATGGGGGCATTATACCTAAAAATGTAACTCACTTTTCACTATGGGACCAATTTGCTGCATACCAACCTAAACAAAATATATGGAATAAGTAGATATTTATTTTTTGAACTTTAGAGTTGACTCCAAAAATAAATGTACCTATGAGTTGAACACGTACACCTAGTAATTTGGCCATATTTTTATTTGGTATTTGGCCATTATTTGGTAATTGATTGTAATATAGATCTACTGGTTGTATCTTTACCCTAAGGTTTGCCTGGAAGAGATCGCTGTAGCCGTAGATTGTGTGGATGAGATAGCTTTTAGTCATTAAGTTTTTATTGTTAAGATCAACTATTATTGTAAATTACTTTGTGCAATAAACAGTAATAGTATTGTATAATATTAGTATATAAAATCTAAATCAATTACTTTATCTAGTCATTAGCATCATCTGTATACGCAGGTTTATTACTGCCAAGTTGAATGTCGTTTAGTCTAGATTGCAACAGTAAATATTAGGTCCTTACCTGTGAAATTGGCGTTTTGTATGAAGAAATTCATTAAGACTGATTTCTCCATACAAACATTTTTGATTTTTTTTTGGGAACGGCAAATCCAAATTTAGCTAAACTTTGTGTGTATTATCGGATAACATTAAGTTAAGTATAGGCAGCGTTAATTTTTAAAAGTCCCCGCTTTATATAAGTTTCAGCGAACCTAAGAAATGATTATGGGAAGCACATGAAAAGAGCTCTGTTCAAATTTTTTTTATTATGTGATTTAGCCCAGAAATAAAAAATATTTCATGTGAAACCTTGACATAATATTCCAGTTTCCAAATAAAAAACAAATTTGGATATAGCTTTGAAAATCGCAGGAATTGGTACATATGATTACCGAAGAAAAAAAAACTCCAATTTCATAGGTAAACCCAATACTTTGTTTTCTAATCTTGTTCGATACAATAAAATATTTGTATAAAATAATTTAACCTATCTTTGAAACATTTATAACAATTCTCAAATAAGATTAATTATTTGATTTTAACTTCTCGCCAGCTTGCAAAGATATTCCAAGTTATCACATGGGCACATGTGCGTCATAACATTCGTTATAACGTACCTTCAAATGTCAAAATTCAAAGAGATAATGATAAGTATATATCTACTGCATGTGGTTTACTAACCCAAGTAGTTCGAATCTAGTAAGTACCTATATTGTAAGCTATTGTTATTTTCAGTTCAACAATGTATTTGTATATCTACTCATAATATGTGGTATATTGAAAATATGTGGAAAATAAAAAAGGTTTTCATTTTATTGATACCATGTATTTCACAAAAAAACGTTTTTAAAACGACACTCATATTGCAAAATTAAAGAGAGGCAAAAGGTGAATAGTAAACATCTTACTATTATTAATAATTAATATTATTTAACATTAACATACACACATGCATATAATATTTAATTCTAAAATTATACTACGATTATTTAAAATTTAACACACGAACACTACGGTTGAAAGGCCAAGCGGTGTTGCCAGAATTCTTATATATTATAGCTTATAGTAGGTATTATAATTATCGAAATACAATTATTAAGTACCTACGAGATTACCACATAAAACTATTAATTATACTAGTAAGTTATAGATAACTATATCTACTTTAAAGGTATATGAAACTAATATACCTAGTTACTGTGCAACTTATTTACTGGCCTTATAAAATAGCAAACAATATACAAGTACGTATTACTGGCCATACGTGAACGGAAAATAATTTAAATTACAAGCTCGAAATAACTTTCGTTTCGTTTTTAACTATAATTGACATTAAGCAGGATTATTAAAAAAATAAAATAACACACTTTCACTTACTTTGGTATATTGTAATGTACTAATGTATTAAAATTGAATATACTCATGACTTTCATTAATGTTTAAAGTTTATAATTACGTACTTAATTAATTACTTATACATTATAATTATCATTTTTATAATTTACGTCATTATTGCTATTTTCGTAGGTCTATATTGAATAATGCACGCTATAGGACATTTTCTAGGTACTTATTATTAATGTATACTTAGTTACATGAAAAATGGACACAGAACAAGGAACGAACCTCCTTTAAAGTACCTAATCCAATGACTTAATCAGAACAAACACACACTCTACTATACCTACTTCGAATAATGCTCGACTCTATACTACTTTAATAATAATTAAATATTATATTTGGTATATATTTCAGCATTTTTTAATTTACAAAGCACAATCGGACTTAGGTATATTCTAGCGTATGATTCGTCGATCCACACGGGAGACAGTATTCTCTTAATTTCTACTTATTTAAAATATATTTCTAATTTGAGTTTATAACCCTTCTGAAATAATAATTGCTGCACCAAAGAGACTTTATAATTTAAAAATAATATTATTTTATTAAATTCTTTTTGAATACCGACATTAATAATATTGTCCGGTCTAGTAAATAAAACAAAACATTTACACCAAAATTGGAAAACTATTCATTAAGATAATATTCAAAAAGAAACAAAATATTTTATTTAATAGAGAGATCCTAGCCTTTAGAAATAGAATATAACTTCTAACCTTTATCAGTTAAGAAATGCCATGAATTTGAGCAAATCAAAATTTATCGAACTACGTTTTTTTTATAAATTTTTATTACATATCAATGTCAGTAAAGTGTTTACTTATAATTAATAAATCATTTGCATAGAAATAAATAAAATATTTAAATTCAATAGAGAAGTCGTTCGTTCACAAGGCAGTTATAAGTTAGAGAAATAATTAGATAAAACACATTCAAAGCACTTTAAAGTTAGGAAATAAAGAAATATTCGTAGTATAAATTACAATTCTCATAAATCCTAACCTAAGTATTTTAAGTAGAACTGACATTATTATTCCATTGTAATGTTTATTCAATGGTAAATATTATAATTCAGGTTAATTTCAATAAAATTAGATTAGTATACAAGTATTTTGTAATTAATTCAACACTTCTAAACTTATTGACATTTTGGTATTTTAGCTTAGGATTGATAATTAGAAAAGCTTTTAAGAAATTGACTAGAAATTTTTTGATTTATTTTACGAAACTTAAATTTTTGGCTGAGTTTTATACCTTATGAATTTTATACAACTATTTTAGGTGACAATCAGGAGAAAGTGAAGCCTTAATAGGAGTGCGACTAGACGGAAAATGCAAATGTGATCTATTGATATGACTATTGACAAAAACTACCTATCTGATTCAAATGGTGCTGCGATGATTATTATAATAAATCTAAATTCTCTTTAATACCATAGTCTAGAAATATGTTCCAATGACAATACGTGTATGACAATATCTAAAACACTTACTACAATAAAATAACAATGTACTTTAAAACTGGCACTAAATACAATTCGTTGTCGTTTTCCCACACAATAAGCAGTAAGAATTTAAAAATTTATGCTAAGGCAGATTAGGACGGTTTATACTTTAATTTAAGGCAGCTAAAGGCACCCAGTTAACTAAAACCTATAATTTAATACAAGCAATAAGTAAAAAAAATTACACCATACATTATTGCATTAAAAAATTGACTTCCCGCCAAATATGGCGGCTCTTAGTACGTCTACTCGTTGCTAGATGGCGTTGTACGTTGAATATCAACAGTTGCATTCGATGACGGTTCGGTTCGTATCAGAGGGATTTTTAGTCCTCGTGGAGCTAGAATTAGTCTAGCTGGAGTCACGAGAACTAAAGCGTACTCTCATTTGTTT
The DNA here is from genome assembly GCA_949316235.1 of Oegoconia quadripuncta. Lineage (NCBI taxonomy): Eukaryota > Metazoa > Arthropoda > Insecta > Lepidoptera > Autostichidae > Oegoconia > Oegoconia quadripuncta. Next base: position 8,556,258 of record OX438741.1, on the reverse strand, counting down.
ACTCCGAGGAACTTAGCCGCTTCATCCGCTGAAGAGAGTAATTTATTCAGCAATTTGTTGTCAGGTATACCCAACAGTTTTCCGATGAGGTCCCCTCCGTTCTCCGTATCGTTTTCAACCTCTGAGGAGTATTTGCGTGACGTCATTTCGAGTTTGAGCTTCTTCTCGTAGTGTGTTGCAGGGGGAGAGTTGTTATTGTTCACGTTGCTCGGTATTTCATTTCCGGAGCCGTCGTCATCATGATAGCGATATCTGTGAGCAATGAAAACTTCCATTGAACATCTATATTCATACTAATAATATAAATGCGAGTATGTGTATATCCGGCTTTTACGCCTAAACTGCTGAACTCATCATATTGAAATTTAGCAGGAAGCTAAACATGGAAAGAAACTACTTTTCATCGTGAAAAAGGCCGCAGTAAAGTAAAACTATGCAAGCGAATACGCGAGCGAAAAGCTAGTGTTAATGTAATTAATTACTAAATAATTTGTCACATAGAACCGGTTACTTAATTAGATGATAAGAGTAGATTTTTTAGACTATCAAAGCGATTATAATTTTAGTTCTGTTTACATAAAAAAATTGGTAGCATGTTCTCTATGATTTAGTAAATAAATCTTACCCATTAACTCCACTATTCGGTTCCTGTGGTGTGTGCGGCGGGGTCACCTCCTCGTCATCAGTGACCTCCTCCCTATGTTTCTTCCGGTGTCTCAGCATGCTATGCTTTAGCGTGAATCGCCGCCGGCACAGATCGCAGGCGAAGGGCCTCTCGCCCGAGTGAGTCCGCATATGACGACGCAGATCTTCCGCTGACCAGAATCGGCGGATACAGAATGCGCACACCACCTAGAAACAAACATAGATAAAGGTTCAAATGAGGGTTGTAATAACTTGGTCAGAAATTACCTAGGGGAATAGGTGCAAAAGGTCACGAATTGTCAGATTCGTGAACAATCTATCTTTGAACACGGTTAGTATAATAGTAGTCATGTCGTAACTATTAAAAGAAAACACACCCAAGAGAGAAACCCTTGAATTTAATACCTAGTATGTTGGTCTTAAACGCCTTATTTATTACAAATATTTAGAAATATCTTTCTCTTCTTTGTGTCCACCATTCATACTTAATATGCTACCTACTTTTCTGAGGAAACAATTTGGTCTATGATATATATATAGCTATTTTACTATAATGTTTTATACTGTAAGTTTCCTAAATAAAAAATTGAATACTGAATTTACTTAATGCTCATTCTTCTCTGGGGAGTTAGCGCTGGGAATGAGCAGTAAATTTAAAAATGTACCAAACGCGTCCCAAGGCTGACCCCCTAGGGAAGAATGAGCATAAAAGAAATTCGAGGGTTTCTCTCTTTAGATTTACAATTAGAGTTACAATTTGTGATTCAATAAAACAGAAAATTCTGCTGTTTCGGGATCGTAAATTACGTATTATCAACTTCTAGCTAGCAAAGTTTCGTTCAAATAATAATGAACAGTGTAGTTATTGGTTTTCTCGATAATTATTTAAAAAATCAAATATGGGTGGAATGCATGTCAGAATCTAAGAAAAAATAATGTTAAATTAATTTAGTTTTAGTTAACGAAATTAATTTTACCTTGGGATTGCAGGTCGATATAAAAAAACAAATTTCGTACGGCAAAAAATTAATATAGTCTGACAAAAGATTGCCATAGCTGTTTATAACAAAATAATTTATTCTGTCAAATGTCAATCAGGGTGTTATACAATGAAATGCTGCTTTCAATGATAAGTTTGATTTGATTTATTAAAGTTGAATATTTTACGGGTGAGTTTTGCGTGTTGGTTTGTGTGACTTGTTGAGAATTGGACATGACTAGAGAAATATAATATTTGGAGAACTAGATACTTTGGAAAAATAAGTTTTATGATCTATCTGCAACACAAATGTTTCTAATACTGTTTATAAAAAATGTGATCAAACCACAAAATATTAATACAACAAGGGAAAACTAACCTTTCTGTTGGCATGATCAGGAAATTTCCCTCTCTCATCATCGTCAGCGCTTTCACTTCTATCACTAGCGGCATCCAAAGCTCCTTTGTTAACCAACTGCTCGTATTCAGCTGCATGCGCTGAAGCCAGGTGACCCAACGCACCAGTTCTATCTCCGAACGACGCTTCGCAAAGATGGCACTTGAACACTAAACCCCCTTCTGTTGTTTCATCAATCACTTCAGGTATCGGCGAGTCGGGATGAGAATCACCCGTACCGTGTCTTGTATGCATATGCTTCTTCAAAGTTTCCATTGATGAGAATGTGCTGGTAGGGCATGCTGCACATTTGAAAGGTCTGTCGGGTACGGTTCTATTTTCTGTGTGTTGAGGTGGGGGCACTGCATCAGAGATGGGTTCGGCTAGGATAGCTCGAGCTGAGCCGCCGTGCTTGCGCAATAAGTGACGATCGCAGTTGGACTTGGTGGTAAAGAGTAGAGGACAGTGTGGGCATTTGAAGGGCTTCTGACCAGTGTGTGTCAAAACATGACGTCGGAGAGAAGATGACCATGGGAATTTTCGATGACAGTAAGGACAAGACACTCGGTTTGGGGCTAGGCTGTAAGCAGACTTCTTTTTAGGTGGCTGTGTTCCTGTGTCAGATTCGGACCTGAAACAATGGGTATTTATAAGTAAATCAAATTATTATGAAATATTTAAAAAATAAAAGTAGGTATTAATAACAAGAACTTACTTATTTTCATCACTTCCAGAGTTGTTGCCTTCGCTAGTGGAAGCTACTAGGCCTTCTTCGTCCTCCTCCTCATCACTTCGCGTTGGCACCACAGGTACTGTTAGATCACTAGCCACTGGAATCGGATCAGTTCCTGTATCAGTCTTGTCAGTTGTTAAAGGAAGAGGTTTATTAATAAGGTTTCCAGCGATTTTAAGATCGAAGTCTTTGTGAAGCTCTTGCTGACGTGTGGCCATTAGAATTTCGGCAGCAGCTCGGTGTGCAGCAGTATGTTCATCAGTTTTGCCATCGTCAGGTTCCTCATCTATAACTAGGGTATCCTCTTCATCTTCTTCATTATCAGCAACTTCGTCAGAGTCCCTCCTAATTGGCGACCGATCAGCCTGTTGTAAAGGCCTTTCGAGATGTCGAGCTAATAGAGCGAACTTTACACGATCAGCTAAAGTTTCTGGAGTTGGGTATGGTGGAGGAGCCCTCGGCGCAGGTCTTCTGACGCTCCAATGTTGAGGATGTTGTTGTTTCACGTGACGCTCCATATTTGACCGTAAAGTAAATCGAGCTGAGCATTGAGAGCAGGAGAAGGGCCTCTCAGTACGATATCGTCTTTGCTTTTGTTTGGGCATGAGCACTCCATTTTTGATAACCATTTTCACTGAATCATTTTGGGGGACGAGACTATTGCTTAACGGTCGTGGAGATTCAGAGTGAGGTGGTGGTGGGGGAGATGATGTTTGACTTAAAGGCTTCTGTTCTTCTTCTTCTGGTTCTTGTTTTGGTTGGGTTTCTTGATCTGTTGCAACGAGTCTACCTCCAGACATACTTAATCCTCTAATGATCTCCTTGTGTATACGCTTTATTTCGGCAAGTTCCTGTGAATCCGTTGGGTGAGGAAAAAACGAAGGTTGAAGAAAGTAGGGATTGAGCGGAAAGGATGGTGGTAAAGGCAGACCAGGTAGTCCAGGCACACTGCCTGCGTAAAGTTGCGAAAGTTGTGTAGCATAGTAGGCGGGGTCAATTTTGGGGAAAGAGTTTTCGAAAAGTCGTTGTTGAGCTAAAAGAAATCTTGTTTTTTCGAATGCCGAAGCTGCGGCTGCCTGGTCTGGTTCAAAAGTTGGCCTAGAAGGAATTTTGGGCTCTTCCTCATCTACATCTCGTTTCTTTTTACTAAGATCAAGAACATCACAACTGTTATTATCACTTGTACTCAGGTCTACAGGTGTTTCTTCGTCATAAGTTTCTGGCTGAGGATCGTTGGTTTTGAAGGCAAGGTCTGGTGATCTATATTCTGGTATTTGCGTCAATTGCCCTATGCCCTTCACTTTAATCCTGGGTAAAGGCTGTTCACTTTCTCGTGGCGTCAGCAAAGGTACTTCAGGTAGGGTTTTCGACACCAACGAAGCGACAGGATGTCTATCAGCAAGAAAGCTGGGAGTGAAATGGGTTAATGGTGTATCGCGCCCAGAACTTTCAGAGCGTCGTTCAACTTCTGGAGTATGGAACGCAAGAGACCGTTTCACTTCTTCTCTTGCAAGTTTTGAGTTAACTTCATCATTATTAGGATCTTCTGATGGATGGTAGATTATAGAACGTTTCACATCTTCTCTGGTTACTTTAGCATGTCTGTTTCTCAAGTGTCTCTCACAATTAGCTTTGGTAGTGAAAGCGTAATTGCATACGGCGCATTCGTATGGACGATCACCGTTATGAGTGCGCATGTGACGTACCAATGCCGCCTTATCTAGCGAGGCGTGTGGACACATATTGCATTGATAAGGGCCTGGCCCAGTTCCGCTGAGATGTACGCGATTATGTCCTTTTAATGCCCTGAGATTTGGGAACTTGGCTGGACATAGACGGCATGGGAATTCTCCGCGTAGTTTCATTCGCCTAAATTCAGCAGCAAAGTTGTCTTGAGTTTCTTCCGGCTCTCGATCTTTACCTATGGTATCCGGTGGTGTTAGTACAGTGCTTTCCAAACCCACTACTCTAGTGCCAGTCAATCTTTCTAATAAACTTCCCGCCGACGTGACATTCAAAATAGATTGAATATCCGCCAAATCTCTAGCAGCATCTATATGTCTTATACCATTCGTGGTGATATGACCATCTTCAAATTTAGGGGTGTATCTTTCGATTGGCGGTGTCAGAGCACCTGGGATTCCAAACGATCTGTTTCTGAGATCAAGTTTCGCAAAGAAATCTTCTCTACGATCCCGCTCCGGACTTCCAAGTCGGGCTGCACATGACTTTCTATGGACGTCAATTTGTCCGCCCGGAATATCTTTAGAGCATAAATCACATCTGAAGCGCTGTTCAGTAACGGGTACATGAGGATTTCTTTCGCCAGCTCCACGAGCAATATCCGGGTATTTTTTGTTGGAAAAATCAACGTACGTAAGATCGTCGAAGCCAGCCCGTGTGTCGTCACCGTGTGCAGTGAATCTATGAATATCGAAGGCGTTAATAGAGTCGAAACGTTGCAGACATTTCGGGCACTCGAATCTTGCAATTCTTTTATCCATCGGTATAGGAGATGGAGAGCTTGACGCGGGTCTTTTGCGAGCTCGTCTGGATTCTTCTTCCTCGCTCCTGTCGGAGCGGTTATCGCTGTCGATGCTTGTCGTCCGCGTAGTTCTGGCCTCGTGGTTATCTAACTTCATTTTGTCAATTTCTTCTTTGTGGTTTTCCATATCAATTTTCGCTTCGCTGATGTCCTCTGTTTTGATTTCTGTAACAAAAGAATAAACTGTAACAATTGATTGCGGATTTTGTTTGAATAACTTAGGGCGCTTTCATTTTCCTATTCCAAGAAAACTCGACAATAGGTGAGTCAGTCGATTCGTTTGTGTTACGAATGTGTTCAGCTTTATTACAATAATAATACAATGAGATGTCGCACTCATTGTGGGTGATTCTCAATCAGCTAATAGATTCCGGTTTACTTTTTAGTAAATTAAAATCTGCGTATTAAATAACTACGACTACTCCATAACAGATGGCGCTGCGGTCTGCCATTTGCTCACACGACGACCGCGCGACAGCAAGAAGTGTCGAAATATAATTATTTCAGATGCACTTAATTGCGTAAAGTCACAGATTACTTTATATAGGTTAGGCAAGGATCACAATTCTATTTAGACGTCGACATGGAGGTACCTATAATATGTGTGAGGCTAGAGCTAACTGCAAAACCATACATTGGTAGGTATCAACAAGAATACAAAGTTCTCCATTGTGATGAATCATCTAACGCATCTTTTGTCTCAAATGTGACATACATAAAATTTAAAAATTCATATTATAATAAGAGTTGTAGAATTGTCTGGCTTGCGTGCGAGTAAACACCTACCTACCTACGACTGACTGTACCTACCGATTTAATTTTAACCGAAATTAGAATTCGCAATTAAAAATTCTCAAAAATGTCGCCGTCAATATACTTTCATAGGTTGTAAATTAATTAGAAATTAGAGATTTAAATATCAAGATACTTATTTAGAATATGATTAGAGTACCTAGGGCTTTCAGAATCTTTTCTAAATTGCAAGCGAATTATACGAGTTTCTAAACTCAGAAAAAGTTATACATTTCCATCAGAATGTTTTTTCTTCTCTATTTAGGGATATCAATTGACTCAAAAAGTCGGGCAAGATTTTTTAAAGTTGAAATTGTGAACATAACTCGTATGAATTTCTCGATGAGTGATCTGCCTTATTTGGTGTACAATTCTTACTAGGTGGTTAAACCTCTATCTGGCGCCAAGCATCAATGTTAATTTTTGCATTGTAGGTAGTATTACTGCATAATACGATGTGTTACAAGAGAGCTAGTGATATTACTAGCTTAAGAGACATTCCTTCGTATTCTTCACCTCAGGGTGATCCCGCTGATTCCATAACCAGAGTTTTTACTAGCTTGGGAATTGGCATTTTAAAGCATCATTTACTGATAGCCAAATTCATTGTTATACCTAAGCATGATGTAATTGTCTACATAAGTCACTTGCCAGCAGGTTAGTCTATCCGTATCTAATAAACTTATATAAACTTTACCGATATGTTACTTCTACCAAGGCTATACCATAAATTATTTTAATTTTAATTAATTAATAACGCATCTCTGACGCCTGTATTTAATGTCAAAAGCATCGATCTTATGGGGTTACAGATATCAAGTCATCAGGTGTGCAGCTCGCTTATTTGTCATCCCACAAACATAGTTAATATTTCAATATCTTACAGTCATGTACCCTAGGTACATAGGTAGATATGGCTTAGGTAGGTATATTTGCATTTCTCGACTCAGACCGTCGCATTAACGGCTGCGGCACAAAAATCAATAAACGGACACCCAGGCTCGTGATGGCGGCTAGGGCTGACTCTGTGTAGATTTCCCAGTTTTAGGGAAACCTTATAGACTTTGAATATTTTAGCCGTCGTCCGTTGAAGGTTTCCGGCAGAGATGAATAATACTAATCCGTTTCTATTTATAATAAAAAGCGCTATCTATAAATAAAAAATATGTGATCATCAATCGCTAGGCGAACGTCTAGCGTGCGCGGCGATATAGGGCATTTCACATCGTGGCATAGTAGAGAGTATATCCTATGGACGGCAATAGGCTGTATAGAATGGAATTTCTTGTGTGCGAACCTTATAGGATGTTTAGGAGACCCTTACTTTTAAATAATTTTAGAAGTTAACGATCAGTTTTGAAATGATGGAATGAGAGTCGTTTGTAAGGTTCTCGATATAAACCACATGATTAAATCTCGTTGTTGTCTTACAGCTACGGCCACGTCAAGATTTTGTTTTGAAAATGAAATCTTTTTGCAGTAGTGAATCGTCCGATCCGAAGCGAAAATATATTTTTGGAATTGACTCGTCACGATATTATTATGTTGTGAATGTAATAAAAAGAGGCTGCATTTTGAGGGGCTTGTTTGTTTGTTTGTTTGTTTGTAAACGCTTTATTGTACAAAAAGGCAATACATTAATTTTGCATTGATACATAAATTGAGTACAACGGCGGACTTATCCCAAAGGATGGATTTCTTCCAGTCAACCATAGGGTTAGTTAGAAAACAGCAGATTGGGCGTATACAAATTACAGCAAATTCAAACTAAAGCAAAGCAAATACCTACACTACACTAACAAATATATATTATATACATATAAAAGTAATAAGAATAATATATAATGATACATATACATACATACAACTATACCTTGATAAAATATATACCTACATACTAATAATACATATAAATAAATATGTATATAAATAAGGAAATACTTAAAGAGAGGATTTAACACGGAGTTGTCATTCATCAAAAGTAGCTACCGCTCAAAACGCGTTAGAACCAGAGAGCTTTTTGATGTTAGTTTTAAAAGCATTTAGTGATGAGACTTTTGGCTTTAAAAATAATACGAGTTGATCTTACGTTACTTCAAAGGAGTAATTTCTTGGAAATATTAGGTACCGCGCTCTGTACCATCCCTTGCTACCTGACGACCTTACGCTATTGATGTTCGAAGCGCTCGTGCGCTTACTACTCATTTTCCAAGCTCAAATACTGGAAAGTACTGACAAACTTAACGAGTTCTATAACCCATTCGAAGAAGCTTATTACAATTTTAGGAAAGGACCGATACGTTTAAAAATTGTTTCCCAGAACGTATTGACGTATAAATTTAATTCCCATTTTGTTCAGGAAAGTCTGGGAGGCAGCCCTACTGCTCACTGTAACATGCTATAACAGATACTACCTATACAGGTAGGTAGGTGTATACATGAGTCACGTAAAGCCTTTATCAGATCTGTGAGGTTTGTGAAATGCTACGATGGTCAGATACTAGTTGAACGTTTGGTGAATTGCATTATATATATTTATTATTGATATGGCATGTTATGTTTTTTTTTTTTTTTTTTTATATGAGAGGGCGGCAAACGAGCATGCGGGTCACCTGATGGAAAGCAATCACCGCCGCCCATGGACACCCGCCACACCAAAAGGGTCACAGATGCGTTGCCGGCCATTGAGGAAGGTGTCCACCCCAGAATAAGTAGGGCAGCCTGAGGGATTCTCCAGCACTAATAGTGCTGGTACCCTCCTGGGGTACTAACTCTTTAAATACCGCTACCATTCTGGAGAGAGACTGGAAGGTGGGCCTCCGGCGCCCTCGCTCACCGGACGAAGCGCAGTGGCAAAATGCCACTACTCAGACTCACTCAGACTCAGAATGTTACACGTTAATTGTTTTAATACTGTAATTTTTGTAATACTGTAATAAAATTATAAAAAGGTATAGACTTATCCTACTGATATCATAAAATTTATATTTTTATATTGTATTTATATTATAATATTATATTATAATATTATATTATAATGAACTTATATAATTAAAATGTGTGTGAAATAACCTGGCATGCAAATGAGCTGGTTACGTCCATGGATGATTGCCCTCTAAATAGTCTGATATTTTATAATATGTTTTCCTAATAAGTTTATATAATACAGTAGGTATATCTTTAAATTTATTGAAAGGTAGATTTTATAAATCAACGGAATAACCTTATTGAAAGAACGTATAACATAGCCCTTTGAATGAGTCTTACGAAAAAATAAAAATATAGTCTGTCATGGTAGATTACGATTTTACTACTCACTTTATCGGGATAATAAATATCCTGTCTTAATCCAGGGTATACCTATATACTAAATTTCATCCAAATTCGTTCATCCGTTTCGCCGTGATTAAGCAACAAACAAACAAACATCCAAACATTCACATTTATAATAAGTTAAGATATACTAGGGATCGGCCCCGACTTCGCGCGGTTGCGATACTGTCTATAAATAAAATATGAATGTATAAATAAATATAATTCACGTAGTTTGTATCTGCATCCCTATTTAATACCGCACAACCTACCTATTTCAAATGTACTGTCTTTATACCCAAAGGTTGGTAAAAAAGAGATCGCTTTTGTGATAAGGTCGCCAGATTGTACATTCTATTCTTACCACTTTTCTGAAACTGTATTTTCTTTTCTGTTGTGCAATAAAGTGTATTTGTATTGTATAAACCGTCCGGAAGAAATTCTCTACATTATTGAGAAAAGTATCAAAATTCGTAGCGAAATTTAAAACCAATATTCCATGGTGTATAACCATTGGACAGGTGCTGGGAGATTTCCATCGTTTTGTTGTTGACATATCGAACATTCGCAAAGCATTTAGGATGGAAACCTTTATTTTATCCATTTCGTTTCTCGCGGACTTCTAATTCCCGCCGGTATTGCCCTGAATTTTACAATCTTGCAATTTTCAAATCCAGAGTGAATTGGAACGCGTGTTTCACCTTAACGTCGGGCGGAGTGTGAGTTTTGTTTCGACTTAACTTTACTACCGCGTTCACGTTTAAGCGACAATTTGTATGGAGAAATGTGCAGCGCCTCTAGCGGATAGTTTGCGAAACGATTTTTTTCATAGAAACTTTTTGCGTAAACGCGAACGCGATGGTAAAGTTAAAAACGAGACAAAAGTCACACTCCGCCCTCAGGTGAGATTGTGGTCAAACGCGTCACCATGCCAAATCATAACTGGATTTTCACAGATTGACCGCATTAAAGTTATGTTTTTAGTAAATATTTGTCTGGCTGAATTCCCAATCAGGGACAATGCAATGACTCACATGCATCACATATTATACTTACCTACATAAATGCGGTTACATATTGAATGTATATAATATCGGTTATGTAGCTTTCTCATAATTGCTGACGCATGCCGCACTTCTGATTGAGATTATAAATATTCGAAAATTTTGAGTATATCTACAGATTTTAAACAATTTACTATTGTGTTCCTATAATAGTGATGTTTTGTTAATATTAGGTCCTTACCTATGATATTCGCGTTTTGTATGGAGAATTTCATTAAGACTGTTTTCTCCATTTGAATAGAACTCGACCTCCGATTTGTAAACCCTACGTTGTTACATTGAGCCACGGAGGCGGTTATTTTGTAGTTATTTTTAGTTATTAAATGGGTCGAATAAAAATATTCTTATTCGTCATGGACTTTGAACATGTGTAAAAGAGGAGGTATAATTGTTTAATTGATATGTGGTGACTATGAATATATGACTAAGTAGATGATCAAAACGAAATAAATGAAATTGACAAATTAGGTTTACCAAATTATTGAGATTCTATTGAGTAAGTATACTTTTCTTTTTGATCTTAATTTAATTTAGGGACTTTTGTATACAAGAGTAACGATGCCAATCCCATCGTATCCTAATACAAATACTTACGTAGGAATACTTGAAAATTCAATACGTCCGGGCGCCTTCATTGTATAAATTAAGATTTTTTTATGCACAACGATTTTGTAATGTACTCAATCACACCTGATGTTAAGTGAACACGAGGCGGAAGGTGGAAGCGTGCTCACCCGGAACCCCAATTTCTTTTTAAATGCGGAATAAAACAAAAATTCGCTCTAACCTGTACTCGGAAAGCCTAAAAGCTAATAATAAGTAATACCTAAATAGCTTTTTGTTACGGGTTATTTTCCAGAATTCACGATTATAAAAAAAGTAGCTACTTTTATCAATAATTTTGAAATAATCGTAATTAAAGATATTTAGATATATTATGTATAATTAGCTTTTGGGGTGCAGGTCAGAGCAAATTTTTGATCTAAGTTGTTCTTTTTTATGATTGACTGGATTCGCGTTTGACCACAATCTCACCTGATGGAAAGTGACGATGTGGTCGAAGATGAAGCACGCGATCCCAGTAAAAAAACTGTATTTAAAAAGAAATCTTAATTTATAATAAACCCTCTTAATCGACCGAAATCTAATTAATATTATAAATGCGAAAGTTTGGATGTTTGTTTGTTGCTCAATCACGGCGAAACTGATGAACGGATTTGGATGAAATTTGGTATATAGGGAGAATGTACTCTGGATTGAGAGATAGGATAATTTTTATCCCGATAAAGTGAGTAGTTCCCGCGGGATAAACAAATTTCCGCGATAAAGTTTTCCACGCAGGCGAAGCTTCTTCATTCCAGCTTAGATCTCAAATCAAATCAAATCAAAAAATGTTTTATTTTGTAGGTACACAGGGTACACTTAAAATAGTCAGATTTTACATTTTTAAAGCTACTGCTTATTCAAAAGGCAATTTTCCCCTGAGAAGAACAAGCAAGAAACTCGAGAGGTCGCTCTTTTAAAAAAAGGTTTTTATATTACAAAATTTCATTTCATTATTAATTGTGAAATAGACTGGTTATGTGAACGGGCTGGTTATGTCCATGATTGTTTATCATTTAAATAATCTGCTATTTTATAAGATGCTTTCTTAATAAGTTTCTGTTTTATAGTATATAGTATCTCGTAGTGAATGCTCAGCGTGAGTATCGCCTTCAAGTGAAGTGTGACCGAAAAACATCACGACAATATTCCTTAAAGTTTTAATAGCATACCAGTGATTCTCTTAACAAAGCATGTTCAAAACCGCTAAAACACCATCGTTTACCGGATTCGTATCTTATTGACTAATTAGAAACAGCTAAATTGCATTAAGGTAATGTTTTTCTTTGTGTGTAGGTAAGCTTATTCAGATAACGACGTCCGGTTGTGTGATCGAATTACGCAGAAACACAAAATGTGACGACTTTCGTTTGGCTCGTGTGACTGGCGGGTTATTCAGGGGCAGCAGGATACGTCTTTTGAAATTGTTTATGTTTTTTGAAATTGTTTGTTTAACGCAGCGGAAATTGTTTATTTCCTAACTCCCAAAAAAAGTTTGAAGCCTCTGTCTGTGGCATTGTAATTCCAAAACGGCTGAACCGATTCGACAACATTTAGATAAGACAAACTAGGCAGATGGACATTTAAAAATGCCTTACCATCCTGGACATAATATAAGGGATAAATCCATACAAATATCATAAATGCGGCTGTCTATGCGGCTTTTACACCTTAACTGCTGAATTTATTGTACTGAAACTGGCCTGGCACTTTAAGAAGGGCCCTTATGGACGACGTCGAATCCGCGATAATAGTTAGTAGGTACATAAATATTACGACGACCGATTGGTATAGTGTATAGTGACCCTGCCAGCGAAACCAACGGTTGCGGGTTCGAATCCCGCGAGAGGTAAATGTTTGTGCGATGAATATGAAATGTATGTTTATCCGTTATCCAGTATCCACAGTACAAGCTTTGCTTAGTTTGGGCCTGATGAAAATTTTCCGAAAGTGTCCGAAATATTTATTTATTTATTATTATTATTTATTTATTTAAGCATTCATGACTCCGGGATCCGTTAGTATCGATGACAGGACATTGTGGGGTTACACTTTACTTGCGGTTTACGTTGAAATCAAAGCGTAATGGAATTCTTGCTAAATTTCTCGTAATGCAAAATTTAGACGGAGAATACGCATGCGGTGAATTCAATTAATGATTATTATGCACAACCATTGTTTTAGTGTTTTTCTGAAATATAAAACATCGTTTATGCCGAAATTCATTAATGTAATCTGTAAATAACCTACCTACTATATATATAATTGAAAATACTGGAATATGTATGAACATCCAGTAGGAAATAGTTTTGTTTTATACCTATTTCTTGTACAATATAAAAACAGTAAAAATACAACAATAGGCATACAATTTGAATATTGATTATGCATTTACTTCACATAATCTAAAAGCTTATGTTTATTATAGCATTGCGCCGTCGTAATACTGAAGTGCAATTTTTAACCCTAGGGATTAAAGTAGGTTATCTTTTCACCGATTTCAGTGGCTTATACCGAGACTGAATATCAACAGCATTGACATTATGTCAGATATAAAAATTTTATAAAAATCTTTAGAAATTAGTTGTCAATCCTCGCTTATAGGAGTTACATTAAGAGAAGTGAGAAGGCGTGATTCCTTGTCTGTAGTCCACTAAGATTACGCGACCACGCTTTGGTAGAAAACAATCAAATCAAAAAAGTGTTTTTTTTTCGTTAGTTATAAGAACAACATTTGAAATCGTCATGACATACAGTTATCGCTCATTCACTAGGCAGTCTCCCCAGAGAAGAACGAGCAAGACACTCAGGGGTTGCTCTATTTAAATAAGTCAATACAAACCTAAATTTTGTGCGCTCCATAGAATCGAACGCAAAAACAGTGGCTAAGAAGCTTGGCATTCTCCTTAAGGTCAGGCGATATTTCACACCAAAACAACTTTTGGTGCTTTACCAGGCTCAGGTCCGCTCGTGCATGGAATACTGCTGTCACCTCTGGGATGGTTCAGCCAAGTACCAACTAGCTGCACTCGATTCTGTGGAACGACGTGCCATGAGACTTATAGGTGATAGTTCGATGACTGCTAAATTGCAGAGCCTTGAACACCGTCGCAAAGTCGCCTGTCTCTCAGTTTTTTACAGGATACATTTCGGGGAGTGTGCGTTGGAATTACATAATCTTATTCCACCGTCACCCTTTCATCTTCGGACCACTAGGCGTGGGGAGGGATTCCACCCGTATATAGTTAATATACCGAACATTCGCACTAAGAAGTTCGATTCTTCATTCATCATCCGAACAGCCAAGGCATGGAACTCCCTTCCGGCGTCAGTTTTTCCTGAATCCTACAACCTTGGGATCTTCAAGAGCAGAGTGAATAGGCATTTACTGAGATCGCGTGCTTCATCTCCGACTACATCGTCACTTTCCATCAGGTGAGATTGTGGTCGAACGCGAATCCAGTCAATCATAAAAAAAAAAAAAAAAAAAAAATACAATTTGAAATAATTTTTAAATTTATGATTCGACAAAGAAAAATATTAATAAAATATACTGGATATTGCCGAGCGGTTCATGCATTCCTATCATTCAGATAGTCAGAAATTTTATAATAGCCTATGGCACATAGTTTCCGTTTAATGGTTGTTTTAAATTTATTTAAAGGAAAATTTTGTATGTCTACCGCAACGCAAAAGCGTATACATTGTCCCTTGAATGACTTAATGACTTTGTGTAAGCGACTCCTATGGACAGCAAGTTTATTTTTATATCTTGTATTTACATTGGGTATTTCACAATTTTTCCTAAACAAACGCAGATTCTTTCTTACGTACATTAACTTACGTACCGTTTATCCCCAAATTCTCTTATTGTGGGTGTCATGAAAAGAAATCAAGGGATCGTGAACATAATACTAGACCGGCGCTGGCGCAGCGTTGATGCAGACGAGGTTCTAAATCTGCTTCCTTAGCTTTGCAAGGGAAAATATTCCATGGAGACCGATATAGCGCTTATGAAGATAAACAAATGTATAGGTTATTGGCGTTTGGTGTTATAGGGTCAAAAGCTAATTTAGGATAATAAAACACTTCGTCCATCGAAGAAAAGGTAGCTTTCGTGGTCGTGACTTCCTCTTTCCTCCTCTGAATTTAAATAGGGTCTCGTATGACACGTCACTGTTACTTTGTATTAGTTCTTAGCGAGTACCTAAATACTATCGTCTGACAATACGCGCATAACAACATATTAATACGCGTTCTGATAGGGTTGTCACAGTCAGTAGAAATTAAGACTGGTGGTGATTTTTAATTATAGTGATGTTTAGAATTTAAGTAAAGTAAAACGAAGTCTTCACTTAGTTTTAAACTGCGATTTTCTATGAACACCTAGGTTATACTAAGTACAATATTAAATCGATCAAAAACATCATATTTTTGAAAAGATTCAACAAACTATTTTTAGAAATTTAAACTACCTAGTTTTACCCGACAGCCCCAAAAACGAGGATAATGTTTTTCGAGAGCTTGACCGATTTTGCAGTGTATGGTGTCGCTCAAATCGTCTTGAAACCCTGAGGTCATAGGATACATTTTTCTGGTAAAAAATTCGACATGGACGCCGCAAAATAGAAAATAAATTTTCTATTATGCGGTTTCTAAATATTTAAATAGTTTTCGATATTATTGTAGATTTTATAAGTAAATGTATAAATACCTACCTACACTACATAAGCCATTTATTAGAAAACATTTGCAATTTTGCACAATTCTAAGAGTTATGTGCAGAAAATTATGATCTATAAGATTATAGGAAGTTCCCCTCTTAAATTTACTAATCCTTAAGAACAACACACATTTGTTATTCAATATCTTCATTTGAAAAAAACAATAGGACATGGCAACCCTAACGTAACGGCGTATTATAAGCGTTTTGATTGATATGGTAGGAACGTAGCGCTGGTCGGTGCTTTCCTCTACACTCCAATGAGCAAACGGTACCGAATTACACGGTATACAGTGCCTCTTGGAGGCCCTCTTTAATAGTGTCGCCATCCGACGATTACTCGATAATTTACCGACTCTCACAACAGTGAACGAATTTGCAATCTGAAGGCCAATTTTAGAATCGCTCGAGTCTTTTTCGCCCGAAAAATTCCGAATAATTTCTGAAATTTAGTTGAATTTGTATCTGTTGTTTTTTTTTAATGTTATAGAAACTTGAAATGTTTTAGAAAAATCTGTATATCGTGCGGACGATGTGACTACATGGGTAACAAATTCTCTTAGACAGCGGCTGTCTAAGTCAAAGTCCAAAAGAACACTTCTTAAAAGTACCTATACGAGATAATAAATAACAATAAATAAACAAATAAATACCTATTTTTAAGATCTATATGATCTTGCAAATAAAATTTCATTTCATTTCATTTGATAGTTGTACTGTTATTCTAGGTATTTAGAAGAAAATCACAATTATACGATGTTATTTATCACTCAAACGATTACATTTTTTTTTTAAATGAATATTTTAGAACGATTCAAGATTTGGCTCCTGTACGATGGACGCCTATAAATTGCAGGTCATTTCGTATTTATGAGAAATCATTTGATTAGATGGTGTAGGAGTATTTTTTTCTTTAGAGCAGATAGAAACTGTTCAACTTTTTCCAAAGAATTACCTAGTAAGTATCAATGTATCTAGATGTGACAAATATGATAAGAATAATATGGTTTATGAATTATGACTAAGTAGAACGTCTCTTCCCGATGGTGTAATATAAAAGACGATAAAGGGACAGCATAAATCAATGCGTAGCCCCAAAATTGTCTGCCCATGCAGCGCGGCAATTAGGACAGATCTTCTTTTGGATGCAAATCGATGGGACAGACTTCCGTTTTATAGGCTGCTGATGTGATGTGACTTACGCAATGGAACAAGGAAATTAATGATCGAATTCTTTCATTGATGATAGGGAAACGCTCAAGACAGTGGACAGGGCCTATCTCAAAAGGATGGTGTCAACTTTCATGAATTGATACTAACTTATAACTTTAAATAGAATTTAAAAGTGCTCGTACACTGACTGTTATGCAGTGTACTAATTATCGAAACAATACGTTCATTTATACCAAAATGGATGAGGTGTGTAGAAGGCATGAGGACATTGACTTGTTCGTAACAAGCATCTCGGGTGTTCGGAAGCTGATGATACCTGATTACCTTAGACCCTTCTTCCTTAACAATATGACAAAACAACATTACCAAGAGAAAATTATTTTTAAAATTAAACGCTACATTTGTAAACTGTTCATTGGCATTACAGTAAGCTACTGTTATAATCACATGTTATTAGACAATGAAAAATAAATAAAATTAAAATTAGTGATTTTGGAGCTTAAGGCATTACTTGAGTGTTTCCGGTGCTTTAGAGGGCATGGCTAACACCCTCAATTAATGCTCTACCTAACCTATGTAAAACTGATGAGTGATGGGTGACTGATGTGGATATGATGACTGATCTGTGTCATGCTAAGCATGAGTAAGTGCTATCGCTATATTTTACAACGGAAACCTCACACACACTGCCGGAAATGGAAAATGCAGAAATTGATATTCCAATTACGCTAGTTCTTGTTTAGTTAGCCAATATGTTTTGTCATTGTATTACGATCGTCGAAATATTGTGATAGTGAATTAGCTTATCGGTCGGCCATCTTTCTCTACTAAATAATTACGCAACTACCATCTGCACCATGTCAATCCATTCTTCATCTTACGTGGTCTTCATAAAGTGCTCTCCAAAATACATTTCAAACAAAACTTCTTATTTCGTGAATGCTATTAATAGTATCTATAAAGATTGCGTAGTGTTTTAAAAAATACTAACATCATCGTTCATGTCATTGGTGATAGCCAGTATTAGTAATTTGGTGTTACTCATTCCTTGTTTCCAATTTCTTAAAAACGATGAGCCAACATATCTCTTTCCGTCGTAAAAGGCGACATGGAACTTTACACCAAAAAATATCTATACCTAGTCATTGTTTATTAGAATTTTAAGACTAAAGTACGTGTCAAAGTAAGGCCCGTAATTCAGAATGTTGCTCAGGCGTAGATCTGCGCCGATACACAAGTTACATAAAGCTGTCCCTGTTTAACTGTCCTCAAGCAGAGATCTGTCTAATACATTTTTTTTCAGAATGTTACTCAAGCACAGATCTCCGCTTGAGGATAGTTAAAAAGGGACAGCTTTATGTAACTTGTATAGCAGTATCTCTTTCTAATTATGCTCAAGCGTAGATCTACGCTTGAGCAACATTCTGTAATAAGGGCTTAAGTCTCCATCTCAGCATAAGTTGCAGTCTAGAAGTAAACTACAATGCTGGTTTTCAGTGGAGCCTAAGGTGAAAACACGGACGCTGATCGAACACTAAAGATAAGTCTAACACACAGATTTTAACAGCGATGGATGTCTCGGGTATTTTGTATATTTCGAAGGTGAACCATGGATGCTGTTTCAAGCACTGAATCTTTAATATTTGGAACACCCAAACGCTTATGTTTAGTATAAAGGTCGTAACTTTGTACATTTTATAAGAAAAAAATACATGGAAACTGCCAATGTAATACGAGAATGACTGTAACCAAATTATTGCTTGTAACCGATTAGCCCAGGTTTTCCCTGCGTTACGTACGAGTAGGTAGTATGAAATAAGAATTGATTGTATTCAATACCCGACCACTGCCGTCTCGGCTCACGTCACTAAAGCAGACTCGACATTCGACAATCTCACGGACTTTCTCATTCCATCGGAGTATCGGCCGGCCATCTTGCCCGAAGGAGGCCCATCATTATGCACGTCAGGCCTTCGCCTTCCGCGACGGCTAACGGTTCCAGTTATGAAGCTTATGATCGGGTGTCCACTGAATAATTTAGAGACGAACCCATTTTTACTGATCAGGTTATGGGGACATAATACATAACTGTAGTATCGATGGTTGTAATGAATAGGCAATTTAAAGAATAGTAGATCTATACTGAAGCATGCGTGAGATCTGTACTGAAGCATGCGTGAGATAAGTACGCCTGTATGGAGAGATATTGAGTGAGGATAGACCTGTGTCCCTGGTGTGGTCTTGGATGGGTGACCACTAGTGGCATTATCATACAAGTGTTTCCGCATTAAGCAGTCGGTTCCGATTATTTTTCAATTAAAGGCAAACTCCAGTAGTCTGCGATGAACGCAGCTGTTACATACCTTAAAAATAACTTGTTCCTTTTCGTTTTTCTTTCATATTTCCCTTTACACTAATACGCATTGTTTTTCGAAACTTGACCTATAATAAAGCCAGATGGAACACGTTTCCGGCCTTCGTTTTGGGGTCTGAAATTTCGCGCGCCTAATACAGATTCACGATGATATCCGAAAACGCGTAAAATACAACCCTTTCTTGGTAATTCGGGCTATAATTACACTATGTTATTATTTGCGTAGAATATTAGCAATGACGTAAACCCATTCGCAGCGTTTCTTGTCGATGTCGATGAATGAATTTTGTTTGCACTGCAATAACGCGACGTTCTCTGATTTCCGAACGAAGCGGTGGACGCATGTCAATAAATGGCTTCCTGTTACAAATGATTAGGTACCTACCTATTTACATTCATACGTGTCGTTTGAAGATAGAATTTGAGGAGGCTATAGGTACTTATAAAATATGTATTTTCTTCTTTGAGTAGACAAACTTAGGTGTGGATACATTAATATTTATGATAAACTAGTTTTTCGCCCGCGGCTTCGCCTGCGTGGAATAACTTAATCGCGGAAATTTGTTTATCCCGCGGGAACTACTCACTTTATCGGGATAAAAAATATCCTATGTCTTAATCCAGGGTACATTCTACCTATATACCAAGATCCGTCCAAATCCGTTTATCCGTTTCGCCGTGATTGAGCAACAAACAAACATCCAAATTTTCGCATTTATAATATTAGTTAGATATATCATCACAAGTTCTACGATATTTCTTTAAATATTAATTTTTCGGACAAATACTCGTAATCATCTAGTTTCAAATTAAGTAACTCACCATCATTTTCATGCTCAAGTGCCAATTTATTTGGGGTCGGAGCATGTACCTACATCTTTTTCTTATGTATGCTTTGTATGCTTCTTATTGTTCTACAATAAAGAATATTTTGTTTGTTTGTTTGTTTGTTATATCTCAGTCATCATTCACGCCCTTTTCGTTAATATCACCCCACACACAATCCATCCATATACATAAATATCTATATAACCATCCATAACTCCACTGAACATCATTGAACCCGCAACCGTTGGGTGCGCTGACAGGGTCGCTATCCACTACACTATCGGCAAAATAATGTTTAGGATCTACCACATCGATTATGATTATATCTTAATAAATTAACAGAGATAGACGCTCTTTATTCACGCAATGTCAAACATGAACGAGAAACCAATCACCGCCCAAAACGTTTTCCACTTGATCGATCGCTTTCACCGAACGGAAAAGCGTCCCAATTAGGCGCCCGCGCAGCCTACGGCGGGGGGGGGCGGTATACCCAGCAACAAACGTTCATCACTCGTTAAATCTAAGGTACTTGACCACTGAGCTACTGATATCTATACACTATTAATAAGAGACATACCTATATTGCTCTATCAAAATGCTACGTGTGTAAAGATAGGTAAGGTAGGTAAGTACGTACTGTTCTGTTCAGTAATGCATTTTGTCCAAGGCTACTACCGATAAGGCTTAGAAATTGAAAGAGTTCAGCTTTTGTTGGCGATTGTACGGGCGAATATTTTATGGAAGGGCCCGAGAGATGGCGGTAGCTGTACTCTGGACGTGATGGCTGCGCGTGCGCTGGTTTTTAAATACAGCATATTTGGTGCTGCAGATGTAAGTACTTAGACCAGGCGAAGTACGGACGGACAAATAGAAAATGCTACGTGATTGATTTACCATTACACTTTTTTGGTGGATCACTGGATTCGGTTGCTTGGATGAAATTACTGAGGATAGAGTCGATTTGTTGTTTTAGTATTAGTATTTTCAACATCTCCGGGAGGATCTAATAGAATTCATGGAGGTCATGAAAACATTAAAGGATTTGCGATTATTTGACAGAAATCAATTTTGAAAACAGACGAAACATACCCATAAATGTCTTTACTTAATTCCTAAGTACAAACATAAATAAAATAGTAAATGTATCTAACCACTTTACCTTTGATAAGTTTACCTAAGTTCCAATTAACACACTATTACGAGGTGGGTAGGCCTATACTACATTACACATGTAAGTCGACTATTATAATCTGATGTTACATTTGGACTACATAATAAACGTATATAATTTAAGTTTTTCGTCTCATAATAATTATGACGTGATAAGGATTACCACACTCCTCACAATATTTGGGACAGTCCCGTTAAAGAATCGATTCGTCAACCGATAAAAATAATCGATAGTAGTCAATAATTGTGCAAATGTTGTTTACACCACGATCACCGATTAATTGCAGGAATTACATAAAATTAGACATATTATCACACACAACCACAGTGACGTTAATGGTTGGCAACATAATCGTATGCAATAGTTGTTATTAAACAATAACATGTCGTAAATGTATTATTAATTACAATATTGTTTGTTAGGCACTATTTGTTATTTATGAATGATACATTGAAAATTGTCCTGAATTAATAATAAATGTCCCGGCGTAATTTCCAGGTGCATAGATTCATAATGAACGGTAAAACCGGAGTGAATGTGGGTAGGTAGAATTCGTCCACTGGACATTTTGTCACGTTGACGACTCAGTCCCGGAATGGGTCTGGACCTACCTACCTATATTTTGTATTTAACCTACGATTTTTCAGATAAATGCTATTGAGGTTAAGGTGTAGGTACGCGGTTGAATGTTTTTGAAACTCGGCTCTAAAGGGTTCTTGATAATTTTTTTCCAAAACTATGGAATAATATTATTGTAATGAAAAAAATAATAGAAATTATCTACCTCTACTAATGTCACATGTGCTCTGTTTCGGTTTAAATTCTCAGGTCGATCCAGCCAGACTCTACTCACCCAGGTGAACTTATAATTGCCTATAATATATTGGGTCTTTACCTATGAAATTGGAGTTTTTTTTCTTCGTTAATCATATGAACCAATTCCTGCGATTTTCAAAGCTATATCCAAATTTGTTTTTTATTTGGAAAATTGAATATTTTTTGAAGGTTTCACAGGAAATATTTTTTAATTTCTCGGCTAAATCACATAATAAAAAAAGTTTGAACAGAGCTCTTTTCATGTGCTTCCCATCATTTCTTAGATTCGCTGAAACTTTTGTAAAGCGGTTACTTTTAAAAATTAACGCTACCTATATTTAACTTAATGTTATCCGATGATACACTGAAAGTTTAGCTAAATTTGGATTTGCCGTTCTCAAAAAAAATTAAAAATGTTTGTATGTAGAAAACAGTTTTAATGAAATTCTTCATACAAAACGCCAATTTCATAGGTAAGGACCTAATACTTAGTGTCCCCAGCTACTAGCCAGATAACGTCAACGTTACGTACTATCTCAAATCGATTCGTAATGGTTACTTCCTTTATATAGAGGGAAATCCCCATTTTGGGTTGGGCTGGCCACTTAATGTTAGTAGATTTTAGGGAATGTACTGGTTTAGATATCACAAACCACACATCAATATGGGGTTAACATGTACCATGGCACGATTTGAATCGCTTTGCCCAAACTGGGCAGACTTGGTGACCGTGAGTTCTGTACCAATGACGCTGCTGTACCATATATTACAGCAGGGCTATCACAATTTATGAGGCAGTTTAAATTTTATGTATCGTGCCCTCAGCCATCTGGCTTTTCGGGCCGAATCTCGATAGATTAGTGATATACCTACTAGGACCTAATAAGATAAAAAATGTGACGTTTTCAAGTGATAATTTTTATCCCAGGAAATAAATATTTTTTGATTTGATTTGACCCAATAAATACCATCTACACCGACGCAAAAAAAGGGGTGTTGTAAGTTTGATAAACCGATTTGTATGCGGTTTTTTTTATTTGAATGCAGGTTTCCTAGCGGTGGTTCTTACCGATTCATGCTACTTATGTTTTGGTAACGTTAATGATTTAATCGTTCAGAAAAAATATAGTGCTATACCATTTTTTATATAAGCTAAAAACTAAACCAAAAACGTTCCGTTCGAACGTTAAAACCGTTATAAAATATCGCGCGTGGCCCCCTGGTGTACAAACCGTGTTAATAGTTTTGCGTCTGGAGTGAAAAATAACCCTGCAGATTGTTTTGCAAAGCCAAGCATTTTTTAAATATAAGGATGAAATTTATTGAGCAAAAAACATATTGAACACTACAAAACAGTTGTAATTTCTTAAAGAAATGTATTTTTTTTTGTATGCACGACGGGTTCGTACTTGACCTCAATCACACCTGGTGATTGATTGATTCAAGTGAAGGTGAGGTCGAATGAGGTGAAAACTGGCTATCTTATCTCTGACAGCCGGAACATAACAATGCTATAACATTGCTGTTTGGCGGCAGATTTAAATAAGATGGTGTAGCTAGCCAGCCGGACATTTAAAATGCCATACCACCAACCAAAGCGAGTACTTAAATATGTACCCCGCTGGGGATCGAACTTGCGACCTCCGAATCGTAAACCCAATGTTGTTTACATTGAGCAACGGAGGCGATTATAGGAGGAGGCGGAGTATAAATGCAATACGTAATTTTACCTCTGGCTCCCAAACTAGGGTATCCCTGTATCTCAGGAGCCAGTAACCGACATAACCTATCCCCAAACCAAAAACCCAACAACCAACTTCCCTTATACCTACGTATCGTAACATTTCCACAAAGAAATTCAATGGTAAATAATAAATGCCCTAATCAGGCCTTGATGCCGATTACAAGAATACAAATGGTCCCAACGGCAGAGGTAAACAACCTTTGGCACACGTGTGAGAGTAGGTACGTACTACGTACCAACAAACGTGAGGTATTTGACGATTATTTTGAATCCAGTACAATGTACGTCATCTTCTATTGTTTCATAAACATACATCTCATACATATAAATAAAGGAGTAAATAGTGTCATAAGAACAAATAGGGCGTAGCCTTTTCTTGTCTAGGGGAAGGACCAACAAAATTGCAATTGCATAATTTATACCGTTTATTTTGCAATTAGGTAATGTACAGGAGACCTCAAAAGTGAATCATCATTATCATCATCATCAGTCTGTAAACATCCCACTGCAGGGATATCGACCTTCCCTCATATTGAGGGAGTATAGGTCATAGTCCGCCACGCTGGCCCAGTGCGGGTTGGGGACTTCACATGCCTTCGAATTTATTTTTTAGGCATGTAGGTTTCGTCACGATGTTTTCATTCACCGTTTAAGAGCAGTCAGATAAATGCACATAAGTAATAAAATTAAATTTAAAAACTCATTGGTACATGGCCTGCCTGGGGATTGAACCTAGACCTCCGAAATTGGGAGACTGTGTCTCCTCCACTGAGCCACCGACGCTCTGACGAAAAGTGAATATCTAATTCTATTTCAAACGTTTTATAATTTTTGTGTGTTACTAGCACATACCGTCTACCCCAATAGACGGGTAACGCGAAACATTTTTTTGCCAATTTACGAATTTTACCATAAATATAAGGTGAATTTCGTTGATATTTTATCCATAACCTTTTGCTACTACCTACGATCGACGTCAAGAACAATTACCGACTATACTTGGTGATGGGAACGTTCAAATGGGTTAGCTTGTAGTCCTTTACGGAAACATTAAAATACCCTTTGATGTTAATTTATTTCACTTTACTAGTTGCTTAATCCCAACTAATATTATAAATGTGAAAGTCTGTGTGCGTATTTGTTACCTCTTCACACCTAAACGGATGGACAGATTTGGTTGAAATTTGGTTGATAGAGAGATTAGGAACTGGATTAACATATAGGCTACTTTTATCCCGGAAAATTGACTGGTTCCTGTAGGATAGGTATTATTAGTGGGATTGCTTTTCAGTCTTAGACTGACGCATTTGGTAGTAGAAGAATTGTATGCGGACGAAGTCGCGGGTACCAGCTAGTAATGTTCATAAATGTCCGATGACTAATGAGACGCGGGGTGTTAAAGCACTGGCGTGCCTAGGGTTTTAGAGTAGGGCAAGCCCGGGTAATATTTGAATAATGATTTGTGGTTTTTACATAGTTAATGAAAATTAAATACATCTTGTTGCCTTTCTGTTCAACCTGTATGATTATTTGCAATTCCTATACTGTTCAAAGATTAATAAAGTTTAAAGTTGATGTTTCTGATCGGGTGTTTTATTAAGGCAAAGGTATGCCGGGCTTTTGGGTCGCCTCAAGGTACCGCCACAAAGTGAGCAATTTTTCGATGTTTTGGTGAACAGCGCTCTCTGCGAATTTCAGGCATTCTGAGACTAGTTATTGAGTTACACTTACACGTATATAAAGTAAAAGACGATTTAATTTCAATTAATTTACACAAAGTTTCCTTATTCCTTGATTACGTGTAACCTGTTAGGTATTTAAAGATGGCATCGACTTATCGTTAACCACGTCATAGCGGCAAACGCATTACTCATCTCTTATCAAGACGGTCCAATTGTCAAAAATCTGCTTTGCCCAATCAGGCAAACAGCAATTGGGACCGGAACACACGAGGACTAAATGCGTTAACCATTGTTATCATGGTTATCAGATAAAGAGCACCGTTAGTGCGCACTGCGCCTTAGGCTAACTTGACTATAGCTATGTCATTTTCTAAGAAACTAAGTTATCAGTTCCTTTTTAAGATGTGTATGAATGTTGTGTTAGATTATTTATGAGATAGATGCATTTCGTCAGTAATTTATTCAAAGGTAAACTTTAAAGAAACACAATGATATTTACGCGCGAAAATAAATGAAAAGTCACATATTATAATTCATACAAATATAAAAGAATAAATAATTTTATGCTTAAGTAAGTTTGGCTTTACATACATACATACATAAAGTCACGCCTGTTTCCCGTAGAGGTAGGCAGAGACCACAGACTTCCACTTGCTACGATCCTGACACACCTCTTCTGCTTCCTTCACTCTCATAATGTTGTTCATACATGCTCGTCGGTTTAGGGTACTCATGACTTGGCCTTTCTTTAAGACGTCCCCGATTTGATCATGGTACGTTCGCCGTGGTCTTCCCCTGCCAACACTACCATCCACATTCGCTTTGTATATCTCTTTCGTAAGTTTTCTTTCATTCATCCTCTCCACATGTCCAAACCATCTCAGCATACCTTTTTCAATCTTTGTCACTTTACACCTATTTTACATCTTTTTCGTGTTTGTTCCAATGTGCAATCTCTTTGGCAACGGTAGTGTAGCGTTACTGTAATGTGGATAAAAGATCCTAAGTGTGCCCGAACACGACCGACTTTTTGTAGGACCGATAATCGGGCCGATTTTTTCGTCAATACTTGTATCATCGATATTGTGACCGTTTTTTTGTAGGACGTGGGCGTGACATAGCCATCAGTACGTTCCATGTTTCTCCTACAAAAAATCGGTCACCGATTGTCGGTCGTGGGCGGGCACACTAAGAAGCACAAATTCTGAGTATTTAGGAGGATATTAAATAGGAGTATTAATCCAAAGAATATAGAGTCAGTATGACCACAAGACGTCTAATGGAAAGTGATGACGTAGTTACGTGAATGATGAGCGAGACAACAACGTTTGGCCTGAATTAGCAAGAGTAAGACATCCTGGTATTTGGGGTGCCTATTAATCTTTAATTATTTGTGCTAACCCACTTAATTACTCGTATTGAATTCCGTGATGATAGATTTGCATGGAAGAGATCGCTGTTAGCGATAAGGCCGCCTAATTTGTAGCTTCTATGAGATATTTAAATGTACCTTCCTTGTGTAAACAATAAAGCGTATTTGATCGATTGATTTGATTTAATCATCATCATTATCAGCCTTACACGTCTCCATCATCCACCGCGCGGGCCCAATGCGGGTCGTTGGATTTGTGTTAGACTAGCAGCCACAAGCCACCGATTTGGCCTAACAATGGTCTTCAATTGAAAACTACCGGGAGCGACTAGTGGTCACACAGGAGTGATCGTTAAATAAGTAAAGTAAAAAATATATATTTTTAAGGTACTCGTACACAGGATACACGTTTTTACATTTTTTAAGCTACTGCTTGTTCAAAAGGCCCTGAGAAGAACAAGCAAGAAACTCGAAGGATTGCTCTTTTAAATCAGGTAATATTACAAAGGTACAGTTTATTACATTCTTAGGTTGCGAGAACAGCCTGGTATGCGTACGAGTTGGTTACGTGCATGGATGACTATCATCCAAATAGTCTGATATTTTATAATATGCTTAATAAGTTTCTGTTTTGCAGAATCTTTAAATTTATTGAAAGGAAGATTTTGGATACCAACGGGTATCTTATTAAAGAAACGTACGTTAGTACTATATTAAATCTGTGAGTACAGTACACTGTTAGTACTATATTAAAGCCCTCTGAATGAATTACTGATTTTGCGGAATCGGCTTACATAACCTGCAAGTTTATTACTATTTCTTATATGGACATCATGTTTATGACTATTTTTCCTAAATGATTCTATATTTTTTGACATATATTAGATTTTAAAAATGTACTATGACGAAAAGGTTACAATATTATACTCTTTAAATCTCTAAATGATACTGCAGATCTCAATTGATAAATTGCATACATTGATTTGATCCCGAATTGGAATAGTAATAATCGCCATGAGTGCCTCAATCCTTTACCCTGCACTAGTCGCACGACAGGCGTGATAAACGTTTATGTCGCGCGAAATAATATTTGTCCTGCTCATTCGCTTGGACGAAATATCCCACTCTCACTCCCACGTCGCGCGCGACGACGACGCGAACTAACGAAGAAGCAAAACGAAGCTTCGAGAACATATACGAATAACATCTATATAAAATAACAGATATAGTACACATATTTCATTTAAGAGGATAGCATGAATTCACAGACACCGTAACATCGGCATCTGAACACAAGATTTGTTCTATAGACACAAGTGTCTGCAACACAAAAGGATGTGGGTTATCCGGCTTAGGCAGTGTTTCCGGAGGTAAAAACAAAATTTCCGTAATACCGATTTTGGCATTAATGGTAAACGATAGTGACCCTTTTTATACAAACTATAAAGTAATAAAAAATTAAGCGATATTTTCTGTATTTTTGTAATAAAAGGCAAAGTTGGTTTGCTTTCTTGGTTTTGGTTTGCACTCGTTTGCGTGAATTTCAATGGGTATTTAGAGTCAGTAGAAGAATAAGTAATTCTAGAAATTTATTCATATTGTTGCTAAAATGTAGGATACGTCATTAATTGTAAGTCAACACCTTTTTTTGAAAACTAAATCGCTATAGGTGTCAGAAATGGTTATATTGATCAAGACATCACATTTAGCCTGTATTTTTAATAAATGTGTGGAAAGTGGTGTGTTTCCTGACCTGATGAAACAGAGTAAAGTAATTCCATTATTCAAAGCCGGTAGTACATCAGACCCCACTAATTTTAGACCCATATCAATCCTACCGACTTTTAGTAAAATTTTCGAAAAACTAATTCTAAATCAATTGCTGTCTTATTTCAATATCAATAACTTAATGACTTCAAAGCAATTTGGATTCACACGGGGTCTCTCAACAACCGATGCTGGTGTTGAGCTTATTGAGCATATCTTTGAAGCATGGGAAGATTCTCAAGATGCGATTGGTATTTTCTGTGACCTGTCAAAGGCTTTTGATTGTGTACATCATGATGGTCTGGTCAGGAAATTACGCCATTATGGTATTGCGGGCCGTGCCCTCGAACTCTTAGAATCGTACTTGTGTAATCGAGTTCAGAGGGTGGATGTGAATGGTGAGAGATCGTCAGGGTCTGCCGTTTGCATAGGTGTTCCACAGGGCTCAATTCTCGGGCCGTTCCTGTTTCTTGTGTATATTAATGACTTACCAAATTGCATAGACGGCAACCATGAGATAACAATATTTGCTGATGACACTTCTTTACTATTCAAAGTTAAAAGAAAACAGACATCTCTTGACGACGTAAATAATGCTATCTCTAAGGTGGTTGAGTGGTTCACAACAAATAATCTACTCCTTAATGAGAAAAAAACCAAATGTATAAAGTTTTCACTACCAAATGTCAAACAGGTAGCCACTAAAGTGTTAGTAAAAAACGAAGAGTTGGAGCTTGTGGACACTACTTTATTCCTAGGTATTACATTGGATAAAGGACTGCAGTGGGGTCCACACATCGATAAGTTAGCGAAGCGCCTCAGTTCTGCAGTGTTTGCGATTAAAAAAATACGTTATTTAACCGATGTGGATACCGCGAGGTTGGTCTATTTCAGTTATTTCCATAGTATACTGACCTACGGCATTCTGTTGTGGGGAAATGCCGCGGACATAAATTGTATCTTTGTTCTGCAGAAACGAGCGGTTCGCGCGATTTACAAACTGGGCCCCAGAGTGTCTCTTAGGAATAAATTTAAAGAAATTAATATATTAACATTAGCATCGCAATATATTTACGAAAACTTAATGTATGTAAGAAAAAATATAGAATCGTTTAAGAAAAATAGTGATATACATAATGTTAATACCAGATATAAAAATAAACTTGCTGTTCATGCCAGCCGTTTACACAAAGTCACTAAGTCATTTAAGGGGCAATGTATACGCTTTTATAATAAGGTTCCAGTGGACATTCAAAATTTACCTTTAAATAAATTCAAAGCCATCATAAAACAGACATTATTTACCAAAGGCTATTATAAAATTTCTGACTATCTGGATGATAAGCAAGCATGGACATAGACCGCTCGGCGATATTCAGCCTAATTATACAATATAATATAATTGTAACCCAAACTTATTTAAAAGAGCAACCCTTGAGTTTCTTGCTCGTTCTTCTCTGGGGAATCTGCTTTGCGAATGAGCAAAAATGTCAATAATTTTAATATTAAGATAAAAAATGTGACGTTTTCAAGTGATAATCTTTATCCTACGAAATAAATATTTTTTGACTTTGACTTTGACTTTTGACTTTGACACGACAAAATCAGTAACGCTTTTAAAATAACCTAGATTGCTTATAAATATATTATGGTGATACAGAATAAAAATACTTAATGCGTATTAACAATTAACATGTAAAAAAAGATGTCTAGAAAACTACTATCTAATTTTACGTACCTACGTCTCAATTAAGGTGTTAATCACCTGTTAAAATCGCTGTCTCTATTGATTGGTCAGCACCATTAATGTCTAACTTCAATGGGAATGGACAGTATCGCTAACTCTTTCGTCACTGATCAAATAAGTATTACACAATCGAAACACATACAAAAAGTAAACATTTACTAGGCGAGCTCCTTGCAAGTTGCGAATTGTCAACCTTTCCATGAATAGGCAAATGGAAGACTTTTTATTTTCCCCACTTTTACGATTTCCGTACAAATTGGGTAATTTTTTTGTCGTAGGTAACTCCGTCTCACCACGTGAGAGATCCGGAGCACATCGAAGCCTCTCTCGACACTCGGCTGAGCAAACCGAATTCCACGAGAATTGTCTTAATGAGGCTCTAATGAGGTGTTTGGAAGGTGCGTCACTACGTGTCAAAAAACTGGCTATGACGTCATGGATAGAACATTTCAGTTAATTGAGCGCAGTACGGATTCTTATACATTTGTCGTCTGCCCACATTGCCTCGATCTCTGGAAGTGCTTTTATTTCTTGTTTTTTTTTTATTATTGTAAAGAAAGTGCCGAGGTTAACAAATTCATACCGCTTGCTGATCGCGGTGTGAGGCACGACAGCGCCCCCTACGGAGGGTGCGCTAGACGCCCATGGGAGGGGGGGCTGTCTGGAGCCGCTTATGCGTTCAGGTCCTCCCTACTGCCGAAAAAGGCCGCCGCGGGGTTTTTGTGGGTATGACTGACAGGGAGCGGAGTCCCACATAACCGGTACGCCTAATGCGTTTCCCCGCGTCAAAAAAAAGGGTCCATTACATGTCAAATGAGAAAAAATTTACATTTGCTACACTTTCTTTATGGTACTATACTATAAGGCGAAAATAATATCGAGGGCAGCTGCCCGAGAACCAACCGAACTCTAGTTTTATAGCTGTTAAAGTGTTTTACATCCAAGTGGGTTCCTATTTTGGACCTTTCGTGAGGGGCTTTAAAAACTAAGGCATATAATTGCCTTTGACGCAAAGGGGAGGATTACGCAAATGCATATTTTAAACTACGCAAATTTTAACCTAACCGTTTCATAAGCCAATAAAACATTATAATTCAGGTATTTCTATTTCAAGTATTTAGAAATTGTTGGACCTTGAGTGTATTTTCTTAAGTATTACCATTAAAACGATATGTGGCAACGGTTGGTATGTGTCGAATGGTAGTAAACATTATCAGCTGGTTGTACCTGCGCACGAGTTGCTATCGTGTTCATTATAGTAAACGTAATCATAATATCGCAGAAAAAAATCACATTTTCTAATGAAGCACTTCTTCATGCGCTAGAATACGAGGCGTTAGAATTCCATTGTTATATGCAACCGCGGTCGCATTTGGCGAGTATATTATGGTGGCTCATGATCATAGTTTAAAACCTCCCGATACAAGGATGGACGGATAACCATCTCTCAAGTCTCAACAATCATCTCTTATTATTCGCACTTTCGCTTGTGATAGGTACTTGAGTAGCAGTCTCGAGTGTTCTTCGTTATAAAAAAAAATACAAAAATACAATTATGTCCCTATACAATTCGTTATGTCCCTATGTTAGTCGCCTGGCTCTTATGTCATAGGCGCAGATCTAGGGAAAGTTCTAACCCTGGCCTTAAGGTAATTGGCCTATAGTTAGGGCTGTATCTGTTGCACAAAAGTGCAGTCGCGTTAGCGTTATTCGCACTGCAGTATAGCAGACTCGGAAAAACATATTGGAATCTGTTCATCCGTTCTGCCTTCTATAAAGACAACGACAAATATCCAGACTCGAAAATCATCATGACACTAAAGATTCCAAGTTAATCTATTAAGTATGCAAGATAGGTAATTTTAATTATAAATATTTCGTTTAAAATCAATTCATGATAAGCTTGATAAACCAGTAGCTGTACCAACAACGACGCAATAAGTGGGTAGTCGTAGAAATGCCCGGGTGTCGAGTACAGCGCGTGCGCACCATAACGCATCGGGTTACAGGTAGGGTTGGCACACGCCAAGGTGTCACGGTGCA
This sequence comes from Oegoconia quadripuncta, assembly GCA_949316235.1. NCBI lineage: Eukaryota > Metazoa > Arthropoda > Insecta > Lepidoptera > Autostichidae > Oegoconia > Oegoconia quadripuncta. Next base: position 8,523,745 of record OX438741.1, on the reverse strand, counting down.
GCGCAGGTTATTTTTTGGGACAGTCTCAAAAAAAAGCATATACCACACCAGGATAAATAATATGTAGGATGTAATATACCCTTTACAATGTTGGGGCCAACGCAGTGATCAATTTTATGTCATAATTTGGTTTGTTAGATTGGTTTGCGTATTTTATAGTTTTAAGATTATTATATACACATGCACTGCTACTAATTATTAGTGAAAACCCCCCTTTTTTGCTTGTATTGCGATTTAGCAATAAAGTAACCATTTTGTACGATTTGTAATGTAATAACTGTATCAATTTACGACCTGTTTGATGTATTGGTTAGAAATCCTGACTGCTATACCAAAAGGTCGCGGGTTCGAATTCCGCTAAGGGCATATGTTTTTATGATAAATACAGACATGTGTTCCCAAGTTATGGATGGTTTTACTTTATATATGCACCTATTTATTTACAAAAAAAAAATGTATTTGTATAGTTTGTCTACCATACAAATACATTTATCCTACAAGCCTGTTCGAGCTAATTAATACCCGCTGCTCAATTTAACCGATACACTTCTCGCCGAAAATTAAATTTCCATCCACATCACCTGGATGAGAGGAAATCTACCACTGTACGTTTCACAAGAAACTTCTTACCACGTACGACCACCCTGTGGAACGGACTTCCGGCAGCGGTATTCCCGAACGAGTACGACATTGGAACCTTCAAGAAACGAGCCTACACCTTCCTCAAAGGCCGGCAACGCATCTGTGACCCTTTTGGTGTTGCGGGTGGGTGTCTATGGGCGGCGGTGATTGCTGTCCATCAGGTGACCCGCATGCTCGTTTGCCGCCCTTTCATATATAAAAAAAAAAGCCTTGTTGCTTAATGTTGAACAAGTTTCAAAGAGAGGTTATTTTTTAAATTTTGTAATGTTTTTGCTAACGTTAATTTTCCAGTTATTATAAAGAATGGCACCTATTTCTGTCGACTTCGCCGTAAAGATTTGAACTGGCGAATGAAAAGTGCGGCACATAAATACAACAATTGTGATAACCCTAAGTGAGCTCAGGTTGCATTCCAGATGCGATGAGATGCCTTTATCTTAATAGCGAATGAATGGCAGTGTATCGAATGTACGTCCTGTTTCGATTCATTAATTATACGAGCTTTGATTGAATGGACTTACGATAATTATGTCGGTCTGATTGATTAATACATAATAAGTACCTAGCCGATTTTCCTGTTTACATTCAATCTTGTTTTATTTGAACTTCATCCTTCCTTTTGAACCCCAAAATATACGACGAACTCACCATTGAATGAAATAAGATATCTAAAATGCAAAATGCTTCAATGGCAAAATGATTAAACCTGAAGTTGCCTAAGCTATTTGGGTGTGATACATTTCAAAATATTTAGCAAGTTGATTTCAAAATAATTAGCAGCAACTTGACCTTAATAGACAGAATATCTAGTTGGATTTTTTGTCTAATAAGGTCAAGTTTTCAAAAAAAAGAAATATTCTTGTTGGAATAGTTGGGTTCGTTTACTGTGACCATAGACCAGCTGGTCTGTGACTGTAACCGAAGTTAGATCGGCTGCAATGTACGCTTTTTTTAATCTTTGTCTTTGTATGTAGAAATAAATAAATAATAAATAAAGAAATATTTCGGACACTTACACCAATCCTCTAGTCCCAAACTAAGCAAAGCTTGTGCTATGGATACTAGATAACGGATAAACATACATAAATATTTATATAAATATCCAAGACTCGGGAATAAATGTTCGTATTCATCACACAAACATTTACCCCTCGCGGGATTCGAACCCGCAACCGTTGGTTTCGCTGATAGGGTCACTATCTACTACACCAATCGGTCGTCAAATCCTCTTCTTAGTACGTCCACTGGACATTTTGTTACGTTGACGACTCAGTCCAGGAATGACATGAGTAAAGAAACCAGCAGCTAACAAAATGTCGCGATCATATCTAAGCCACGGCTATTTATTATAAATTTTGATGATAATCGAGCAATGTATACAGCATTCTAGCAACAATGTATATTTATGCATAGGTACTTATCTATAATTATTTCTTTAGTTGGTAGTATCGTGCACCCTACCTGTTTTTCTACCTACAAATGTCCCATGGCTGTGGGTTGTCTGGAAGAGATAAGACCGCCTAATTGTGTTCTATTGTTATCATCAAAAATTATTGTAAATTATTTTGCGCAATAAAGAGTATTTGTATTGTAATGTACTGTATTGTATACAGTTGAATAACTTGCTGAATCGTATTATACAATAATATCAGTAAATTAAAAACCCAATAATAGTATTAATGCGAAAGTTTGTGTATGGTTGTTACCTCTTCACGCCGACACGGCTGGACAGATTTGGTTGAAATAGTTGGTAGACAAAATTATAGGACCTATTACGCGGGTGTCAGTTAGTAGCGATATAAATGTGAATCAGCTTCAATCATTATTATCATAAATATGAACTACATTTTCCCAAAGATACCAAATCGGTTATTTACACAGGAGAAGATCGAACGGAAGTCAAATCAGTATTCAATAACTTACTAAAACAAATTGTTATTGACAAAATTCTAGAAGTTATAGATTCATTAGGATATGGCAGGCGCGTCAAAATTCCGAAAGTTTAAAATCTCGATGGTTTATAATCTCGAAAGCTTGGCTTATCCGGGGACATAATGAACTTCATTGCCATCTCCTTTGCTATTCGTCGAATTGGATATTGTAACTCTAATGATAGAACTTGACAATTGACGATAAAGTCAAGCAAGCATTGAATTTAGACGAAGATGCGCCAGTTATTATTTCTTCTTAGAAGAGGTGCGATAGGATGACTATGGTTTTAATTTTGCTTGGACTGTTTGATCAATAAATAATTATCAAAAATCACTTACGTTGGGACCCGGGGGGTTCGGCCGCGGGGGGCGCGGGGGCGCTGGCCGCACCCTGCATGGCCCGCGACGTGCGACCGCGCCTGCGCCTGGGCACACAGTAAAAATAAATTATTGGTTAATTTTAGACACCTAGCTGGAATAAAACAACAAAGTCGACGTCAAATCTAATATTTTATTTAGAAAATTGAGATTTTATTTTTTCTACTTCATTTGACTTTTTATGTATTTTATTTCTTAACATATGAATCTCTTTCTTGCTTGCTTTAACTTCTTATAAGTCCTTTAATTTATAAACTAAAGTTTGTATAACATATTCATTTACGACGACAAATTCACATCGGCTACATCGTCCCATCATCATCATCCATTTGTGATGAGAGATTGTGAGATTCCATCGGTGTGGTCAAACGCGAAAAAAATTGGTGTAGTGGGTACACTGACCCTGCCATCGAAACCAACCATTGTGGGTTCGAACCCCGAACTCGTTATTCCTGAGCCATGGATGTTAAAATACTAATTTTTATGTGTTTATATTATCCAGTGTGGATATTACACGCTTTGCTTAGTTTAGAACTACATAATCGGTGTAAGTGTCCGAATTATGTATTATTTTTTAATTATTGGAAAGGTACCCAATCAAATAAATATCAAAATCTGTTATTTATTGCTTACTTATTTCGAAAACCATAAATCAATCCCTGGACCTCTACAACATGTAATTACCAAAAACTGTAACAATTTTTAATTAATTGGTCTTTACTTAACTCTCTCAAATTTCTTTTACAACGTAGATAACGTCATTGGTCTAATAATGATAAAAAAAATAATTAAATAGCAAGCCCAGTTTATATGTTACGCTCTTGTTTTTCCGAGGAAAATAAACAATTAAAAATAAATTTCAATAGATAATAGACTATTTCTTTCGATGACGAAGATAAATGTCCGCATGGTTCGCCGTTACTCAAGCATACGATACGTTCACTAAATGCATAATTAAATTATGATCTAATAAACTGATTGCGGAATATTCTATGAGGGCCTATTTTATCTGAGTTTGAACCTCACTTTTTATGAAAATCTTGAATTTGTCTCTTTGAAAGGGAACATTCTTTGTCACGTCTCAAATGTAAATCGGCAAATAAATAATTTGGAGCATTTTTGTATGAAATAATTGCGTTGTGTAAAGTAATTTTGTGTTTCTAAAGTATTGCATTTTATATTTCTTTTCAAGACTTTATGTGTATGTTGACCAGACATGTGATTTAAATATAATTATAAATATCTATAGTTAATAAATAGGAAGCATCTGTTAACGACAGTCATTCTGTGCACAAAGAAGTCAAACTGAGTCATAGTCCCTTCACCTTTATCAGTGATGTTTCCAGTACAATCATTGATCGAGAAACGAGGGTGCTATCTACACTTAAGAGTAGGGTAGACATGATGATGGTAATAAGTGAGACTGTCTCTTGCTAATATTTGCACTTATATGTTATCTAAAATAGTAACAATAATAATAGTAGTATACATGTTAGGGGGGTTAATACATAAACTGTAAATAATATTGTGTTAGATTCATATGCCCCTAATTTTGTTGCACAATATAATCCTAATGGAATTACTTTTAATTACTTTTAAAATTCATTTGAAATTAACAGTCATCCTAAACATTAGTTTTGTCATGGTGTTCGTATTTATCCCAAGATCATTTTCACATTTCATTCATTCACAACTAGAATTCCATTACAAAAACTAGAATTTTTGATACCCTCTGCAAGACGCGAGCCCATAAGCGCGCGCGCACCTCACCGACCTATTATAGTCCAGACAATGCGTGCTAATAACCTGCCCGGCTGGTATGCGACGCTACATAACTACCGTCAGCTTCGTGCGTTATATACTCATTGCATATGCGTGTATTGTGATCGTAATATCAATCTTTGTTAAGAGCAGTAAGTACATCTTTTATGGACGGGCATATATTAGATTTTAGTTTGATATGTATATTAAAGTTCGTGGTTGTATTAGTCGTTGCTTCATGCGTGATTCTATAATATGCGTGATTTATTTTAACGTCATTATCTTAATGATTTAATGAACTTCTCACGCAGCTTATGAAATTAGTTACGAGAAGATCTGTGTTTGGAAATAGTATTTAATAATTGGGTGTATGAAAGTTATTGTATTCTAATATAGATAGTTTAAATCGCGAACAAGTAAAACAGTGTTTTTTTTTTTATTTTGAGGTAGCTAAGCTAATTAGGACAATACCAGATGAGCTTTGGGCATAGGTACTCCAACAATAGTTCCAAACGATAAAATTTAAATTCGCCAAGCCTAGTAAACAACGCGCAGTTCTTGTGACTATATTCTCATAATAAATTATTATGTGCTAATGTTCTCACTTTTCGCAAATTTAGCTAACAAAAGGCAAAGCGACGCCGCAACACCGTCGGTCTCTTTGAAGTTCAGGATTACACATTACATGGAAAGTACTAAGAATTGTAATACAATATTTAATACTTATCTTACATTTGTTGATAAGCGACTCTCTATATTGAGAGTAATGAAGGCAATTCAATAATTACGTTCTCAATTTTACAGCACTGTACCTTTAAATGTTGGTAAGTTGTTCTATTATTTATATTATTAACAGGCCAAACAAGTAAATAGTAGGTACTTAGATTCTGATAGGTCAACTATGAGGAGATAGAGAACTTACTACTGTGATATATCACACATTAAACCACATAATTTCAAGACCTAAGGTAATACATCGTTCTTTTTATATTTTGGAGATTAACGTAACCCAATGGTAAAATGTATATTTCTAAGTCAGTGCTTAAACTTACCGTGACCATCTTCTACCCAAGTCTGTAACCATTCCCAAAGACAGACAAAAATGAGAATTAGAATTAAATTTAAATAACCAATTAGTTTTTCTATTTACCTATTTAAAAGAAAACTTCCCTTAATATGTGAATTTTGTTTATCTCTTGACTAAAAAAGTTTTAAACCTGAGGCTGATTCATAAATTAAAAAAAAATCCTTATGCTACCTTATCTTTACAAGGATTTCTACTCTTATCAGTGTGTAGACGTGATCAGTTGACAATCCCTCTTATTACTATTAATACCAACATACGTAATGCAAATAATGGTACCTATGTTTTATACTTATGTTGTTGTACTTACAATTATCTATAATAGCGAATGATTTACGTTTTAAGGTTTCTCGATGCACGATTGTTAATTTTACTTCAAAATTAAGTCGAACAATGCTTGACATTTAGAAGTTAGTTTTATTTTTATTTACGCCGTCGTTGCTGTACTGTATTTTGCCAGGAAAGTTCTGCCGCCAAACATCTATATCCGCATTATGTTCCAGTGTGAAAGATAAGAGTGATAGTAAAATTACAGGTTTGAGAGGTCCTAAGACCTCTCAGATCATGGAGTGGAACTTCGTGTTGAGGTATCAGTATCGAATGTTACAGATATCATAATTACTTTCCACCACGTTAGCTACTCGTACTTGCTCGTTTGTCATGTCATAAAAATAGTTAATTAATATTTTAAGCAAAGTAATATAGCCTTAATTAAATAACGTAAGATTTATCCTACGTTCTTTAATTGACATTTAAAATCCAATTCAAATCACAGAATGAATTTAAAATAATCTAACAAACAAACCTTATATCTATTAAACTAAATAATAGGTACTTATTTTTAATCTATGTTAAATAACGTTAAACGAGAGTTTTTGACAAATAAAATTTCAAAGTCGCATTAGAATCTTAGAACTCTGTACCTTGAATGTTAATTTATTTTCCTATACGAATTATATTAATAGTGAAATATTGCATGTTAGTAAAAGTAAATCTAAAGACACATGTACTTCCTTTACCATTTTACAATAAACATGAAGCACTACCATTGGTATAAAAAAAAACGTAAACAGAGCCGGGTTAGATGCTTTCTTTGGAAGAACAAACGTTTTATTACAAATGGTTTCAGAATTCTTATGTACTATTATCGCGTATCAGTAAATCCGTGACAAAATTGCCATAACATCTCAACGTGAAGAGTTTGTTTTGACGTAATCTCCATTACAAACAGTTTAGATGCGTTATTGCAGATAAACAATTGTTTAACGATAGCAAGTACAACAGCTGCTTTAAGCACACCCTATCTCTGACACTTGAGATAGTATCTAATGTCTCAATATGAGATGAGATGGAGATATTATCTTTTCGAGATGTAGTAAATCGAATAATGAAATAAGGAGCATTATATTACTAGTATTTACTAGATACCTACCATGGAAAGCGATGTCATCTGGGCCATCCAGCAGTAGATATTTACAGGACGTTAATGATGATGATTCAGCTATAAATAATTTTCAATATTTTTATATTTTGATGTTAGCTTGGTTGCTGCAATGACGCATGTTTTATTTCCAAGCGTTGTTAATTTCTTTATTGTCTTGGAAATTGGCAAGAAAGCCTTTAATAATTTTTGAGTTAATCACTATTTCTCTAGTGTTATTTATTGTCCCTGTTACGTTTGTATTTCAATTTTTTGATATTATAACATAAAAACCAATAAATAAACATATTTCTCTATTCTTAAGAGCTAGAGCTATTAAGATTAGATTTTTTTTCTTATTCCCTGCTTATTTTATCATATCTTAATATTTTAAATTATATAGTAATATCATTAACAGCTATTAATTGCTGAAAATGAACTTAAACGATTTGTCATCATGATTATATTTTTATCATCAGTTAATTAAGTTTCTATATTTCCATGAAGTACCTAATACGCTAATTCCAAAATTACTCGGTCAATCAGTAGGTCACAAAGGGGTCAACCACACAAATATCTAGTGTCGGTTAATTTTGATATGAATTTCATTGGTTTCGTATATGTAATTGAAATTTCGCTTTAATTTATGTAATTTAAATACGTAAATATGGATTATAATAGTTAAAAAAAATATTTAGTTGAGTAATATAATAGCAGCATGTCTGTAATTCCTGTTTCACGCTACACGCTCTATCTTACATTGGTAAACTTTTTGCGACGGCAAGTTTTGCGGCTAATAATAAAAAGTGAAATTTTACATTTACAGTCTGTAGCACTAAGAATCTACTTCCAAGCCTAGCTGAGACTTAATTTTTAAGTTTTCTACGAAACATATGCTTGAACTTTTTCACACGACCAGAAGAAATCAATTCTGTTGCATCTGGATCCATTCTTCCATTGTCTCCGCTATCATACACTAATAAAAATGAGGAAAGACATCACAATCAACAATAAGGTGGTTGTTGTATTGGCCCTCACGGATGTCGCTCCAACAAACTGTTTTGTTTGACCGGCAACACTTTTGAATCTCATCTTGTAATGATGACGCAAATGCTGCGATTAGTTTTCATTAATATAAGCATTAAGTGGATCCCATTGCGTAGGTATTACAAAATGTACTTGTAACGTCATATTTAATCTGTTAATAATCTTTTTTCTTGGATATTTTTTAACCATAAAAATTGAGTTTTTAAGCGACATACAATTTTGCTGTATATGATTGCTATTTTTGTTAAAATTAGATTAGTTATAAAAAATAGTGTCGATTTTTTCCCCGGCGGAATAAGGTGCCTATACTATCTCCCATCAAATATTCCTATCAAAGTTCACGGCATTACATTGCTCCTTTTCGACGTAAATAAAGGACGGACAAACAAATATTTTGCATAGTCTTTTAATTAAAAATACTAATGCCTAAATTAATTGCCGAAATAGGTACGTGGGTGAAGTGACTCATTTAATTAGATAAATAAACGGCAACGGTATGAATATTTCATTAAAAAAATATATATTAAATGCCACTGTTATTAGTAAGGCAACACCTAAATAAGTAAATACTGATCATCAGCCCCCATTTATCAACGGATGGACATTACACTATTTGAAGTACGATTTTCTTTTTTATCAGAGGAAAATACTTAGGGGCACTTGACTAAAATTATTTAAGTATAGCATAATTAACATAGTCAGTAAGTAAAATTTGTACTAACACCTATGGACTGTCATTTTGTCTGATAATAAAATATTTTTATTATTATTTTATTTTATTATTATAAAGTTCGGACATGCAACATGCATTTACGATTGCATACATAATACTTTTTTATTATTTCTATCATAAAGTAAGTACACCTTAATAAAATACCTTGCGCAAATTATATAAGGTGCACAGCTGCCTCAATTTAAGCTTTCAGGATTTTTAAATTTCTAATTTACCAAATATAAATCTAATTAGAATAGACTGCTAAATGTTTTTTTTTCTAATTTGTGCGTCCTGTGTCTTACAACTTTAATAATTATCAAACTATTTCAGAAATGTAAAACATTACAAATGGGCAGAATATTACGATTTCTATATATAAATATTTCTTTTAATAACAGTCCAATAAAATTTAGGTCATAGTATCCCTACTTCATAGTTAAGGAAATTTCGAAGGACCGACGGAAGAGCTTTAAAAAAAGCACCGTTACAAAAGGATATTGAATTCCATAATTTAAAAGAAAATCAGTCTATTAATAAAATTATAATTTAATAAATGTATCCTCAGTTGAAAAAATAATATTCAAAAAATAAATGTTTGCAGGATTTTAGTAATTATTAAAACAAAAATAATATATTAATTAGAACGATTTTATAATTTAATTAGTTCGATTAACGGTTAAAACAATTAATTTTTTAAATTAATAACAATTCCCAAAAATGTCCAAAACTGAATTATTGTTTTTAAGTTTTATCTGAACATAGCCATCGCAAAATTGCCCACCGTCAAATATCGCAAAGGTCAATAGACGATGAAACATTTAACAATCGGGTTTCGCACTGAGCCCAATAGATTTTTATTACACCAACTTTACCTAAAAAAACAACACAGCACAGGGCGACGACCATTCACCTAAACGATATTTTGCATCGTAATCTAATCAAAATAACTCACCCAATCGTGGATAATTTTTGCGCTATCAGCCGATGCCCGAATAATTAATAAAAAGTCCAAATTTCACAAAAGCGTGCTTCCAGTCTCTCACTTAACATCACTTGGTTAAATTTTAGCACAGATTTACAGTCTTTTAACACTATGTAAAAAGTTCTAAGGCACTGTTTAATTTATAAGTCTCGTGTTGCATCCAGGACGCATCTCCCGCGCGAACGACAACCTCACACGCCGAGATGTTGTCTCCTTGTGATTGTGATGAGAGTACGCACTGTCGCTCTGCTCTCGGGGGAGCAAAAGATGGCCGCCGATTGGTCGACAACTGCGACCGGGTGCGGGGGGAGAAGGACAGAGCGCATCTCGAACGGACCGCGTGTAAGCGGGACGGCTAGCGTCAATCGTTTCGTCGTCCTGCTACAGATTGTCCGGCGGGCGAGTTCAGGTGGATGGATCATTGTTTTTGAGAGCGAGCGCGTAATCATAATGTATATTGAGGAGATGCCAATCGAAGTGGTTACGGCCTTATCAATTTTTAATGTCTTATCTATATGATTGGAATAATCTGTATTAATTATGGTGACATGTCTGTTTATTATTAAAGAATAACTCATACACTCGATTTTTTTTATCTTAGTTATAGTACAGTAGGTTGACCTACCTTATACCTACCTGGTAATGATTGCTCTATTTACGCGAACCAATTAAATTTTTTCTGTTTAGGTATACCATCATTGACGTGAACTTTTTTTAGGGAATAACATATTCTGATAGCTAATCACTGCAATGAAAATCTAGTAATGATTGTCCTATTACATGACACGTCATTCTTTCAGGGAATAAAAGCCAGTGTAATGACTATTACCTATACATAATTTCATAAGTTTTGGTTAGATAGGTACATGACTGATTATTCAAAAATGCACGGGACTAGATTTCGACTTAATTACTTACCTACCTGCTTAGTAGGGTTGACAATTTTGACACATAGATTTGTGAGAAATTAACAATTAAATTTATAGATATTTATAAAAATTATCCCCAATCCCCCGGTTGGTGGAATCATCCCAGAAGGCTGGCCGCATTGCCTCGCTATGTAGCAAGACTGATTTTTTGTCCAAAGTCTTGATGAACCCTCTGATTATGCAATTCATCAACCAGTCGCTCAGATAAATTGAAATTTAAAAATTTTATATTGTAGTAGAAAACAAAATGACAGTTATGAAAGATTTGAGATACAGTACGATAATTATGCCACAATATTTTAAGAGGGTTTATTCCGATCATTGGATAAATTAAGATTTCTTTTTAAATACAGCATAAATCATAAATATTGCTCTGACCTACACTTGTAAAGCCTAAAATAATACGTAAGACCTAAATTCTAGCTTTAATTACGGTTATTTTCGGAAATTTCAAATTTATGATAAAAGCGGCCACTTCTTTTTATAATCGTGACGTCTGCAAAATAACCATTATCAAGGCTATTTAGGCATTACGTATAATTAGTTCCTAGGTTTTTCGACGCCTCTCCCTGAGCCGTAGAAAAGGAGACGTCACGGGTTTTGCGTGACGGTTGGCAACCCTACTTACAAGGTGTTCTATTTGAGACTTGTTCGATTTACAAAGGTACTTACTTAACTATTCAATTTCACTTCATTAATTGATAGCCAATTATTGTCTCTAACTGCGTATCTGGTTCTGGATGTATAGGTACCTACAGGTGCCTACCCTTCTTTATTTTCAATGTCTGCCACTGTTTAACCTCCGACGAAAAACGAGGTTTGTGTTTGACGATATTGTGTGTGTCCTGTCTTTGTTCGGATGTATCTCACTAATGAGTGGTCCGATTTGATTAGTAGTATTCTTCTCGCTTCCCGATTTGAGTGTGATTTTTTTTATATTAAAGGCAAAAGAGAGGGGGGGGGGGAGACAATCGGTTAAGACATTTTTAACACAGTTGTTTCTTTAAAAAAGTTGTGTAAAAGAAAAATTAACTTTACTAACTTTATATGTTACTCTACGTCGTCTTCATTAAGGTCGAACTCGCCTCTCGAAACAAATACAAGATATCGACAATATATGTAAATATCAAATATTTACAGCTGTTCTCGTTAATTGACACTTGTCCTATTTTACATTGTTTACGAATCTTCTAAGATTTCGGTATTTATCAACAATAATTATGATTAGGTAAGTAGGTAGGTATACATACGGACTTATTCACTTGAACAATTTATTATTTTATGTTAGGATTACTTTATTATCAGGCCTTGTTGCCAGATCCAATTTTCTAAATAGGAAATCTGAAATTGAATGAAAAAAAAAACTAAAAAATCGGCACGTAGAAAAAATGTAGACGTATAACGGTCCTTTAATTCCAAATCACAGATTTTAATGAGGTAAATCTTGAGATTACTTATTACTCGTCACTCAAACTATGAAAATAAACAAATGTCCAATTTATCTAACAGTCCAATAAAAATACGCAATTTTTGTGGTATACATTCCAATAATCTTATAGTTCCTGATTTTTTGTAGAAGGATAGGAGTAGGAGTACCCATCAGTAATAGAATAAAAAATTGATAGTGGAAAAAGTGATTGAGGTCAAGTACGAACCCGTAGTGCATAAAAAAAAATTGTGCATAAAAAAAAAATTAGTTATAAAACCTATAATATTAAATTAAAGTTACCACTGTGAACTTCATTGCGTTGTAGAAGATGTTAAGATCTCCTAAAACAATTTACTGAAAAATTAATCAACTAGTATTTTATATTTTCTAAAAATTGTTTATTCAGTCGTGACATTTGCCCACGGTGAAATTTTTCATAAATGTAAAGTTTATTTTTATTAGATTAATTTAAGATTACTTTTTTACAAGAGTTCTAAATAGCCTTTTTTTTTTTTTTTTTTTTTTTTTTTTTTTGTCGGGGGGAAAACACATTTACGCGTTCGACCCGCCGCTGACGGGGGTCAGCGGCGAGGATATGTGGGACTCACCGCTCCAGACAGGAGCGGTCCTACCCACTAAAAACCCCCCGGTGTTCCTCCGCGCGCACCGAATCGGCGTGGCCACGGGTACCCCTCGGTAATCGTCCGCAGCCACGCCAGCGCGGCGCCCGCCGCCAGGGCAGCGGCGGCGGCGGGCCCTCCTATAGGCTGGAGCAGGGAGGAATCTCCTGGTCCAGCCACCTCAAGAAGGCGCGTGGGAACACCACGCGCGCCTTCTCGCGAGGCTTGCGTGTGGGTGGTGACTCCCCCGAGTCACCACCCAGCCTCGCTAGGTAGGGGGGAGAAGGTGGGCATACGCCCTTCTCCGGGTCCCAGTGCGTCTGCGGCGGATGGGATGAGAGGAGGGATCGGCCTCCCTCTCTCTCTCCGCCGCCTCCTTCTGCGAGATCACGTTCTCGCAGAAGGAGAGGACCGCTTTCCACGACCTCTCGTCGCCGACCATAGCCTTGACTATGGCCGGCAAGGAGAGATCGTCCCCTACCGCTGCGACGAGGTCGCGGCGCTCCCCTGCCCAGGCTGGGCATTCCTCAAGGGTGTGCTGCGCCGTGTCCTCGTGGCAGCCACAGTGATGGCACTCGTCGGTCGCTTCCCGTCCGGCGATCCGGTGCAGGTATCTCCCGAAGCAGCCATGCCCCGAGAGAACCTGCACCGCCCGGAAGGTAAGCGAGCCCCACATGCGCTCCGTCCAGTCCCTTATTACTGGGCGGAGCGCCTCGACAGTCCGGTGGCCGGCCCCTGGCGAGGCCAGCCTTACCCCCCAGAACCCCAACACGGACTGTCGAGCCAGGAGTTTCCGCACTTCCACCTCCCTGGGAGCAGGATGCTCGTCCCGGAGGAGGAGGTCCCTGCGCCACTTGTACAGTGACGCCTGGGCCTCCGCCTCCAGGTCCCAGGGAGGTGTGCCCGCCAATACGCACGCCGCCTCGCATGAGATGGTGCGATAACCGCGTATGACGCTGACGGCCATCACCCTCTGAGGTTTTCTCAAGAGGGCGATATTACGGGCCGTCAGGGTCTCCGCCCAGATCGGGGCCCCGTAAAGGGCCATCGATCGCACCACCCCCATATACAGGCGGCGGCTTGCCGACTTGGGCCCCCCGATGTTTGGCATCAGCCGCCTTAGGGCAGCTGATGCCGCGATCAATCGGGGGCCCAGGCGGGCGAAGTGTCTGCGGAAACTCCAGCGCGGGTCGAGGACGAGTCCGAGATACCTCATCTCGGGCTTGACCTCGATCCGAGTGCCACCGACTTGGATGCTCGCGCCGGGAGGTGGCCCCTTCCGGGTGCGGTGGAAGCACAGCGCCTCGGACTTGTGGAGGGCCACCTCCAGGCCGAGCATCCTTATGCGCCTCACCACCTGTGCTACTGACACAGTGGCGAGGCGTGCCGCGTCTCGGTACGAGCTTCCCCGGGAGGTCACCAGCGTGTCGTCTGCATAACAGGTGACCTCTGCTCCGGGAAGGAGCTCGCCCCGCAGCACCCAGTCGTACCCGACGTTCCACAGGAGAGGGCCCAGGACCGAACCCTGTGGAACACCGCACGACGTTTCCCACCTTGCCAGCGTACCATCCCGGACCGGATACTCTACGTATCTCTGCGAGAGGTAGGCCCCGACTATGAGGCGCAGGTATGGAGGCACATTGTGATAGCGGAGTGCCTCCATGATGCAGGCCCAGGGAAGGGTGTTGAAGGCGTTTGCGATGTCGAGCGACACCGCCAGTAACACCCCGCCCTGGGCGGCCGCCTCTTCCGAGAGGGCTTTGATACGGCCGACCGCATCCACGGTCGACCTTCCCTCTCGGAATCCGAACTGACGTTCGGACAAGTCGGGGCCCACGTCTCGGAGGTGCTTGACGAGGCGACAGCATATAATGCGCTCGAAGAGCTTGTCGACCTCGTCCAGTAGCACGATCGGACGGTAGGCTGAGGGGGATTCCGCGGGACGCCCGTCCTTCCTTATCAGGACGAGCCGGCCGGTTTTCCAGATAACCGGAAAACGGCCGGACTGTAGACAGGCGTCCAGTAGACCGCGGAATCTCCCCCCGAGGGCCTCCAGTGCCAGAGCCAGGACGCGTCCCGGGACTCCGTCGGGTCCCGGTGCCGTGTTTTTGGATTTCATCCTTAACACGGCCGCGCCTAGCTCTCCTTCCGTTACCGGAGGGATCTCGACTTCTGCGCTCGCATCCACGACGTCGGCGTGACGTCGTGGGGGCGCCATCGCTGGAGGGAGGTGTTCCGCCCCGATCGGAAACAGCGACGAAACAACCTCCTCCAGCAGTCGAGGCTCGAGACTCGCCGTCAGGGGGGGCGACCAGGGGCGAAGTTTGCCCCTGACCATCTTATACGGCCTCCCCCATGGATCACGGTTCAGAGTCTCGAGGAGCTCCGCTCTGGCACTAGCCTTCGCGTCGGCGATGGAGAGCTGTAGGGCCTTCTTAACCTCTCGATAGGCACCGTACAGCTGGGCTTCCAAGTCGGCGTCGCGGACCCGCCTTCGGCGGGCCCGGGTGTACTGGCGTCTCGCCGCCACGCACGGGGATCGGATTTCTCCGATCCCTTGAGACCACCAGTACACCTGACGCTTCGGAGGTCGAAGTTTGGCCCGGGACATGCTGGCGTCGCAGATCTGCGACAGCGCATCCCGGAACCACTCACTCTCGACCTCGACCTCCACAGGCCTGGAAGGTGTTACCCAGGCCTGGACAATGGAAGCAATCTCCACCGCTTCGCGATTTAGGCTCTAAATAGTTCTAAATAGCCTAGCAATTGGAGCAAGCCTAGAGTTCTTGCTCGTTCTCTGGGGAGTCAGCTTTGTGAATGAGCCGTAAATTTAAATGTAATATTAATAGATATTAATAGTGACGTTTTCAAGTGATAATTTTATCCTATGATATAAAATATTTTGATTTGATTATTCTCTGTTGCAATATCTATCAATATCTATCAATCAAGCTACCGGTTTGTTAGAAAACATTTTTTTTATGTGTGTGTAGAGATAAGATAGCCAGTCCTCCAAATATGTTGGAGTTTCCGGGTCAGTACGCTTCCACCTTCGACCTCATCTTCACTTAAGATCAGGTGTGATTGAGGTCAAGAACTAACTCGTTGTGCATAAAAAAAAATACAAAAATAAACCACAACCAAAATCGTTACGTTGAGTACATTTCGTATCGCGCTAGTCATTTGAACGAAAATTGGGTATACGTAATTTTTTTGATATTTGTGGTAAGCTCTAAAAGTTTGTTTAGTTTTATTTTGGTAATGTCAATCGTTATAGGTTTTTATAACGTATTAATTAAAATTACAAAATATGAAGACATCACACAAATACACCAAACAACTATGTTAAAAATTAAATGTCTTCGAAACGGCTTAACTAATTTTCATGAAACAGGGCTAATAACCTGTCCATTTATTTTTTAATATAAAAAAAAACACAAATCGGACCACGCATTACTGAGATACTTCTGGAGAAAGATTGGACGACACCTTCGTCAAACACACAATACCCGTCATTTTTCGTCGGAGGTTTTATTTTTAATCCACGACGGGTTGGCACTTGACCTCAATCACACCTGATTTTAAGTGAAGATGAGGGCGAAGGTGGTAGCGTACTGACCCGGAAGCGCCATCTTATTTGGGGGACTGGCTATCTTATCTCTGACAACCGGAACACAACAATGCTATTAACATTGCTGTTCTGGCGGCAGATTTAGATAAGATGGTGGTAGCTAGCCAGGCGGACATTTAATACGCCCTACCACCAACCAAACCCAGTACTTAAACATGTACCCCGCTGGGGATCGAACTCGCGACCTCTGAAGCGCAAACCCAATGTTGTTTACATTGAGCCACGGAGGCGGTTAAACGTTCTCTGCTTACTCCAAGACACCTGTATTAATAAAGATAACGCACAAATATTGAATAGTGTGTTATTGATGCACCCTGGAGCTGGAACACATCTCCAAGGATTTAACCCCAACTAATCGGTCAAACCGAATTGAGCAAACATCGACACCCTTCGAATTGTCAACATTCATATTTTCCTGTATATCGTATATTTGTTAATTCAATGGATAATATCCACATTGATGTGTGTCTATCTATTTTCTAAACATCTATAGGTATATTTATATGAAAATTTGAGACGACTGAAATCAAAAAAATCAAAATCAAAAATGTTTTTATTTCGTAAGTTACAAGAATAACATTTGAAATCGTCATGCCATACAGTTATCGCTCATTCACTAGGCAGTCGTCCAGAGAAGAACGAGCAAGAAACTTCGGGGTTGCTCTTTTTAAATAAGTCAATACAAATACAATTTGAAATACCTAATATAATAACATAATACTGATTGGATAGTGTTAGTGACCCTGTCAGCGAAATCAACGGTTGCGGATTCTGTGATGAACACGGACATTAATTAATCCCGAGTCATGGATGTTTATATACCGGATGAGGTTTTTTAACGTAAGGACAAACATATTAGGTAAGTGAAATAGAATTGGCATAGTTTAATTGCTGTTTTTTTTTTCAAAACCATCATTGAGTAATCTATCTATGGTATCTATAATACAAGCTTTGCTTGGTTTGGGGCTAGATATGTGTCCGACATAACTATTTATAACAAATGTAGAGTTCCTAAAAGGCTTTGTAATGTTCTAATTAGAAGTCCCTAAATGCTATTGGATAAATAAGAAACTTATTAAGAAAGCATACCTATGTATTATAAAATATCAAACTACATATTTGGATGACAATCATCCATGGACATAACCAGCTCGTTAGCATGTTAAATTAAAAATCTATTTTAAAGAGAACAATCGAGAGTTAGGGTTATTTGTTCTTCGCAGGGGAAAATTACTCTATTACAACTATTACCTTGTGTATATACATAATTTTTTTGACTTTGGTATATTGATATTGTTAGGTCCTACCTAACAATAAGCACGAAACATCCAATATAGCTAGATGTTATTTATTGATGGAAATATTAGGTCCTTACCTATGAAATTGGCGTTTTGTATGAAGAATTTCATTTAGACTGTTTTCTTCATACATACATTTTTGTTTTTTTTTGGGAATGGCAAATCGCAATTTAGCTAAACTTTGTGTGTATTATCGGATAACATTAGGTATAGGCACCGTTAATTTTTAAAAGTAACCGCTTTATAAAAGTTTCAGCGAATCTAAGAAATGATTATGGGAAGCACATATTTCATGTGAAACCTTGAAATAATATTCCATTTTCCAAATAAAAAACAAATTTGGATATAGCCTTGAAAATCGCAGGAATTGGTACAATTATGATTAACGAAGAAAAAAAACTCCAATTTCATAGGTAAAGACCCAATATTATATCAGAGTTAACAGGTCATTTACATAGAACAATAAAGAATTTCGTTTTAATAATATGTATAGCTTAGTCATGTATTATACACATCAGTGGTTCTCAAACTTTTTTGGGGTGGAACCCTTTCGGAAAACGAAATATTTGACGGAGCCCTTAAATAATCAAAAGATAGTTTTAAGTATATTCATTATTAATATCAGGAGGTCAAGAGGAAGGCGGAGAGCAGAGAGATATGGAAAAACCTCCACCGACAAGAGCTGGGCTCTTAAATAATAACTAACTAACATTATTAATAATCATATTTTCTATTAAGATTATGTTGGAATATTTACATTTTATTTACCCTGCAACCTTATAGTACCCCTTTAGTATTTACTTTTCACTATGAACGTTTCACGAAGCCCCCACAGAAGCTTTACGGAGCCCTAGGGCTCAGCGGAATACACTTTGAGTATGACTGTTCTACATTAATCATTTCAAATTTTGTACCTCCCCTATAAACTTTTGAAGTGCAAACCAATAAATATTATTGGTATATTGATAAAATGTATAACTAAAGTACATTTAATACATAAATAATAAAATATAATCTTAATTCAGAGTAGACGCCAGACGTCTTATCTTTTGCCATGACATTAATCGATATTTCATATCATTTCATAGATACAAAAAAAATCTTTTGTCCAAACGAAAAAACAAGAGTATTAGATAAAATTGAAGGTGACTAATATTACTTCAAAATGTCTTAGTTTTACCACTCCATTAAATATTATCTTTTCAGACGAGTAATAGGTGGGTACATGTTTATCGCACCAAGATGGAGTTACTTAACGGTTTAACAGATACGGTGGAGCCCGTCAGTGTAGGAAACTATAATTATTATCTGATATGACCGATATTGAACAAACAACACGTGTATCTACTTACGTGGATAGGAAGGGAAGTTATCTGTATTTTGTCGGAATTAAGATTGACCGTAGCAGATCAGCCGTCGTACCGCGTAAAAGTTATTGCGTTCGATCGCTAATTGCCAGCTATTGCCGTTTATCTCGCTTGCGTTCGATCGCAAATTTCCGGCTAATGCAGTTTATCTCGCTTGCGTTCGATCACTGATTTCCGGCTATTGCCGTTTATCTCGCTTGCGTTCGAACGCTAATTTCCGGATAATGCAGTTTATCTCGCTTGCGTTCGATCGCAAATTTCCTGCTAATGCTGTTTATCTCGCTTGCGCTTTAGATTAGACGTTTATCTCCTTATCCTTACTTCTAGGGCGCTTACGTGGTACCTTTAGCGATCGAATGCAAGCGAAATAAACGACAAAGTTTTAGCGATCGCACGCAAAACAAGATTGGTGTTGCTTTTTAAATAAAATAATAAAACTAGTCCTTTTTATTCTAAAGAATAAACTAATCGATATGTATGTAGCTATTAATTCATTTGGCAGAATAATTTTACATATTTACAAAAACAACATAAATAAATATACTTTCACTGATGAAAAGACTGCACCTATTTTGTTAATATTCATTGATATAAAATACTTAATTCGATTAAAATAAATATTAACTACCACGAATGTTTAGGGTAACCTTTTATAGAGTAAAATCAAATGTTTGCTACTAATAGGTAGTTCCTAAGGGCCGTCTATTTTTTTTTAGTAAGAGTGTCGCAATCAGCTTAAGTTCGCCTCAAGCTTGAGATTGTTTCATTAAGTGTACACAGCTTCATTCATCCGCGATCAGGAAAAATGGTCAAATATTATTTATTTGCCTCATCGCGTTACTGACGCAAATCAGCTGATTCTGGTCGTATTGGACTGTCTTTTCCTTTATGGCACATAATGTAGGTGATTGACTTGCCACCGTTTTCTGCATTAGTCACTTTGATAGCCATAATATAATATAACTGTGCCGACGTAATAGCGTGGTATGTGACGTCATAATATTCAATTGGTACTAACCTATATTTTCAGTGGAACATACCTACTTCTTTCTCATTTCGAAGAGCTATTTTTCACTTTTAACAGCGTTGTTTGTTTGTGCGCGTGTGTGTGTCCAGACTTGTCTCAGTAATGCGCGGCCCGATTTGAATATGGTTTTTTTTATATGAAAGACTAAGGCTGCTGCCCGCCCACAGCCGACAGTCGGTGACCGATTTTTTGTAGGAGAAACATGGAACGTAATGATTGCAATATTTCAACGCCCACGTCCTACAAAAAATCGGTCACAATATCGGTCATAAAAGTATTGACGAAAAAATCGGCCCGATTATCGGTCCTACAAAAAGTCAATCGTGGGCGGGCACACTAATGAGGGCACGGGTTCTTAGTCACGCTTGATGGAAATCGGTTAAGACTCAATTTTTCGGAGTATTTCAATGATATCACAGTCTTTCGAGGGTTTTCTATTTTTTTTTATATATTAAAGACGGTGGTAGGTACTTCCTGTTTGGTGGAAATCGGTTAAGGCGTTTGGAAGTTAGGTATTTAGCTTTTAACACTATCTTTGGTCTAGGTCTACCTAGATGATATAATCATTTGTTCGATAAATACTGTCGGAGGTTTATTTATACATGCACATTATATTATTCAAAGTAATAGCTGTGAGAAGTCGGGCTGGGTCGCTAGTAGGTATTTTGATTTCATAGTTTTTATTTGTGTTACGTACGACTCTCCCGCTAAATCGCGGAAACCGCGCGAAATTCATTCATGAACCGGCACGATCGTTTACAAACATGGCGTTCGCTAACGGAAAAAATAGATAGACGGGATGTTCCAGTGTTAGTTTACAAAATATAGAACAGGGTGGCTGTGGTGGATGCTCTAAAACAATAGACGTTATACAAAAGCCAAGCTAGATTAGTCAATAATTTGATAGAATGAGGATAAACGAGAGATATGCAAATAACTGTTGCAATACATCATATCACCTTCTATCGACATGACCGAGGCAGACAGCTAAATAATAATTATAATAAACAATGTATTACTTACTATTACAATAATTAACAATGTAATATACTATGGCGATATTAATGTATTTCAAACATAATAGTCTAATAAGATAGTTATAACAAGGCAATAATAAGGTTACAAAACCCTTTATATATTGGGTCTTTACCTATGCAATTGGAGTTTTTTTTCTTCGTTAATCATATGTACCAAGTCCTGCGATATTCAAAGCTATATCCAAATTTGTTTTTTTATTTGGAAATGGTATATTATTTCAAGGTTTCACATTAAATATTTTTCAATTTCTGGGCTAAATCACATAATAAAAAAAATTTGAACAGAGCTCTTTTCATGTGCTTCACATAATCATTTCTTAGATTCGCTGAAACTTTTATAAAGCGGTTACTTTTAAAAATTAACCCTGCCTATACTTAACTTAATGTTATCCGATAATACACACAAAGTTTAGCTTAATTTGGATTTGTCCTTCCCAAAAAAAAAATCAAAAATGTTTGTATGGAGAAAACAGTCTTAATGAAATTCTTCATACAAAACGCCAATTTCATAGGTAAGGACCTAATATATATCAAACACAGATAAATGGTTCCCGTCACAGAGAGCGCGGATTTAAGAGGTTGTAGCAGTATAATGGGATTCGTGGAATAACCCGTTTATTCATAAATCCTTAGCTCTGCTACAAAAGGGTTAGTGTAAAAAATACCACGTGCCAATAATGGTAGAAAATAAAGAATGCTCAAGCATTGTGCTATCGTTAGCCTATAATAAATTTTTATAATGTAAGTTGATTATACGACTTCGGATAGTAAAAAAAAGAACAAACCCGACAATGGTGACCCCTTTTTATAATATTTTTATTTTATTTATTTACGGAAATCTTACAGTAGTTACATTACAATAAATTCTCGAAAATAACCGTAATTAAAGCTATTTACGTAATTAGGCTTTTCGCGTGCAGGCCGGTGCAATATTTTTGATCTATGCTGTATTTAAAAATAATTCTTAATTTGTCCAATGAGGGCGCTACTGGACGCATTTCGCCTTCTTAAATGATTTTAATGAAACATGGCTGTAGATAAGAACAATTTGCAACCATCAGCTTAGAAAATAAAAGACACAGACATAAGCATAAATTTTTTTTTACTAAAATTCAAAAATGCTTTATTTTGTTGGTACACAGGCTACGCTTAAAATAGTCATTTCTACATTTTTTAAGCTACTGCTTGTTCAAAATGCAAATTTCCCCTGAGAAGAACAAGCAAGAAACTCGAGGGGATGATTTAAAAAAACAGGTTTATATTAGGTCCTTACTTATGAAATTGGCGTTTTGTATGAAGAATTTCATTAAGGGCCGGGTATTCCTGCAACAGTAGGCATTTAACGATAACCCGGATGCGCGCGCGAAATATACTTCGCGACGACACGCAGCGGCAGTACTCGCATGTCCTCGCCAGCGACATAGTATAGAAATAATCAGTAGGACAATTTTATTCGACTGTAGAAATGCATTTTTTATGATACTTTGTTTATAGTAGGATGTTTTAGAGTTTCGTAAGTAAATGAGGTAAGCCATTAATAATTTATTTCCTTACTTAATTGGTTTAGGCGTAAAAAGGTAACAGATAAACGACAGAGTTACTTTCGCATTTATAATATTAGTATTGATTATAAAATATAATTATAATAAAATTACATTATAATCATTTAACATTATCCTAAATGATCACAATATCAAACAACTGGCTATTGGTATTTTCACTATCCATCACTGACCGCAATCCAAATTGAACAATGATAATCACATACATTACATTCGAAATGTACTGTGAGTTATTTGCGTTAAAGTTGATTTTTCGTTGCGACATATCGTTGCGCGGCTCCTTTGTCGGTCTTCTGATGCTATAGTATCAAAATTATTTTAAAACTCCTCTAAATTTAACTGGCGTGTGCCATGTGCCGATTGTATATCATCAGCTTTACACAATTAACGCTTTATTCCAAGATGGTTTTGAAAAAAAAAAATAAACTACCCAAGCCAATACTTTCTATTTCACTTACCTACTTTCTATTTTTTTCTTTACGGTAAAAAAACTCATCCAGTACTGAAGAGGTAGAGCCACGCTGCAAGCTATTTTTTTAGCTCGCAGCATGAATGAGTCGGCTCGATCGGTGAAGTACCACCCTCACGCAGAAGACCGACGTTTGAGTAGCGGCATTTTGCCACTGCGCTTCGCCCGGTATGCGAGGGCGCCGGAAGCCCAACCCAGTCTCCCCTCAGAATAGTAGCGGTATTTGAAGAAGACCCCAGGAGGATACCAGCACGCTTCGTGCTGGAAAATACCTCCATGAGCGTCGCTCAGGCTGCCCTACGTATTCTGGGGTGAGCAACCTCAAAGGCCGGCAACGCATCTGCGACCCTTCTCGTGTTGCAGATGTCCATGGGCGGCGGTGTTACTTTCCATCAGGTGACCCGCAGTTTGCTGCCCTATCTCATAAAAAAAAAACACACACTATTAAATAGACGTTAACTATAAGGGCTGATCTAAATCAGCAACTGGTTCTGGCGCAGATGACGAAGATATAGGAATATCTTGTAAATGTACATCAGTTGGCGATATCCATGTCCTGAAATAATAATTCTTCCTTCAACAGATATGTAAAAAATACATATATCTATACAAAACAAATAATTTTTGATTTGTATAATGTTTATGTCACTGAAAGACAACAAAAAATTAACTTACTTAGTAGCAGAAGGTTGCAAATCAACAGGCTTTAATGTTATTAAAGATTCTTCAGACCTGTTAGAGGCATCGTCACAAGGTTGTCTGAAAAAAGAAACGACTTCATTAAAATGCAAAATTGAGCAGGTAAATCTAAGTATGTTATTATTATTATTTAATCGTTTATTACAAACATGTTTACTTAAATGCATCACTTTATACTCTTAAATTTAAAACAAGTTTGTGTGATATTGCACACACCATTTTAATACTAGGTACCTACTTCTATGCATCTGAGTTAACATAATATGTAGGTATGTACTATTTACTCTATGGTCAGGATAGAGATTGTCAAGAAAACAAAGACAATACTTACTGTGCTTCTGTGCTATTTGTTTGTAGAAATAAGCCTTTCTTATTTCGTGTTACTTTAGAACTGAAACAATAAATTATGTAATTATTAAAAAAAACATCATAATTACAAAATCATTTAAAGCTAAAACAATTAAGATAGGTAAGTGAAAGGAAAACAGTAATGTAATGGTACGTCCCCTCACTAGCAACTCGTTCCAACACTATGGGGCACGCACGACTCGCGCATTGTGATTGGCTGGCCTCCATGCACTGACCGGAAACCCACCGGCAAGCTCGCGTCAATCCTCCCCGCACACCTCAGTCCTCATTTTTCGTTATGTGTAGCATTTAATCCTATTGTGAACGCATTGTATCTTTACTAATTTTATTGTAGGTATTGCTCATCATGACGTGACGAGACATGAACTTTATCAATAAACGAGAGACTAAATTGTAGAAACTGATTATAACATAATATTTACTGTTAAGACTCGTAGAAACTACTGATATAGATGTATACTGTGGTCAGGAGTTACGGATGATGTTGAATCCATACCAATATTATAAATGCAAAAGAAATAAAACTTACCATATTTTCTTAGCAATGTTTTTCTTCTTCGTCAGCGATTGTTTGGTTTTTTTTATTTTTTTTTATTTCCCATTTTCACAGAATTTTTATCTTGCAATTAAATACTTTATACACAAAATAAAACTATTATACACACAAAAAAAACTTAAGAATGTTAACTACCTACTAATATTATTAGTTCAATAAATCACAATATAAATATGACACAAAAAAGTACTTTATAATTCGACGAATTTACACAACAGAAGGGTCGCGACCGCGCAAAATTTGGAACAGGTCCTACCTCGGCAAGGTCTCGCGAGACACTGGCGAGTGCCGCGTGGATCGAAAATCACTTGAATAATCGATAAAAAAATTAGAAGATGATATAAAAAAAATCGATCGGGAGTAATCCCTCGAGTTATCTATAAACTTTATTTTAGTAAATGATTCGTAATATAAAATCATTTATTATAAGAATAACATCGAAAATAGAAGATAAAATGACAGGAAAAGAGGCAACTTTGTGAATTAATTCTATCGAGCCAACTTTATCAAATCGTGTTTCCATCGGATACATTCCCTAGAATATATCCTCAACAATATAAATAAATTTTCGTAGATTTTAATTTCACTGTTTACTACTTCAAAAATAAATTCAAAAACGTGTTTATGTGGGAATACCCGGCCTTAAGGCTGTTTTCTCCATACAAACATTTTTAAAATTTTCTTGAGAACGGCAAATCCAAATTTAACTAAACTGTGTGTGTATTATCGGATAACATTAAGTTAAGTATAGGCAGCGTTAATTTTTAAAAGTAACCGTTTTATAAAAGTTTCAGCGAATCTAAGAAATAATATGGGAACCACATGAAAAGGGCTGTGTTTCAGTTTTTTTATTATGTGATTTAGCCCAGACATTAAAAAATATTTCATGTGAGTGAAACCTTGAAAATATATTCCATTTTCCAAATAAACAACAAATTTGGAAATACCTATAGAATCGTAAGAGTTGGTACATATGAAAACGAAAAAAAAATCTCCAATTTCATAAGTAAAGACCCAATATATTACAAAAGGTTTTTATATTTCATTATTAATTGTGAAATAGCCTGGCATGCGAATGAGCTGGTTATGCCCAGGGGATGATTAACATCTAAATAGTCTGATATTTTATTTAAAGTTTAAATTTATTTAAAGTTTAAAGTCATAGGACCCCTTTCAGGATTCATTTTCAGTTTCATAAGTCTACTGATATGGTCAAGAACATTGAATGGGCCATGGTTTCACTAGCCCCATAGTTATCTCTGCACTAATTAATTATCGTACAATAGAATCAACGGCACACGCCGTCACAGACAATCACCGGCAAGTAGGTGTGTAATTGCATGATGCTCGTTTTTTTTCAAATGCAACCAGCGGTAACTGACACCGGCCGGTAAGAATGTCTTAGCAATCGTGCACACGTAAGAAAAAAGTTAAGATTCAATTTCGCGCCAACGCTTCCGCCATTTTGTTCGCGTGATGAAAATGATGTATTGGACATACAACTTTCTTTTACTTTCGTTAGAGAATTAATCGTGATGTTAATTCCTCCTCTTCCTTATTTTTGTTGTGGTTTGTTTATTGTTCATTTAAATTAACTTCTTTCATCGTAACAAAAGCCATCTGTAGCAATGTTATTGTTCTTTCGGTATGTGTGATGCTTTTCTGCATGGTTGTCCATTTTGTTAAGTCCCAGTATATGATGGCTGAATATCTTCCTTATCTTCTCTCAATTAGAAACGGCCTTTGTCACAAAAACCAACATTTCTAATCCCAACTAATATTATAAATGTGAAAGTTTGTGTGTGTGTGTATATATTGTACGTGTGTATGTTTGTTACCTCTTTACGCCTAAACGGCTGGACATATTTGGAAGAAATTTGGTTGGTAGACAGATTAGACCCTGGATTAACATATAAGCTATTTTTTTGCTGAACCGATATTGATAAAATCTTACACGCGGACGAAGTAACGGGCGGAAAGCTAGTTTCCAATATTCCTAAAATCCCACAGGAAATAGATATGACACAGGCCAAGTTTAATTTTGCACCACAAAATGGTTGAAACTGAGATTCTACACAAGTTCGCATAACATTATTTTGCTAGTGTTTGTTAGATTTTGGTTTTTATTACAACCTTAAGAAATTAAGATATCTTTTTCAAGTCAAAAAAGTCGCCCTGACCTGCACTCGCGAAGCCTATAAGCTAATTATAAATAATACATAAAAAGCTTTAATTACGGTTATTTTCAAAAGTTTTTTTGTGTAAAGTCCCTAGTTAGTTTTTAACACACCCACGGGAAGACACGGATTGGCTCAATTATTTTTTCAATATTAATCTTCTTTAGTAAAACAGAGATCGAATCCTTTGGTATCATTTATGAATTATGTACACCCATCTACTCATAAAAGTATAACGATTCTTTCGGGATACATCACAGCTATCGTATGCTTATTTGGTTACTATATTTGTATGACGATATCGGTTCCTCTTGCTAGAGTCAATATTGTCAGAGGGTTCTTTGACCTCACAATTGCACTGTACCAGTATAACGTTATGGTCTCTAAGTGTATTACAATGTGTAAAACTATTCGTGAACTATAAATTGATTGCTTTAGATAAATATGGAATTTTAAATGGAACACAAATAGCGTAATATCCATATTAAGCTTTCAGTAAGCGGTCTATTACTTTGGAATTTGCGTACAAATTAATGGGGCCATGTCTCTCTAGAGATACAATTATTTAATTTGTCATCTGTGTATATATAAATTTTTGAGATTAAATAAACGAGGAGGTAATGTCATTATGTTCTCGATGTACTGTATACAGCTGTGTACATAATAAAGGCAAGATCGTAGTCATGTGTCCAATTTGTATTTGTAAGAATTTTTCGCACGACAGATTATTAATTTGAAAGGGATGGTATATTAAGTTTTGTATAGCGCTATCTCTGTCAATGCTTTGTAAAATGATAGTAAATAAATTGTTGTTGTGGTACAAAGGCTGCTTTGTGGTTTATGGACGTCATTAACCTTCTATTTAAATAAGCTAAAATTAATAAATAGGCAATGGTTTGTTGCACGAGAGAGGTCAAAAAACATGCACGGGTATAGTTTCCTTAGATTCATTGGCTTCATTGCTAGGGTTGCCTTCCTTCTCGTTATAGCTTTAGTCTGATTTTTAATTCCATGGAATTCTGAAGTGTCATGGGGTTCAGCACGTCTTATAGACGCTGGCAGCCTATTCCATAGACGCACAGCCTGAGCCGTGCAGTACTACCATATTATTTTTTTTTTTCATTTTTACTTTCAGTCATGACAAGTATCAATTAGGTACTTAGGTAGGTACCTACTCGTTTTATAATCAACAACTTTACACGTCTCCACTGTTGGGACACAGTCTCCTCTCACTGGGAGAGGGTAAGGGAACTTGGGGCATAACGGGATACTTAAAAGAACATCTCGAGAATCAACAAAGCTATTTATTTAAGAAATAACAAAAGGTAAACATTCTTTGTATTATTAATAACTACAATGTAAGAGATCTTATAAACACCATTAATCTTTGGACAATACGAGCTTTAATAAAACAAGTAAATTTCCCATTTTGCCCCGCCTATGGGGCAAAACGGGATATGCCATGGGGCAAAATGAGTAACATGTTTAATCTTCATCTTCTTGCTCTTTGTTAAAAAGTTGTTTGTATCTCTCCAAGCTTTTCTTCGCAGAATCTCTATCACGCGACTCGTCATCTCTTGCAATTCGAACGCGACGTTCTAAATGTATATTTGGGCACATTGTAAGATGTAGATGCTCGTAAGAATCCAATTCTATCATTTACAACGGCGTCTATAGCTCTCATCATATTTTCTTCATCCCAACTCTGTCTGGTCGTCTTATGCTTGTAATCACGCACCAATGTTTGCTGAAATACAAAAAATATTATAGTTAATTAAACTTACCATAATAGTGATACTATCCCGTTTTGCCCTCTTCATTTTGCCCCTAACACCAATTTTCGGAAGAGGTTATGAATCAGCACAGTAAATCGTGATATTTAATTGAATTATCTACGTCAGCAAAAAGCCTAGTAAAATATCTGATGAATGTAATTAGCGTAAGGTAATAGTCACAAATACTCACCTGTTTACACGCACGTCACATCCAAAAAATTGCTCAAATACTGTTCTCGACCGCAGTGGAAATTTAGCGCTTAAGGATGCGTTCTTCAGGTATCGCGCGCGGGGGGACTGGATCATGAGGGAGTGGGGACAGACGCAGTGCGTAAACGCATACCACTAGCACACAGGTATATAAGTCCCGTTTTGCCCTGAGCCTCATTTTGCCCCAAGTTCCCTATGGGCCATAATCCACCACCCGGATTCAGTGCGGATTGTGTCAGACCACCTGACAGTCAATGTTTTTAAGCCACTTATACGACTGCCTTTAATTGAGAACAATCGGGACAGACTATTTAATTTGCCCTCCAAACCACAGAAACACTCCTATTAAAATGCGACTAGTAGTCACCCAACCAAGGAGAGACCGCGCCAGACATAGCTTAACTTCGCTAATCGAAAACGAATAGCGAACTGCGCCACATGTAGGTACTCGTTTCACACAGACGTAATTTATCAAGTCTGTATCTTTGTGACTCGGCTCACTTGTTTTTCTCATTTCTTATTTAGTGTTATCGGGAGAGATAAAGGATTACCTACCTACACGTGGGTGACCAATTACCGTCCAGCTTCTGATGTGCTGATTACATAGATGACGCAAATGTCTTCGCCATAATACTTTTTGTAGATCTCTGAATGACTCGCAGATATAGGTATATTATCATAAAATTGAAATAGATTTTATTTGTTATTATAGGAATTGGTCATAATTTCGTATAAAAAGCGTCCAATTTCAATAACACCATACGTAAAACGATGGTTGTTATGTGTTTGACGGTGTTGTGTTTGTGTCCAGTCTTTGTCCAGACGTGTCTCAGTAATGCGTGTACCGATTTGAGTGTGATTTTTTTATATTAAAAACTAAACTATTTGTTGTTTCTGTAATTGTGTTTTATTGTTTTAGTTGTATTTTTCATGTGTAAAATTTGTTATGTGTGCGTACATGGATGCAAGTAAATGCTTATCTATCTATCTAAACGAGGGGGATTACCAAAGACAAATGCTGCAACAGCTAACTGCTCCGCTAATCCACCCTTTTACCCCTGGTCCATAGCCTGTTCCCCAAATAAGATGGGGTTTCCAGGTCAGACGCTACCACATTCGGCCTCATCTTCACTTAGGTGTGATTGAGGTCAAGTGCTAACCTGTGCATAAAAAAAACTCCTCTCTGTACCAAGAATTAAGCCTGTTGATTTTCCAGATGCATGCGTTGCAGACCATCACCGGAAGGGAGTTCCATGCCTTGGCCATTCACATTAATTTCCATTTTAACTTAAGTGAACATGATTATTTTTGAAAATATCTGAGCCAGTTTTTTGACCTGGACCTTCACATGTAGTTCAGAGCGGTACAGTATGATATTATCTTTACAATAATGTAAAAAGATAAAACTAACCACACGCTTCTGTTCCCCAACCGCATCTGTGTGATAATGTTTCAATTCACGTGGGAGAGGAACTGCTCTGATAACATACGCGTCTATAATATTACAGACAACTTAATTACAGAAATTGATGAAGTTATATACAATTCTATAATATTTAAACCCTGGACTTTGGGTTTATTACTGAAATGCGACCCCGAGTGTGTCATGTACCTACCTATAATTTATGCGACATTCCTATTAAACGACAGTGCAATTCTGCGACATGATTTATTTTGTTTTTCATAGAATTTCTTCGAAATTTTTGGAGCCCAACTTGGCGGATTTTTTTTTGCACAAGTTAGCTCTTAGCCTCAACCACACCTCAATTTGAAATTCAGAATCGATCTATTTTATGATATAAACGAAAGGAAAAGATATGCAGGTATATTCAATATTAACTAGGATGGCACAGCAGGTTATTTTTGTGACAGAAAAAAATATTTAAAAAAAATTACGAAATTCTTCCCAAAATAAGGAATGAAAGTTTAAATGTTCTCCACCGCAGAATTTTCATGTCATTCATGTACATTGCATGCGAAGTGATGGACTTGATATTTTTCCCACATCGAAAAAAGATGCCCGCAGCCTAGAATTTACATGGCAGATAGTTGAGATTAGGCAATGATGCGTTCTTTTAGAAAGTGGATTTTTTACATTTCCAGACCTAAGTACTTAAATTACATAAATTTGTATCGATTATACTGATCATCTTAAATTACTGCAATCTCCATGTACGTATATGAAAAATATTTACAATAATAATGTTCACTGTAAAATCGAATTGCTAACGGTAGGTACTACACGTATTTACTTAGGGTGTGTGCGTTGGCGGCGCACACTAGTGAGCACGATCTGTCTCGGAAAAACACACAGGCGATTGCAGGGCCCTGCGCGCCTGCTCTCGTCCTTCCCTTGCTTCACCCCCGTGAAAAAGTAGATTTCCTGAACTGGCCTCGCCTTAATACCTCCACGCGATCGCAAGAAAAAGGTTCTCGATTATTCTAACGGTTTAACATTTTTTCACGTTGACTACCCATTCTCTAAATGAGCCAGACGGACAACAAAAGATCCCATAAAGGTTCCTTAATCTTTATAAGATATGTAACTTTAAAAATATCTATATAATGAATATAACTTTAAAAATATCTAGTATTTTACGAAATTTAAATATAGAAAAGCGCCTCCCGGAACAACGTTGGAAATAATATATCAGTACAATACGAAATCGTAGCAAATGCAAGCGAAATTATAAAAAGCATGAGCCAAGAATCGAATTACTTAATAACTTTATTTACGCAGAAAAATTGCTAAACAAAGCATATAGCATTACAAATATACAAAACACGAAGATAAGTAGGAGTTAAAAGAGATAACGACCAGACATTATGAAACTGTGAAATTAATTATAATCTTTACAATGATTGCGACCGCGCACTACCGTTGTTGAATAGAGATGTGTTGTATTTCGGTAGATATATTAGTTGCTGGATGAGACATACATATAGACCGTGTAACATTTGACAATATACATTAACTTTGTCATGTGGTTCAAACCAACAAACTGAACAAGTGATATGGAACTTCGAAATACACGCCTGCCATGACGTGGCGACTGAAGTTTTATAAGTCACTTTTCATTTATAAATTATTATTATGTTATGATGTTCACACGGTTTCCCCACATTACTGTACTCTATTCTTATAATTTAATAAATAATGTATTTTTGCAGAACTTGTAGAATTGTCCAAATCACATAGGAGGTTTTTTTTATGGTTAACTGGATACGCGTTTGACCACAATCTCACCTGATGGGAAGTGACGATGTGGCCGAAGATGAAGCACGCGATCTCAGTAGATGCCTATTCACCCTGCTCTTGAAGATCCCAAAGTTGTAGGATTCGGGAAAGACTGACGCCGGGAGGTTCTTCAAGTTGGGCGCCTCTGAAAACCAGCGCTGCGACAATCGCTGCTGCATATCGAGTATGCTGAATTAACCGCCTCCGTGGCTCAATGTAAATAACATTGGGTTTACGATTAGAAGGTCGCGGGTTCGATCCCCAGCGGGGTACATGTTTAAGTACTCGGTTTGGTTGGTGGTAGGGCATTTTAAAAATGTCCGCCTGGCTAGCTACCACCATCTTATCTAAATCTGCCGCCAAGCAGCAATGTTAATAGCATTGTTGTGTTCCGGTTGTCAGAAATAAGATAGCCAGTCCCCCAAATGTTTTGGGGTTTCCGGGTCAGTACGCTTCCACCTTCGACCTCATCGTCACTTAACATCAGGTGTGTTTGAGGTCAAGTACGATCCCTCGTGCATAAAAAAAAAAAAAAGGTCATTCATCCCAAAATCTCCATGTTCTCTGTATTGTGTTGTTTCTTGTTAGTAATATTCTTAATCCTGTTGCTGTTTTACTGTGGTCTCAAATAAATATTTGTCAATTGGCTATGAAATCGTGGAAAAAACAGTTGTTTAAGATATACCCCTAGTTATGTATACATGACAATCCGCCTAGGCATTCGACTAATATAAAAATGAGGTAGATATGTTACCAACGCGCCCATATAGTGACGACCGAAAATACTCCAATTGAAGCTTCTCGTCACTCTGTTCGACAACTCTTAATCTTAGTGCTTACATTAAGTTACCATTACCCTAGGGCTATACTTAGGACGATGTAGTCGTCGGACGCGGCCCGGGAGAGGATGCCACCCCCCGGAGCGACCGGGGGGGTGTCGTCGCATCGGGCCCTGCTGCGCTTCATACCGCGCGCTGATCGCGGTGTGAGGCACGACAGCACCCCCTACGTAGGGTGCGCTAGACGCCCTCCGGGAATGGGCCTGCTCTTGTGGGGGGGGCGGGGCGGGGGGGGGGGGGGGGCTGAAGCCACCTATGCGTTCCCAGGTCCTCCCTACTGCCGAAGAAGGTCGCCGCGGGGGTGGGTATCCCTTCCGTCAGGGAGGAGAGTCCCGCATAGCCGTCTCGCCGTCCCCCAGGTGAGAGCGGTAAGGGTAAAGCATATCCCCGCGAAAAAAAAAAATACTTAGGAAGCGTAATTATTTTCATGGTAGCTATATTTTACTCTCTTACTTTCAGTTCTATGTATGAAGGTTAGTGTTTTTAAGATGCCACTTCTAGACAAATATTTAATTCCTCTCTGTGCTCACGCCTCCGTTAAGTAGTAGCAAGGTCTGTACGCATAACCGCAATACCTCATTAAATTATTAAAAATTCTCGTGTTCATCTCGTGTGTGCGGAATTTGCGAAATGTGTGAACTCAATTTCATTAGTATTTTGCATTAATTTCTTCAGATTGTATCGTTTACTTGAGCGAACTGGAGTTGGGACTTAAATACATTTTGCTGTCGTTGTACAATAAGATAACACACAGCTTAACAAGCCTTGCTCGTGTACCTATTTAGGTAACTCCCGAGTTTCGAAGGGGTGCGGGGTGCGAGGGGTGTATACATCGGCCAATTCCATCAATCAATAATTATTTATTTTCATGGGTAAAATTTACACTTCGTAATTGAATAGCCAAAAATTGACAAAACAACCGACTTCTTCACTATCCCCGGAATGCAACTATATGGGACCACATTGGTGGTAAATTCTATCAAATAAAAACAAACACACAAAAAAAATACATTCGAATTGAGAACTTCCTTTTTTGAAGTTCATCATCGTCATCAGCCCGTAAACATCGCACTGCAGGGATATAGGCCTTCCCTCGTATATGAGGGAGTATATCTCCAGACTTGTTTGAAAGATTTATTCATCGAGTCATATCTTAACCAGCCGGAACATAACATTGCTGTTGGCGACAGATTTAGGTAAGATGGTGGTAGCTAACCAGACAGATAGTTAAAAGTTCTCCTACCACCAACCAAACCCAGTAACATATACCGCGACGGTGTTCGAACCCGCGACCCCTGTTTTATAAACCTTGACTACAAAGCCTATACAAATGGCATTTTCATACGAATGTTCAAGAAACGCTGGGGCCCGGTTATTTGGAGGCAATAAAGGCTGTTTGATCAGGGGTTAGTTGGTCACTATACTCTGACACAAATCCATCAAACTGCATTGGGTTCGCGTAGGGACATCCTGTCAATGTGATACTCATACTTTACACGAACATAATAAGGTTTTAAATCTAAGTGTTACGTATTTACTTGGTGGTAGTTCCTGAATTACCTCGTAAATAATTAGGGAAATGAAACTCTGCCAAACTGAAGTTTCTTGAAATGGCTCAACAAAACCCAATCCAATATGTATACATTATGTTCTTATCTTCATATATTTTGTGGTCAATACAGACTTTATGGTGAACAATAACCAATAAACCGTTCCCCGAACCCCTCACCTCGATGCCCGAGCCGCGTCGCGAAAGCGAGCGGATGGCTGCGCGTACGCATCCCGCGCCCGACGAGCATGCGTAATGGACTGTCAAACTTTTCTCTTTATGCGGTCATTAACATGGGGAAATTCGGGGTTAGCAAGAAAATTCATCTAATCTGTTTAACTTTCCCAATCGCTGGATTCAACAATTGGGGCTTATGGTTGAGTGCGCTTACTGTCATAATGGGTGATACCAGGTTTGGGGTTGGTTGCCGGTGGCATCTGCTACTGTGCTCTTTACGATTTGTTAACATTAAAGAGGGCCTTTTTTAATTAGACATATGTTTATTCGTAATAGCTTCAGGTTATCCTAAAGAAATTTCAAATAAGATCTTGTCACAAGTCCTGCAAGGGTTTGAGCATTTTTAGAAAACACCGAATATGCATGACTTCGTACCCAGTTTTCATGTTAATTGTGGCAATTCTTTGATTGAAAAAGAAAAATTGTAGTATACTCGTACTACAAGATATGAGGAGTGATGAGGTCTTTCCCAAATTATATTGTAATTTACAGAATCGAAGAAAAATAAATCTACAGTTTTTTACGTATATTTTCAGTTGCAATATTAACGAAATATAATGAAAATACTTCTCTACAAAAGTACAAAAATGATGAATGTAATGGTTTCCTTACTTTTTGAAAGTGTGGAAGATTTTTTTTTTATTTTTGATCCTGTGGGATGTCGTTGGATAGGTCGTTCAAAAATATTAGATTATCTTGTACAGTTTAACGATTCCGGGATCTGTTTGTGAAATATTAAGCTGTAATTGCAAATTTTTGCTGAAAACGAGTTTCTGAATCTAAACGGGTGGTTTTGGATACGTGAAATAATTCTCATAAATTGCAAGTTAATGAGTAACAGTCGAAATACTTACGAAATGTACTTTCTCTTGAAATTCATTTATCAAACAACACGAAGCCCCTTTTTAAGTCCGCATATTGTAACAGGCATGCAAGTGTGGAGCCCTACACTGTGCGAGTTAGTTTTCTATTTTTTTTTTGGGTTAACTGGATACGTGTTTGACCACAATCTCACCTGATGGGAAGTGACGATGTGGCCGAAGATGAAGCACGCGATCTCAGTAGATGCCTATTCACCCTGCTCTTGAAGATCCCAAGGTTGTAGGATTCAGGAAAGACTGACGCCGGAAGGGAGTTCCATGCCTTGGCTGTTCGCATTATGAATGAAGAGTCGAACCGCTTAGTGCGAATGTTCGGTATGTTAACTACATACAGGTGGAATCTCCCCACGCCTAGTAGTCGGAAGAAGAAATGTTCTATAAAACACTCTAGTTCATTTTACTCGTCAGCTTCACTAACTGACTGACGTCACTCCTACAAATTGTAGCAAACTGATTTTGTCATGACCATGGGTCATGAGTCAATGAAGTATTACGTCTGCGGTCAATGAGGTAAAAGGTGGTGTCACTGTTGATTCCGCAAACAAAACCATGAAAGTAATAATGCTATGCTATGGTAACAAAACCGATTCCAGATGAGTAAGGGACACAACATTGCCGCCAAGCAACAATGTTATGTCACGTGCTTGATGCTAGAACACATACAGGGGAATTCAGCTATTTTGACAATGTGCTGAAATAGTGCCACCGAAATTAGTGCCTCAAAATCAACTAAGTCATTTAGATGTCTTTGTGAAAAGGGGCAGCGTAGGAGACGGACTGTGTTATATTGCTTAGAATTTTTTTTTTTTATATATGAAAGGGCGGCAAACGAGCATGCGGGTCACCTGATGGAAAGCAATCACTGCCGCCCATGGACACCCGCAACACCAAAAGGGTCACAGATGCGTTGTCGGCCTTTAAGGAAGGTGTAGGCTCGTTTCTTGAAGGTCCCAATGTCATTATTGCTCACCTAAATCTATCCAAAATGTACATTCAACTTACATACTAATATAAAGTAGATAAATATCAATTGTACTTAGAAGTGTTATATAGCAACATTTTAAATACAGGTAAGATCATGGTGGACTGAGACTGATAGGTGGATAAATCCTGTGTCTCAAATTATCAGTCCTCCACCCCTAAGATGTCGTAAACAAAGGGCACCTTAAATTAATTCATACTAAATAGTTACAATAGAAGAGTAACTTAACTAGTAGTGATGCGCACGCATAGTAAAAGTAGATGAATCAATAGACATATGTACACGTATGTATGTGCTACATGTGTGTGTTATACACATATAACACACAGCAATATATATACAATACCATACATTCCATCCTTGCGGACAAAAATGTCCGACTTTGGATGATTTTGTCCGGCCTACAAAGATTGCGTCTTCTTTGAAGAATGGGGCTTTTATATTTCGGTGGGTCATATGAACAATTTTTTGAGATGCAAATTATTATATGTATGTTAGTCTGTAAAGTATCTATGGGTATTTTTGCCTGAAAATAAATGATTTATTATTACCTTTGCATTGTGAGGTATCGATCGACTGCGCCATTGTGGGCGGAATAAGTAGAAGGTATTAAATAATTATAAACTTTGATCAGTGGCGTGCACAGCGTTTTGTCACAGGGTACGTAGAATAAAATTTACTATTAAATACACTACGATAACTACGAAATAAACTTATTCTTAAAGCAATCTTCGCAATTGTTTGGAATATTTGTTCACATTTCGAGGAAGCTTACAAGCCATTTCAAATATCTGAACTAAATATTGAATTTTGATACATTAAGTACAGTCAGATATATAGTTCATCCTGTGATACTTGTAGGATTATTCGCATAGGGTATGCAGTGCCTTTCTGCCTGTATGAAGGGCACGCCACTGACTTTGATAGGCCATGTCTTTATCATATAACTCGAGTAAAATATGGTATAACTCTAACAAGCTAATTCTGAAATGACATCAGAAGTATACCAGTTTACTTCAAAATTTTAGGGTTCAAATTCTAGTGTCTGCAACTATCTGCGACTTAGTTGTCACACCAGAATTTTGATTTCATTTTGTGTAAAAAAAATATATGTACTTACTCGATACTCAATGGTTGCGCCTACACAGCATTTAATTGGTGGTTTCATTTTTGTTTTATCCATACAATAAATGCGATAGTGGTCCTGCCAGTCTGTCGTTCTTTTCACTGGACCGATCCTATTGAAAATTGACAAAGATTGCTTGTTAGCTTGGGACTTGTAGGAGGAGAAAGAATTATCTATAAGAAAATATCGCGTGGGCGAAGCCACGGGCGTAAAGCTATAGTTTGATAATAAAATAGTTTTTTTTTTAAATAAATAATAATAAATATCCTTGGACATACACACAACGCCATCTAGTTCCACATTAGCAACATAGGCTTGTGTTGTGGATACCAGATGGTTAGATATACTATAGATATACTATATAAATACTTTGTTTTTTGTAAATAAATACTAATAAATGAAACATCCATAACTCGGGTACACATATCCGTATTCATCACACAAACATATGCCCCTAGCGGGATTCGAACCCGCGACCTTTTGGTATAGTGGTCAGAGTTTCTAACCACTACACCAAACAGGTCGTCAATTTCCCCTAATAGTTCTTTTTGATGTGTATTGTGCAATAATTATTATTTTCGATATTATATTGTTGAAAACCCTGATTATTAACAATTTAAACTATCTTTAATTAATAAACTAAGTACTCAATACCTATGTTACCTAACCTATACTTTAATTTGTGAAGAGCGCCGACTCCTATAATACTTACGGGGCATCCTTTTTTTATCCACAATCAATCACACCTGATGTTAAGTGAAAATGAGGCCGAAGGTGGTAGCGTACTGACCCGGAAACCCCATCGTATTTGGGGGACTGGCTATCTTATCTCTGACAACCAGAACACAACAATGCTATTAACATTGCTGTTTGGCGGCAGATTTAGATAAGATGGTGGTAGCTAGTCAGGCGGACATTTAATATGCCCTACCACCAACCAAACCGAGTACTAAATATGTACCCCGCTGGGGATCGAACCCGCGACCTCCGAAACGTAAACTCAACGTTGTTTACATTGAGCCACGGAGGCGGTTAAGTTTAGGAGTTTAGGAGTAGTAGCTTAGGAGTCAGAGTTCCCCTAATTTAATATAAAATTGTACAAACCAACCTCTGATGTATATACTGTATTCTGACTTTCTGGGACTAGAGTTACAAATAAAAAAAACTACTTTAGATGTTCTACTTATTGCAGATGTGACACAACAATCACTAGCGGATAACTTACCTAATTAGCATTGCTTTAATGAACCGACTTGCGCAAGCGCACAATTAACATTCCTCTCGGTGACAAGTCTCCAGGCCATTACCTAAGTGACACTTTCTCCAGATCAGTTTCCGGCGCTACTTACCTAATTTGATTTTAATGGAGGCTTAGATGAAATTAGATTGATGGAGTGCTATATATGCAGTACAGTACTGCAGAGTCCACTAAATAAGTCATCTTGGCCGAGTATTGGTTCTTCTTCTTAGCGATTCGATGGCAAATACATCAAATTCTTGAGGACCATAATGTGGCCACACGTGCTGTACGTGTTGTTATTGTTTATGGCATTATAGAGGCCCTGTAGCGTACAAGTGTCGGGGCACGAAGGGCAGCATAGAAGATGCTCCATAGTTTGTGGTGTACTTTTAAATGACTAACTTTTTAGAATTATACTGCATCTGTTATAATTTATTTTAACAAAGTGGTAATGGCTTCACCACGCGCTTGACTAAGGTTTCTAACTTTATTGTCAAAATTAGTATAATATTATTTTGGTATTTTTTATTACACAGAAATATAACAAGTAACCAGTAAATGTATCGTGTACTAAATCTAATATATAGCATTAATTAATATATTTTTAGGGTAAATTATTTTGTAATACTACTAACTATATTTAGATACTTATTGTAATAACTGTAGGTAATATTGTTAAACTTAGTTTAGGTATATTCAAGTTTTGGTGCAAAATTAAACCAATTTTGTACTACTGTCTATATCTTCAAAATAGTAACCTGTGAATAACGTTGCTGGTTGTACAATGATCCACATCATTTTGTAAAACTAGATTAAGTATATAAATTGTGTAGCTGTTTGTTGTCCTTAATAAAAAAAAAAAATTACGATCTTGAAAAAAAAAATTAAACAACCTATGCCAATACCTTCTATTTCACTTACCTAATGTCTATCTTTTTCATTACGGTAAAAAAAACTCATACATATACAATTGAAAAACATTACCCGCCTTCCTTGGGCAGTCGGATAAACACAGTGAAAATGACCAGTCGATTCGAACGTCAAAGGTGGAACTGTCTCTTATTTATAGACATCTTGGGAATTAGAATTTTGAACATTGTTCCAAAAAAAGTAAATTACCAAGGAGTTTGCTGAGAGGAAGTCGTTAAGCTGGTTCGATATATAACTCATTTAAATTGGGCCCTGTAAAGACGAAGGTTTTAAAGATATATCGATTGATAACCACTGAAATGTAAACTTTAATACCTACCCATTTAAATTTCAAATGCAATCGCTTTAATCAGAATGTAAATTGTAAAGTGGTAGATAAACAGGATATCTTCGTATCATGCTTGTACGCTCACAGACGTAATGAAGATCATTATAAATATTCACAATGGCCATATCGTACCAAACACCTTTGACTTTACGTCCGCTGTTCAAGTAGGAGATACAAATATCGAAGAACTTAATATGTTGATATTATGCCTAATGTTACATATCCTCACGGAGGTTTATTTGGGAAAAATGATGAGATTAATATCAAAGCGTTCGATCTTATTGATGTTTTCACTAAAGTTGTACTACCTCTCTGAGAGTTGTTTGAGAAGAAACTTAGTGAAGACAACAGAATGTGAGAATTATCTACAATGAAAATTTATTTTTAAGATTTCACGTTTCTCAAAGTTTCACTTGACTCTAACGTCACTTCAGTAGTGGTTGTCTTAAAGGATTTTTGAAGAATTTCTGCCCTTTAGGGTACAGAACATGGGGCCATGAGGACCGGGCGCCCATCAGCTCATTAAAGAGCTGGCATCTATCGCGTCTGGTAAAAGTATCTAGCGACCATAGGGCTGGCAGCTACCTGGGCTATTGCATAAATCATACAACGTGGCCGCTATAGCCTTCTGGGTACCCTGCCTCAAAGCAGTGATCTGGAACGTATGTTGACGTGAACGTATGTTCCAGGGCCCTTTTTTTGTCTCTTTTTTAGGATGTTTTTGTTAATATTTATTATAAAATAATATACTTAATAATATTTGTCCAGTGTGTATTTTATGTTATAGGTTGTTATTATGAAGCAATATGTTGGATTCAATCTCGACTCTGAATATACTTATGTCAAATATCTGTTCCAGAAAAGACAAACTAAAGTGATTTAAAATAGCATCCAAATTATATTTATTCCAAGATTTTGAGGTTTAGTGGTTTGTCTGTATTATACAGTAATTTCTTAATATTTAGTTAGTAAAATATATGGAATTATATTATATTATGATTGGACATTCCAATCACGTATATTTACTGCCTACGACCTTCATTAGGTCGTCCGACCACTTTAAATCGGTCGCTTTGGATATCTCCACAGATTTTTCCGGAGGTCTATGTTCAACAGTGGACGTTCGTGGCTGATATGATGATGACTTATATTTACTTAGTTAAATTTCTACAATTGTGTGTCCTATCTGCTCATATAATTATCTTTGCGATTACTCTGTTTACTCGTATTTTTCCCCAGTGCTCCCGTCACCGGTGACCCCATTGTACCCACTCGTTACTCGTTCACTGATTGACATTCAAACGCTTCATGTAAATCTCGTAAATCTGCATATAGAACGAGCAAACAATCTATGTTACCTACTTGATGTTGATATGGGGCAGTGATTTAGACAATTTCATAGTTACAAAATATGCTACAGGACATTACGGGTAAAGGGTTACGTTGTAACTATGTTATAAGTTTTCAGCAACTCGACGCTATAATGTGGCTATTTTTCGTCGTGGGTTTGTGGCACTATTCTTGCCAATCCCCCTCCTCGAAGAAGCCTTAACAGATCCTTGACGTTGCCAACGATTTCTTGGAGTGTCCTCGGTGCGCCGAGGCTATTATAAAATTTCTGACTATCTGGATGATAAGCAAGCATGGACATAGACCGCTCGGCGATATTTATTCTAATTATACAATATAATATAATTGTAACCTAAATGTATTTAAAAGAGCAACCCTTGAGTTTCTTGCTCGTTCTTCTCTGGGGAATCAGCTTTGTGAATGAGCAATAATGTCAAAACTTTAACAATAAGACAAAAAATGTGACGTTTTCAAGTGATAATTTTTATCCTACGAAATAAATATTTTTTTGATTTTGATTTTGCCACACCTGAACAATCTTAGATAACGTGATCGGCTGTATCTTCTGGCGCCATGTACGCTCTGCAAAGAGCGCTGTCTGTATCACCTAAAGTGAAGATGACCAGTAAAACTCCGATAAGCAGTCAGAGCTGGCCTCTTTAGCTGTTATTACGTTATAACTATTATTAATATTTAATCTATGCCTAGGATCAGTGGTACTTATTTGTGCTTGTAGAAGACGGTGATGGTATTCATGCAACTGGATTCATAATGTGGGCAAATAAGGTTCACCCAGTATTATTACCGTGTTATCACACCGTTTTTTTTTTTGGAGAAAGAAGCAATCTTCCTGGGGCACCTTCAGGTACACATAGCTCGCCCGCACTGTATTAGTTCAGAGCGACATCGACCTAATCCTTTTTGGAAGTCGGTTAAGAAGTAGCATGTTCTTCTCCATGGATGGAAAGTTAGGAATAGTTTGGATATAATGACGACTTGATTGGTGTTGTGGTTAGAAACTGCTGCTATACCAAAAGGTCGCGGGTTCGAATCCCGCTAGGGGCATATGTTTGTAAGATGAATTACGTAATTGGAACTCGGGAACATTATTTTTTATTATTATTTATTATTCCCCATACACATATGTTCGGGAATATATTTTCCCGAGTTATGAATGTTTTTAATTTATATAAATAATAAATAAATAAATATCCTTGGACATACACACAATGCCGTCTAGTTCCACATTAAGCATGGTTGATATGCTACATAAATACATATTTTTTTGTAAATAAATAAATAAATAAATGATTATGAATTATATTATGAATATGATTATGATTATGAATTATATATGTATTTATTTACAAAAAACAAATGTATTTGTTTAGTTTATGAACTATCTGGTATCTATAATACAAGCTTAGTTGCTTAGTGTGGAACTAGATGGCGCTGTGTGTATGTGCAAAGATATTTATTTATTTAATCATATAAATGTAAACATGATTAAATATTTAAATGAAACTTATCTACTTTTCTGTAAGAAAACTTTAGCTCGCACAACTTAGTATGTAATTGTATTACCTAGACCTAGTCGTCATTTTAAAGTTTCTATTACTCATCATATTCAAATTAATTTTAACGTGGGAATTACAAGTCAATCGCAATGGATTCCGAAAAACATTGTTTCTAAGACAAGTTTGATCACAATGTCCATTACCTCATATGATAATTTTCGCGGAACCGTCTGAACTCAGCAGAAGTGCCGAGATGGGTGGTAAACTGTTGTGGGAAACTGTATTGGTAACAAATATAAACAAACGCGTGTCTTTAGGAAAAGAGTTAAGGAACATTACCTTTCCATTTCATAGTGTTATTCCGTGTATTATATGTATGTTATATTTTATATTCGTATGTATTGAAATATGTACTTATTTATAAAAAAAAAAATCATTCATTCATTCAATGATCATCATATTAATCCATTTCTTTAGATTTCCATAGTGCACGTCTTATCTGCCTCTTCCAGTTATATCTCTCTTTCGTAGGTCTGCCGGAAGAAATTTCATTGTAGAAATAAGCAGAACCTGTTGTGTCGTCTCTATTATGTTGTATCTGTATGTTTTTTTTCTTGTGTGCAATAAATTATAAATAAATATAAAAATAAAAACGATGTATAAAAAAAATAAGTTTTAGGACATCAATTTAAGTTTAAGTTAGTTTTATTTCTTTTCTAAAAATAATGTTTAGGTGTAAGATTAAATTGTTTTTTATTGGCATCATAAAATGTTCAGTGTGTACCGTTTATTGACATATTTAAGGACGAAAATAGGAGAAGATACTGATTCCTGAGATACAGGTGTCTACCTAGTTCGGGAAGCAGAGACTTCATAATATGTGTGTAAAAAATTTTGTTAATAAAAAAAATATAATATACTAGCTTTCAACCCGAGGCTTCGCCTGCGTTGAACAACTTTATCGCGGAAATTTGTTTATCCCGTGGGATCTACTCACTTTATCTGGATAAAAAGTATCCTATGTGTTAATCCATGCAGGGTATGTTCTACCTATAATACCAAAGTTCATCCAAATCCTTTTTTTTATGCACGGCGGGTTCGTACTTGACCTCAATCACACCTGATGTTAAGTGAAGATGAGGTCGAAGGTGGACACGGAAACCCCAATACATTTGGGGGACTGGCTATCTTATCTCCGACAACCGGAACACAACAATGTCATTAACATTGCTGCTTGGCGGCAGATTTAGATAAGATGATAGTAGCTAGCCAGGTGGACATTTAAAATGCCCTACCACCAACCAAACCGAGTACTTAAACATGTACCCCGCTGGGGATCGAACCCGCGACCTCCGAATCGTAAACCCAATGTTGTTTGTATTGAGCCACGGAGGCGGTCCGTTCAGCCGTTTCGCCGTGATTGAGCAACAAGCAAACAAACAAACATACAAACTTTCGCATTTATAATATTACTTAGGGTGA
Organism: Oegoconia quadripuncta; assembly: GCA_949316235.1. NCBI lineage: Eukaryota > Metazoa > Arthropoda > Insecta > Lepidoptera > Autostichidae > Oegoconia > Oegoconia quadripuncta. The sequence continues at coordinate 8,478,931 of OX438741.1, read as the reverse complement.
CTTCTAACTAGTTCTTGATAACAAATGATATTTATGTTGTCGATACCAAAATAATTACATAGGTACGAACAACTTTCCCAGACAACTTTTTTTTCTATGATCTGCAAGTTAGCACTTAACCTCAATCACACTTGATGTAAGGGGCTTATTCCGTCCAGTAAATTAAGATTTCTTTTAAATACAGGATAAATCAAAAATATTCGTCTGAATTCGGTTATGGTGCAGTAAACAGGAATTACAATGAAATTTAGTCCTTGTACTAACATATTACAACCATATTAATAGCATTGTTGTATTCCGGTTGTCAGAGATGAGATAGCCAGTCCCCTAAATAAGATGGGGTTTCCGGGTCAGTTTCCACCTTCGGCCTCATCTTCACTGTGATTGAGGTCAAGTGCTAACCTTGTGCTTGCTTGTGCATAAAAAAAAAGAAATAATATAATAAATTGAAAAGATTTTTATGAGAAAACCCGACTGCGTTTGCACATAAGTAGGTATTGTGTTTCCCAAGTGATGTTTACTTAGCTACGAGCTCAGGTGTTCCTTTGCAGTGACCGCTTGTTGATGGTGCACTATATCAGGGTTGTCACTTTTCGATACTGTTATACTTACATACATAATGTCACGACCTTTATTCAAAATGCGGTGGTCAGGGACATCCCAAACATTAGTGTTTGGGTATTACAAACATTGAAAGTTAATGCTTGAAACAGCATCACATTTCACCTTTAGAAATGGACCTATAGAAATGCACATAATGTGACAGGGGTCCAGGGGGACAATGTGACAAGACCATAAAACGTGCAAATAAACGTAAAATGTTATGGTTGCATAGAAAGAAAGAAAGAAAAAGATTTTTTCAACACACTTGCTCGTAAGGTTGTTCTTATTACACCGCCTTTAGAATCATAATGTAGGATATTAAACATGCGTGTTTTTTCATTATATTACAGCACAAGTGATATAATAACAACCTGACTAAGTTAAACATGTCTCTCATTGCAAGTTAGGTGTATGAAGACAAAGCCTTTCGTATTTAGTCGGGTAATAATGTTTTTTTTTTCGGCTTTCATGTAAGTAGCAAAATGTATTCTACATAATAAACGAAAAAGAAAATGCGTTTTCTAAATTGTGATGATAAATGAATATTGAAATTTACTGATATACCTAGCCTTAATTCAATTAATTATGTTACAAAAACAAACTACTACTTTTTCACTTTTAATATTGGCTGTTGGTCGATCTAGTTCACGCCATTTCCATGCGTACGCATAGATATCGCGCGCCAAGAAAAAAAAATGCAACATTTTTCGTAAATATTTGTTGGTTATGACGAAGTTTTAGTTACTTTGAGCTAGAACATTATCGAAAAAAAATGAACCTAACTAAAATTTAACGCCGCCGGTTATACTTAACGAGGCAAAAAAATGCGAGCCTTTTACCATCAAAATCAAGTGAGAAGTACTTAGAACAACATTAGAACAACATGAAGTGGAGGTGCCAAAAAGGCATCCACTCAGCATAATAAGGATCCTATGGGATATTTAATACGTGTGTGCCAAATTTCAACCAAATCCGTTCAGTCGTTGCGCCGTGATTGAAAAACAAACAAACATACAAACTTACGCATATTTAATATTTCTAAAGTGTTTAAAGTTTTTTACAATGTTTAACATTTGACGCCAAACATGGGGGCAGATTCTTAGCCATTTTTGATGAAATTCGGAATATGAAATTTATATTTATTATGTAGCTCATTCACAATCATTTAATATTTCGAAAAGATTAGGAGCCCATTCGCAAAAGTTTTAACAATAAATTAATGATTATTCTTCCATGTCCATACTCTTAGCCAATCAACGAAACAGGCCACGGGCAAAATCCTTTAAGGACGATTCAAGAAATTTTGCATCGATCTATGAATGTAAGTGATAGAAAAACGGGTCGAGATGGCACGCGAACTCGATTAACATTTCCGCGAATTTGTTGCTTACCTGATTATGCAGGTAAGACGATTACCTACTAATGGCCAAGAATTAAGTACACCATGTTTTATCAAAATGGCGAAGTGTTTTAATGCTATTGTATATTTTAACCTTCAAATATGCCGTCTTTAGTAATTATTATTTTCTTTATTTCGCTCGAAATGTGATAAGTATCACAGTTTGCCAGCCTCTGGCATGTAAAATTATTACATAATATTATACTTTTTTTTTATTGTATTATTATTATTTTTACATTTAATTACATTATTAGATCGCAGTACAATATGTCATTAGCTAAAGTATTTAAATTAAAAATTACTCGGTTTCCTACTTCAAAGCTCAGGTGAGTGGAAGATATTTCTTAAAGAGGTAGAAGAGGTAAGTGCACCTTTGTCACATAGAAATCCTATCCTAACCTATCGTCTTTTGCAATAAAGAATACAAATAAATAAAGCAATTAATAACTATTATTCAACATTTACTTCTTATTTTTCTGGTCATTCATTTTCATCCATAGAATAAAAGGAATTATTCATTAACCATTGTTTTAAATTACTTTAAACCGTTGCAATTCAATCAATTCAGTAAAATATTTATATAGTGTCTTGCCTGTAATAAATTGTAATAGCCATCACATAGTTGAATTTACTATATTATTGTATAAATTTATCTTACACTTGGTAATATTAATCATTGAGGTAGCAACCCTATAGCAGATCATCTCACACATTCCGGTAAACAGTGGCGTGGGAAATTGCCACCGGACGACTCTATTCTACCTAATTATACAACATCCAAGCTCACTTATGGGTATATGTACCTATGTGTGGATAATGTTCAAGAATCATCCTTCTAACAGACAGTTCAAGTTCAATCCTTCATCATCAGCCCGTAGACATCCCACTGCAGGGATATAACCCCTTCCCTCGTATATGAGGGAGTATTAGGCCGTAGTCCACCACGCTGGACCAGTGCGGGTTGGGGACTTCACATGTCTTGGAATTTTTATTTCTCGGGCAATATGGAAAACATTCACTGTTTATGAGCAGTCGGGTAAATGAATATAAGTAATTAAATTAAATTTAAAACTGATTGATACATGGCCTGTCTGGGAATCGAACCCGGACCTCCTAAATTGGGAGACCGCTTTCAAACATTACCGAGAGTTTATTTCGTCATTGGATAAATTAAGATTTATTTTTAGATATATGTATTCTAACTAATATTATAAATGTGAAATTTTGAATGGTCGTTTGTTTATTTGTTGCTCAATCAGGGCGAAACGGATGAACGGATCTGGATGAAATTTGGTATATAGGTAGAATATACCCTGGATTAAGACATGAGATATTTTTTATTCCGATAAAGTGAGTAGTTCCCGCAGGGTAAACAAATTTCTGCGATATAGTTATTACACGCAGGCGAAGCCTCGGTCGGAAGCTAGTTCTGAATAAATAAAAAAAATCGCTCTGACCTGCACTCGAGAAGCCTAAAAGCTAATAATAAACAACACCTGGGATCTTTAATCTCAGAGTGAATAGGCATTTACTGGGATCGCGTGCTTCATCTTCGACCACATCGTCACTATCCATCTGGTGAGATTGTGGTCAAACGCGAATCCAGTCAATCATAAAAAAAACACCTAAACAGCTTCAATGGGAGTTTGTTTTCACTATAATAAAAAGTGGCCGTTTTTATCAACAATTTTAAATTCTCGAAAATAACCGTAATTAAACTTTAGGTATTTACATGATTTCGTCAATTTTTAGCCGATTTAGACGATTGTTTTTTTTGACGGGTATACCGCCAGGATGTTATCATAAATTTGGTGAAGATCTGATGATGGACAGAGATAGGGAACGGATCCATAGTGAAGTCGGTTGTTTTGGCAATTTTAGCGATTCAATTACGTTGGATTGTTTTTTTTTTATGAAAATAATTCGCTTGTGTTTTTTTTATGATTAACTAGATTCGCGTTTGACCACATCTCACCTGATGGAAAGTGACGATGTGGCCGGAGATGAAGCACGCGATCTCAGTAGTTGCTTATTCACCCTGCTCTTAATGATCCCAATTGTATTTGCTAGTATATTACTACCAATTTTCATTCCGCCATTTTAGTAGCAGCGAGATGGTAGGTCATCTAATGCGATTATTTATTAAGAAAAGGAAAGCACCAAAAAAAATACGCCCCGAATACAGAACCTCCTCCTTTTTTGAAGTCGTTTAAAAATGCTTACATTCGCTACATGATTTGGTTACAGTTTTATAATAATTACAAATTCTTCTGTATTTTGCCAGATTTTTGAACTAGGTGGTGATCCTGATAGGTTTGCAGGCAGGTAGATTTATAGACTTGTGACGTTTATTGAAACGGTTTTAAAAATGTAACTGAAGAATGATGGCCATTTTTGTAAGGTGAGAAATTGAATTCTATCAATAATTAATCGTGCTGTGACTAAAAATAGCAAAAGTCAATGAGAAAAGGTTACTAGGTATGCAAATAGACAGTGTATTTTCGGTTGTTAAACGCTAAATACATTGCTAAATACCACCTCACATGTCCATGCGTCACAAATTGATCGTTGGGCGTTCCAATTTTAAATAATCAACTCGAAAATGGACGGCAGTGAAAGCGCGGTCATTGGTCGACGGAGAACTGCGTGCGCACCGATACTCTCTTACAAACTTAACTATACAGTCCGTTTCAACTCTAACTGTTAGAAAATTGGTGTAATCTGATCTAAATGATCGGCCAATGTTAAGTTTGTCGTACACTACCGCTCTGCGACGCACGCGCAACGTCAATGAGATATAATTGCCCTTTTGTCTGTTTGTTTGTGATGTTGAAGACTTAATTAATGCTTTGTTTACTGCTTAAACGTTTTGTTGAGATTTTTTCAGTGATTTATACCGTTTAACTAACTGTGCTGTGAGTAATAAAGTCGTTATCGTTGTGATATAGAATCACAAAAGGTATAGTAGTATTATGATTCATTATAACTCATCCTTTAACCGAAAATACATCCATCATACATCACGATTGAAGTACGTTGGTAATATAGGTATACTACTAACAAAGGGCTTCCAATATTTTTCATATGTTATTCTACCAGCAGAGCTAGCACAACTTATATATGTTATGATATAAATACCGAATCGACAAAGCAGTGGCGTGCGTAGGGTTTCTGAAAGCCCGATAATTTTCTGGTTTTTACATGGAAAACTTAAGTATCTACATTCTGTAGAATCAGAATAATTTATTGTCAAGAAACTAGCATAATAGATATTATAATAAAGTTGGCTCACAGTTTTACCATATCAGGCATACAATATATTATTATTATTATTATTAGGAGCCCATACTGTCCCACTGCTGGGCAAAGGCCTCACTCCTCTCTCTCCACGGCTCTCTATCCCAGGCCTCCTCCGACCAGTTGGTTAGGAACTTATCCAACTCATCCCGCCATCTCCTTTTCGGTCTGCCGCGACGCCTTCTTTCTAATGGTGGGGTCCAGGTTGTGGCGATTTACAATATAATTAATATATTTTATAATATATTATTAATTACAAATATATAATTAATTACTCTATCATCAAGAATTTAGCTATCATGCAACATCACTCTGTACTTAGCATAAAAATAAAAATATTCCATGAAACATTATGATTATTACCTACGTCATGCAAATATGAATCAATACCTATGTCAATAATTTAATCAATGTCCACTCTAAATGCCAGATATAATTATACAATATTATTAGAATTCGAGATGTATATTTAATCAAAGATTTTCTGTACTGCTTAAGTATGTAGATAAAGTTTTTATTGCTATTCCTAATAGAGTATTTTAAAATGGTATCGCCAATGCGATAAAGGTTCTCATGTCACAGCTCTTGTCATAACGTAACAAATTGACAAACATAGAAAATGTCCGAGATCACATCGCTATCTCGTAATTCTTTCAGTCGCGCCCATGACTATTTTTCATTTGTGTCGCGCTACCAGTCGCGCATGTTCGATAGTTGCGGATTGACTTTTCAAGTCAACAACCTTACCCCACTGTTATGGCTATCTATCACGTTGGCAAAGAGTGAGTTAGTGGTTTTAGTTGTCAGACTAATGACCACATGATTGTTAGTGTTTGAAACCGTACTTTTTGCCTATCTGGACTCAATTTACGACTGCGTTCAATCGAAAAGAAAGTACCGACACCCACACGAAAATACCACTAACTAGTGGTTACCCTATCCAAGGACTCGAGCCGCCAAAACTGTCTTACGTAGCATTTAGCTCTATTCTTTCTATTGATTGTCTAACAGATCCGTCTTCTTCCACGTGCCAATAAGCTCAATTAAGTAGGTATATTATATCCGTTCAGAAGTACCTACCAATTAGCAGGCCCTTACCTCTTCTACTTTGTCATATGCTCTTCCTATCAGGGGTTCAATTTTCAGTATGTGCTTACATGAAATAAATTCCATTTGGATAGAACATTTGCAAGCATAATGCGTTAGGATATATTCATCGATAGGGTCCGCACTAGAACCGCATAGGCTGGCTGGGTAAAAGTGGAATGTGGAGGACGCATTTTCACACCACGACCCAAATCATAACTTTGCAGAGTTTTTATATTTTATAACAAACGATTTTGAAACAATCTTTAAAACCAAAAAAGTAAAGGTTAATTCTGTATATAAATTCAATGATTGGGCTACGAAAGGCATAAGAAAAAGTAGAGACAAGCTTTATGATTTGTATGAGCAGAGGTCGTTTAATCAAGATCCCGTTTTTAAGGAGTATTTAAAGAAATATTCGAATCTTTTTAAGAAAGTCTGTTATAGTGCTAAGGCAAATCGCATAGCCACAACTATCAAAAATTCTTCTAACAAACAAAAAGCTGTTTGGAATGTAATAAATACCGAAACAGGCAAAGTAAAGTTGGGCAAACAAAATTATACAATTGCAACGGATACTGGCCTAATAAGTTCAAGCAGTGAGGTAGCTCAAATTTTTGAAACATTTTTCACTGATATCCCTTTTAAAGTTACGGCGAAATTAAATGCTACTCCGGCAGAAGCAGAAATTATATTGAGGGAAAATGTTAACAGTTCTCCTGAGGAATTTAAGTTTCATCGCGTTGATCCTCCAACTATTGTTAAAACATTTAAGTCGCTCAATTTAAAGAACACCGAGGATCTTTGGGGTTTATCAGTAAGGTTGGTAAACTCTGTTATAACTTTACTAGCCCCCCCTCTGTCACATTTGTTTAATACATGTATTGAAAAAGGAATCTTTCCAGATTTAATGAAAATTAGTAAAGTAGTACCAATATTTAAATCGGGTGATAACAAAGACCCAGGTAACTTCAGACCAGTATCTGTTCTTCCAGTGTTTAGTAAAATTTTTGAAAAAATTATGTTAACACAAATGCTTTCCTATTTTAATGTAAATAACTTGTTCCATCATCAGCAGTTTGGCTTTACCAAGGGAAGAAACACTGTTGATGCGGGAGTTAGCCTGATTAAATACATTTTTCAGGCTTGGGAAAACTCACAAAATGCAATTGGTATTTTTTGCGATCTTTCAAAGTCATTTGACTGTGTTGATCACAAAACGTTATTATTGAAATTGAAACATTATGGATTCAAATCTGAGAGCCTTATCATGATTGAGTCTTATCTAGAAAATAGAATACAAAAGGTAGATGTCAATGGGGTAAGATCACCAGGCTCTCGAGTGAGGATCGGCGTGCCACAAGGCTCAATATTAGGCCCTTTTCTGTTTCTAGTTTATATAAATGATCTCCCATTTATGGTTCAGAGATTGACCGAGATAGTACTATTTGCTGATGATACATCATTAGTTTTTAAAGTTGACAGAAAAGACGATGTTTTTGACAAGGTGAATAATACTCTTCGGTTAATTTTACGCTGGTTTACAGTTAATAACTTGGTTTTAAATGCTAAAAAAACCAAATGCATAAATTTCTGCCTACCTAATGTAAGAAAAATTGATTGCAATATTATGATTGACGAAGATAAAGTAGAATTTGTAGATAAGACGGTATTTTTAGGAATTACTCTTGACTCCAAGCTTCAGTGGGGACCACATTTAGAATATTTAGCAAGTAGATTGAGTTCCGCAGCATATGCCGTCTGGAAGATTAGACAGCTAACTGATGTGGCTACTGCAAGATTGGTTTATTTTAGTTATTTCCACAGTATTATGTCTTACGGTATTTTGCTTTGGGGACGAGCAGCTGACATAGAACATATTTTTATTTTGCAAAAGAGAGCAATACGAGCAATTTATAATCTGCGTCGACATGACTCTCTCCGGGACAGGTTTAAAGAAATTAATATTTTAACTGTTCCTTCACTGTTCATTTACGAAAATATTATGTACGTTCGAAAAAATATTTCTACGTTCCCGAAAAATAGTGACGAGCATAATTTAAATTTGAGATATAAGAACAAATTGGCTACCCCTATGTTCAGACTAAGCAAAGTTAATACATCATTTGTGGGACACTGTATACGCTTTTATAACCTTATACCTGAGAATATCATTAATCTAACTGAGAAAAAATTTAAAGATTATGTAAAAATAACATTAGCAAAAAAGGGTTATTATAAAATTAGTGACTACCTCAATGACAAACACGCTTGGTGTACTTCGACCAGCTCCCCAAAATGATAAAATTGTATTAGTTATATACTTTATTTAAAAAAATGAACAACAATGATCCTGTGGGTTTCTTGCGCCGCTTCTTTTCCCACAGATGAATTCCCCTTCCGAAGCGGTAGTAGCTTGGACATACCGACTGACAGACAAATGCAATAAACTTTTTTATTTCCAGTAGATTTAAATTGACATTCAACAAATGATATCATTTAACTTACGTTGAAATAAATGCTTGAAGTTGAAGTTGAAGTTGAAGCAGATACCATAGGCACCATAATACTTGTACACACTTTCGTTTCGTTTCGTGCATTTCAGGGAGTGTGCGTTGGAATTATATAATCTTATTCCACCCGTATATAGTTAATATACCGAACATTCGCATTAAGAAGTTCGATTCTTCATTCATCATCCGAACAGCCAAGGCATGGAACTCCCTTCCGGCAGAGCGAGAGAGAGAGAGAGCAGAGTGAATAGGCATTTACTGGGATCGCGTGCTTCATCTTCGACCACATCGTCACTTTCCATCAGGTGAGATGTGGTCAAACGCGAATCCAGTCAATCACAAAAAAAACACACACTCATTTTACACATGGCTTTCCATTCTTGGAACTGAACATAATACTGAGTCCCACTCGTCTTTGCCACAGTAACACACATAATTGTTGTGTTTGTCTTATATGTTTTGTAGTTTTGTGTGCTTTGTTTCATATACTCGTATTACTATTCGTTTAGTGTGTGCCTACTTGTGGCGAATAAACATTTTTTTTTCTTATTTCTCTTAGAGAGACATATATTTATTTGACATCACACTATAACAGCAACAAGAAAATTACAACAAAACACAGAAAACTGGGAGATTTTGAAATGCGGTGAGTCCAGTGTGATGTCAAAAATGGACTTCATCTCAGCATATGTTCTAGCAAATGCTACAGCGCTGGTTTTTAGAGTAACCCAACGTCAAGAGCCTCTGATGTGATTCGGACAGTATGACAGGGTCAGCAGTAGACGTGGTATGGCTAATAAGACGACCATAAACCTCTCCAATGGAACGGTTTGCATCTCTTTCCACCTTGTGGGCGAATAGGTAACCGTACTGTTTTGGGAGCTCCCCACCAATTACGTCACTGACCATACTTGGTTTACTGTTATACTCACTATCGTTTAGCACTTCTTTTAACATACATCTATTTAACATCATCATCTTCTGGCCCTGATCCCAATTTATTTGGGGCCGGCGCACTATGTCTTTTTCTTCAAATCTCCTCTATCAGTCGTTACCTCATCATTCACGCCCTTTTCGTCCATACCACCCTTCACACTATCCATCAATCTTTTCCGTGGTGTTTGTCTTCTTTTCCAACCATCGACATCCATATTCATCACTCTCTTAGATTGCATGCAGCAGATCTCGATCGATTTTCTTTCATCCATGTTCTTCACGGCCCAACACTTCGATCCATACATTACGACAGGTCTTATTATTAATTTATAAATTTTGCCCTTTAACCTGAGGGGCATACGTAAGTTTAATACCAGGTGAGATTGAAAAAGTTATCATAGTAATAAATTATCAAACATTTTTCCACTTTCCATTTCCATTTTACTCTAGCATAAAACTGGACGCATATAGCGTAATTGTGGTTGGATATGTACACGACTATTATGCGGTTATTACGGTTTCCATCTCGGACCCGCAACCGTGACGGTGAAGCGAAAATGGTTGGTATTTACACCACGCCATAAATATCAGGTGGGTCTTTCACATTGCCAGGAGGTTGGCTGGGTGAGTTCCCTCTTTTTTAGTTGTGGTGGTTTCTATCTGGAGGATAAGAGGGCCAGTGAAATTACAGGTCGTAAGGTCGTGGTATATCTACCAGGTCAGATTTGCAATGAAAATTTTCATAGTTATATATAACTAACCGCCTCCGTGGCTCAATGTAAACAACATTGGGTTTACGATTCGGAGGTCTCGGGTTCGATCCCCAGCAGGGTACATGTTTAAGTATTAAGAATAAGATTAATATTTATACTGACCCTTGCCAACAAACAACTGGATGCAGCTTCAGATATTCGCGTTCAATTGTCAGACATTAAGCCTAATTTGGTGCTAAGTCAAATATATGAAAAAATTTCATTGGTCACATTAAATACGCAATTAAAATTATTTGTGTTATCGTGTCCAAAATAAACATATTCAAACTACTTTATATTTTGAATTTGGGGATCCGCCAAAAAGGTATGATCAATTAGTATTCCGTGGCCTAAAAAAAATGGGAACCACTGCGCTAGACGATTATTAAGTTAATCAGAAACCATAAATAGTGGATCATAGCAGTTTGCGTCGATGAATAGAGTATTTAGACTGTAGTATCATATGATTGCGTGGCCTGCGCGTGAGTGGTCAATACTCTAAAGTACAAGAAGAGTGAAGCAAGCATGCGAGCAGTCACGTGTGGCGTGCGGGGGTTGCGTGTCACAGCCGCCCGCGCGCGCATCCTGATTGTGAACGCGCCACATCTTCACCCGAGCGCGAATTGGTGTTGCCAGGTATAGAAGGTTTACCAGATTTTCTTTATTTTTACTCCAAATGTGATGTTATATCTCCTTTAGAGTTCACACGGGCGCCAGTGTTACTGCTACACTGACAAAGAGTCCTTCTTTTGTATGATGTAAAATACGTATGGCTATATTGTTGCCGTCGCAATTCTGAAGCAATCGCGCATGAGAATAAGAGAATCACGCCTCTGAATAGGCCGCTGGAAAGCAAGGGTAAGATGTATTTTCACATATGATTACTTTTATAATGATTATGGATGTGTCATTAAGGGTTGAAGTGACGAGTCTAACCGCCTCCATGGCTCAATATAAACAACATATAGGGTTTACGAATCGGAAGTCGCGGGTTCGATCCCCAGCGGGGTACATGTTTAGTACTCGGTTTGGTTGGTGGTAGGGCATTTAAAATGTCCGCCTGGCTAGCTACCACCATCTTATCTAAATCTGCCGCCTAACAGCAATGTTAATAGCAGTGTTGTGTTCCGGTTGTCAGAGATAAGATAGCCAGTTCCCCAAATATTTGGGTTTCCGGGTCAGTACGATTCCACCTTCGACCTCATCTTCACTTAACATCAGGTGTGATTGAGGTCAAGTGCTAACCCATTGAGGATAAAAAAAAACGAGGGCTTTATCAGGTGCACCTTCTGTGTCAACTTAAGCTCAAGGCCATGCAATGAGCTGAATGAAGAGGGTGATGCTCAGTGATCACTACGAGATCGAATCAGCAATGAAGAAATCCGTAGAAGAAAGAGTCACCGACATAGCTCAGCGGATTATTTGAAGTGATAGTGGGTGTGGTACATAGCTCGAAGAACAGATGGCCCGTGGGCCATTGAAGTTCTAGAGTGGAGACTACGCAACGGCAAAAGCAGCGTATGTGGGTTCACATGCAGGATGTAGGCTACTTCTAACTATGGTCGCTCTGGATAATCATGGGGAGGAGGTAATTATGTTTAGCAGTGGACATCCTGTGGCTCACAGGAGTAGAGTAAGATCGACCGATTGGTGTAGTGGATAGTGACCCTGTTAGCGAAACCAAAGGTTGCGGTTTCGAATCCCGCAGGGGTAAATGTTTGTGTGATGTATACGACCATTTGTTCCCCAGTCATGGATGTTTATTTAAATATTTATGTATGTTTATCAGTTATCTAGTATCCATAGTACACGCTTGCTTAGTTTGATAGTAGATGATTGGTGTTAGTGTCCGAAATATTTATTTATTGTTTACATCGAAAATCTATTTTATTTAATATCGAGAGTATTAAGCTCTATGGAATTAATCAGCCGCCCCCTAAGGTCTATTTAACAAGCACCCTGTATATTAAATTGCTCAATAATCAACCCTTCGGGAATCCCCGCCACGTGTCGGAGATATCATGTTTTCCCGCATTTTCACTCGGCGGCACACCCACGCCACTCCCTCAGTCTCATGGGAGTAAAGGGTAAGTCCGAAACATGCTCAAATGTATTGTAGCTATATCTGTTGGTAGATAAATATGTTATGTTGCTAATTGCTACACACGATGAGTTAGATGATAATAGATAAGATTATGTTAGAAAAATATTTACGATTTCATGAAGCGTATGCATGTAAGCTTGTCTGATATAGTATCATAGACTAACCACGGCATCAAATTCATATACTTTATATTTTTTCAAAATTGACTCTCCCATGCTCTTTAGTAGCTTTAGGTTAGACGTTAGAGAGTTAAGCAGTGTGAATGAAGAGGTAGTGACAAGATTGAAAAAGGTATGCTGAGATGGTTTGCAGATGTAGAGAGGATGAATGAGAGAACACTTACGAAAGAGATACATGAAGCTAATGTGGATGATAGTATTCCTAGAGGAAGACCACGGCGAATGTACCATGATCAAATCGGTGACGTCTTAAAGAAAGGCCAAGTCAAGAGTACCCTAAACCGACGAGCATGTATGAACAATCTTATGAAAGCGAATGAAGCAAAAGAGGTGTGTCAGGATCGTAGCAAGAGAAGTCTGTGGTCTCTGCCTACCGCTACGGGAAACAGGCGTGATTTTATATATGTATGTAGGCGACATTTGGACGGCTCTCCCGCAGTCCGGTGTGTAGGTACTAGTTCGAGAAATAATGGGCATTGCAAATGGGCCTTGGGGAAAGAGCACTGTCCTGTGGGGTTATTGCGTAGTTCCATCGTTTTCGTCATCGATTACCTTCTGACGTGTGATTGGTTGACTAACCGCTCGTTCGACAATATGACGTTTTCTCATGAACTTACCGAATACCACAAGAGATCATTCTGCGTTCTTCGTTAGAACACCTCTCCATGTTCACTTGTTACACTTGGGGTGGCTTTAAGTTGTGCAAATAAACAGTTTACTTGACAAATGTCAACATGTCAGATTTGGTGTTATCACTATAGTTGGTATAGTTAATGCGTGGGAAGATGGCGACGACGCTGCCGGAAATTTGAACATGAGAGTCCTGCTTTTGCTGGAAATGTTATAATCACCGTGCGGCTGTGTGTATCATTGGATCATTACAAAAAGTCGCATGCGTTACACGTTGACGGGCACTGAACGCCTTTTTTTTATGCACGACGGGTTCGTACTTGACCTCAATCACACCTGATGTTAAATGAAGATGTGGTCGAAGGTGGAAGAGTACTAACCCGGAAACCTCAACACATTTGGGGGACTGGCTATCTTATCTCTGACAACCGGAACACAACAATGCTATTAACATTTGCTGCTTGGCGGCACATTTAGATAAGATGGTGGTAGCTAGCCAGGCGGACATTTAAAATGCCCTACCACCAACCACACCGAGTACTTAAACATGTACCCCGCTGAGGATCGAACCCGCGACCTCCGAATCGTAAAGTCAGTGTTGTTTACATTGAGCCACGGAGGCGGTTAAAATATATATAGACGTAATAACAATAAAACTTCTATTGTGTCTGGTACAATGTCCGTGAACGTGTTAAGTCAGAGCTGGCAACACATTTACAGAAGCAATGAGCCCACAAATCAGCAGAATCGATGGCCCGCCAGCCGGACGGCGTAGTTACGAAAACTCCAGTTTTTTCTCGCCGTTTCGTGATTGAAGGTATGCGGTGTTGCCACATAGCTCGTGTTGGTTTACCATTTACGATCTTATTATAACTAGTTAATATCTAGTTTACCTGTTGTAGTTTAATTTCACATACTTAATGGTTTACTCGTTTGTTAAAATATTATAATGAAGAGTTGATTCAATTCTCTGTTGAAGTTGGCACCTTTACCAAGTAGGCATCGTTCACTAATCGGACACTTTGATATCAATGAAATTACCTTTGATACAGAACTCGACGGCATGAGAGGTAATTAATTTATCTGAATTTTTTAATCTTCTATTATTCTTTCTTTAATTAGTCTGGAGTCAAAGATAGCAACAGAGCCACGTAGTAGTTAGTACCTTTAGCAGACGCCGCTTCAGGAGTTACAGTTGGAGGAGTGTGGAGGCGGCATCTGCCCTGTACCCTGTCTCTATGCTTTCCGCCCTCGGCTTAACCTCTATTATTACGACAAGAGCATTGCTCTTAAACTGAAGAAGAAGATACCAAATCTTTATTGTAAAATAGCGCGATTAAAGTCGTGTTTGTTAGGCAGGAATGACTGTGTAAACTGGTCGTTACATGCATCAATTATAATCTTTAATTACATCAGTTGCGGATAAAATGTGTTTACAACAATTCGGGGAACAGTAAAATATAATTATTTGATGACATCACTACGAGATACATAGTGCTAGTACCATCAAATGTAGATAGATATATTTGGCAGATAAAAACTGTAGGTACCGGATAAGGTGATGCATGGTACTCGTATGATCGATCTACTGCGTAGGCCAAGCCCATTTTAAACTGGTCACAATTATGTTATCTTTAAATAGCTATTATAGTAACTGATGTTAGGATACCTACAGTTCCACCAAAGAGTATCTAGTGAAGTCAAAATATTAGGTCCTTACCTATGAAATTGGCGTTTTGTATGAAGACTGTTTTCTCCATAAAAATATTTTTGTTTTTTTTTTGGGAACGGCAAATCCAAATTTAGCTAAACTTTATGTGTATTATCGGATAACATTAACTTAAGTATAGGCAGCGTTAATTTTTAAAAGTAACCGCTTTATAAAAGTTTCAGCGGATCTAAGAAATGACTATGGGAAGCATAAGAAAAGAGCTCTGTTCAAATTTTTTTTATTATGTCATTTAGTCCAGAAATTAAAAAATATTTCATGCGAAACCTTGAAATAATATTCCATTTTCCAAATAAACAATTTGGATATAGCTTTGAAAATCGCAGGAATTGGTACATATGATTAACGAAGAAAAAAAAACTCCAATTTCATAGGTAAAGACCCAATATATTTTATAGGATAAAAATATATCTTGAAAACTTTGCGTTTTTAACTTAATATTAAAATTATACTAAGTCATAAAGCTGACTCTCCTGCGGGAAGATCGGACAAACACGCGGGCTGTTCTTTTTTAGGTTTGGATTACAATTTGTGATTCGACAAAACAAGGAAAAATAGTTATTATGTTATTGTATAATTAGACTGAATATCGCCAAGCGGTTTATGTCTATAAGTGTGATCCGTATTAATATTGAGATCGAACTTAAGTAGACGCTGGAAATGCCATGGAGGGCCGAATTACGAGTAGATATTATGTATTAAATAATACAATATATGTTTGTCTCCTAATAATTTGAAACCAATGGTTTCGTATCCATTTTCTCACTTGTTCACGCCTAAAAGTATTATTCCATAGGTTTTATTAATCTGTCAGTGAGCGGACTTTCAGTATGTAAATACGCTTTGAAAGTCCGTATCTTTTCATTTCGTTGCAATAGGAACTTGAATTTTCTACAGCAATATTGGCCTAGATAGACGGACAGACAGCAAAGTGATCCATGAGGATTGCATTTCCCTAAATTAAGTACAGAACTGACGTAACACATTGTTGTCTGGTCCAAAATTTCGGAAAAATTTAATGGCCTGTTCTCAAACAACCCTCTCAAACAGAGGCTATAGACTTAGATTATAAGATAAAACTGTAAACTTTTTTGGAAATAAAGTTATTATTATTATTATAAAAAAAAAAACCCGCCACCCTAGCGTAAGGCAACTCCTTCTAAGATGCAATACAATAGCAATGGACCATTACACCTGGTTGTTAGAATTAGTCTTACTATAGAGCCTATTCACACTGGCGTCAACGCTACGCAAGCAAATCCCTTCACACGGTAACTGCTGTCTCTGCAACCCCTCAGTGCGCGTAGTGTTTCTTTAACGGATTAGCTCTTGACCTCAAGCACGCCAACCAACCGAGTACTAAACATGTGCTGTGAAATCGAACCCGCGACTATTTAAAGTGAGCCTCGAAAGTGATAAAAACGTAGCGGTGTTGTCGCCAGAGTCAAAGTACTTAGAGCGCGCGGCCCCGACCAGAGTGGTCACACGGGCAAGCTCGAATATTTTATTTTATTTAGTTTAGGGAAACTTACATAAGTAAGTAAGTAAGTTCCGCAGTTGCGCCGTCATTATAGGCAACGAGTGTGTTTGTTTTTTTTTTTTTTCAAAATCAACAGTTATGTTTCTTCCAGAAAGGACTATCGGAAGGCGTTGGAGCCATTTTTTTTTTTCATATTTGGTGCACTTACTCCAATCATCTAAACCCAAACTAAGCAAAGCTTGTACTATGGATACTAAATAACGGATAAACATGCATAAATATTTATCAAAACATCCATGACTCGGGAATAAATGTTCGTATTCATCATACAAACATTTACCCGTCGCGGGATTCGAACCCGCAACCGTTGGTTTCACTGACAGAGTCACTATGACCTACACCAATCGGTCGTCACTTTTGTTTAAAGCATTTATCAAACAACAAAAACCCCCTTCTAAGTCCACGTATTGTTACCGGCAACTACATTGAAACCAAACTTAAAAATTCAAAGTCTGGCATAGGTAGGTATATATCCAACGATCTAGAATGTCCATCACGATTGATATAAAATGATAAACAGAACGTATATAAGCTTCTGAGTCTGGCCGCATGCTACCCGGCGGGCGCGGCGGCGTGTGCGCATCGCATTGTATTCAAATGCGCGCGCAGGTGACCTGTGTCACCCGGTGAAAATAAACACTCGATCACTTACAGGACGGCTGATCGTGTATAATACAATAATAATTTTTGAATTGTATAAACTACTCTCTATGTAGGAATAAATGGGGTGATATTTTAAGGTCTTTTAAAAATTGATAAAACCACCGATTTCAATGTTCCAATGACAATGTTGTGGTAGGGCATTTTAAATGTCCGCCTGGCTAGCTACCACCATCTTATCTAAATCTGTTGACAAGCAGCAATGTCAATAGCATTGTTGTGTTCCGGTTGTCAGAGATAAGATAGCCAGTCCTCCTAATGTGTTGGTGTTTCCGGGTCAGTACGCTTCCACCTTCGACCCCATCTTCACTTAACATCAGGCGTGATTGAGGTACCAAGCCGTTGTGCGTAAAAAAAATAAAAAGAAAGTTCATAGAGAACCGAAATCCGAGTGAATCATCATATTTACCATACATAATTATGGGACCAACCCGAGCCTAGCTGTATACCCTTATTTATTAAAATTGATTGATAAATATTACAAATGTCACCGAACATATAAAAATAACATCAATTGAAATTTAAGAAAACTTCCAACGAATTAAGACCTATTTTATGCCTACGTTTTGTTTGTACTTTTATATATTCTGTTTGTATTAGCCATGTTTTGTATAATGCTGTCTACATATTTAAATTTGCGTTCTTCCTTATAGCAAAAGTGCACACTTAGTACATACTTAGGTTAAGCTACCTTTATCTGGTTCTTTATTACAGTATTGTAGTCTAAATATTTATTTTAACTACTTATAAATATTATTTAATGTATGTGTGTGGCTGGAGAAACAAATAAACGTTTATCTATCTTTCTATTGGAAACGCCAAAAATGTTCAAAACCACCGACGACAGTAAGGTTCCACTTTCTTATTTATATCGGATCCATATAAACCCTGTCAAACATAAAACAATAATAAAAGGGCTTTTTGGCGGGATCTCGGCGAGTGAAGTTGCATTTTTCTTTATAATTCCTATAATTTGTGCATTCTAACTTTTGAAGCTTAATAATGGCAGAATATTGTGCAGCAAACGTTAGTGATGGTGTACAAGTGAAGGGAAGTGTAAATTAAAGTGCGTAACGAAGCTTTCGGGTTCCCACAAGAAGCCGCCAAAATCTTTTGTAAAGCATTCTGCCACTTTACTGAAGAATGACTTGACCATGACTAGACTCTGTATACGCCAAGTATACGACGAGTGACTTGTTTTGACTGAGACTGACTTATAAACTGAAGAAATAAGAGAAAAAGACATGGCTGTGTGGGCTTAGATCCCTTTGCCTTCTCCGAAAGGAGTGAATAAAACGAAAATCAAAAAAAAAACAACAATAAAAATTAACGAAAGGGTAAACATGAGACCACCTTTGAAGCATTAAATAAAAAAAGGATTTTCCAAATCGGTTTATAAATAACGGAGTTCTGAGGTTACACATTGTGTTGGTGACCATCTCTAACCTTCTCCATCACATCCACTTCACCAAATGAATCTCTGAATGCAAATTCTTGACTCGTTGGTGTAAATACCAAAATCGCTATATGTATGCCTATAATCAAATCAAATCAAAAATGCTTTATTTTGTAGGTACACAGACAAGAGTACACTTAAAATAGTGGGATTTTACATTTTTAAAGCTACTGCTTGTTCAAAAGGCAATTCTCCCCTGAGAAGAACAAACAAGAAACTCGAGAGGTTGCTCTTTAAAAAAAAAGGTTTTTCACCGACCGTTAGTGGTTACCCATCCAAAGGTTGACCACGTCAGACGTTGCTTAACTTCGTTAATCGAAAACGATAAGCAAAATGCGACAGCGCCACGATTGCCTCATAACTCCTAATCTAAAGTACTCGTAGTGCTACGAAATAATGAAGTCCAACCAAGTATTTCCATCTCAGTTATACACATATAACTAGGTAGCTATACGGCATCAGCTTTTCACAGAAAACCCATTTCAAATCCGCCCCCAACAGACATGACTCGAGATTAACGAAATGGCTTCGAGCCCCCTCTACCTCCCACCCCCTTGGTCGCCCAGGGCGGGCCACACGATCAATACTCCAGACGAAATGGCTTCTAATCTCAATGATCTTGCGTCCTTGTCGCTCACGAGATGTGGATGACTCGGTCTCATCTTGCGGTTAGGACTCTATTTTGAGAGCGGTTAAGACTGTTTTCCTTTGGGCTTTCAGTGGTAATGCGGGGTGCTGCTTATTGTATAGATGTGTGTGTCTTCAGCTGAGATGTAGGTACCTGACGTAAGTACGTACAAACATTTTTACATAATGGAGTACTAGGGTGTTTTAACGATTAGGTAAGTAAGTACTAAGACAGCGGCTAATATAGGTAACAACTCAACTAAGCGACTCGTAAAATGTTTATGTTTTTTTAAAGTAATTTTTTACAGATAGAAGTGTATTGTTAGCATTTTATCTACTTTGTGGTTTTTCTATATCATCCTATTTATTCCAGTTTAATTTATAAGATACTAACTTTAAGTACTAACCAAATAGTGCTACAATATAAGTATAGTAGTTATATGATTATAAAAATACAAAATAATTTCCATGGTGTCCGGGCGGGTGTCCATGGGCGGCGGTGATTACTTTCCATCAGGTGACCCTCGTTTGCCGCTCTCTCATAAAAAAAAAAAACTTAAAAAGTTAACTAGCTTCCGCCCGCGGTTTCACCTGCGTGGAAGAACTTTATCGCGCTTACAAACAGGTCGTCCAAATGATTGGTGGTAGGCATTTTAAATGTCCGCCTGGCTACCTACCATCATCTTATCTAGTCTGCCGCTAAACAGCAATTTTAATAGCATTGTGTTCCGGTTGTCAGAGATAAGATAGCCAGCCCCCAAATAAGATGGGGTTTCCAGATCAGTACGCTTCCACTTTCGGCCTCATCTTCACTTAACATCAGGTGTGCTTGAGTTCAAGTGCTAACCCGTTCTGCATAAAAAATATCCGCATATTGTGAGGGCAAGTACGGAACCCTACACTACGCGATGCCCGACACACACTTGGCCGGTTTTTATTTCTGCTGTTGGTGTTTCGAATAAAATAAAATATTGTAGCTACGTGTGATAATGACTCAATGAGGCAATGTGTAGGGAAATGAATGTCGTCACGAACCAATTAATTATAACAAACCATATAGAAATCAAATAAAGTTTGACTGGTAGATCTACATAATAATAATAATAAATAATAAAAATGAAAAGGCTAATAATAATGATTATTACAAGCTTCTCTTCAAGCGAGAGATTCGTTAGTAGATATTTATTTCTGCATTTCTATCTTTGTCAATTTTCCAGTTTGTCCTAGGTAAACATTTTTATGAAACTCAAACTTACCGGTCAGCACCTGTGTGCGATGGCAGGGGAAGTCGATCGTGGATTTTGTCATGGGCGACTCCTTCTGCGATACACATGGTGTCGGGATGGAGGGTGGCGGAGGAGGTGGTCAACCTTTCTGATCACCGACATATCGTATTCGGTGTGTCGCTCCTTCATTCTACCCGCCCACGCCAGGACGGCAGCCAAAGTATTTATCAAACAACAAAAAGTTGGTGACTATTTGATCACTGCTAAATTTCAGAGCCTCGAACACCGTCTCTCAGTCTTTTACAGGATGCACTTCGGTGAGTGTGCTTTGGAATTACACAATCTTATTCCACCATCGCCATTCCATCTTCGGACTACTAGGCGCGGGGAGGGATTCCACCCGTATGTAGTTAACATACCGAACATTCGCACTAAGCGGTTCGATTCTTCATTCATAATGCGAACAGCCAAGGCATGGAACTTTTTGTCATGGAACTTCCGGCGTTAGTCTTTCCTGAATCCTACAACTTTGGGATCTTCAAGAGCAGGGTAAATAGGCATCTACTGAGATCGCATGCTTCATCTTCGGCTACATCGTCACTTCCCATCAGGTGAGATTATGGTCAAATACATATCCAGTTAACAATAAAAAAATTAAAATAAATTTCTTCCAAGTCCGCATATTGCAAGGGCAAGTACGGAAACCTACATTGCGCGTGGCCCAACACGTACTTAACCGGTTTATTGGTTATAGTTTAGTTTTAGTAGTATCGTTCAAACTTAGCGCGATTAGCCCGTTGGAACAGAACTCTTTATGTTGGTTCTACCTTGTCTCAAACTAAGATTTGCCTCGCAAGCCTTTGAGCTTAGGTATCTCTTCCTATAATAGCTACATAAAATCGAAACAAATCCTTCTAAGAAACGTGACGTTTTAGGCCACAATTAATAACTTACGTAGCGATTGTAATAACTTATTAGATGTAAGTATCTGCCCTGTATACTTCCAATTTAATGAGCAGGTACATCTTACCAGTTCCATGAGTATTGCCAACGTAATCAGTTTCGATCAATGCTTATTAGATCGTGACAATTATTGGTGCCCGGCGCGGGCGCAGGATGTAACGCAAGGCAACTGGTTTTCAGTACATTTGCCGTTTCTCGACACATTTCGCCGCGTTTTTTGTGCGTGTATTATGTATGTAGTATATGTAGGCAAGTAATTGGATCTGTTTTTTATTTGATCTTGATATTCGGGAGACCATAAAATGTAGTTACAGTGAACACTGGTCCTTCTCTCTGCCTACATACGATAAAGGCTAAATTATAGTACCTATACATACAATACAATACAATACAATACAATACAATACAAATACAGTTTATTGCACAACATAAAAGAAAACACAGTTTCAGAAAAGTGGTAAGAATAGAATGTACAATTTGGTGACCTTATCACTA
The DNA here is from genome assembly GCA_949316235.1 of Oegoconia quadripuncta. Classification (NCBI taxonomy): domain Eukaryota; kingdom Metazoa; phylum Arthropoda; class Insecta; order Lepidoptera; family Autostichidae; genus Oegoconia; species Oegoconia quadripuncta. The sequence goes on along the minus strand of OX438741.1, from coordinate 8,456,736 downwards.
AAAGCGATCTCTTCCAGGCAACCTTTGGGTATAAGGACAGTACATTTGAAATAGGTGGGTTGTGCGGTATTAAATAGGGATGCAGATACACACTACGTGAATAAATTTCTTATATTTACATACACATACATACATAGATCAATAGACAAATATACCTACTTAAACATAACATCTATATAATAGCAATAAAATACAAACTACAACAACTAAATAAAATACAAAAAAATATATAGGTGTACTAAATAAATATTTATTGATATATAAAATAATAATAATAAGCGACAACAAGATTGTGCTAAGGTATAGAGAGAAGCTAAGAAGAGAGCATAGATTAAAGCACCAGGAAATGCTCCTTGACGGCGACTTTGAAAGCACCTAAGTACCTACCTAAGTAAGAAGTAATAGTGTATAGTGGCTATAGTGAGTGAGTCGTCCTGTCGTCTACGATGATGTACAGACCCTGTGCACGCATGTCTCCAAAAGAAAAACTACTTAAGGGTCTAAGGACATAGAATAAATATTTGTAAATAGTCAAGAAGTTTGAAGAAAGATAGAAATTGTAGTCATAGCTAAAATACAATGGCACTATTTCTTTCCTTTAGGTACTATTAGAGCACAGTTTTTGACCTTATATCAAAATATTTAAATGGAAAGAGTCCAGAGCAAGTACTATGCACAGTTCTCAAGAATCAGTTACTAAAATCTAGATGTTTGACGGGGTCTTAGGAGGTGGTGGGTTAGACTCCACACATGATCATCCTTACAATAGAATGCTAAGGAGTAGGATGTAGGTACTGTAATTAAGTAGCAATCGTACTATCCTTTACGTAATAAGTACGCTTTTTTTGAACAAAACCTACTTTAAATACATCATACCCATTTTTGACTGTAACGTCGGGTTGGGTTTTCTAAAGTTTTTATAGTTTTCAGTAATGAATGATGTTGATTTTCAGATGGTCATAATACATTTTTTTTTACGGGAAAAGCCAGTTATGGCTACAAATCTATAGCTGTATACAAAGATTCTTCGTAAAACCTACAAAAGAAGCACGGAAGTATGGGAACGGCCCGAATATTAATTATCACCTGCCCCCTACATCTGGTTTCCCCCGACTTGGGGGAGGGAGTTGTCCCGTCTTACGGATCTAGCGCCTGGCACCGAAATTTCTAGTACAGGAGATGGAGTGTAACTTTATTTACCTATGACATGAGCGTCTGTTACTGAGTCTTATTTCCTTTTGTAACATGTTTTATGTTCATATACTGTATTCTATTATGTCTATGTTTAGTTAGAGAGATAATTAAATAAAGTATCATCCACTTTATCAGCATCGATTCAAATATAATATTCTACACACACAATATACACAGAAATTCTAATCGGATGGGAGACGTGTTAGGCAGAAATTTAAAGTGTATGTAATAAAAATAGTACTCAACTCCTGGACTATGTGTGAGATTTTCGACAACAAAGAACGGACAAAAGCCTTTATGGAGAGGCTTTCCATTCCAGGTGTGGTTGATGGGTTTTGTGGAAGGTATTGTATGCTCACGCTAGGTGAGGGGACGGCAATGGGAAGAGGAGGGGGTGTGGTATTCTTTAGAAAAAAAATAATTGCGATTTTTTTAGTAAGTCGTATTCCAGAGACATTTCAGAAAATATCACTTGTAATTAAATTACCTATTTGACAAGAAAATTATATATCTCAACGCATGTCTATTAGGGTTTAACAAAACAACAAATACCTAAATATGTCTCTCATTTACTGAACCCTCTCATATCTGGACCAATAGGACCTCTCTGAATATAATCGCAAATAATACATTCCTCTTGTAGAGATACTTCACTAGTCCCTGTTAAAACAAGCATTGAAGCAACATTCAAGCAAAACTTTATCAAATCCCTTCTATAAACCTGCACAAAGGGTTTACTATTGCTTAGCATTACTTCTGTCGCTTATATCATTTAAGAATTACGCGAAAATAGAGATCGATTCTCTTAAAACGGACGTTTGCTTACTATTATGAGCTGTATTAATAAGAGTTAAAGTTGGAATTCATTTGGCGTTAAAAAAATGATAGACCAATTTGAATATGGAACATTGAAAGATGGTTCTCTAGGGAAAAACCGGTGGTGGGTGCAAGCGGTTTACTACTTTATTATTTTATGCCGTTTGGGGTGGGATTCCTTTGCCTCGTCATACTGCTGGGTGTGAGATCGATTACCTCTGGGGAGAACAGGGGCCACGTCAGATATTGTGAGTGGAAAATAGACTATGGTTTTATGCGTCAAAACTGTATAGTTTTGTATAGTAACAGTGGATATAAAATATATATTTTTAGCTTGCGGAGTGGTTCCCGGCAGAGTGGAGTATGACTAACCCTCTCTTCTCGTGTGTCACAAAAGATGAAAGGAACCGTGAGCTTTGTAACATTGACCAGTGATGGGCAGAAGTCTGGGGTACCAGCAAAGTGATATAGAATGTTGAAGTGTGATATTATATATGTAATGTCTGTATTACATGTATTGGAGTTACAATTGGAATAGCATCATAGTAAGGTTTTACATTATACTGCGGGTTTGTTTGTCGTTATTTTCATTATGGGGACTGGTCTTACTGGGACACCTGTCAAAAACGGTAGCACTAACTAAAGTCATACATTTTTTTTGATATTTTCAGGTATTACGAGAGATTTTTTTTAAAACCGGAGAAAACCATCGGGTGTTATGTCTTTGATAGTGTTGTTTGTGTATCCAGTCTTTGTCCGGATGTATCTCAGTAATGCATGGTCCAATTTGACTATGACTTTTTTTATATTAACGACTACACGTGGGGACAGGTTCCTTACACTGAAAACCAGCGCTGTGATTCGTCGCAGCATGTGCTGATTACTAACTCATTTGTACATGCCGCAAAACGTGACAGCATTGTGCTCATTTTATTTAGCTATAATTTACTACTCCTTTGTTTTTGTATCGTGTTGTGACGTTCATAATAAACTGTTCTTCTCCTTATTCCTTAGCTATGTTAGATGAAAATCTGCTAACCAGTTTCGAGGATGTTTAGTTTTCAACACAGTTGCTATGGTTACCTGGATATCTATTCTATTCGTTCATTGATAAATTTAATAGCCAAGTTTTACACCGAGTAATGGCTTCAGTGCTCCCAATTTAAAGACGCATATACATACATATAACAATATCGCTTCATACTGACACACCATAATTGTACGTAACTATACATATCTCCGAGTAGAAAGACATGAGTGCTTTTACACTCGCAAAGCAAAGTAGGGCGCGCGCCGCGCCGCCCGCCCGCCCCCGGCATCTGCACTCTCTCGGGCGGCGCCGTTCGCTTAGCGAGATACATATAGACCACTATATTATGTATGATGTAGCTTAGCGAGTATGTGTGAGTATGTTTTAGTCTATAAGAAAACTATTTAGTACCTTTAAAAATGTCTTTTTCTTCTCTAGAAAACTTTCATATTTCTTTAAATAATTCATTCTTTGAGTAATATATGCTACCACTTGTTCATAAGGCAATTTTGCCCTGAGAAGAACAAGCAAGAAACTCAAAGGGTTACTCTATAAAAAACAGGTTTTTATATTATAAAAAGGCACAATCATTTCATGATTATTTATAAAATAACCCGGCATGCGAATGAGCTGGTTACGTCCAAGGATGATTATCATCTCATAATCTGATATTTTATAATATGCTTTCTTAATAAGTTTCTGTTTTAGTATCTATAAATTTATTGAAAGGAAGATTTTGTATATCAAAAGGAACCTTATTGAAAATACGTTTACAGGGTAAATTGGACTTTGTGTAATTCCCATTAACTGGTGACGTCAGTTTTGATTACGAATAACTTTCCCCAAGGTACCATAGTCGACTTCGATGAAAAAATTTTCGATTACCCATATAAAGTCAACCATTCTGAAACCACCTTTAGTATGGAAGACCAATAATTTTTGGCTGGTGACTCCACTCCTGATTACGAACAACTTTCCACTACGAACTATAGCCGAATTCAGCCGAAAATTGTTGGATTTCCACACTAAAGGTGGTTGCGACGTGTTTACTTTGAATGGGTAATCGATAATTTTTTCATCGAATTCGACTATGGTTCCTTGGGGAAAGTTGTTCGTAATCAGGAGTGGAGTCACCATTAAACAGGAATTACACGAATTAAATTTCACCCTGTTTACTTTGAATGAATTACTGATTTGCGGAGGCCTCCTCGAGTTCTTGATTGTTCTTATTATGGGAAAACTCCAGGGATTATTGTCATCTAAATAAATCTAAATAAAAATATTTTATAATATGTTTTCATAAAAAAATCCTCTTTTTTTAGTATTTTTAAATTTATCAAAATGAAGGTTTTATAATATATCAACGGGAACCTTATTGAAAAACGTACATAACCTTTTGTATGAAATACCGATTTTGCGCAGGCGACTTACGTGACCTGCAAGTTTATCTTAATTTCTCGTATTGACATCATGTTTATCGCTGTTTTTCTTAAATGATGTAGTATTTTTTGAAAGGTTTACAATACCTATCTCTTCAAACTTATCTCTAAATGACACTGCAGGTCTCAATTGGTAAATCATATGAACGCTCATTTTTGCAAACAAAAATTGTATTTATATCTGTGGCATTTCCCCACACCAGATTCCATAAGACATCAAGATGTGGAAATAACTAAAATATACTAATCTAGCAGTATTTACGTTTGATATTTGTCGAATTTTTTTGACTGCATATGCTGCAGAGCTGAGCCTTTTTGCCAATTTATCTAGTCTAAAGTCAAAGTACTTGGAACGCGCGACCCCGTGTTTTTAATATAGGTACTTTGTTAAAGTAATGCTCAAAAATATAATAGAATCTACGAGGTCTACATTGTCATTTTTTAGTATTATATTTGGGGGCAACACCTGTCAGTAGTACAAATTTCACACATTTAGTGTTTGTGTTTTAGTGGTAACAAATGAAAGGATTCTGTTCCTACTAAATAACCGTAAAATAATAAACACCGTTTAACCTAATTGTCAGTAAAGTGCCCTTCACTCGCTAAATGCGAGCGGTTTTAGATGAACAATAGAATTTTATTGTGTCTCGTATTCTTCCGCGTTTGTACCTATTTTACAAATAATAAATGAACAATAAGACCTTAAGTCTAATCTAATCAGAGTATATTGTTGATGTCCACTACAAATTGACAAAGAAATCTTGTTACGCCTTAACAAGATTAACACCACGTGCACAAATCAATAAGAGAATCTGTTTTAAAAACTGGCAAATTGACAATATAAACTAATTCTGTTAAAAAATACAGTTACCAATGGCGTTTGAAACACGCCGCTTCGGAGATATTGAATTTTCATACTGTCGTCGGTCTGTCAAGGTCTTTAGATAACGTATTTTAAACCGATTGGATTATTGGATTTTATACCTAAGGACTTTTTAAATGTATGAAAGTTGCTGTTTCATAGTATATTTATACATTTTATTGCATATAAGCATATACACATTAAGCAAAAAAACAAAAAAAAAACAGGACATTATTAAAAATATACAATAGGCTATTTCTTGGCATCTTTAAATATTTAATATTTATATAAATTTAATTTAATATTGTAGGTTTTATAAAAGCTACAGAATGTTTAGAAAATATTTTTTTTTCACACTATATTTATTTATGTATCTTATATCGGACATAAAAAAGATGATAACAAAAACATACTAAAAAAGAGATAAAAAAGGGAGCCCTGGAACATACGTTCATGTTATAAGTAGAAAAAGAATAATGAATTACTTATAAACATTTTACCACCAACATAAAGGTGACCATGGTATGGTTTATATGCATGTGTAAGTATATAAGTGTAAGTATAGGGGTATTTAAGAAATAAATTGAAAATTTAGAAGACTCCTGACATTCATCGAACGAATGATTATATCGTTCAGGCAGACCCAGACCAAAAAATAGTGTTATACGCTAAATATTTTCGAAACCGCTTAACTGATTTTCATTAAATATGACTAAGAACGTATATCCAGGTATAATCTTAAATATGAAAAAAAAAGTATTTTGGAAACCCTCGAAAGACTATATCATCAAAACACCAAAAAACTGTGTTAATATTTAAATATCTTCAAGAGCAGGCAGGCATACTGAAATCGCGTAATCGAAAACGATTAGCGAACACGACTGCGACACTATAATGCTTCACGGTACGGAAATACTTAAATGTATTCATACCACTACCGTACATATCCTTTTAAGAAATGTACATAGAGCTATATAGCTGTAGTACTGTATGAATGGGTATGCATACATATACCTATACACTTCTCGGGAACGCCGGAACCCGCATCGCGCAGGCGCGGCCCTGACTCACGTTATCAGTGGGTCTCATCTGCAACAGTACCACCGCAGCATTAACAAGGACACGAATAAAATATGTCAGGTACAAACCCTGTGTATTTTATTTTACAGGCTGTCAAGAAGTGTTATGCTCTCAGGTATAAGTTGGACTGTTGGCTTGTTTGGATGGTCTGTCACCCGGGTTAGAAATGGCAAACAAAAATGATTGAACTTCATTGATAACTCATAATTCTGAACGAAATAAATACGAGTGCCAGACAAGACTAAAATGTCATGTCGTACGCAATTAGTAATCTTAACATTCTGGCCCAGAATTGACATGAATTTATTTGTAAATGCCTCTAAAGCACTAATACTTTAGTGTATCTATGTATACGTGTTTGTGAATTACGATTTTAACGATTCTTCATGAAGACATTTACTAGCATCTTATTAACAGATTGTATTCCGTCTGTATCAGGGGGTGTAGGAAGCTATTTTCGTTAGAGAGTAGTCCCCCAGGGGGCCCCTGAGTGCGATTGGTCCCCTGCTCTTATAGTAATAATAGATGCCTACTTTTTATTATGGCTTATATATTGACGAAAGTCGCCGACATACCCCAGAGTATTAGTAAGTTGACAGTGCAAGTGCAGGGCAAGCTCGAGAAACTGATGATGATCTTGGGTTCTTCAGTGGAGACCACGCACCGGCAAGCGAAGCGTGGGCGTCCTACTCAGACGACTTAATGACGTCGCGAATAATTCCTGAATGCAAGCCTATTCCAACCGGTTGCTCTGGATATCTATGGGGGAATCTTATGTCCAGCAGTGGACATTCTTTTGCTGATACCTATTGACTACTTACGTTGGTAAGATGTATAAATATAAAAAATAACCTGTATTATATATTGCAGAATAGCTCGACTTTGTTATCAGCAAATGAGTTGTGTCGAGGATAGCTCCACTTCCACGTTCTTTGACTCGTATATATTTACCGTTATGTCATTTAGAACGTCATGAGAAGCAGAAATTATAGAGTGGGCCTATGACGAGGTCTGCCTTACCTTGAAGTGTGTCGCCATCATTTCTATTTCAAACTACCCATCCATGTATCGACGGTAGAGAAGAGTGGTTTCAGTTAGCCTGGTACATAAGTTATGGTTGGGAACACTCGCATATAGTGGTGACACTGCATTGTGTTTATTGTCAGCTGATAATTTTCAAATATAAAATTTCAAGAGCAAACACATTATACCATTAATACATAATATGGATGTCAGGTTCAGGGTTCAGCTATATTTTTATGTAAAATACAATGCAAAAATACGAATATAAATAGGAGTATAGTCATCTTTAAGAATAGTCCAGTCCAGATTTTTTCGACTCAATTCGGCTATTCAGTTTCAGAATGGTTTAATTTGTTTGGGTAATTAACTGGTGACGTCAGTCTTGATTACGAATAGCTTTCCCCAAGGAACCATAGTCGTATTAGATGAAAAATTTTTCGATTACCCATACAAAGTAAACCATTCTGAAACCATCTTTAGTATGGAAGTCCAACAATTTTTGGGTTGGTGACTCCACTCCTGATTACGAACAACTTTCCACTACGAACTATAGCCGAATTCGGCCGAAAATTGGTGGTTGCGACCTGTTTATTTTGAATGGGTAATCGAGAATTTTTTGATCGAATTCGACTATGTTTCCTTGGGAAAATTTGTCCGTAATCAAGAGTGGATTAATCAGTTATAATGGGAATTACACGAATTGAAATTCACCCTGTATAGCCTGCAAGAAGACTGGAAGATTTGGTGGAGAGACTGAACCGGGCTCGCATAGTAACTTTGCCGCAAAGAAAATTGGATGGATTAGTCCCACAAGTGAAACGACTTCATTAGCTCCGTCTGAAGCCGACAGACGTTCAATATCAATGTATTATTTTTTTATTTTTTTATATGAGAGGGCGGCAAACGAGCATGCGGGTCACCTGATGGAAAGCAATCACCGCCGCCCATGGACACACCAAAAGAGTCACAGACGCGTATTATGTACGAAAATATTGTGTTTGTTATTAATCTATAAGATCATTGTTTTTATGGTTAACAAAGGGTTATTAACTGATTCAACGCCGTGATCACCTCCGGTAGTTTTCCATCTATGTACAGTAGTCAGTCAACGCGATTTGTAGGTATACCCAAAAAAGAAATTCAAGTTAAAACCATCAGATAGAACTTCTGGTTCGATAAGCAAACATATCAACGGAATGTGTATGAAGTGATATTATCACGGTTATCAGCCGTAGATGGGCCCAAAATTCAATTTAAAGTTGATCCACTTCAAATTCTCCGATTCCAGGCGAATCAGATTATTTTATCAATCATGCGTTGGCATCATCAACAGATTGCGCGGAATCGTGGCGCGTCCCTATTCTATTACCTAGAGACAATGTCAATACTGATGTGGTTTAGAGAAGTTCATCACTATAGACACCAATGTCAATTAATATATTTTTTTTTATGATTAACTGGATACGCCTTTGACCACAATCTCACCTGATGCTAAGTGAAGATGATGTCGAAGGTGGAAGCGTACTGACCCGGAAACCCCAACACATTTGGAGGACTGGCTACCTTATCGCTGACAACCGGAACACAACAATGCATTAACATTGCTGCTTGGCGGCAGATTTAGATAAGACGGTGGTAGCTAGCTAGGCGGACATTTGAAATGCCCTACCACCAACCAAACCGAGTACTAAAACTTGTACCGCTGGGGATCGAATCGTCAACCTAATATTTATTGAGCCACGGAGGCGGTTATCTGAACGTCCGGTTGATGCATGGCACGATCGTAGGGCTCTCCCATCTTTGGACAAGGAATCAGTCCAGCCTTCTGGGTACGATTTCACCAACCAGGGACTTGGGGTTAATTTTTAATTTTCCACTTTATTAAAACAAATTGTGTAATTATTATTACCACAGTTAGTACACTTTTTTTTCCTCACACATATAAGTGTATGTGGGGTTAACCTATATATAACCTAAGTGAGAGAGGGGTTGCGCTGAAAACCAGCGCTGTCAATTGATATACGACATATTGGTAGCAAATGCTGACGCCCAACCCCTTTGCCACAAATACATTTAATTATGCAAAATTATATACCTACGAAATTTTCTGTATTTGTTGGCAAAAAATACTTTTTCTTTCTTCCTTTCTAGTAAAGAAATATACTGTTTCCGTACTTATAAAGTAATAACAATCAGAATAAGTCACCAACACGTAAATGTGTCACTTATCTGTATAGATTTGGTACGTGCATCACTTCAGATAATTTCAACATTAAATAAAGAATTATTTAAGCTTCTTCACTTATTTATCTTCGGATTTGGGAGTGTCGGTTATCAATAAAATATTGATCATTATATCCTACTTTTCCGTAGGTTGCGTAATAGTTACAAGTGTTTCTAATATTCTTTTCACTCGTGACGTACTTAGTCGCATTTGCTATGTTCATCAATCGAAGTTAAGCAAACTCTTGCGCGAAAAGTCCTGGGACCAATAGGTATTTTAATTCAAACTCAAGTCGTTGGACCATAGATATCAGATAGTCAATAGACTGACAAATTCCTCAACCAGCACTTGGCCCGCGTAGTGGATTATGTTCTACATCTTCTGGGAACTAAACACATATTTATGATAGTGGATGTTAGGTACCCACAGGGTATCCAATACCTCCAGCAGACAGACAGACCAAAAGGTATTTCAAAAATTATCAATCATGATATTATTTGACTCTTCCACCGGTGGCGTCTATTTCACTTAACATCAGAGAGGGCTAACCGAAAAATATCAATTTGTGAATCTTAGTAGTGACTAAGTAGTGACCGGCGACCCGGAAACCCCTTCTTATTTTTGACTTTTTAATACTTTTGACATTTTAAAAATTGTTGTAAAATGTTCATGAACTCCTTATTTAAAGCCGCCCTGGGTGGTTTTTGTTCCGAATATGTACAGATTTTGAAGCATAACCATTGCCATCCAGCGAGATACTGAAGCTAGCATCTTCGTACAAAGTATGCAAAGCGTTCAATGTTGTGTTCTTGGGCACTCTCCCATACGGGCCGAGCCTGTGCCACTTTCTAAACTAAGTGAGGAGGTAACACCGGCTTTTTAGGTTAGTCGTTCAAATTTGGTTCTTTTGTTGTTTTTATTTTATAAAATTGTTTTTTTTTTAGTGAGTACCTGTCAAAAACCTACGCTCACCGATCTGTTTGTCTAGGTTACGCTTCTTACAGGAAATCCTTCATGTGATCTCACGCTTAGTTGCAGGCTTTACAAGGTCTTGATGGGTCCTGTTGGGTGGATTTAAATTGAAAAGAGGATAATTTCTGCTACATTCTATGTACATTATGTGGGTACATTATCACGATCTCGATTAGATACCATCCAGGAACTACTGGTACGTTTGAACAACTCCAGCGCATCTTAAGTGCAATACAAACACCAGTCCGTGGCAGATTATCTTTAAAACGAAATTATTGTACCATTATCTTGATAACGGACCTAACCTAGTTTAGGAGATAAAGGTTTTTGAGTGTGACCGATTTTGAGAAAAGTGATAAGTTATGTAAATAAGTATGTACGTGTTCAAAATAATCACCTGTTTGATGTTATCATTGTAAAATATTATAGCAGACGCATTTATGGTGGCAATTTATTCGTTTACAAGTACTTATATGTCGTCGACACTTTGTATTAGTCATAGGTACTTACACAGTAGGCTTCTTTCAAACCTCTACATAGATATAATTTGTCCACAGACCGACAAAAAAAGTAAGAAGGAGCGCTAACTGAACGTAAAGTGAATCCACTTTTCTAAACGTGTGTGAGTTACGAGTATATACGAGTATAAAATGACGTAAAAAAAGTATGACGACCTGTTTGGTGTAGTGGTTAGCAACTCTGACCACTATACCAAAAGCTTGCGGGTTCGAATCCCGCTAGGGTCAGTTTGTGTGATGAATACGGACATGTGTACCCGAGTTATGGATGTTTTCATTTATAATAAGTATTTATTTACAAAAAAAAAATGTAGTTATATAGTATATCAACCATCTGGTATCCACAACACAAGCTTATAGTTGCTTAAAGTGAAACTAGATGGCGCTGTGTGTGTGTTAAGGATATTTATTATTATTTATTATTATTATTATAAAAAGGTGTTAATGCATAATTTTCCGAAAATTTTCATGACGATTCTCAATTAATACAATACAATACAAATACACTTTTGCAATAATCAGAAAAGAGAATACAATTTACTTTTCGGAAAGTTATTGTTTGTTTTAAAAAGCAGGCAGGGACAAATAACTTATATATAGCTTTACACATTTCGGTCGATTAAGAGGGTTTATTCCGTCCAGTGGCGCCTTCATTGGAGAAATAAAGATTTCTTTTTAAATACAGCGTAAATCAAAATATAGTATTCTAACCTGCACTCGAAAAGCTTAAATAAAACATAAATAGCTTTAATTACCTACGGTTATTTTCGTGAATTTTATTTTTTTATTAAAGCGGCCTTTTTTATAATCGTAAATTCTGATTTACGATTATAAAAAAAAAGGCCGCTTCTATCTTGCCGGGAACCAAACGGCCTAAATTGTGGGTTAAACTGGAAAGACCGACTCGAAAAATTTTCATTCAGAAACCTATGAATTTCCGCTCGATGTCCAAAACAAAGATATCCCGCTATAGATTTCTCCGAAACAATTGAATGGACTCTGTTCATTCACTTCGATCATCGACTAACGGTGGTGTTGGTCTATCAAAGTCATAACCATCGTAATCTGGTCCCTGTCACCTTTATGTATTCCTCCTGATTTCTCTTATGTGCTGTTGTGTAGCGAGGTGTGGCGGGTCTTTTAATATTGGTAGTGGTAAGAGAATGTGTTGTCATTCCGCTCTCGTGGCCGGCTTCCGCGAAGCAATGCCATGTGCACGCAGCTGAATGAGCCCCTCTTGACCAACTTGTGTACGATTTGAAATTCCTGTGTAAATTTGAAGATAAGGGACTTCAATATCTATTAACTGTGGTGCTTATTAGCTGTCCCTAACACATATGATACTTTTGAATTTGAAGGACGTGAACATCTGACCTTCATAATGTGCAATACAATACAATACAAATACTGTTTAAAAATAATTTACAATAATTTTTAATGATAACAATAGAACACAATTAGGCGGTCTTGTCACTAAAAGCGATCTCTTCTAGACAACCCACAGCCATGGGACATTTGTAGGTAGAAAAACAGGTAGGTTGCACGATACTACCAACTAAAGAAATAATTATAGATAAGTATACATAAATATAATAATAATATCATATTAATAGACTTACTTACTAATATAAATATATAAATAAATATTTTTATAAACCGTTTTATAAACCTTTTGTCGTTTAGGCGGCGGTCAGAGGCAGTTAATTCGATGACTAAAGGTGTTATCCTATCAAAAATATTAATGCGTAAATTAACAAAACAACCGACTTCAGTAAGGTTCCACTCTCTGGTGCCGGAATGCATCATCAGGTCTTACCCAAATGTATACTATGGATCAACTCTGGTTGTAACCCTATATCAAACGAAAAAAACAATCATCAAAAGCGATTAATGATATTGACGAAAATATGGATGATGATAAAAAAAAAACGTACAGACGAATATAGAACCCCTTTTTACTCGACAGCCCCAAAAAGGAGGGTTATGTTTTTCGATTGTATGTATTTCTTACACCCAAAGGTTGCCTGGAAGAGATCGCTCTTAGTGACAAGGCCGCCTAATTGTACTCTTTTCAGTATTGCGCTTTGTAAAATGTATGTTCTCCTTTTGTGCAATAAAGTGTATTTGTATTGTATTGTGTTGTGTTGTGTTGTATTGTATTGTATGTAGTATGTATGTATGTACGTAGGTTTCTATGTTTCCTCCTGTGGACTAGACGGCTCGACCGATTTCGTCTTTCGATTCGCCTTGATCACTGGAGGGTCATTTTTATGGCGCCGGCAAAATTCAAATATCCTGTCGGGTTTCCTGATTTTTAAATATTTAAATAGTTATTTGAAGTCTCTTAAAAAAGATGGCATATTCTCAATTATTTGTCACTTAGACCTATAAGAGTGAGTGAGTCAGTGAATGCCATAATCCGCTTTTTTAAGGGTCATAATCTCAGGAACTATTAAAGCTACAGTTCTGAAACTTGCAATATTGTATAATTATAAGCATACCATCCTTCTTCTTCAATTTAAGAGCTATGCTCTTGTCGGTGGAGTAATTACCACGTCTCTCTGCTTTCCGTCCTCGATTTAACCTCTCGGTACGACGCGATATTCACATTGTCTTTACTCGGTCAAAGTAATTGCGCCCAGGTCCTCCCCTTCCTCTCTTACCCCGCAATCTTTCCCTCAATTATGTTCTTCAAAAAAAGCATTACCTGAGTAAAATAGTACATATGTATGTCAAATAGTTACTGAGTTATAGGGGGTGCAAAAGCAGCTAGAAATAGTTCATGTAAATAGCGGGGCGTAGTCCGTACGAGTCAAGTTTTTTTTGTACTAGCGTGCGCCTCGATTTTGAGCATAACAGTAAGGACATTTTCCTGCCCTTATCCCACCTAGGTGGGGTCGGCACAACATGTCATCCTCTTCCACTCTCCTCTATCACCCGTCATCTCCGTACTCACCCCTTTCACACACATATTATTCCTCACACATATCATTCCTCACACAGTCTACCCACACCTTCTTCGGTCATCCTCTACCTCTGTATCCCTCCACATTCATACTTAACACTCGTCTTGTTACGTGTAACATATTACTCCTCAACTTTTCTGTTATTGGCGCCACTTTTAGACTTCCTCTGATATACTCATTCCTGATCTCATCCATTCTAGTCACACCACACATCCATCTTAGCATTCTCATCTCTGCCACATGCATTCTACTTTCATCAGTTTCTTTCATAACAGTAAGGACAAAGTGTTTAATTATTGATTTTCTACAACGTTAGCGATCCGCATTGTGTCTCAAATCTGGGTGTGGTTTAGCGAAATGAAACACAAAGAATGTTATGATAAGCAATTGTAAGATTAATCATTATTTTATCAATAATCCTTATGACTGGGCCTCGGGGAAAACCGGCCAGTTCGGAGATGGTAACTCATTTCCTGATAACGTGGCCAATGCTGCTGACGTAATCTTACGAGAGAATGCTTGAAAACAAATGTTAGGCTAATTATAAGGTATGTATATGCATGATAAGTTACGTAACCAGGGTTCAGCTGGATTAATCACAGATAAGTAACACTTTTATAATCGAGATAGGAGATGTTTTGGATTTTACAGGAATCATTGTCTCTTGAGATGTGAGCTGCCGTGTAGCTGATATTGACAAGTGTATCACCAACCCTTCTTTAACCTTCGATGAAAAACAAGTGTTATGTGTTTGACAGCCGCTTTTTGGCGGGATCTCGGCGAGTGCAGTTGCAATTTTCTTTATAATTCTTATAATTTGTGCATTTTGACTTTTGAAGCTTAATAATGGCAGGATATTGTGCAGCAAAAGTTAGTGATTGATAGATAGATTGATGTATAAACAGCAGATTTGAGTGCGGTTTTTTTAATATTTAAAAATATTAAAAAAATAAGCCATGTTTCATGAAAATCGGTTATGCTGCTTCGAAAATATTTAGCTTGTAACACAGCTAATAATCGCTCGTTTTTTCGGGTGTTTTCTAAATGTTCAATTAATAGTTATTTCCCATGGGTTTCGTACTTAGATTATGTTTCGTAAGGCGACTAAACTTAATTAATGTAACCTAGAACTTTGTTCTTTACTGAGAGCCCCTAATAATATGCGATTATCAACCCTAGTTTGTGTGACGATAAGCTTAATCCTAAACCAATTCGATGAGGTATCAAGTTCCATGCTATCTATGCTATGAGATTGGCTTTTAAAAGGAGAAGGACATAAAAAGGCTTATATAAGGTATAGCAAAAAGAGGCTAATGTATTCTTCGTTAGCATGACATCGTATAACCATTGAAGGCTTCTGCAATCTCCAACTCTCCAGTCCCTGTAGCATGACAGGCGTGATAGGCGTTTATGTTCCTGCTCATTCACTTGGACGAAATGTACAACTATGCCAGTCTCAGTCGCGCGCGACAAACGCTGTTATGCTATGCAGACTGCAGTGGTCCATCACTAGTAAAGAATTTACCAGCTATACAAGACTGGGGAATATGACCAAAAGAGTCGGAGTCTAATCGCCTTGCTGAACCTGCTCTTTTAGAATGTCTCAGCACATCTTGCTTTTAAACGACTTTATAAAACATGATTCTTTTTCAAAGTCAGATGACCGGAGTATTAGGCCTTCTGCACACATATACCAGGAGGAAATACCAACCTATTATTGGCCAAATTAACGAACCCTCTTTTTCAAAGTGTCAAATAATCGAATTAGTCAAACTTCAAACTTCAAGCATTTTTTTCAACGTAAGATACATGATATCATTTGTTGAATGTCAATTTAATTCTACTGGAAATAAAAAAGGTTTATTGCATTTATCTGTCAGTCGGTATGTCCAAGCTACTACCCTTCGGAAAGGGAATTCATCTGTGGGAAAAGAAGCGGCGCAAGAAACCCACAGGATCAATCAATCAATCAAATACACTTTATTGCACAAAATTTTACAATACACTTCTTAAATATAGCTTCAAAAGAAAATAATAATTGTACAACCAGGCGGTCTTATCGCTATTAAGCGATTGATATTAAGGATCATTGTTGTCCTCTTTTTTTTTTAAATAAAGTATATAACTAATATAATTTTATAATTTTGGGGAGCTGGTCGAAGTACACCAAGCGTGTTTGTCATTCAGACGTAGTCACAAATTTTATAATAACCTTTTTTTTGCTAATTAATGTTATTTTGATATGATCTTTAAATTTTTTCTTAGTTAGATTAATGATATATATATATATATATTTATATAGTTTCTACTAAGTAGGTAAGTAACTAGTTAGGTGTGTTTGAGTCAGAAATCTACATATACGCGATGCGGGCGCAGATTAAGAAGTCATGGCATCTCGTCCCGGGGTGATCGATCGCGCATCTCCCAGGTTCTGCTGGCACAAGGTTCATCAGTATGGACACCGCAACGGAGGCCAATGGCCGCTGCTTCCTCACTCAAAGCCTTTTTACACTTCCTTTCGAGATGTGACTTCATTTGGTTTTTGGTAATTGCTATAGGTAGGTACCAGTGTCGATTCCTGGAGCATGCGTGTAGTCTTGGGTTGACTCGAGGCTATAGATGCATTATTAGTCAATAAGAATACCGAAATACGATTTATCAATTCTTTCTTTTATAAAAAAGTACTACTGATTAAATCTACATTACATACATATAAATTCAAATAGATTACCTAAATTTACTACTGTAATGTGTTTGTTAAGCGTGTAAACTATATTATTTAATACTAGCTATCGGCCCGCGGCTACGCCTGCGTGGAATAACTTTATCGCGGATATTTTTAATTTGTTTATCCCGCGGGAAATACTAACTTTATCGGAATAAGAAATATCCTATATTTCAATCCAGTGTATGTTCAACTTATATACCAAATTTCATCCAAATCCGTTCATCCGTTTCACCGTGATAGAGCAACAAAGAAACAAACAAACTTCCAAACTTTGGCTTTTTTTTATGCAGACGGGTTCGAACTTGACCTCAATCACACCTGAAAGTGAAGATGAGGTCGAAGGTGGAAGCGTACTGACCAGGAAACCCCAACACATTTGGGGGACTGGCTATCTTATCTCTGACAACCGGAACACAACAAAGCTATTCTGCCGCCAAGCATGCTGCTTGGCGGCAGATTTAGATAAGATGGTGGTAGATAGCCAGGCGGACATTTAAAATGCCCTAACCAAACCGAGTACTTAAACATGTACCCCGCTGGCGATCGAACCCGCGACCTCCGAATCGTAAACCCAATGTTGTTTACATTGAGCTACGGAGACAGTTATATAATTAGTTATTATTATTTATAATATTAGTTATTATTGTCGATATTATATTGTTGAAAACCCTGATTATTAACAATTTAAACTATCTTTAATTAATAAACTAAGTACTCAATACCTATGTTACCTAACCTATACTTTAATTTGTGAAGAGCGCCGACTCCTATAATACTTACGGGGCATCCTTTTTTTATCCACAATCAATCACACCTGATGTTAACTGAAGATGAGGCCGAAGGTGGTAGCGTACTGACCCGGAAACCCCATCGTATTTGGGGGACTGGCTATCTTATCTCTGACAACCAGAACACAACAATGCTATTAACATTGCTGTTTGGCGGCAGATTTAGATAAGATGGTGGTAGATAGCCAGGCGGACATTTAAAATGCCCTAACCAAACCGAGTACTTAAACATGTACCCCGCTGGCGATCGAACCCGCGACCTCCGAATCGTAAACCCAATGTTGTTTACATTGAGCTACGGAGACAGTTATATAATTAGTTATTATTATTTATAATATTAGTTAGATAAAGTAATTTAATTATTTGTTCATGTTTTGTTATGTCTTCGACTTAGAGATAGCGCTGGGAATTTGACAGATTGGTCTCGGTAACCGGTAGGTAGGCAGGGTGATATACATACCTAGGTACATTAGGTTCTAAACTATGAAGGAAGAAAAACTGTTTATTCGCTTCTTCGACACACATACAACAAATTCTTAGACAAATAATATATTGGAACACTCAGTGAAGTGTTGTAGCAGCGAAAAGGAAACGACTCAGCTTTATGTGAGCTATACTCTGTCGCAAACGAGAGCCATTTCCAGTATCCAATTTATGTGATGTGGTATCCTATCTGATAAAGTCTTTATGGTTATTGATATAAGAATACAGGTAAAGATAAAGAAAATAATAACTCGTGTAATTCAAAGGCTTAACTAACCGTCAAATTGCAAGGTTTAGAAAATATCAGAGAGTTTTTGTCATGAAGTTGCTAATCCATGTTTAAAATGCATATTTGCCACGCGTTTGACAAAAAATTTTGAATTTGATTGATTTTTTGACTACTTACATATTATATGTAAAAAGTGTTTTCATATCGAACAGTATCAAATTTTAACATGCTCTCCTCAATAGATTGCATGGTTGGTAGGATTTTTTCAATAGAATAATAAGAATAAATGTCCTACACATAGCGCCATCTAGTTCCACTCTAACCAACTAGACTTGTATTATGAATACCAGATGGTTGATACACTACACAAATCCATTTTTTTTTGTTGTAAATAAATACAATTATATAAATGAAAAACATCCATAACATGATGTCAATATTCATCATACAAACATATGCCCCTAGCGGGGATCAAACCCGTGACCTTTTGGTATAGCAGTAGAGTTTCTAACCAAACAGGTCGTCAGATTATGATTATGGATACCATGTGGGTGATATATTATTTTTTTTGTAAATATCACATATACAACAGCGTATGATACAAACGTATGCTCCTAGCGGGATTCGAACTCGCGACCTGTAGACTCTGGGTCTGTGTCTCTAACCACTACCCAAACAGGTCGTCAATGAATTTGTGAAAAACGTGGCCATTGAGAATGTAGATAGATATCTAGGTGTTTATTATCCACTTATATACGACGACCTGTTTGGTGTAGTGGTTAGAAACTCTGCTGCTATACCAAAAGGTCGCGGGTTCGAATCCCGATAGGGGCATATGTTTGTATGTTGAATACAGACATGTGTTCCCGAGTTATGGATGTTTTTCATTTCTAATTTGTATTTATTTACAAAAAAAATGTATTTGAGTAGTTTATCAACCATGTGGTATCTATAATACAAGTCTAGTTGCTTAGTGTGGAACTAGATGGCGCTGTGTGTATATGCAAAGATATTTATTATTATTTATACCTACTGAACCACGCAGGGCTGTAGGATCCAAGGATTATAAAGTTTTTAAAGGCCGCCAGCGTATTTGCTATCTTTTTCACATAAAAAAGGTATAAAAACATTTAACGTCCTCATAGACCAAACAATCGCCATGTCTGGGTCAGCACAATGGCGCCACTCGTAAAAGCCCTTTTCCTGCATTATGTATTGCCTTCATTTCGGATTTCTCTCACATGCCCTTAAATTCCGATGTGACAGCTATCGTGTAGACTATAGCACTATAGTCAGCTGTGTACTTAGGACAAATTTGAATTCAACTAGCGAAGACTGCGGGATGAGAATGTAATACACATTGATGTGTAAAAACAGAGATGCTCGTATCAGGATAGAGGTGCCATCGGCCCTTCTAAAGCGTGTCGTTATGGGTAAACAGAATATTATGCTATAATGTTAAATGAACAACTTGTGAGCTATTTAAATACTTTACGATTCTCGATATCAATTACATTCTGAAGAGTATCTGGTTATCTCATTTATCACCCGGCAATCTGACTGTTACATAAATGAGAAAACGTAACTATTATGCACGGTTATATATAACGTTAAAGGTTGCGTGGAAGAGATTGCTTTTAGTGATAAGGTCGCCAAATTGTACATTCTATTCTTACCACTTTCTGTAACTGTATTTTCTTTTCTGTTGTGTAATAAATTGTATTTGTATTGTATTGTTAGTTGGGCCACGTTAGAACATAGCCAATAGTAAATCAAATCAAAAAACTCTAATTAAAAAATGTTTATTTTCATTATCATACATAACCATCATATTTAGTGTTGGGGTTTTCTTGTAAGCATGTGGATACTTGTGTTAGAAAACCCCGCAAAATTTGTAAAGTTAATAGACCCCCCCTGGTTGGTTAGCCTTTCACCTATACTTATCACAGAAAGTTGCTAGCGAATTGAGACTAACTTAACCATTATTTTGTGTCGAGGATTTATCATTTTAGAACCGTCTCTAAAATCTCAGAGAGTCACAATAATTCTTTGGGAAACAATTTATTTTTGAGATTTGCTGATACGTACTAACATACAGACATATTTTCACCACCTTTTATTGTTTATTTATTAGTATATTTACACATAAAAAATCACAATAATAATAAATATAAGATCTAAAAACATCATTGAAATATCAGTAGCCGAATTGCCCCCAAAACCCAAAACTATAATGTAATCCAAAGCTTTTATATAAATTGAAAGAGCTTCGATATAAAGGGTCTGTCATCTAATCTATAAATTTTTCTTTGTCTATGATGGTTCGCGTATGATTGAACTGCTAACATCTTAGAATGAAGATATCTATCTTAGTTTAGTAGAATAATAAAATTGTTTTGTTTTGTCTTGGAGAGATAATGGGACTGCAGATTATGTGCACTGAATAGGTAAAAGGTATGGAAACTCCAAGTTTGTTATGGGACAGATCATTGCTCAAGAATACTGACGTCATTTACGATCCATAATTATCTAGTTCCAAACTAAGCAAAGCTTGTAGGTACTATGGATACTAAATATTCAAATTCAAAATTCAAAATATTTATTTTCATTCAAGCATAACATTTGTACACAATTGTGAGATTAAAACTTGTGTTAGGATACTCTGCTCTCCCATCTCGTAGTTTTTAGAGAAGATTTTTACTTTACCTACCTAATTGAAATTGAAAAACCTGGATTAGTTTGGTTAGTGCTTATATGTGAGTTGTAAATATAATATGAGAGGTTACTTGGTCAGATTATGTGTTTGTGTGCGTGTGTGTGTTTATGTATTTGTGTGTGTTTATGTATGTGTGTTTGTTTATGTATAGTATTTTATTTTAAAATTATAAGTGAGTAAGGAATTGCCATAAGGTACAAAAAGTGAAGGATAAAATAACGGATCATCATCTCAGCCCTTAACCCTTAAAAGCTATAGGGTTTGCTACACTTCTGAGTTTTTGTCGCAGTGCATTGCCATTTCTGTACCCCCCTAAGTGTAAAGGTCATAGCTCATTAGACCCACCCGGCACCCACTCCGCATCGCCTCGTCGCACGGAGTCCACTTGTTGTAAACAGGTGATCCACGGGTGGACGCCACGTTATCACGAATAAACGTCGCGCGGTCAACCAGAGGACCTACTGTCGTCAACCAGTGGACCCCGCTTGGTCAACGAGTGGACTTCGCTTGGTCTACGAATTTTCGAGTAGTCTGTTAACAATTGGCACTAGGTCTACGCGTGAAATCATTCGCGGGCAGCGCGCGGTCCACTCGGGACCCGCGCGTTGGCAATGCGCAGTCAACGCAAGGTAAGCATGCGAGCAACGAGCTGTCACCGAGTGGTCTACTCGCCGTCCGCGCGTGGAAGGCTTACGACTAAGACAATCCGGTGACGCTACGGAGTTGATGTAGTGAGCACATACCCCATATAAGTCCATATAAAGAATACTAACCGCACGAGGCGAGGCGGTGCGGAGTGGATGCCGGGTGGCTCTAATGAGCTATGACCTTAAACCTGCACGCGCAGGTTTGGCCACACGCTCGTTTCCCGGGTGTATCGACAACCATAATAGTCATAGTGCACTACTGATTTACAACGTGTTTACTTTTTTTATGTTTATTTGTTTAGTTTTGCGTGCAAAATGATGTTATTCGTTTGTATTATTAGATCATGAGTCATCTGCGGGAATGGGAAATGCGATAAGTACCGAAGAAATCTAAGCAAGGGAGATGTGGGATTTGCATACCCAAAAGAGGTAGAAAATGTTCCATGAAAATTCTCAAAGTGTACCAAATATATGCACCGAACATCGCAAAGTTGTATGTGATAATTGTACTTAAGGGCCTCTTAATACCTTTATGTAGTAATAAGTGTTGATTTTTGCATGCAAAGATTAAAATAGTTATTTGAAAAGGACTGAGAAGCCAAAGTTCATAAATATTTTACTATTTTTTTTGTGTCACTTCAAAGGAAAATTTCTATATATTTTTTATTTTAATATATTTTATTTTAGTAAGCTAGACTGAAGTTAATATAGTATACTAATGAGAAATAAAACAAAAATTTTTTTTTTTTGGATTCCCTCTAATATAGTATGCTCTTTAGGTCATATTTAAAATAAAAAAAATTACCGGTTTTTGTCAAAAATATTTACAAATAACTATCTGTACAACAAAGGTCCAAATTAACTGATAAAATGAAATTGTTTACAATTTCTTACAGTTAATCACCAAGTTTACCATTTTTTTTAAATTGGGCGGTTACACCCATTATAATCAGTCATAGTGGGTTATGTAATTTATTATAGCTCTTAAGGGTTAAATATCCCACTGCAGGGATATAGGTCCCTCGTATAAAGAAGAAGTATGGGTCATAGTCCACCACGCTGGCCCAATGCGGGTTGGGGACTTCACATGCCTTTGAATTATTTTTCTCAGGCCTGCCGGTTTCCTCGCTATGTTTTCCTTCACCGTTTAAAAGCAGTCGGATAAATGCACACAAGTAATTAAATTAAATTTAAAACTCATTGGTACATGGCTTGCCTAGGAATCGAACCCGGACCTCCCAAATTAGGAGACCGCGTTTTAACCTCTAAGCCACCGACGCTCTCCAATCGATAACGGATAAACATACATAAATATTTATATAAACATCCATGTCTCGGGAATAAATGTTCGTATTCATCACACAAACATTTACTCCTCGCGGGATTCGAACCCGCAACCGTTGGTTTCGCTGACAGGGTCAATATCCACTACACCAATCAATAAACGTGTAATGGAGTTCGGAATGAAAAGTGACGTATGGCGTTTCTCCAAATATCGTCCATCGACTTGACAAGATACTTTGACACGTGAAGTCAATGTGCGGTTAAGGCCATACCATATAGTGCCAAACAGATTTTACAAGCAAGAAGTGATTGACAGATGAAAATAACACACAATACTTATTTAAGTTGCTTGCTCACAAATTTATGGCAATGCAAATTTTATCCTCAAAACTTCTCGGGAGATGCGCTGGCGTCGCGTGCTGAATGTAAAATGGTCTGCAAGAGTTGGCATGCGCAGCGCGCTATGCGTTATTAAGTGAACCGACAGAGGGAGTGCATTTAGAAATATGTTATTTGTGTTTTATGGGTGTTGTGGCCGTGTGGTTCCCAGCAGAGTAGAATAAAACTAACCAATCTCTTCCCGTGAGTGTCGGAAGAGGTGACTAAGGGGTAGTGCGCATTACGTCAACGTCCCAAAAAATCTGCGACCGTGAACCCGCCTGCCCAGCGGTGCAATTAGGGTAAATCCTCCCATTGAAAGCGATACAGTTCGTGCCATGGGAGAGGCTTATGTTCAATAGTGAACTTTAATAGGCTAAATTCTATGTGGTTTCCATTTTCCCTCAGGCATTCCTTTTCAATTAAAATGGATTGTCGTTCAGTAACGAACATACAATTTCTTCATAAGCGTTTGGGTGTACCAGACTTAAGACCCGTATTAATAAACCGTTCTCAAGATTGAGATGCTCTTAAGTTGACGCTTGAGAATCTGTTGTATATTAAAACAGTACAAAAAAAATAGTATAGAGTCTGAAACGCGATCTCAATCTCAAGATTAATTTATTAATACGGCCCTAATAATGCTTAATACAACATCTACGGTTCACCTATCGAAATATACAGAAATGCACATGTGACAGGAGGTGAATCCATCGCCGTTAAAACGTGCAAATCTACAAATGAAAGTTTTTTGGTGGAAAGTCCCTTAGTCGCCAAAAGACATGGCTTCTATCCGTTTAATGTGCCGAAACCAAACGTCAAGTGTTCAAAATATTTATTATTTACTAGCTTTCCGACCGCAACTTCGTCCGCAAGGAAGATATCACCAAAATCTGTTCAGCAAAAAAATATGCCTATATGTTAATCCAGCTCCTAATCTGTCCACCAACCAAATTTCATTAAAATCCGACCAGCGGTTTAGGCGTGAAGAGGTAACATACAGACATACACACACAAATTTTCGCATTTATAATATTAGTTGGGATTTGTTGGGATAGTTGGGATTTCCTATTTTCAATTGTGTGTACAAATGAATTAGGGTAGAGTCAAAACGTAGGTATTAGGTTAGGTATTCTATTCTTATATTTGCCATGGGGTTGGACATACGCCCAAAGGCACCTCGACCCAATCGGGATCTTTTGTGCACTTCCCCTGCTTTCGCTCTCTCCTACTGCCAATTTATTGACTTCATGAGCCTTATAACACAGGCTAGTGGGAAGAGCATGTAGTCGCCGGGTTCGGGATACGCCTTACCCAAGTGGCGCATACGCCTTACGGCCACGGAATCGCAGTCACACAGAAGGTGCTTCATTGATTCCCTTTCTTTGTTGCATGCCCTGCAGGTTGAACTTTCAGCTAGGCCCATCTTGAATAAGAGATCCCTCGTTCCATAGTGACCAGTAAGCGCAGCCACCATGAAACGGGTTTGCTCTCTGTTCAACCTGCAGATTTTCTTGGTTAAACCTGCAACATTCTTGCCAATAAACATTTTTGAATGTGTAAGGCCGTCGAGTTTGCTCCACTCCTTAGTGTGTTGCTCTCTAATATGAGTATTCAAAACCATGTGTATGGTGCTCATAGAGAGTCCCACAAATGGCTCCGGTCCAATCAACGTTTGTTCCGAGCTTTAGATTAGGTTAGGTAGGTATCCTTGGCACGTAATCTTACCTCAAGTGAGATAGGTATGCAAACGACAAGCAATATCGTGTGGCTCATTGATAAGCGGCGAGATGCAACAATGCGGCATTATAATATGTTACCAAGAACGAGATGTTTACTCCGAGACGGGACGGACGGACAAGGTGGGTGTCGCTTTGGTCCGTCTGGGTTGACCCTCTATTTTTATGGATTATTTTTGCTAGGACTTATCGAAAAATATATTTCAATGCAAAAATGCAGCGCTGCGATTGCATATTATGTTAATTTTCATATTAAATGCAGCTAAGTCTAAATCCAAAAGGCAAATGAATACGAATTTTAGATACAATTTATGGTAAATTGAGCAAATAATATATCCCCAAAATAGGCAAGCGTGGTGGACTACGGCCCATACTCCCTCATATACGAAGAAAGGCCTATATTGCTACAGTGGGATGTTTACGGGGTGATGATGATGAGCAAATAAATTGAGTAGGTACCTACTTTTATCAATCGGAATATGTTCGTAATAGAGCGAACTTAAAATTTATCAATCTGTGGCACAGAACTTCTTCTAAATAGCATTTTTTTTATTTTTAAACAAAACAACACAGTACCTTCAAAGTTTTCTTACAATAAAATAAATGCAGCTTTGTCTGCAAGTATACAAGGTGAATTTGAATTTGTGTAATCCCCATTAACTGGTGACGTCACTCTTGATTACGAACAACTTTCCCCAAGGAACCATAGACGAATTCGACAAAAAAATTTCGATTACCCATACAAAGTAAACCATTCTAAAACCACCTTTAGTATGGAAGTCCAACAATTTTCGGCTGGTGACTCCACTCCTGATTACGCCCCACCTTGTACTAGGAACTATAGCTGAATTCAGCCAAAAATTGTTCCACTTCCATACGAAAGGTGTTTTTAGAATGGTTTACCTTGGGTAATCGAAAATATTTGATCGAATTCGTCTATGATTCCTTGGGGAAACTTGTTCGTAACCAGGAGTGGAGTCAGCAGTGAACAGGAATAACACGAATTAAATTTCACCCTGTATGTAGGTACTCCGATATATATTCCGATTCGATCCGATTATATAGTCTGTTATAATTTCATAATCACATTTCTTGTAGGTCAGCTCACATGCGTGTGTTATAAACGCAAATAGTGAAGTTATATTTTATAACCGCACTATTTGCTATGGCAAAGAACATAAGTCTCATACAGCCAAGTGATAACACCATCACCCCGGTGAATTAAATATCACTGATCTCCATGTGTTATGCAGATCAGTAATAAAATATGTTTCACATCTAATTCATGTAAAAGAATGATATCGCAATGACTCTAAAGTCAGGATTACAACACAACCGAAAATCTACTGGTTATACTTTCACAGCATATTACACACAACAGTCCTGTCTTCGGACTGTAAAAGGTTTTTACTCCATAAATGTTCCATTACATATCTATTTATTTAATGACTAAGTAAGCCGGTTTCGTTTTTGAGTAACATAGTAAAACTGGAATTATACTGCAATTTTAATTAATATTTAGCCTTTGTCCAGCAGTGGACGTCTTGCGGCTGATATGATGATGATTTAATTTTTTTGTTTGACATATAAAATTTTATTAAACAAGATTAGGTTTGGTAACAAAGGGAACACATCACATCACTGTGCCTTCAAACTCCTGGGAACGGGTTCTGAACAAATCTTCCGACAAATATTGATTTTTATTAAAGTCGTGTGATTGATCTGCTATCTATGTTTACATTTTGTTTGCAGGATAACTGGCGTCGGCGTCAAGTTTCGTAACTTAGTTATTTTGACGATTTTACAGTTGGTACCATTGTGGAAGTTATTCAATCTGATGGTCTTCATTACCTCGTAATTTTATTGTATTTAAAAGGTTATGTGTGGCTGGTGTAGGTCGTCAGAGCCCAGTTCGCTGATCAGATTTGCCACTTTGAGGAATTACAGTACTTTCCTGGCAACGACGGTTTTTTCTCATCCGGGTGTAGCAAGTGGATATTACGTTTGTGCATCTGTATTTCAAAGTATATATATAGGTTTTACAGTTTCAGCATGGGTTCTGTTCTACGCTGAAACCAGAACGTGTACACTCAAAATGCAGCCAGCCTTCTGGGTACGATTCATCAACTAGGGAATTGGGGCTAGTTTTTTATTTGTCACTTTCTTAAAACAAATTGTTGCATGTTATTTAAATAATTAATTAATTCAAAATGAATAACTTAATTTATATATTCCTGGTTATTTATTTATTCCAACGCTCCAAGTACTTTGCAAGGGATATTATTTATTTATTAGTTTTCTCAAAAATACCATGAAATGTTGCCAATAATCAGCAATCCGCAATCAGACATTTTAAGCATTGTCTGCCCTGGAGGGCTAATTTTGTAGTCTCCGCGAAATAGGATAGAATTTGGAAGCATAGAACTCCAATTTTACTTGGATTTGGAACTATCCATGGTTGTTCTGTGATAATTTTTGAAAGATAAATTTTTCCGACCATCGGAACGTCTGTACCAATGTCGTAATGGTTGCCACGTCGGCCCCAATTTCACGTCTAACTGCACTAAAAACCTGAACACATACGTTAAAACTTAAATATTTTCCAAACGGCTTAACCAAATGCAACAGGGCTAAGAACTTTTCCATCGTTTAGGCTTTAATATAAGAAATGGGACACACACACACACAACGCAGTTAAAGACATAACACCCGTCGTTTTTCTTCATGGATTAAAAATTACGAACTTCAGTCTGAAGATGATCAAGGAAAATAAAGCAATAAGGTAAAAATTCCAATATCATAACTGGACCAAAATTCCAAAAACCAATGGGGTAATCATTGACCACAGATTTCCATTTAAACACAGACCAACCACACATTTAAACGATAGACATCCTTATTCTGGGATTTGAGATTAGCGTAGCAGTTTTAAATTAGAATAATTAGAATATTAGAATAATTTATTGGATACAGAAATAAATATATTCAGTTACGAAATAGCGATGATAGCTCCCGAATTTCCTAACTGTAGTGGAGCTATAAACGCCCACCAAAGCGACAGCGTACCAAAGAATGTATAGCATGAAATAAAATTAATAGTAACACAACAGAACTAATAATGTAAGTATGACGACCTGTTTGGTGTAGCAACTTTGGCCACTATACCAAAATATTGCGGGTTCGAATCCCGCTAGGGGCATATGTTTGTGTGATGAATACGGATATTTGTACCCGAGTTATGGATGTTTTCATATAAAATAAGTATTTATTTCCAAAAAAAATGTATTTATGTAGTATATCAACCATGTGGTATCCACAACACAAGTCTATAGTTGCTTACTGTGGAACTAGATGGCGCTATGATATATTTTATAATATCATATTTTTTTTTATTTTTTTATTATATTAAGTATAACAACCCCACCAACAAGAAACAAAGAAAGACATAATTACAAAAAAATACTATCAACTAACAATCTATCAACAATGAAGTTTCTTAAGTGCATGCGAAATAGAACATTTTGATGATTTGTGAGTGAGTGGGACTTTTAGTATGATATAGAGGTATGGTATGGTAGAGATGGTATAAGGTTAGGTGGGTAGTTGGGGTATACAAACTCGACCGACCTTCTCTACACTAATTCCATACAAACCCAAACAACATCTACTCGTTGTTTCCCTGTGCAAAAATACACAATCATCAAAATATGTAATGCTTTTTCTTTGTAATCATGATAAACAGTAGTTTACCATAGTGAAACTACTGAACCGATTGCGCTGAAATTGCAATGAATGGGACCATTTGACGGTAGGTATCCCCTTTCATTTACTAACGAGAATCAGCCACCAAATCTCGGAGATATCGGTGTACATACATAAAAAAACACAAACGGCCGAATTGAGAACCACCTCCAGAAAAAAAAGCTCAGATCTCCTAAAACAATTTTCTAAATAATTAAAAAATGGCTACTTTATGTATTTTTTTTAATAGTTTATTGAATCGTAATATCTACCAGCCATGGCTTTTTTGCCCTCTGCCTATTACATTTACATCGTATTCAGAATAGGTCTGTACTATGACAATCGATTTCACCAGCGGCCATTGTATGCGGATTCTGCGTATCGAGAGATCACCAGCAGCGCGGGTGCAGCTTGAATACTAATCGATTCGCAAGCGACGCGAGATGGTGTGGCGAACGTGACGAATACTGCGGGTAATGTCGCTTGCATATCAAGCGTGTGGTGGTTAGATTATTTTCACCAGGCGATAGGTCTTTCACTTTCCCAGGAGCTGACTGTATCACCCTCTTATCTATTTCTATGCATCATTATGTGAGCCGCAGGCCGCCCACTGCTGAACATAGACCGCCCATAGCCACAGCGACTGGTTTGAAGCCGCCTGCATCCAGTGACTGCCTGCGACCTTTACTCGTGAGGAAGCTCCATCTCTGCCGGTGATTCGATGAAGTTTTGCCTTAATTGCTACGCTAGGCCAGCGGGTTTGTAATGACCACTCGAAGGGCTGTGGACCACTGTGGAACGACGTGCCATGAGACTTATAGGTGATAGTTCGATGACTGCTAAATTGCAGAGCCTTGAACACCGTCGCAAAGTCGCCTGTCTCTCAGTTTTTTACAGGATGCATTTCGGGGAGTGTGCGTTGGAATTACATAATCTTATTCCACCGTCACCCTTCCATCTTCGGACCACTAGGCGTGGGGAGGGATTCCACTCATATATAGTTAACATACCGAAGATTCGCACTAAGAAGTTCGATTCTTCATTCATCATCCGAACAGCCAAGGCATGGAACTCCCTTCCGGCGTCAGTCTTTCCTGAATCCTACAACCTTGGGATCTTCAAGAGCACAGTGAATAGGCATTTACTGAGATCGCGTGCTTCATCTTCGACCACATCGTCACTTTGTGAGAATGTGGTCAAACGCGAATCCAGTCAATCATAAAAAAAAGGGTTTTAGGTGAGCGAAGACGTCCCAAGATGTCAAAACAACTTTAGTCCTCTAGACATCTACGGAAGAAAATAAGTTGGATTTATTTAACTCTGCCGAAAACTACAGGGCGTTGTTTTGGTGTTTTTCTGAAGTTTAGAAGAGTCAATAAAATTTCAGGTATTTAGGTACTTCATTCCTGTTGTCCTCAGGTGAAAATGCATCTGTCACCGCCTCGTAAGGAAACACAAGGGGTTGATCCCTGCTACTAGGTTTGTTAGAGCATTTTTGAGCATCAACCTGGCTAGCTACCACCATCTTCACACTACCGCCAAACAGCTATGTTAATAGAATTGTTGTGTTCCGCGTACTTTAGATAACACAAGTCAGTCTCCTAGATAATTTAAGAATTCCCTGTTGATACTTTCGTTCCCAAATACAGGTTTTTTTTTGTGTACAACAGGTTAGCGCTTGGATTTAATCACAACTGACGTTAAATGAGCGTTGTTGGCTAGCGTTAAGACGCCGGCTCCCAATTTAGAATAGAATAGAATAATCTTTATTTGCTAAAAATACAACGCTAAAAATACAACAAAAATACAATGCTAAAAATATTTGCAACACAAGGTTGTTAATTATAAAATAAAGTATCACACATTTTACTAGGAACTGGCATGCAGAATAGAATTCATAATAAAATAATATATTTAAATACCTAAACAATTACAATCAAATAAAAAATTACAATAATAATCCATCAATAATAATACTAGGTTATTTGTGATAATAATAAAATGTCATGTTTAGGAGGTCCGAGTTCGATTCCCAGGCAGGCCATGTACCAATGAGTTTTTAAAATGTAATTTAATTAGTTATGTGCACTTATCTGATTGCTCTCGTAAACGGTGAAGGAAAATATCGTGAGGAAACCTGCATGCCTGAGAATTAAAATTCAAAGGCATGTGAAGTTCCCAACCCGCATTGGGCCAGCGTAGTGGACTATGGCCCATACTTCCTTAAATACGAGGGAATACCTATATCTCTGCAGTGGGATGTTGACGGGCTAATGATGATGATGTTAAATTTGAATGAGGACGAAGGTAGAACTGCGTTGACACGGAAGCCTGGCTATCTTATTTGAAAACCGCTGGAATACATCAACTATCAGTATTGCTGCTTGGCAGCAAACCTAAAGATGTCGATAAGTGCCCAGGGGGACATTTAAATATACCTTGCAACTATATAAATCGAGTATAAACAACGTCTACGTCAGCGTGTGAAATGACTCTTATCGCTTTTGTCGACATACAAGCATCGAATCCCGCATATGTTCAGGTGTAAAGGATAACAGAGTCAATTAACGGCATTCCTTCTGGAATTTTGTCTTTGAAAAACTACAGGTATTATGGTAAGTAGGGATTGTATATACTTATGCAATGTAATACTAAAATAAGTATAGTAATAAAACGGCGACCGTCGCAGGCCTTCTGTATCATTTCATCTGATTAAAATTGGTCTCTTAGACCTTAAATAAATCTGCATCTTACCGTAAGATATCCCGAGTGAAGAATTACCTTGTGAAACAAAGTCACCCACAAAGCTGCTTCCAATGTGGATAAGTGCGTAACATTCGCAATAGGAGTTCCTTTCTTCGTGACAAAATTTACAGATTGTTCATCCTGCATAAAGCAAATTGTATAACACATTCAGGTCGTGCGCAAAGCGACATATTGCTTAAGGAGAGATTTGTTATGTCTGAACATAGAGTAATTTTTATATATTTAATACCTGTCCAAACGTAA
Organism: Oegoconia quadripuncta; assembly: GCA_949316235.1. Taxonomy (NCBI): domain Eukaryota; kingdom Metazoa; phylum Arthropoda; class Insecta; order Lepidoptera; family Autostichidae; genus Oegoconia; species Oegoconia quadripuncta. The sequence goes on along the minus strand of OX438741.1, from coordinate 8,424,870 downwards.
CCTTTATCTAATCACATTGAATATCTATGAAATTACTTTGAGAGAAATGCTATATTTTGATATGAGAAGATACCTAGGCTTGATATTGGAGATTATTCCTTACTCAACCGCTAATTTGCAACGTAGCCATGTAATATATACAGATTGCGTATTCCGATATCTGCGGAATCTATATCTTCATCATCCACATCGATATTACCATAAAAGCACATTACATTACACCACCCACGGATCTATCTCCCGTGTCCATCGGTCCGCGGGCCACTATCTAAATGAATCAAGCGCATTGGAGCGACAAACTATGTATCTCTTGCCTTCTCTTATATAATTTATTCAACGCCATCTAAAAGAGCGGTTTCTCACGCTTCATATGAGGCTTGTATGTGTATGTTACTTGTAAATGTGTTTGTAAAGGTTATGAATTTATCCTCTCAGGAATATTATTGTTCACTTTCAAAGCAGTCTCAATAGTCATGGGGCTAGAGTCGGTTTTCGATTGGATATAAAGAAGGCGTTTGAGGCGATTTGTCGGTGTGTTGAAGATATGTAATTTATTTCATTAGGAGAAGGCAGGATACATGTCCCTCGATGTCTTCACGGCCCAGTGGCTTCTGGTCTGAACATGTCGAGACGGGAGGAAAAAACCTAATGGCCCCCACATCTTGGTGGTTATTTTATGCGAAACCGCCGCTCGGAGTCATTAAAGCCAATGGAAGAAACGCGTTGGCTTTTATCTTTTGTTCGACTTATTTCCGTTGGAATAAATTAGGCATCCACCTCGGTTTGCGTGGTTGACAATAAATTTCTGTAATAGTCTATTAATGTTCTGCTTACTAGTTGAGGTCTAATAGTAGTCGATGAAGTTATTTAAATAAAATGTACCATTTTACGTTTATTGCTTCATACTTATCTTCAAATTGAAGACGGCTACCATATCTATCCGTAATTTGCTTCTAAGTATTGTAAATTGTGCATCTGTTTAGATATTTAACCGTCTCTGTGACTCGATAAACGACGTAAGATTACAAAACTTAGATCGCGAATTCGATTCCCAGCTAGGACCAAGTTTAGTACACGATCATACAAAAATAATTGTGAATTAATCTTTGGAACGTTCCGGCGTGGGTAATCTATCAGACACAAATTCTGATTTTGACCGATTTGTGACTTCTATCTACACTGGCACTGGCAACTACAGATATTAGGATATCTGTAGTTACCAATTTCGTTGTATTTTCAAATTTTATTTTGGGGGTGCAACCGTAGTGAACCTCTCGGCGATATTCAGTATAACTACTTATAATTTATTTCTTTGTATGAATCACAAATTGTAACAAAGCCCTTGAGATTTTTGTTCATTGATCTTTGGAGAGTTAGCCTTATAGCAAGAATTTTAGCTATTATCCCATGAAATATAAAATTTTTAGCCGACTTTAAAAATGGAGGAGGTTCTCAAATTCAACTGCCTTTTTTAATGTTTTTTTTATGCACAATGGATTTGCACTTGGCCGCAATCACACCTGATGTTGAGTGAAGATGAAGTCGAAGGTGGAAGCGTACTGACCCGGAAACTCCAACACATTTGGGGGACTGGCTATCTTATTTCTGACAATCGGAACACAACAACGCTATTAACATTGCAACTTGGCGGCAGATTTAGATAAGATAGTGGTAGCTTTAAAATGCTCTACCACCAACCAAACCAAGTACTTAAACATATACCCCGCTGGGTATCGAGTTCGTGACCTCCATATCGTAAACCCAATGTTGTTTATATTGAGCCACGGAGGCGGTTAAAATTACTTACAATTCATTTCTTTGTTTGAATCACAAATTGTAACAAAGGCAGCTCCTGAGATTTTTGTTCATCCTTCTTTGGAGAGTCAGCCTTGTGAACAGCAAGAATTTTAGCTATTATCCTATAAAATATAAAATTTTTAGCCTACTTAAAAAATGGAGGAAGTTCTCAAATGCAACTGTATTTTTTTAATGGTTGTTACGCGATATTTAATAATGACTTTTTTCGATAGGATTTACCGCCAGAGTTTACACGTATACTTGGTGAAGATCTGATGCCCTCCGGAGATGGAGAACAAAATCTTACACAAGTAGGTTGTTGTGCCAATTTTTGGCAGTTCAATTAATTAATTTGAATTTCAAAGGTTTCCCAATATATTTGATTATTTTTATTTATTTATTTACTTATTTACATACAATCAACAGCATTATTGCATAAATTATATTATAGTAAACTAATACCAAACTTATGCCAATTAGTGATTCTTATTATGTTACTGACAATAGTTATCGTTATAATTGAGTGGGTAACGTTTTAATTATATTACAAGTAAATTGGTACTTTTACATTAAGTAATATACGAGTCGTTACGTTAGTCAGTCTAAATTGCATAGTGATAAAAGTCAAACTAAAGTTTAAGTCAAAGATTTACTATATAAATACAATATAAATATATATATTCCTACTTAAATGTGTCTATTCCATTAAGTTTGTCTAAATCCTAGTCTTCCATTGATCATGACTTAATCGTATCTACACAAAATACTTCTTCATTTCCTTTGAATCAACACCGTCAAAAACTTAACACCTAATAAACAATAACTGTTCTATCATACAGAACCTCTTATTACTGTAGTCGGATAATACCTTTGTCCTTTTGTTTTCTCAGAGTATTTTATATTAAGGATGCTATATAAACATTTATGTTGGGTGGATCGCCCGGGGCGAGATGAGGTCTCCAGCCGTCTCGCTCGGCTGCCTCCGAGGGTCGGATGCCTGCTGCCTTCAAATATACGAGTGTGTCTACATTTTTTTATCTTTTTATGTACTTCAAGGATAACATTATGGTGTGTTTACAATGTGTTATTTCGTTATCGTAACCTATGATATTTCCCGGTGGTGGTAATCTTGAAATCTGGCTTGGGAAGAGCTCTTAGGTAAAGTGAAGGAATTGCGCGTTTAACTAATTAACTAGCTAACTACTTGCATAGTATTAGGTCCTTACTTATGAAATGGGCGTTTTGTATGAAGAATTTCATTAAGACTGTTTTCTCCATACAATTATTTTTGATTTTTTTTTGGGAACGGCAAATCCAAATTTAGCTAAACTTTGTGTGTATTATCGGATAACATTAAGTTAAGTATAGGCAGCGTTAATTTTTAAAAGTAACCGCTTTATAAAAGTTTCAGTGAATCTAAGAAATGATTATGGGAAGCACATGAAAAGAGCTCTGTTCAATTTTTTTTTATTATGTAATTTAGCCCGGAAATTAAAAAATATTTCATATGAAACCTTGAAACAATATTCAATTTTCCAAATAAAAAACATATTTGGATATAGCTTTGAAAATCGCAGGAATTGGTACCTACATAATGATTAACGAAGAAAAAAACTCCAATTGCATAGGTAAGAACCTAATATATATTTAAGTTGTCACTTAAATAGTTTGTCAATTATGATGTAACTACTTTCGCCCGCAGCGTCGGCTGCATGGAACAACTTAATCTCGGATATGTTTTTGTTTATTCAAACTACCTACTCACTTTATCGGGATAAAAAATACTGTATGTTTATCAGTAAGTTCTATTTTTTTGATTTAATTGAGCAACAAATACACAAACAAACATCCAAACTTTCACGTTTATAATATAGTTAGAAGTCAGGTTTCATCCAAGTCGGTTCATTCGTTTGGCCGTGATTGACTAACAAACATACAAACAAGAACAATTTGACTATCGAACAATTTGCAGATATAAAGTGTGACGCATTTCAATATACAACCTGTATAAGTAGGTAATCATTACATGAGGTGATGAAGGTGATGAATGCGTAGGTTAAATTGCAATGCAATACAATACAAATACATTTTATTGCAGAACAGAACAAAAATAATGACATTTCGCTCATTGAGGATTTGAGGATTTTGAGGTACCTACAGTGACTCTATCACCGTGGAAAAGTATTATCGCTTCATCTTATTTATGTCATTTTAACATCAGACATTCATCGTCAAAAGCGAAGCAACTTCTCTATTGTAGAGGCTTAGGTACCTTGAATTATATTGGTAAAGCTTCATTCAAAACTCATTCTCTCTCTTCAATTTAAGAACTATGCTCTTGTAGGTGGAGTAAAGGAAAAAGTAAATGCCGTTTCGTATCAGGAAGTCAAAGAAAAGGCGGATTATAGAGAAGTATGGAAAGGACTCCACTGATAAGATGGAAGACTTGAAGAGATCCTGCAGATGTTTAATGAGAAGAGAGTGGTTAAAGATCATTGACAATGGAATGGGAAAGATGCTGGGTCATTTGATACGAGACGGCAAATTTTTTCGAAACTCATTGCAAGTCAAAAATATTTTTAAAGTGAAAAACAACATGCAACCAGATTCACATAAACATATTAATGTTTTATGCAAACTATTCTCAGAGCTAAAAACGAGACGAACGAAACAAAAATGAAAGAAAACAAACAAAAGAAGATGAACGTCCGGCGATTGGTGGACGCGACGTTGCCGTTCATGTATTCCGCCGAGATGCGCAGCGATCGATACGTCTCCCACTAGCGCATTTTCACAATAAGCTCTCTCTTTCCAGACATGTCCGCAGGATCGTCTCGCTTCAAGACCCAACTGAGATAATTTTATCTGAAAGCTTTGAACTTGGAACGTGAGTTCTTTTTCAATTGAATCACCAATGGTAACGTAAGCTGCAGCAACCAGTAGACTTTTAAATTTTTTTGCAACTTTCCTTTCCTCGTTATTACATATCTACTGCATAATGTGTATGTATAAGAATTCCATATCGTCATCATATCAACTACAAATAGGATTGCCATTTTTTTTTACAAAATATAAAATTATATAGGTCGAAGATGAAACAGTATTTTTGAAAAATTAACAGTATTTTATTACTTTAATGTTTTGAATAAGTACATAATTTATTAGAGCTTCTCGCACAACTTATCAATTTTGTGGCATTTTTGAAAGATTCGTAAGCCTCTATACATTTTTTTTTTAATAATGTTCGCCTTAATAATCACAGAATTCTATTAATAACGTATTTTTGCGTAAATTTTATTTCTAAATCATTTAATTTACGAAATTTGCTGTGTGTGTGTGTGTTTATACCTAAGGCGTGGTCCGATTTGAGTGAGGTTTTTATTTTTGATTAAACTAGAGGAGGGGTTCTTAGCCTGTTCAGCTGTCTCGAAGATATTTAACTTTTACACTGTTTTTAGGATTAACTGGATACGCGTTTGACCACAATCTCGCCTGATGGAAAGTGATATGGCCGAAGGTGAAGCACGCGATCTCAGTAGATCTATTCACCCATGCTCTTGATGATCCCAAGGTTGTTGGATTCTGAAAATACTGACGCCGGAAGGGAGTTCCATGCCTTGCCTGTTCGCATTATGAGTCGAGTTGCTTTTTATACCTAGATGATATCATAATTCTTAGTTCCTCGAGGGATTTCTAAATTTTCAATTTGTGTTTTATTTTCTGAACTTCAAACTATCCGTAAAATATGTAAAATAATTGTGTAAGTATACTTTACCTACAAATAAGTGTAACTCAAGTAAATAATCTAATCGTGATAAAGGTTTGTTCTCGGTATCTGATCTCTCACAGCGGGGTCGATGGGGTCAAGGTTACCATTGTCCATTGTTCTCCCGTTTACTAGATCGAGAGCAGTTTTGGGACAAAAACTCGGATGCAGTACATTATTCTATGTTATTATGTGGTTAAGCTAATTTTAGTTAAAAATAATGTACTTACCTAATAGGTAAATAAGTATTAGGTCCTTACTTATGAAATTGGCGTTTTGTATGAAGAATTTCATTAAGACCATACCTTTTTGATTTTTTTTTTGGGAACGTCAAATCCAAATTTAGCTAAACTTTGTGCGTATTATCGGATAACATTAAGTTAAGTATAGGCAGCGTTAATTTTTAAAAGTAACCGCTTTATAAAAGTTTCAGCCAATCTAAGAAATTAGTATGGGAAGCACATGAAAAGAGCTCTGTTCAAATTTTTTTTATTATGTGATTTAGCCCAGAAATTAAAAAATATTTCATGTGAAACCTTGAAATAATATTCAATTTTCCAAATAAACAAATTTGGATATAGCTTTGAAAATCGCAGGAATTGGTACATATGATATATCTGAGAACAAAAACTCCAACTTCATAGGTAAAGACCCAATATAAGTATAGAAACTTCACGACATGTAAATCCGAAGATTTTGAAAACGGACTGATTTTAGAAAGATGAAACAAGAGAGATACTCGGTTGAAATCGTGGCATCCCTTGTTGTCCTATAATGATGATGATACAGACGGACAAACAGACATACATAATCTACTCATACAAAGGTTATAGTATAACATTTTGTTCGGAGGCGGAATAAATAAGTAACAGTCGAACGCACGTCCAGCGTTACACCAAAAAGCCACGAAAATTTGAAGTCGACTGCACCTATCTTACATTGAGAATAGAAATTTAACATTCACGGCAATGCAGGAAAACTTTTTATTAAAAATCTAATAGATAGGATTTATACACTTATAAAAGCTTAGGCTTTATAGGCCACAGCGATCTTTGCATAAGGCGGACACGCAAAGGTCACTCACATCGTCGACGGTTCGTTCGACACCTTTAAGCGATCTTATCGGAATCCATTTTCATTACGATATTTATTGTAAGTAGGTATAGTGATTCTCTGATCACATCTGCTTATGATTACACCTATGTTCAATTTCAAAGGGATGATGGGGAAATATTTTAATTGATGTATTTAACAAATTTTACTAAAAGAAAATTATAAGATAAATTGCCTCCATTGATAAGTAACTTGCCTAAGCCGAGAATCTAATCGAGAAAACTATTAGTCATCTGTGTGTGTAATACTTTGGCCCGTATTAATATACCGTTCTTAAGATTCAGAAGACTTTAAGTTGATGCTTGATAATCTGTTGCATATTAAAACAGTACCAAAAAAATTGTATTGAGACTGAGACGCGACCTCAATCTTAAGATCGATTTATTAATACGGCCCTTACTGTGTCTTTAAAGTAATCATATTTAAAATGCGCAGACACAATTGAAAATCAATTGTTCCCGGGTCTTAAAGTTCGACGTCTCTGGGAATAATAAAGAAACACTAAAGACGCATTTATTCCTTTTTCAAAATAAATAGATATATTTTAAAGCAGTGTATTTCGCATGGATCTGCTGCCATTTTGTCAGATTTCATACTGAAATCGTAACTTGAAAAGAAAGATGTCTCTACCTTTTAAAAAAAAATCTATGCTCGAAAAGGCATAACCAACAAAATTTTGAAGTAGTCAAACGAGGTAGTTCTGTCCCATGTCTAAACACGACGGGTGTTATGTGTTTCAAGGCGGGTCGGGTGGCGATTCACACCACAAACGGTTCGCACCGCGGTGTGAAACGACCCATTCAATTTTTGAAGAGCCCCTTTCGCACCGGTGGTGTGAATCGCCACCTGCAAATTTTTAATGGGTCGATTCGCACCACAAGGTAAATGACCTTTGATTCGGAAGTTGATTCTGTTTCGGACTCATAATAAAAATATTTCACCTAGGTAAATAGAAAAGTAGTAAGTAAAAATGTATAAATCATTTTTTAACATAATAGATTGCTTTACTTTTATTATTATAAAGAAGTAAATATACTCAACGTTAAAAATATTTTTTTTACTAAAAATTAAGCTTCTATGTATACTGGCTAGACTAGAGAATTACTACAATATAACCACAAAATAAATACAAAGTATTATTTATGATTATTTGTGATTATTTTAAGATTATCTATTTAGCCTACAAAGATTAGTTTAAGATTCATCATCATCATCTGTGAAACGACCCATTCAATTTTTGAAGAGCCCCTCTTCAAAAATTGAATGGGTCGTTTCACACCGCGGTGCGAACCGTTTGTGGTGTGAATCGCCACCCGACCCTTCAAGGCGTGGTGTATGTACAGTCAGCTGCAGAGAAACCAGACCCCCCTATTCACATAATGGCTGGTTTCTCTGCTGACTGTACGTGTGTTTGTCGGATGTAACTCAGTAATGCGTGATGCGATTTTAATACGGTTTTTTTTTATATGAAAGACAAAACGAACGGACAGGTTCCTAGCCATGTTTGATGAAAATTGGTGAAGCCGTTTCGCAGAAAAGCTTTTAACACTGTTATTTGGTGTATTCGATGATACCATAGTCTTTCGAGGTTTTTCAATTTTTTTATATATTTAAAATTATAGCCAGAGATACGTTCTTAGCTATGTTTGATGGGAGTCGGATTATCCGTTTCGCACACTATCTTTTGGTCTAGTCTGTAGTCTCATTAATTCAATTAAATTCAGTTAAATTTTCTAAATTTCCAAATTGTGGTCATATTGACTGGATTTGAGTTTAATCACAATAGTATATGTTTTAAATATTTATTTATTTATTTACTTTTTGGATGACTTACAGACTTACTCGTATATAAACAACGGAAAAAAAGCTATCAGTAAAAACAATGCTTATAAAAAATCTCCGCTAATATACATATAAACTACTCTCCATAGTATACATAGCACACAGCAATATTAGATCTGTACCTATAAGTAGGTATTACAAATAAATATTACAATGCTGCGAAAGTTTACAATGAAAAGGGATAAGAACAAAAAAGAAAAGAAAAATTGCCGTATCAATGTACGCGTAAGTCGAGAAAAAGATTTTGTTTAATGCTACGCCTGCAGTAGAACGATTGTACCTTCGGGATTGTGCAGTGAGAATTTCTCATTATTTTGAACCTTTAAAGTTTAAGCGATGATCAAATAAATATAAGACTTGTCACGATTGATAACTAGTATATTATATAGGTACTTTCACCACCCTCAGGTGCTAAATAACGGTCGAGAGCAACTGTCTCAAGAGAAAGGGAGTGTATAGGTTTAGTCGCGTGCGCAGAACGCGGGTAGAGTCATATGGATAATAGAGGGGACGTTACTGGATTTTTAGAATTCTTTTTTGGACTTCAGTCACAGAATTAATATAGTACTAACGTACTTTAGTACCAATTTAAGTATACAACCAAAAAATTCTACAGCATCTTTTGTAATTTGCGGGCGTCTATTGCTGGATTTTTTTACCATAAACTCTATCGTATGATCTACATACATACACTCCCTAAACATTACCCTCCTTCCTGGGGAAGTCGGGTATAAAACCAAACATAATACGGGACAGGACGTATCTTTGATTATGGATGTATTGGTGACATTGCATCGCCTTTTTGAGGAATAATCAGTCTCAGATATAAGATAGCCTGTTATAAGATTGGGTTTCCGGGTCAGTACGCTTCCATGTTCGACCTCATCTTTACGTAACATCAGGTGTGATTGAGGTAAAGTGCTAACCCGTTGTGCATAAAAATTGTATGTTCTATTCTAGTATATTATCAACACTAGTTTGACAGGTGCGCAGGCGTACATCGGCTTTGAGAAAAAATGGCGTCCGCGGGGGAGCGGCGAACGTGTGATGACCCCTTCTCATCGTGATCAACTTTTATTGAAGCATCATCGTTGTACGTGTTATGGTGTTAACAGACCTGACATTCTCCTTGGAAATTTGGTTTGAGACAACGTTGTCTGCCTCTAAAGATACCACTTAGTATTTCATACATAATTAGTTATTTAGAAATTACCCGCGGCATTTTATAACCCCGTTAGGATCCTTTAATGTAGGGACACACCTGCGGAAGGTACTGCGCCGACAGTTCGGCGAGTGAATTATTGGTCGTACTATTCGGTTGGTATGACACACCGAACGCACCGAACGCGCAATTACGCGGCGCGCGGCGTCTAGTTCAGCGCGTTACGGGACGGATAATACATGTCTGTGTCGTTGGTGGTCACTAAAAGAGACGAAATACACTTGTACTGAAAGATAGAGGTTAGTCATTGCTGAACAGGTACGAGACGTTGCCGCTCTTCGCTTTGAAAGCATACGCTGAACGTTCAACTACCCTGGCCGAACATTCGGTCGCGTAACCCGTCGCGTGATGTGTGCAAAATACATTGAAGGCGTTTTACAAAACGTTCGAAACGCTGAATGCCGCGTAATTTCGGCTGATGTGTATAGGTAACCTGCGAAACATTGCGAGCGAATTCGGCCGAATTTCGGCGCCGTACCTTCCGCAGGTGTGTCGCTACACTTAAATGTGAAACCTAAGTCTGTGGTTTTGTAGCGCTAAAATGGTTGATCGGATTTGAAAACTATTTTTTGTTTTCGAAAGCTGGTATTTGCGATATCGTTCTTAGTCATGTTTTGAGTCTGTTCCAAGATGTATTTAGCTCTTTTTTTTTTTAATAATAATAATAACTTTATTTGCAAAAAGTTTACAGTTTTATCTTATAATCTAAGTAAAGCTAGTTAATTTTTAACCGACTTCAAAAAAGGAGGAGGTTCTGTATTCGGGGCGTATTTTTTTTTAAATGTATTTATGTCAATAATATAGCCTCTGATGCCGAACTAGGTTGAAAAACCTGTATTTCAGCCCATCATACAGTGCCCTTCCCCATAGGACAGTATCACCAGCCATTAATAATCATTACTTAAAACTTATAAGAATATCATTATTGACTATTGAATAAGAAGGGACTCAACTTGAGTTTCGACTTTATTACAATAAAAATTCTATTGTGTCTCAAGCGGTATCTCAAAACATGTCACAATTATCGACTAACTGAATATAGTATAAGAGGTTAAAAAAGTCTTTACATGGTTGGTTTGTTTATCTGTATGTCATTTTCGTTTCGAGAGACTATGAGCATGGGTTTAAATAAGTATTCCAACGGGAAACAGGTGTGAGCATATGTATGTATAACTATTGTCTGGCTCTCTTTCAATTCTCGGTTCCTTATACGAGATGGATGAATATTATTTCATATTTTAAATTTATTAAAGACTCTAAGGCCCGTATTAATAAACCGTTGTCAAGATTAAGATGACCTTAAATTGACGCTTGAGAATCTGTTGTACCTTAAAACAGTATCAAAAATTTGTATTGAGACTGAGACGCGACCTCAATCTCAACATCGATTTATTAATCCTACAGAATTTCATGTTTTTGCCATCGACTCGATATAAGAAGATTAAAGACTCGATGGTGATTTGATTATTGTCAGTTTTCGAGTTAGCCGCCTGCGTGGCTCAATGTAAACAACATTGGGTTTACGATTCGGAGGTCGTGGGTTCGATCCCCAGCGGGGTACATATTTAAGTACTCGGTTTGGTTGGTGGTAGGGCATTTTAAATGTCCGCCTGGCTAGCTACCACCATCTTATCTAAATCTGCCGCCAAGCAGCAATGTTAATACCATTGTTGTGTTCCGGCTGTCAGAGATAAGATAGCCAGTCCCCCAAATTAGATGAGATTTCCGGGTCAGTACGCTTCCACCTTCGGCCTCATCTTCACTTAACATCAGGTGTGATTGAAGGCAAGTACGAACCCGTCGTGCATAAAAAAAAAGCCGCTGTTTCACAATTAATTTTATTAGTTATTTATATTTGACTTCAAGGCGGTAATAAAGCCATTTTAAATAAATTGGAATCGACTGCAGGTGGTCGAAAAGGCCCCTTCATCTAATGGTCGTCATCAAATGCCTTTAGAATAATAATAAAGATAACTTACATGTCAGTAAACAGTTAGCATGGAGCCCTCATATGTAAAGCCCTTTAAATCGTAAGAAGTCTCGTTCGGAATATAAATATTTGAACTTTGTCCGTTACGTGGTAAATCTAAAGTTTAGTCGTGAATTTGAAATCGAACGTGGAATAGAAAGCACCCTGTAGTCTTGTGCGATCTAACTGTCTTCTAAAGTCCAGAAAAGGAGGTGATAATGTGTGGTCCTTGATAACTATGTGTTTGTGGATAACTATTCTGGTCCCTGCTGACAATGGCGAAAGAATGTTGCCTCGCGAATACGAAATTATTTAAAATTACTTATTACCCACATTAAATCATTATTGCCTTATAATTTTTAATAAACAACGCCCCGATGGTTATTAAAAATGCGTGTGCAGTCTGTTTTATATTAAAGACATATTGTTGAACAAACTTACTTTATTATTTATAATAAATAAATAAATATCCTTAGACATACAGCGCCATCTAGTTCCACAGTAAGCAACTATAGCCTTGCGTTGTGGATACCAGATGGTTGATATACTACATAAATACATTTTTTTTTGAAAATAAATACTCATTATAATTGAAAACATCCATAACTCGGGTACACATGCCCATATTCATCACACAAACATTATGCCGCTAGCGGGATTCGAACCCGCAACCTTTTGGTATAGGGGTCAAAGTTGCTAACCACTACACCAAACAGGTCGTCAAATTTATAACGACGACGTTGGTCATACGACGTTTCGCGGCTTTACCATAAAATGTATCATATGACACTACAGGTATCAAGACGAATCTAACGAGACCATGCGCATTGAAATCGATCAAGTCGTTTAGGCTACAGGATGCGTCAAAGGAACGGACATACATGCACTCGAAAAACATTAAAACTACAGTAGGCGTATGTCATAGGTATTTAGTACTTCACTGGGCGTTGTACCAGGTTAGGTGCCGTACGAATAAGTTATATGTACTTATCAAATTATTATTAGGCTCCGCTCGGTCACTGACATTTATGTACAGGTTGTATATTATATAAATCTGCAGATACAAAGAGCTCTCGGCCCACGGCGCAAACGATAATATTTGGCTTATAAAAATGAAAATATTATCAGTAACAGATCTTTGAGTGGTGCTGTTTTGTCTGTGGCTCGTGCTCATTCCAAACAGAGCGCACAGAAAGAATAATTGTTATTTAATATTTATAAAATGGCTTCATAATATAACCATCACTTATAGATATGGACTTATGGACGACCGGTTGGTGTAGTGGATAGTGACCCTGTCAGCGAAACCAACGGTTGCGGGTTCGAATCCCGCGACGGGTAAATGTTTGTATGATGAATACGAATATTTATTCCGGAGTCATGGATGTTTATATAAATATTTATGAATGTTTATCCGTTATCTGGTATCCATAGTACAAGCTTTGCTTACTTTGGAACTAGATGATTGGTGTAAACGTCCGAAATATTTATAATGTATTATTTATATTATATTATATTATATTATATTATATTATATTATATTATATTATATTATATTATATTATATTATATTATATTATATTATATTATATTATATTATATTATATTATATTATATTATATTATATTATATTATATTATATTATATTATATTATATTATATTATATTATATTATATTATATTATATTATATTATATTATATCATATCATATCATATCATATCATATCATATCATATCATATCATATCATATCATATCATATCATATCATATCATATCATATCACATCACATCACATCACATCACATCACATCACATCACATCACATCACATCACATCACATCACATCACATCACATCACATCACATCACATCACATCACATCACATCACATCACATCACATCACATCACATCACATCACATCACATCACATCACATCACATCACATCACATCACATCACATCACATCACATCACATCACATCACATCACATCACATCACATCACATCACATCACATCACATCACATCACATCACATCACATCACATCACATCACATCACATCACATCACACCACACCACACCACACCACACCACACCACACCACACCACACCACACCACACCTTCCGATCATATCATATCATATCATATCATATCCCTTCATGCCTTTATAATCAATCATGTCATTATATCATATTTTAAGTCCATTGCCGGACTTATCCATTTTCAAGTGTCCGACTTTACAAGACTATTTATGATACTTATTGTTCTCTCCGGATGAAACACTCGTATGTTCAACCGCCTCCGTGGCTCAATGTAAACAACATTGGGTTTACGATTCGGAGGTCGCGGGTTCGATTCCCAGCGGGATACACGTACTCGGTTTGGTTGATGGTAGGGCATTTTAAATGTCCGCCTGGCTAGCTACCACCATCTTATCTAAATCTACCGCCAAGCAGCAATGTTAATAGCATTGTTGTGTTCCGGTTAATCGACCTCATCTTCATTTAACATTAGGTGTGATTGAGGTCAAGTACCAACCCGTTGTGAATAAAAAAAATGAAAATGCCACTAGATGGCCATTCATCCAACTGAAAAGTTACTTAACTTACTTAATCATTTTCGAGATGAAAAGCAAGCAAGCCTCTCAAGGTGAATGTTAAAAATAACCACATTGCCTACTACAAAAAAAGAAATGCTGTATTTTTTTTGTGGTATAATTAATTATCTATAAAGTGATGTTAGACCTTACGCACGTCGAATCTCCATTTTTTTTTAAATCTTATTTTAAGGAGCTTAGTCGAAAGCGACATATTTACATATTTTTGGCTGCTAGAGACGCAGGGTGTGCTAGAGCCCTATTGCATCCACCTAATTACTCATATATTATTGTTTATAACTACGTCTCTTCTATAATACTCGTTACGGGAAACTCCATTATTACCTATTAGTAATATATTAATTTTTAAATTTTCCCGTTGGTTTTTATCCACTCTATCAAATCAGGAATAATAATTTTTCGCAATTCGATTTCTAAAAATGTATAATTAAACCGTAGTTCCGTCCGCCGACAAGATAGCCCCCTTTCCCTTCCACTTCCGGGGGCTGAGGGGACAAGACCTCATTTCCGGGGAACCCTTCGAGGGGAGTCAATGTGGCGCAGTTGCTATGGTGTTTGCGTATTGTTGAGGGTTGAACGGAGCAAAGATTATGAAGTCGCAACATTGGTTTCAAAAATATATATACATTCATATAAATACACTTCGGTTATTTTAAGAAGGTATGTGTTTTTGTTGCGCAGTCGCATTGGCTATAGAGAAGTTAAGTAATGTCCGGCGCGGTCATTCCTTAGTTGATCACTATTGGCTTAACTTACTTTTTAAAAAAGCTTCTTTAACTGAGGTTGTCTGGAAGAAATCGCTATCAGCGATAAGACCGCCTTTGTACACTTCATCATCTATGTTAAATGTTCTTTGTATTTTATTTTTGTGTGCAATAAAGAATTTAATAATAATAATAATCAGTATGTATTATTATGTATATATTATGTATGTGTGTTTGTATGTATTCAATTAACGTATGTATTTATATGGGTGATTTATTTATTTTATTAAAATTAGTTTACCGTGCACGCTACCTACATGTCATGTGCATAATGCTTCCTAACCCAAAGGTTGCCTGGAAGAGATCGCTTTTAGTGATAAGGCCGCCAAATTGTACTATCCCCTTTTTCTTATTTCTTTTTATGCTTCTTATTGTTGTACAATAAAGAATATTTTGTTGTTTGTTTGTTTGTTGTTGTTGTTAATAATAATATTGTCATTTTAGACGAGTGTTTCTGTACCTCTACGGGCATGCTATAGTCATTGGTCCCAGTTGTTTTCAATAGAGCAGTGGCGTGCCTAAATTTCAAAATAGGGCAAGCCCGTCATATGACGGCATGCTGACATACATATCATTTTTGTTCTGCAGAAGCGTGCTATTCGTGCCATTTATAAATTAGGACCTACAGTGTCTCTTAGACATAAGTTTAAGGAAATTAATATCTTAACAATGACTTCTCAATATATTTATGAGAATTTGTTATATGCAAAAAAAAACTTTGTTCGCTAAAATAGGCACAATGTTAATACAAGGAATAAGAACCAGTTATCTGTTTATGTTAGTAGACTTCACAAAGTTAGTAACTCCTTCAAAGGGCAATGTATACGCTTTTATAATAAGGTTCCTGTAGACATTTAAAATTTGCCTCTAAATAAATTTAAAGCAATCATAAAACAGAAATCATTAGCAAAAGGCTATTATAAAATCACTGACTATTTCAATGATAAGCAAGCATGGACATAGCTGTCTTATTATTCATATAATTATCAAATCACAAATTGTAACCAATAATCTGTTTAAAAGAGCGACCCTAGAGTTTCTTGCTCGTTCTTCTCTGGGGAGTTGTGAATGAGTCGTAAATTTAAATGTAATATTAATAATGACGTTTTCAAGTGATAATTTTATCCTATGAAATAAAATATTTTGATTTGATTTCAGTTGATTTATGGTGTGTTTTTTTACACAGTAAATGAAATTAAATAGGTACATATGGTTGCCTATTTTCTCTTCAGTCTGCAGTTTCATATGCCCTTGCTTGTTATTTAAATTGTCAAAACCGGGTGTAGCTACATACCAATTACAAATTATTGTCGATCCATGAAGTTGATATTCCTGATCTAGTATTTTAGTAAAGCAAGCCAGGATTTTGGGCTTATATGAAGGTACCGCCACTGGAATAGAGCCCAATCGGTGGCCGACAGGAAGGCTTAAGACCATTCATAGTAATCATTTACATCTAGGGTTTAAAAGAAATAAAACACACGAAATAGGTTAATTGACAGGAACAGATTTATTTTTTCTTTAGGATTGTGTGACTTTGCTACTGCGTAGGTAATAGTCTCCCACCTTTCATTAAAGTAAAAAAATAAAAAGATTCAACCCAAAATTAAAATAATAATTAACAAATTAAAAGTTTATTACAAATAGGGCAACGTTGAGATGAAAGGGTCATTGTCAGGTGGCCGGCCACTAGTCATGTTTACTACTCCGTTTGGTTAGTGGTAGGACATTTTAAATGTCAGCCTGGCTGGTTATCAGAGATAAGATAGCTAGTCCCCTAAATAAGAGGTCTGTACGCTGCCACCTTCGATCTCATGAAGTGCTAACAGTGACGTTTTCTAATGTTGATAATTTTATCCTATGAAATAATAATAATTTTGATTTGATTTGCTAACCCGTTGTGTATAAAAAAAACCTTTTTTAGCAACATTCAGCTCCCAAAAGGTCAAAGTTCCATGGCTCATTGTTCCAATTAGAGGCGGCATTTAAAATAAAGACACAATTAATCCTACGATCCATTTTGCGCGCCGCAAACTCGTTTAATTCGGACCTCATTATAATTTGTCACAATAAAATTCATTCTAAGCTATTTGAATTGTTAATGTCCCATTCCACAGGCAACGTGGTTTGTTTAGGTAGATGTAAAAACAGACCAAGAAACGAATTTTATTTCTTCAGTTTGCTGTTACATCAAGTTAAATAGGTTAAATCCGAATCGGGACTTGGACAATGAGGGTTTACTCTGGGCCTAATCTGGTTTCAATCTTTCTTTCATGCCTAACTCTCATCTTATGGAAAGCGACAATGTGGCCGCAGATGAAGCACGCGAATTCAGTAGATGCCTACTCGCCCTGCTCTACAAGATCCGAAGGTTCGGTCCAATTCAGGAAAGTCCTATGGCTTGGCTGTGCAAATTCTAAATCTCAACGGAAGTTTCGTCACCTAACTTTTCGATGAAAGAAGAGTATCCAAGATAATGCAAACCTGATTATTTCTGTTGTTAATGACTCTACTTTACCTTACTGAAGCCGTATTTAAAAAAAAAATAATTTTTGACACTCTACACCTACGAGTACATCACTATATTCTCGAGTAAATAAATGCTTATTTACCTAGGTACTTACACGTGATGATACTTTACTGTGAAGTAAAAAAAATCCCCCTTTTTCTTTTTTCTAACTCCAAATTTTGTTCTTATATCATACCAGCAAGTATTAATGGACTCTGAGAAACAAATGACGATGACAGACAGACGGATAATTACCGACATTATAGTGCCCCGTTTTCCCGGTCTTGGTACAGAAACATGAAACTTTCCTGTTGATACTTTATAGTACCAACAAGAAAGTAACAATTTTATATGTTATAAAAAAGAAATACATACGGCCGAGCTTTTTAATTTATTGAATGATTGAAGTCGGTTGGAAAAGAAGACAAATGTAAGAGTCAGTAAATAGAATCACAATGACACATATCTTTTGACAATTTCGCATGTCCAACTATTATTATCTGAGACACGAGACGTACCAGCGAGAAATCCCGAATTCCACGGTCTTGCTGTCGGCTATAGGTACTTATTGTAGCGTTTTGACATAACACGTTGTCAGTCAAGTAAATTTATGGCCTAGGTCCTTGATATGGGTTACCCTTCAAAATAATTCGGATACATGATAGATTAGATCGTTCTGGGTTAGTATGTTAGATATGGTTCAGTGAAACCATAAGTATTTTGTTATAGACACATCGCAATATTATGAAACCTTCATATGCTGGGATCTGTGGATGCAACTAGGAAAATACATTTATAGTTCTTGATCAAGCGATTTTCTCAGTGCGTTTTATTTTAAATTGCTTAACAGGTAATAACAGTCAAAGGTTCCCGGCAGAATAAAATGGACTCACCATCTCCTCCCATGGGTGTCGTTAAAGGCGACTAAGAGATCACGAGGTTATTATCAAAGCCCAATGAAGGGCAGCAGCGCTGCTAAGCTCACAAACGTCTACTATCGTCAACCCGCCTGCCCAGCATGGCAATTGGGTCAAATCCCATGGAAAGTGATGCAAATCTCGCCAATACCATAGGCTGTTGATGATGATAATAGACATTTAAAAAAAACAGACTATTAGATAGAGAATAACGTAGATGTGTCTCAACAATTTCACTAGCTTTTAGGGGGCAAAACGACACTCTTGCTGTCCCGTCCAAATTTCCCCGTCTGTCACTGTCCCGGGGCATTCCCACAGAAATGTACTACAAATCTAGAGATACCTACGTATGAAGTTGTGTTACTGTCTATTATAAATATTACTCTGTGGTAGTGCCCTGTGGTTGCTACTCGAGGGGAGGTAGGTACACGCACCCCACACATGTCGGATTTTAGCTCTAAACGTGTCGATAATAACTGCAACCCTCAGTAAATCTATAGTAAATCGGGCAGAAAGGTCATGCGCACCCTCACAACGGAATCATTGAATCATTGTTGATATGATTATCAGAATAATACGTATTTTTGGTGTTTTGACAGTAGGGCTGCGTGTAGATTCAACGACCAATATATCATACATGCCTATTGCCTCGTGGTTGTAAACACTGACAGCGCGCGTTAAGCTATAAGGTCCAAGCCACTCAGTGTATGTAGAGGTAGAACACTATATTCAGGATCAGATCAGAAATGAGATGATTGATTGCTCCCTGATACAACAATAGCTGACATAGGTGGCCGTCAGCTACAATAAGCTGGCTCACAGGTTTGCACGATTTAATAGGTCAGTTAAATTGATACTTTTTAAAGCGTTGCGCCAGTGTATGGTTAGCCCACAGAGGCCGTAGAGCGATCTGCATATTCAATACAATAAAACGGTTTTAAAGGAATGAATTGAAGGTGATGTTGAGGCTGTAGTAGGGCTGTGACGCATCGGCTATGTTTGCAGAGGTGCAGAGACCAATGATTTCGCTGATATCATACGCAAGCACAGGACCTCAATGCAAGCATGCTTACGTGCAAGCACTGACGTTGTAACGAGGTGTACAACCTCTTCTAAATTCCGTCTTCTTTTCGGTAATCTCTTTGGCGTTTTCTTTTTTGGAACATTATTCAAAATTCTGAATTCTAAATTATTTTCAAAAACTAGTCAGTCTTGACGCAGCTTGCGAGCTAGACTATTATTTCCATTCTTCCTTTATTTCTTTAAATTATTATAACAGTATTCAGTTTTACAAGTGCCTATACCTTATTCCTGTCCTTCATCGTTCGTCAGTGGCTGCAGTCCTGGTAGGGGCCTGAAACCTGCGACCCTGAACCTCATCATCTCTCTACGGCGCCCATTACCCATATCTACCTACGGCAGCTGAGAGTGTCGCAGAACCGCGACATTGGCGCCTCAACGTTCCCTACCAGGTAGCAGCCCACCACATTTTTCTTCGTGTCATCCCGGTTTGTGCTCTTCACTACGTGTCATCCAGCATTTCCACATTTCTCCCGTCATCATCTCTACACCTCCGTTTCTTCACCTTCTCTCCGGCCAGACTTCAGCTCAAGATCTACGTTAAGGACATTAAGTGTTGTGTTTCATATTATTCAGTGTTTTTATATTGTAAAGTGTTTTTATATTTTATTTGTAAGTATACCATTTTTCAATTTTTTTTTTTCCAAATTCTAAAAGCCGCCATCGGCATACGTACCTACATATTTTGATTTCTCTTTTGGCCTAATTTGAATTGTTTATTCGTTTTATTTTTCACGTTCGCCATCATTCATGTAACATTTAGTACCTTTTCCATTCTCATTATATTTTATTTATTTTAGGCAGGTTTCCTACTTACCTACCTAGCTTTGTATCAATTGTTTTCACGGTAAGTCCCATACCGCCTGAAAACAATTAGATTTAATAATAGGGGAGAGTTATTTCTAAATTATATCCTTTTTCATACAATTTCATACGTAACTTTGTTGAGTGGTCATAATTTGTCAGTGTCAATTGTAATTTTTCTGACGCATATTTTTCTTTTTTCAGTTTATGGCTTTCTCTTTAGTTTTTTTTTTTTGATACATTTTTCTTTTGACACAATATTGTTCTGAGCTACTGTCAAGTATCTTTAATTGTTCTGACACCTTTTCTCTCGTTTAGTAATACCTACTTCTTTAATTTTTTTCGGATCAGTATAAATTACTTTTTACTTTTTTTGGTATAAATTTTACTTCCAATTATTCTGAGCGAACTCAAAATGGACCCGGCTTTATTGAATAAGCCCGAGTTAATTTATGAGCTTAAAGTTCGGGATATCCTTTTTGATTCCTCATCAACAGCAGCAGACTTACGTTCCCTTCTCTGCACGAACATCCATCTTCCTTCTTCTTTAAGCCCCTTCCCAGTTGAGACAGATTTGGCGGAACTTCAAAAATGCCTGACCTTTTCGTCCGGACAGTAGGGTTTTGATAGTTTGTAAGAATAGTCCTGACGTAGGCGTGGTAGGGTTTGTTTGCTGTAATGAAAGGAATAGACTCCATTCACACTAGGCACTTTATGATACCGTATTTATTCATTCATATGGTTATAGTTTATTTATTTCCGAGCGGGTTGTGACTCCCTAAATAAGCCTTTCACTCAGAGCGGGTTGTGACTCTGTCAAAAATTAGCCTTCACTCGGAGCGGGTTGTGACTCTGTCAAAATTAACCTTCACTCAGAGCGGGTTGTGACTCTGTAAAAATAAGCCAACGCTGTCCTCTTTTTCCAGTCTCGGTGTGTCTCCCTTCCTTCCCCAGTTGAGCGTCTTTGTATAGGGCCAACTGTTTTCTCAGTCGATATCGATTGTTGGAGTTTCCGTGGGCCGTAGACATCTATTTTATGTATTTAAGTATCGGTTTATTAATATCCCAAGTATATAAAGTGCAGAGTTGTTGATAAGCTGTCTCCTCTTGTGTACCTTTTGGAGGACTCTGAGTCATACCTTTGTGTAAAAATGTATTTATTCCATCGTGTAAATTTTACTCATGCATCATATTTCTGCATCTGGAATTCAAAGTCGGTGATATGGTTTGGAAACGTTTTCATACCATTAGTTCGGCAGACAAATACTATTCAGCAAAGTTAGCTCCTAAATTTATCAAATGTTTTATTACTGGCAAACGTTCTCCACTCATCTACGACCTTTCGGACACCTCTGGCAAGCCTTTAGGTACTTGGCATGTCAGAGATCTAAAACCAATTTCTTTTCGACATTAACCTTATTTTTCTCGTATATGACTCTCCACCTGTAAATATTGTATTATATTTTCGCATCTCACTCACCCTTTTGGATATTCATACTCCTTCATAATTTTGAGTATTTAAGGACTCATTATAGCCTATGGCTCTTCTCGTTTATTCTTTTCATTAAGAATTTCAGAGCGGTAACCAACTCTTTAAATAAGCCTATGGCACTTATATTGGTGACAGTTTCTTGTTACCATCTAACTAGTTTTACTTTGTTAGTATTACGCTTTGCGTCTAATTTTAGTTTCTACGAGGGTCTCTCACAAGCCTTTCGGATGTTTTTTTTTTTTTTTAATTATCACTTTTTTTTACAATTACGGATAATTTCTTTGTCCACTTTTGGGGTACGATTCTGGAGTTCAATTTCTTATAATTATTTTGAACTCTTTTTATCTGGTCTCTGTTCTGCTTACGTACCAGAGACGTTTGTATGGGATGAATGTTTGTTTGTGTGTGTGATTGGATCGTTCCCATGTAAATAAGTTTCACCTTCTAAATTTTTCCATTAACTCTTTCACTTCACTCATCCCTCATCTACCATTCATTACTTTTGTTTGTTTTTATACCCTCATTGTCTTTATATTCTTTTAGTTTATACTTTGCTTTTTCTCTAGAAGGATAAGCCTTTGTTTCTATATCTCAGGCTTCTCCTTCCAGGGCGGAGCGGGGTATTGTAACGAGGTGTACAACCTCTTCTAAATTCCGTCTTCTTTTCGGTAATCTCTTTGGCGTTTTCTTTTTTGGAACATTATTCAAAATTCTGAATTCTAAATTATTTTCAAAAACTAGTCAGTCTTGACGCAGCTTGCGAGCTAGACTATTATTTCCATTCTTCCTTTATTTCTTTAAATTATTATAACAGTATTCAGTTTTACAAGTGCCTATACCTTATTCCTGTCCTTCATCGTTCGTCAGTGGCTGCAGTCCTGGTAGGGGCCTGAAACCTGCGACCCTGAACCTCATCATCTCTCTACGGCGCCCATTACCCATATCTACCTACGGCAGCTGAGAGTGTCGCAGAACCGCGACAACGTCATCCTAAATAGAAACCCAGATCAAAAAAATTTACTTCACTAACGCTAGTACGTAAGTTAGCGTTTGTATTTACTAACACTTATTACAAATAATATTAATAACATGAATATGAGAGAATTAATAAGCTGGGGTGGCAATGGGCTGGTCACATTTTGATGTCGAAGTCATGGTCGTTGAGGAAAACAAGTTCAAGAGTTTGGAAAAATGTTTTATGGGACACCACCTCTTAGGGTCTAGACAGACGGTCTGCAATCCAACTGCAATCCGACTGCCAAATGGCAGTTCAGATGCAGTTTGAATGCAGTTGGCTCGACTGCAATCAAACTGCACGTCGACGGGCAGTTGGCGTGCAGTTTGATTGCAGTCTGAGTGCAGTTACAATGACTGCACACCGACTGCAATAAAACTGCACGTTGACGGGCAGTTGGCGTGCAGTTTCATTGCAGTCGCGTCAATTGCATTCAAACTGCACCTGAACTGCGATTCAAAGATTTTTATAGAGTATACAAAATCAGTGCCATTACCACACCACTACCGCCCCCCGCCACCGCACGCACTCGTTCCTGCCCCGCTCACCCGTGCCTGCCCCGCGAGTGCCCGCGCATCTAATGTTTGTTCGTTCAGTGACAGAGAGATCATTAGAGAGTGCGTACGTGTCGTTCGTTCGTTAATCAAATAAAAATGGCCAGCGAAGAAGAAGACAATGTTTTGAATGATACCGAGTCGTTTGATACTGATGCATTTATAAGTGCCATAAAATCGTCACCCTGTATTTGGAACTACAAGGTTGAATCTTATAGTAACAAAGTGGAAAAAAGCAAAGCATGGGCCACTATTTGCGAAATGTTTACGCCGGGCTTTGAAGAAAAGAGTAAGGGTCTAGACAGACGGTCTGCAATCCAACTGCAATCCGACTGCCAAATGGCAGTTCAGATGCAGTTTGAATGCAGTTGGCTCGACTGCAATCAAACTGCACGTCGACGGGCAGTTGGCGTGCAGTTTGATTGCAGTCTGAGTGCAGTTACAATGACTGCACACCGACTGCAATAAAACTGCACGTTGACGGGCAGTTGGCGTGCAGTTTCATTGCAGTCGCGTCAATTGCATTCAAACTGCACCTGAACTGCGATTCAAAGATTTTTATAGAGTATACAAAATCAGTGCCATTACCACACCACTACCGCCCCCCGCCACCGCACGCACTCGTTCCTGCCCCGCTCACCCGTGCCTGCCCCGCGAGTGCCCGCGCATCTAATGTTTGTTCGTTCAGTGACAGAGAGATCATTAGAGAGTGCGTACGTGTCGTTCGTTCGTTAATCAAATAAAAATGGCCAGCGAAGAAGAAGACAATGTTTTGAATGATACCGAGTCGTTTGATACTGATGCATTTATAAGTGCCATAAAATCGTCACCCTGTATTTGGAACTACAAGGTTGAATCTTATAGTAACAAAGTGGAAAAAAGCAAAGCATGGGCCACTATTTGCGAAATGTTTACGCCGGGCTTTGAAGAAAAGAGTAAGAAGGAGAAGAATAACATTGGTAAGTAAACTCAATTAATATTTTATTAATATAATACTATAAATCAAAAACTATAATAACAGTTTGACATATTAAATCATATTCGTTTAATTCATTTGCCATTCGAGTTTGCCTTCATTCATAAAATAATCAGTAAAAAAAAATCTTATACCTTCGGGTGAACTACGGTATCTTTCATCACTGTCTATTATTATATTTTCTAATGGTTGTGTCAAAGTATCTTCAAAATTATACCCATCTCTTTCTCGGACAAAGTTATGCAAAACACAACAAGCTTTTATTATTTCTTTCGCATACTTTGGTTTATGGTCGATAGGTCTGTGAAAAATACGCCATTTGTTTGCGAGAATTCCAAATGAACATTCAATAAATCTCCTGGCCCGTGATAGACGATAATTAAAAATTCTTTTTGCAACACTTAACTGTTTGCCTGCGTAAGGGCGCATTACACTTTTAGAAATTGAAAAGGCTTCATCGCCTACAAAAATATACGGCACTGAATTTTCAGGTGCCGGGATTTTTAATGTTTTTTGCTGAAGTTTTTCATACAAAATGCTTTCTTCAAATATTGTAGAATCAGAACATCTTCCATAAGAACCTATGTCAACAAATGTAAACATGTAATTGCTGTCGCAAGTGGCTAGTAATATCATTGAGAAGTATTTTTTGTAGTTGTAATATGAGGAACCAGTGTTTCGAGGTTTTTTTAGCCTTATGTGCTTACCATCAATAGCACCGAGACAATATGGAAAGTTTGCTCTATTATTAAAACCTTTTGCTATGTTTTTCCACTTGTCTTCAGTCAGTTCTGGCATAACTATATCTTTTAAGGAAATCCATATGTTGCTACACACATCTATGATTATCTCTCTTATTGTGCTTACTCCATGTCGATAAGCCCAGTGCAAATCATCAATAGAACATCCACTTGCTAAATATCTGAAAAAAAATCACACTAATTGTTTAAAAAATATTATTTTCAGCTTTACAACTTCAAAAGAAGTGGAAACTACTACGAGATAATTTTACTCGATATGAAAAGAAAATTAACATGATGAAAAGTGGATCAGCGAGTTCCAACTTAAGACCGTGCACATATCATCAACAGTTACTTTTTTTGAAAGACCTACAAGATAGAGGCGAAAGATCGTCCAATTTGGATTCCACCCCTGAAGAGCCCCCAAGTGTAGAAAAAAATACGAAAAAAAAGACTATTAGTAAACGTAAGTCCCAAAATTCAGAAGACGAGCTGATCGAAAAGTTAACTAAAAGAGTCAATAAGAAAATAAATGACGATGAAGAAGAAAGAGATGAAGACCGATTATTCCTTCTTTCTTTGTGTAAAGACTTTAAAAGGATTCCGGATCATTTTAAACTGGAAGCTAAGGCTGATTTTATAAATACAATAAAAAAATATACAGCCCAATATAATGTACCAGGACCGCCACATCAGTCTATCAATGATTTCAGAGGTTATTTTACTTCAAATGTGAACTACAACACGGCCTCGACTTCAAATGTACCTCCTATCCAACAGGAGACTTTCAGTCGACCAGCAACTACAGAATCCCAATATAGTAATATTGCCTCACCTGACAATTACAGCGATGATGGTAGCACGTCGTACTTAAAGGACATATTTTGATAACTTTTTTAATTTACAAATTTCGCAATAATGTAACTATTTCATGTAATTTAATTCATAACTCCTAGCTACTTCATTATTACCTAACGGTGTTTTAAAGAATTATTTTGTAAGAACTTTGTAAGAATTTTCATTTTTTTTACTGTAGAACTTTTAAAGTTTTTTTGAGAAGAAAGAATTAATTGTTGTGCTCTTGACTGTACACTGTAAAACTAAGTTAAAGATAGGCAGAAGATTAAAAATTCGTAATAACGTTTTTGGTTTTGTTTAAATATGTGAACTGCTTACCTCAAAGTGATTGCAATCCTCTCTTCTGCTGATATACTTTTTCTCATTGTGGTATCTTGTCGGCATATTTTATTTTTTAAGATGTCTGTTAATTCATCAAAACTCTTTCTAGACATTCGAAAATATTTGTGAAAACATTTTTCCTGTGTTCTGATTTTTGGTATTAAAGTATAAAAATCACCTTCGTGTTTGTATTGTAATATTAATTGAACCCATGTCTCCCGATTTTTAGCTTTTTTGGCTTTACGAGTACGACGACGGCGAAGTAAAAGAAACAGCAAAGCTTCGTCATATCTCATCATAAAATTATTTGACAACACGTGTATACTCTTATAAATTCCGGCGAGCACTGATTTTGTATACTCTATAAAAATCTTTGAACATTTGAGTTACCTCGCATCGCAGTTCAGGTGCAGTTTGAATGCAATTGACGCGACTGCAATGAAACTGCACGCCAACTGCCCGTCAACGTGCAGTTTTATTGCAGTCGGTGTGCAGTCATTGTAACTGCACTCAGACTGCAATCAAACTGCACGCCAACTGCCCGTCGACGTGCAGTTTGATTGCAGTCGAGCCAACTGCATTCAAACTGCATCTGAACTGCCATTTGGCAGTCGGATTGCAGTTGGATTGCAGACCGTCTGTCTAGACCCTTAGATGATGTGCCGATACCTCTATTAAAATTTGGTATGTATTTTCTTGATTTTTTCCTCAATACTTTTATCACCGATATTGTGACCGATTTTTTGTAGGACATGTACGTTCCATTTTTCTCCTACAAAAAATCGGTCACCGATTGTCGGCCGTGGGCGGGAGCCTTATTCCGCATGATTTTCCCAGCCCAACGATAGTTGGGATATATTGTTTGACATATTATTTGTAAATTGACAAACGCTTGAAGTTTGACCATATTAAAGATAAAGATACTTCTACGTTTGAATCGTTGGTCATTTAATGATCTTACATTATATTTGGTTGCAAATTCTTCACTACTTTTGAGGTATTCTGCAAGGTATTCACCCAAATAACTAATACATCTACCGATTAGAGAAAAATTCTAAGTCTAAATAGTAGATTATTCCAGAGACGCAAACAAAAGCGTCAGCAAATGTACATAGAGTAGGTACCACAAGTAGCTATTATGTACACGGCGATTCTTCTGGGAAGCGAGCGCGGCGGTTGCCGTGGCAACGCGTCGCATCAACATGCCGCTCGTTGGTGTACACACCGACGCGCACACAAACACACGTGTGAATACACAGGTGACCTGTTTGGGTTGGGGGACACCAAGCGCAGAAATAACAAGCGTGAATTCTGAGTCTTGACGAGTGGTACGTGGTATATGCAAGCTTTTCGCCTTAGAAAGCTGATTGCGTGGATAACACTATAGAATTAAATACCGTACCGAGATCATCTCCACTCAACAGAACCTGTGCGCTCTAAGACGAATGACAACCTCTATACTTAGTTCTCGTTCTGTGTCAACCTTGATAAGCATTGATGTTAGTGAGAAAATAGATTCCTGAGCTCGTTTTGTCTATCTCTATCTTTTTTGATACAATTAACATCGACAACATTCTAAGATAATTCTACTTATCCATTTAGATACTTTTCTCAAACATGCATGGAAATATTGTCATTACTGTCGAAAAAAGAACACGCGAAGTATCTAATTTACGGAACGGACAGCGAAAAATAATCCATTGTAGGAGCGTTTTTTGAATTTGGAACATTACAACGCTCCAGCAATCTTGTATGAAACAGCGTGCTGGGGTTATTATATACTCTTCGATTGGATCTCTTTTATCATTCTTGGCATACCAAAATCTCTTTGCTTAGTACAAATTGCGTTCACGTGGCTGTATGCGTAAATGCGTTTGCCTTTCGGCACAGATGATAAATAGAAAATCGGCGGCAAAGCTGAAAATTCGTCTTGATTTGTTATTTAAATATTTATTATTTCCCTGCATTCTTTTGAGAAAAGCACTATATATGCCTCGGCGGAAATGGCAATTGCCTGTCTCGTATTAGTGAAGTCCTCGCCTACGGCTCGGCCTTCAAACTCATACTCGACCTGCAATTGCCTATTTCCCGGCCTTTGCAATAATGTACTATTATTCGCGCTGTGGATCTTTTTACTTTAGCTTTACTTAGTTTGCATAATCCCGTGGTCAATATAAATCCTTTTAAATATTACAGATAGACTACAGAACGAGACACCAGCATCTACCTCAAGATACACGGCTACGATGCGAGACATTTTTCGTGGTTCAACCCGGTATGCCCTTTACCTTATTTATCACTTCGTCTATGTGTGCGTGGTTCAGGCTGTTTATCTGCGGCGGCCACGTCGACGATGTCATATACCTAAGAAAGATGTGTACTGGGGATAGCCGGGCCATATATTCATCAATGAGCTTTTGGGTGGTCAGTTTTAATAATAGCGCTATACTTTGTGTTCTATTTGACGTATGTCAGGAAAAAGAGTAATACGTGACATTACGTAACAAGATGCTTTTACAATACAATATTACGAATATAACAGCGGCGACGAATATTACACTACTTAAACGTATACGTTCATCATTAAACCTGCCCATACAACACCATGTTCAACAGGAAGATAACAAAATTAGACGTGATGATGGAACCCGATTATGATTCTCCTGACCCCGGCTTAACTGCCAAGCAGAGACAGTAAAGAAATTTCAAAGAGGGCGATAATGTCCAATTCCTGACATATAAACAATAAAAGAATGTGAGAAATTGGCATAATAAAACATATACTGGGCCAACTTCACTGCATCATCTGCAACATTGAGGATGGGCAGGCCAAGAGGCACTTAACCAAAGAGGGTGGGATAGCTGATATCTTGATTCTTTGTTCTATTGACGTATGTCAGGAAAAAGAGTAATACATGTCATTATGTAACAAGATGCTTTTACAATAATATTACGAATACACTTTATGGTTTTATTCAAATATGATATTGTTTACTAATTATAAAATAAAGTATACATTTTGTATTTAGCAGGTGTAAAAATATATTACGCTAGTACAATCGTCAGTCTTGAACCTGGTCCCTTCACAAGGTGTGGAAAATAAACAGAATGAGTACTACCTTCCCTTTACTAGTTACCAAGGAATAAGCAAGCAATCTTTAGTACTATTCCGTTATTTCAGACAATGTTGTTTTCTAATCTCTTTGGTGATCCACCTGACTCCATCTAGTACCACCTAATAATGACTCACACGAAGTTTCTTGATCATTTCATCAAGATAGGGTTTTGTTCTACTTCTTTGATTTTGACCCTTTCTTACCCGCTGCCGGCGGCTGCAGAGACGGTGGCTGAGGAGCTTGCTGGTTTTGAAGGCTCTGTGGACTTTTTGGACTGGCAGGTTTGGACTTGTCTTCCAATGACTGTGGTGGCGGCAATGGAGCTTCGACAGTTAGAACTCCGTCGCGTGACAGAGATGATATCACATTTTCTGGATTTGTTCCTTTCGGCAAGAGAAATTCTCGTTTAAATTCCCTGAAGACCGAGCTATTGTCTGTCTTCTCTTCATGAGTCGCTGATACTATGAGGACGTCTTTGACTATTTGCACCTTTATCTGTATAGGAGATAGAGAAAAATATTTATTAGTTTTACGTTATAACGTGCCACAAGATCCTGTCACCTAGAGAAAAAAGTGGATGAAACATAGGCATATTTTTAAATGATTTCGATAAAGAAGGAAGTTATCAATTCGGTTGTACATATTTTTTAAATTTATTTTTTGATTGTTACCTCAGAACTCAGTGATTTATAAACCGATTAGGAAAATTATTTTTTCATTTAATAGGACACTCTTCCAGGGTGGTTCATAATCCTGTTCTAATGATGGGATATCAGGAATTGAGGCAACTCCTCACATGTCATAGCGATTTTGGTATTTACACCAACGATTCAAGAATTTGCATTGAGAAAGTGTCATTTTAAGTGTGCGCGGCTTCCAATACATACTCAATATACATAATCCAATATACTAAAAAATACATAATATAAAAGCCTATATACTAAAATACTTTTTTTTATGCTAAACGGGTTGGTACTTGACCTCAATCACACCTGATGTTAAGTTATGTTAAGTGAAGATGAGGTCGAAAGTGGAAGCATACTGACCTGGAAACCCCAACACATTAATAAATACTTTATATATATATATATATATATATATAATTTATTAATGTGACTATTATGTGACTCGAATATTTCAGAAGTTCAGCACCAATGCTTGCTGATGCTCATTACTTCTTAAGCTAACCTAACTTAAGCTCTCCATGCATGCAGTCAGATTATTGAATGCATTTCCCACTGATATATATATATATATATATATATATATATATAATATATTAAATACTTATATAGATATCTATAAATAGGCTGACTGAGACTGAGCTATCGCGTATTATCAGTGGGAAATGCATTCAATAATCTGACTGCATGCATGGAGAGCTTAAGTTAGGTTAGCTTAAGAAGTAATGAGCATCAGCAAGCATTGGTGCTGAACTTCTGAAATATTCGAGTAGACTACTGACGCAACAGACTATATGATGATATCATGACAAACCTCTGCAGGATCGAACTGGCTGACGTCAAACTGCAGTTTCAGCGACTTGTTCTCTCCCTCCCCCTGCACAAGAGGAGAGGTCACGATGGTCTCCCAGGTTGGGATCTCGCTGGATGTTGTCACGTCATGTGATAGTGACCCGGTTGTAGTGTTGTAGAGGTTCACGAGGTCAGTGCTGCAACAGAGTATGATTGAAAAAAAGAAATTAAAATGAAATGTTTTTAAGAGACCTGTGGCAAAATTGTGGCCTCTGCCTCTGGATGCTTCTTGTTGATTTCTTTATTTGCTGATTTTGTGTTTTGTTTCGTCTTGTATAGTTACTTTATCTTATATTTAGCTTAAAGGACCAATAAAGTCCTTGCGCCGCGGGATGTTTAGGTAAAACTGTGACTTATTATTATTTTGTTATTTTTCTGTGCAACTAGATGGCGCCACACGTAAATTAAAACGCGCTATCGATTATTTGCATATTAGGAACCTACTTCTGAATAGAATAGTGTAGGTGCTGCTAGACGCAGGCTCTCCCAGAGAGAAGGTCAAAGGCTTGCTTAAATCATCAGGGTTTGCGGTTGCCTACCAATGATATATGGTGCATGTTAAGTGTGATCTGTAATGAAGACAACGATGGATGACTAATCTAATACGATCTCGACGACCTGTTTGGTGTAGTGGTTCAAAATTCTGACTGCTGTACCAAAAGGTCGCGGGATCGAATCCCGCTAGGGGCATATGTTTGTATGATGAATGCAGACATGTGTTTCCCGAGTTATGGATGTTTTTCATTTATTTACGTATTTATTTACAAAAAAAAAATGTATTTGTGTAGTTTATCAACCATCTGGTATCCATAACACAAGCCTAGATATGGAAAAAATTCCAGAGAGCATGCGGCTCTTAAATGAGATGATGATGACATATATTCTTAATTGAGCGACGTTCAGTTGAACCACAACTTCCCTGGAAAGTAGTAGTTTTTAAATAAATAAATATAAATATCATTGCACATACTCACAGCGCCATCTAGTTCCACACTAAGCAACTAGGCTTGTATTATAGATACCAGATGGTTGATAAACTACACAAATACAAAAACATCCATAACTCGGGAACACATCTGTATTCATCATACAAACATATGCCCCTAGCGGGATTCGAACCTGCGACCTTTTGGTATAGCAGCAGAGTTTCTAAGAACTACACCAAACAGGTCGTCGACGTCTATCATCCACCGCTGGACATCGGCATTAGAAATCATCCCTAGAAAGGCGCTTTTTACCAAACATTAGTAATTATCAGTCGCATTGCGGCGCATGTTCTTCAATAATAGTTAAAAGCAGCAGAAGCACGACAGGCGCGATAAACGTTTAGGTCGGCATGATAATATTTGTCTTGCTCATACGCTTGGAGGAAATATACAACTATCCCTCTCTCACTCCTACATCACGCGCGACAAACATGTCATGCTACGGTCCCTGGAGTCATTGGATAGGATAGCAGAAGTTATGCTACGAGATGAGGTGATGATAAAAGAAATCATAGCAGTGTTATATGCAGATTATGTAGTCTTACATATTAACATTACCTTTTTCTGTCTTTTCCTCGTGAACCGCTTATTGGTGAAGAGCGTAATCATTCTATGAAACGAAACATATAAACCGGTTTTCGATGCGGATTGGTTTTGTTGCAGATAAAGAATATAAAAAGTAGGAGTCAATAAAAACGCTAACTAAAGGGTGATGCATCCTGGGTAGTGTCCTCTTGTACACAATTTAGAGGATCATAGATTGTATGCAACTAAATTTAAACTATTCAAGCATTTATTTCAACGTAAGATACATGATATTTGTTAAATGTCAATTTAAATCTGTTGGAAATAGGGCTTGAGCATTTATCTGTCAATATGTTCAAGCTACTACATACACAATACCACGCCTGTTTCCCGTAGGGTTGGGCAGAGACCACAGACTTCCACTTGCTACGATCCTGACACACCTCTTTTGCTTTATTCACTCTCATAAGGTGGCAGTCAGTTCGTTCAAGCTACTACCGCTTCGGAAAGATAAGTAGCTTTGGCAAGATAAACATAGAATCATTGTATTGTTCTTGTCTTTAAAAAGAGGATACAACTAATCAAATTTTATAATTTTTGGAAGCTTTTAGAAGTACACTAAGATTTTTCGTAATTGCTCCTATCAAAACAGAAAATGCCAAATTCGCACAGGAAGTACTTAGTGATTATCACTTAGCGAATCGACGATATACTTACTTAAACTTTGTCATCTCTTGGTCCACTCTCTTCATCTCTGCAGCGAACTTCTCTTTGAGGAAAGAGAAGGAGTCATCGAAAGTGGAGATCTCAGTCTGTTTGACCGGGATACTTTTAGACAAAATACTATCGGACGGCTTTGAAGCCTTCATTGCTTGGGTCGACATTGTGGATGGTTAACGAAAGGCCTGTGTTGGGAAAATGGAACGGAATATGGAAATACTAGACAATTTGGAAAAACGTGAATATTCTGGTTGGTGACATTGAATTTTTTTTGTTTTGATGACTTTGACAGAAATGGATATCAAATAGAAGAGAAAATATAATTCGTTTTTAGAAATGAGTTATTTTTTCTTTCAGTGCCATAGAATCTCCTTTTACTTTTTATGTAAACTTCACGTTTTACAAGACGTCTAATGATGAATAAGGCTGAAACGTGAACAAACCAGAGGGTTTTTGGCGGGATCTCGGCGAGTTAAGTTGCAATTTTTTTTATAATTCTTATAATTTGTGCATTCTGACGTTTGAAGCTTAATAATGGCAGGATATTGTGCAGCAAAAGTTAGAGATGGTGTACAAATGAAGGGAAGTATAAATTAAAGTGCGTATCGAAGCTTTCGGGATCCCACAAGAAGCCGCCAAAATCTTTTGTAAAGCATTCTGCCACTTTACTGAAGAATGACTTGACCGTGACTAGACTCTGTATACGCCAAGTATACGACGAATTACTTGTTCTGACTGAGACTGACTTATAAACTGAAGAAATAAGAGAAATAAGACATGGATGTATGGGCTTAGATCCCTTTGCCTTCTCCGAGAGGAGAGAATAAAACCAAAAAAAAAAGTGAATGATTGCGCGAAAGCAGGCGAGATCTAGCATGCCTTCGTTCGTATTCGGAACCGAACCATACGTTGTCGGCATATCAAAAATTTAAAAGTAACTTCTGAAATCGTTAAACATAAAAATTACCTGTCATTCACAAGGCTGCCTCCAAATCAATAGCGAGGTGTATTTTACCAGCAAGAGAATGCGTGTCCATCAGAATGATCTGTCACTATGTACTCGTATTTAACATAGAAATAGTTCTAGAAAGTTGCTACCTACTTGCTACTATCTGCTACTAATCGTTAAATAACTGCTACCTATACGCATTTTTTAAGTTAAACAATTTTTTAAGGTGACCTAGTGGGAATGCTTTTTAAGAGATAGTGTGACGCATTTGGTATTAGAACGAATTATACGCAGACAAGTCGCGGGTACAGCTAGTAGAGAATAAAAGCCGTTTTTTTATGCACAACGGGTTAGCACTTGACCTCAATCACACCTGATGTTAAGTGAAGATGAGGCCGAAGATGGACGCGTACTGACCCGAAACCCCATCTTATTTGGGGGACTGGCTATCTTATCTCTGACAACCGGAACACAACGATGCCATTAACATTGCTGTTTAGCGGCAGATTTAGATAAGATGGTGGTAGCTAGCCAGGCAAACATTTATAATGCCCTACCACCAACCAAACCGAGTACTAAACGTGTACCCCGCTGGGAATCGAACCCGCGACCTCCGATTCGTAAACCCTATGTTGTTTACATTGAGCCACGGAGGCGTCTTATCCCAAATGGGTTACTTTTCATCTGCATTTTACTGAGGGCTGACATTAACGAAGTGTGAAATGAAAAAATCAAATTAACCTTTACAAAAATCTCTAGGGTTGCCACGCGGGCAGATAACGTAACGTCCCCCCCGAGATGTGGTATTTAGGGGCCGGGGGCGGACAGACAGATTGTCAATCCCACCCCCGGTGGTGGTACTATGGCGACCGAAGTCTAAACATCGAGCCCTATTAATCTCGATGTGAGGGCGTTACGAATTTGGATGGTGACCAGGCTTTAGGAAGACAATTATTGTGCGTATATAGACATATATTTATCTTTGGATGTAAACTCAACCGTCAGTTTTAAAGGAAGACATACTTCTAACTCCTCAAAGTATTAGACCGGATGAGATTTTTTTACCATAAGGAAAAATTGGGCATGTTAGATAATCAAATAGATGGTAATGGCATAGAGTGTTTAATATTTTTTTTTCGAAATATCATCGAATAAAGTGTTGTGTTATTTGACGGTCGCGTTTGTAGTCTATTCCAAATTCTCTGTATTTGATGCCATAAGTGGACAGATTTTAATGTGATTTTTGGCATTGGTGTCTGCAGATGCTTAGATTACGGGTATTGTTTTAATATTTCCTTATTTTTTTTATTTTTCTCTTATGTAATTGTAGTTTAGTTTTTAGAGTAACACAATAAGGTCATGTTAACTTTGTAATCAGCTCAATACATTACCTAACCTATATTCGTAAATTGTGAAGAGCGCTGACTCCTATGTAAAATGAATGAATATCTGTAAAATAAACCTGGTGCACCAAAATATTCAGGGCGGCATGTATAACAAAGAGTTTGAACTTGAACTGTTTTTGATCTCCAACGAAATTGATATACTATGTATCACTGAGCACTGGATTACGTCAGAACAGTTCATGTTTAGTTTCAAAAATCACCAGGTTGGTAGTTCATTTAACAGACAAACAGCGAATCATGGGGGTTCTTTGATAATTGTTCGTAACAATTTAAAATACAAAGAACGTACCGACATCGTCAATTTGTCTGTTGAAAAAACTATCGAACTCGCTTGTGTAGAATTGGAGCAGCTTGTTGTAGTAAGCGTATACAGACGTGGGAAGTCATTATTTACTACTTTTGAAAAGTTATGGATGAAGTTTTAAATAAAATCTGTAATAATAATAAATGTGTCATTGTTTGTGGCGACTTTAATATAGATCTCTTAGATAGTTCATCTCCATTTAGTAATTTGTTATTATCGTTATTCAATTGTCATAACCTCAAAAACTTGTTTCTAGAGCCTACTAGAATTACTTCTTCGACAGCAACTTGTATCGACAATATATTCACAAATGTTGAACCAACTTACAAGAACATAATTAATAAATTAAAATTGGATCATAGTGGTCAGTTGGCTACTTTTGCATTTAATTTTGCCCGTAGTGGTAGAGCCACGCTGTAAGCTATTAGCTTGCAGCATGAATGGGCCGGCTCGACCGGGGAAGTACCACCCTCTCGCAGAAGACCGACGTCTGAGTAGTGGCATTTTGCCACTGCGCTTCGTCCGGTGAGCGAGGCCGCCGGAGGCCCACCTTCCAGTCTCTCTCCAGAATGGTAGCGGTATTTAAAGAGTTAATACCCCAGGAGGGTACCAGCACTATTAGTGCTGGAGAATCCCTCATCGCTCAGGCTGCCCTACTTATTCTGGGGTGGACACCTTCCTCAAAGGCCGGCAACGCATCTGTGACCCTTTTGGTGTTGCGGGTGTCCATGGGCGGCGGTGATTGCTTTCCATCAGGTGACCCGCATGCTCGTTTGCCGCCCTCTCATATAAAAAAAAAAAAATAAAAAAAAAATAATGGAAAATATAACACAAGACTTATAATATGTAATCCTATAAATGAAGGTCGGCTAAAAACCTTTAGTAATAATGTTAAAGTTAAATTACCCACCTTATCCTACTGTAAGGATCCGAATAAACTATATAATACTTTATTTAATTTAACGAAGAATGAATTCGACTCTGTTTTTAAAACAAAATTAATAAAAATTAATGATGGCTTGAAGTTTAGTGACTGGGCCACAGTGGGCATACATCGAAGTCGAGAAAAACTTTACGAGCTATATGAAGAAAAAACAATAAATCAGAATGAGCTTTTTGTAAACTATGTCAGGAACTACTCAAAGCTATTTAAGCAAGTATGTACGATAGCCAAATCTATGTTCGTTCGTAACAAGATTATAAGTAGCTCAAACCTGATTAAGACGACCTGGCAAGTAATCAACTCTGAAACTGGAAAAGTCAAAACTCGTAGTTTCGATTACCAAATTAACGTAGAAGGTCAAACATTAACTAATGCTCCTGAAATCGCGGACGCGTTTGAAAGTTTTTTCACTAACATTCCAGTATCGATAACTAGGTCTCTTAATTCTTCCCCCACTCTCGCTGAATTATTACTAAAACAAAATGTAACCGAATGTACCGATGTATTTAAATTTCATCACGTTACACCATTATGTATTATTAAGACATTTAAATCTTTAAATATGAAAAGGACAGCGGATCTTCATGGTCTATCAGTTAAAATAATTAGTTTTATTATAGAGGATATTGCTCCTCATTTAGCTATTATCTTCAACCAGTGTACTAATAATGGTGTGTTTCCTGATATGATGAAGCATAGTAAAGTAATTCCGTTATTTAAGTCTGGTGATACTCAAGTTCGTACAAACTTCCGACCGATCTCAATTTTACCGACTTTAAGTAAAATATTTGAAAGCTTAATTTTAAATCAATTGCTCTCACATTTCAATTTGAATAATTTGATTACAACCAAACAATTTGGTTTCACTAAGGGACGTTCGACAACAGATGCCGTATTGAGTTGTTACAACATATTTTTGATGCCTGGGAGGGTTCACAGGACGCCCTTGGCATCTTTTGTGATCTGTCCAAGGCTTTCGATTGCGTCCACCATGACATCTTAATTATGAAACTACACCATTATGGCGTCCAGGGCCAAGCACTCAGCCTAATGAAATCATATCTACGTGATCGAATTCAGAGGGTTGATATCAATGGAGAGAGATCATCAGGATCTGCAGTTAGCATGGGCGTACCGCAGGGTTCAATACTGGGACCATTCCTATTTTTAGTTTATATCAACGATTTACCTCACCTCGCTAAGGAAAGACACGAGATCGTATTGTTTGCTGATGACACTTCTTTAATATTTAAAGTTGACAGATATCAATTAGCATATGACGAAGTGAATAATGCTGTCTCAAAAATAGTCGACTGGTTCACAGTCAATAACTTGCTCCTGAATGAGAACAAAACGAAATGTCTTAGATTTTCATTACCTAATGTTGAACAGGTTGCCACCAAAATAAGAATTAAACATGAACAGTTGGAACTTGTGGACACAACTGTATTCCTTGGTATGACTTTAGATTCTCGGTTACAGTGGGGACCCCATATTAAAAAACTAATGAAAAGACTCAGTTCTGCCGCATATGCTGTTAAGAAAATTCGAAATATCTGTGATATTGAAACAGCGCGCTTAGTCTACTTCAGCTACTTTCACAGCTTGATGTCATATGGTATCTTGCTGTGGGGAAACGCTGCTGATACAGATAGCATATTTCTCTTACAGAAACGAGCTATTCGTGCAATTTATAAATTAAGGTCAAGAGATACATTAAGACAAATATTTAAAGAAATTAATATTTTAACATTTTCGTCACAATATATATATGAAAATCTTGTATATGTTAAGAGAAATATATATTCATTCGAGAAACATTGTGACCGACATAATGTCAATACAAGGAGCAAAAATCAATTAGCTGTACCTTTTAGTAGACTTAGTAAAGTTAATAAGTCATTCAGAGGTCAATGTGTGCGCTTCTACAACAAGGTTCCCATGGATATACGGAATCTTCCGCTTCATAAATTTAAACTTATTATAAAACAAAAATTATGTAAAAAGGGATATTACAAAATTTCAGACTATATTAATGAAAGTAATCCATGGGATTAAACGGCTCCTCTACACGATATATAAAATTGTTGTAACCTTTCTTGATTGTACATGATTTATTGAAAAGAGACAAACCCTCTGAGTTTCTCGCTAGCTCTTCTCAGTAGTGGTCGCGTTCCGAGCTAGTGGTAGTTTAAAAAACAAATGACGTTCATAAGTGCATATTGTATTGCCTACATGAATAAATGATTTTCATTTCATTTTTCATTTCATTTCATTTCATATGTACGGGGCATCCTAGTTTAGGAGTCAGAGTTCCCCTGCTTAAGTTTCTATAAATAAAAAATTGTACAATTTTTTTATATACCCATTGTTATGTGTTATAGGTAGTGAACAAAAGAATTAAATATATTTCCTTAACAAATAATCTCTTAATTTTATTTTTTATGATAGTATCATAGCATGGTGAACCTACTCGAGTACCTATCAGTGCGAGGGCGCGAACTGCCGCCATCAAATTGGCGGGAAAGCTGCCTCTTTGACAGATCATTTTTTATTTCGTTCGGAAATTCGGTATCCATTGTTCACTGATTACCAGCTGGCCAGAAACATCAGGAAGTGCTTTTAAAAATAAATGCGGCGCCATGGATACTTATTGATATAACTATGAGGTTATCGAACTTCACTTTAATTAACCCCCGACGGGAAACGACGGGTGTTGTGTGTTTGACGGCGTCGTTTGAGTGAGTGTGTGTTCTTGTGCGTATGTGTGTCTGTGTGTCCAGTCTGTACAGTATCTTAGTAATGCTTGACCCGATTTGAGAGCGGTTTTTTTATAATAGAGACTGAATTAAACAAACATCCAATATTTCACATTTATAATATTAGTTAGATCACATATTAAAGTCACGACTTTGATCCCAAATTGAGTGGTCAGAAATATCCCAACCTAAGACGCTTGGAAGGTCCACACATTAAAAGATTAATGTGAACAACATGTGGATCATGTGGATGTGTTCATCTTCGGAACATGAAATGCACGCGTGACAGGAGGTGAGCCCAGTCGCCGTCAAAACGTACAAGTCTATAGATGATTTTTAAACACTCTACACATACAAATTATAATTAATAAATATTTCGGACATTTACACAAATCAACTAGTGTCAGACTAAGCAAATTAGATAACGGATAATTATATACCTACATAAATATTTACATAAAAATCCATGACTCGAGAATAAATGTTCGTATTACACTACACCAATCGGTCGTAATTGCAGAGAGCATAAAAAAAATGCGACATCACTGGTTGAATTCCCTCCAAAAACCTACATAGATTTATGGAGTGCAGATTTCTCAACTGATAATTTACTTAGAAAATAAAAATAATCAACTGCAAAATATAACAACCGCCCGAACAATTAATTATTATCTCCAAATGGGGTTCCGTAGTAATATAATAGACCTTTTATTACTCCAATTATACAATATTAAAAAATCATATTCGTAAAACGCCAACGGACTTTGCACTTTATGTTCATGCGGAGAGATTTGAATCTGTAAAGATTCTGGAGAAAAACATTGTCTATGGTAATAAAAAAGGGGAGTGTGGGGAGTGTTGGGTTAGTTTTTAATTCCCGTAAAACGCACTGTTATCTCTCGGGGGAGAATGGGCAAACATCATTACGCGTCAACGGTTGTTAGTAGGAGTACGTTGTGTGGACTGGACTGGACAATGTGTGTATTTGGTATTTGCTCAGCTCATGTCAATAAGACTGAGTAATGTGACGGCGAAACTGGATTATCTACCGTACTGTGACGATCCAAATATATTATATAAATCAGTCTTTGAAATGTTGAAAACTGAAAGTAATAATGTTTTCGTAACAAAAACAATTAAAATCAATAATTCCCTCGTTTTCAGTGATTGGGCGACGGTTGGAATCCATAAAAGTAGGAAAAAGTTATATGATCTTTATGAAGAAAGGACATATAACAAGAGCGAAAGTTTTACTGAATATGTTAGACAATATTCGAAAACATTCAAGCGGGTCTGTGCTACAGCAAAAGCAAAATTTATAAATAATAAAATAAAAAATAGTGCAGACGTAGTAAAGACTACTTGGAAAATTATAAATAGCGAAACTGGAAAAGTCAAGCCTCGCAACATCGATATTAGACTAAAAATTAATGATCAAATTTTAATAACACATTTAGAAGTTGCAGAAGCTTTTGAAAAATTCTTTACCAATATTCCAATTTCGACTACAAATTCTCTTAATTCATGTCCTACACTCGCTGAATCGCTACTTAAACAAAATGTGGAGATTTGTAATTCTCATTTTAAATTTCATCACATAAGTCCTGTAGACATTATAAAAGCATTTAGATCTCTAGACAAGAAAAAGACTGTCGACCTTTACGGTTTATCAGTAAAAATTATTAGTGCCATAATTGATTGTGTGTCACCACACTTAGCTTGTATTTTTAATAAATGTATTGATGATGGCATATTTCCTGATTTGATGAAACACAGTAAAGTTATACCTTTATTTAAAGCCGGTAGTACAACAGACCCCTCTAATTTTAGACCTATATCAATACTACCGACTCTCAGTAAAATCTTTGAAAAAATTATATTAATTCAGTTATCGGCTTATTTTTATAGTAACGATTTGTTGTCACATAAACAATTCGGTTTTACTAGGGGCCGCTCGACAACCGACGCAGGTGTCGAGCTCTTACAACATATTTTTGAAGCTTGGGAAGATTCTCGGGATGCAATAGGAGTATTCTGCGACTTGTCCAAGGCATTTGATTGCGTTCATCATGACACCTTAATCAGGAAATTACGTCATTATGGTGTAACAGGCCGTGCTATTGACCTTTTGATTTCTTATATGAGTGGCAGAGTTCAGAGGGTTAATATCAGTGGCAACACATCGTCAGGGTCCACAGTCTGCATGGGCGTCCCACAGGGTTCCATACTCGGGCCATTTTTATTTTTAGTTTATATAAATGACTTGCCTAACCTTGTAAAGGATAATAAACATGAAATAGTATTGTTTGCAGATGATACCTCCGTATTATTTAAAGTAAATAGACAAAAATTAAGCTATGACGATGTGAACAATGCTATTTCTGAAGTAGTAGAATGGTTTACGGCAAATAATTTGTTACTTAATGAGAAAAAAACTAAATGTGTGAAATTTGTACTACCCAATGTCAGGGTGGTGCCCACAAATATAATGATAAAAAATGCCACTTTAGATCTCGTAGATTCTACTGTATTTTTGGGCATTACTTTAGACGCCAAAATGCAATGGGGTCCTCATATACATAAATTGGCGAAAAGGCTCAGCTCTGCAGCGTACGCAGTCAAAAAAATTCGACAAATATCAGACGTAAATACTGCTAGATTAGTATATTTTAGTTATTTCCACAGCTTGATGTCTTACGGTATCTTGCTGTGGGGAAACGCCGCGGATATAAATACAATCTTTGTTTTACAAAAACGAGCCGTTCGCGCAATTTATCAATTGAGACCTGCAGTGTCACTTAGAGATAGGTTTAAAGTGTATAACATTCTAACCTTTTCGTCACAGTACATTTTTGAAAATCTAATGTATGTCAAAAAAAATATAACATCATTTAGGAAAAATAGTGATAAACATGATGTCAATACAAGAAATAAAGATAAACTTGCAGGTCACATAAGTCGCCTCCGCAAAGTCAGTAATTCATTCAAAGGGTTATGTATACGCTTTTTCAATAAGGTTCCAGTTGATATACAAAATCTTCCTCTCAATAAATTTAAAGATACTGTAAAACAGAAACTTATTGAGAAAGCATATTATAAAATATCAGACTATTTAGATGATAATCATCCCTGGACATAATCAGATCGTTCGCATGCCAGGCTATTTCACAATTAATAATGAAATTTAAAAACCTGTTTGTAATATAAAAACCTTTATGTAAAATCAAAGCCTGATTTTAAAAGAGCAACCCTTCGAGTTTCTTGCTTGTTCTTCTCAGGGGAAAATTGCATTTTGAACAAGCAGTAGCTTAAAAAATTTAAAATTTACTATGTAAAATTGACTATTTTAAGTGTACTCTGTGTACCTACAAAATAAAGCATTTTTGACTTTGACTTTGACTTTGACTTGCGCAGTTTGTGGGGTTGGATATATTTGCAGCATTTTTTTAAATTCTCTGTCGGTTCTTGGCATAAACTGCGGACGTTGTGACACTTTCGAAAGGAATAGAATACGTGTCAATTAAAAACAAAAATTATATTGGATTGGCCTTCTGTTTGCTTTTAAATAACCTTGTTTTAATATTGGTGTAGTGGATAGTGACCCTGTCAGCGAAACCAACGATTGCGGGTTCGAATCCCGCGACGGGTAAATGTTTGTGTGATGAATATAAACATTTATTCCTGAGTCATGGATGTTTATATAAATATTTATTTATAGTTATCCGTTATCTAGTATCCATAGCACAAGCTTTGTTTAGTTTGGGACTAAATGATTGGTGTAAGTGTCCGAAATATTTATTATTATTATAATATCAAAATATTCCTTGCAGCTTGTAGCCATGATGGGATCTGACAAGTTACATACCTAACGAGCAGACTTCGCCCATAAATGAGTGCGATTACTGGAAATTTCTTTGGACTTCTTATTCATGATGAGCCTGGCTGATAAGTCAACATGCAGAACGTGAAACAAGGAAAGATAATGTGTAACTGCAAATCTATGGCTGCATGGCGTATGCGCCCCCGGGGTAAAAGATATTCTGTAAGCCCACGATAACTCGCGTCGGAAGTCACTGTGAGATCGTAAACGACTATGAACTTCATTAATCTCACCGCAAATTCGACACCGAGCCACACAAATAAACTTACAGAATCAACGTCCTGGTGTTCACATGTTCTTCCCTCTGCCTTGTATTGTAAGATCTTTGATGTTAATAATTTGGCAGTAGAAAGGAGGGAAAGCACCGGCACACCCAGGCGGTGACCCGATGGCAACCTACAAGATCTGATGAATTGCATATCTGATGGGTTGCACGTAATTCCTCTTACAGTAGTCGGTAGGTACTGCTCATATATACAAATATAGAAACAATTGTTTCTATATGTCGCATAAGTTTCTTGCTCGTATGTCACACGTGTCATAGACCTTCCCAATTTTGAAGGCGACAGTTTTTACTGCAATATCGGGATGCCGTTCATTTTAGAATGAAAGAAAGAAAACATTTATTCAGTTTAAAATGGGCATGTACATGAAAATTTAGAGATAACAATACTAAAACATAATAATGCAAGCTGATATAGGTTCCAGCTCAGCATACTGCTGTGGCATGAACCATAGTATATATTAAGTCTGTGCCACAGCGCTAATTTTCAGCTGGCACCTTTGTAGAACGTCAGGCGCTCATAGAATAATTTAAAAAAATCAAATAAAATAAAATAATCGACTCCACATATTGTATTTTACTAGCTATCTTGTCATTCACAGCAGATTCTCGTGACCAGAAAATTTAACTGCTAATTGGTTATGCTTAGTTGGCTTCCGGGCTATCACAGCAAATTTTTTTTTAATTCACTTTCATGACATGACGTTCTGCTTGTGTTAAACGAGTTAAAGCTTGTAACAAGTATTGCTTCTTAATATAAGCTTACTATGTGCCTTAAGAGCCAGAAGCAAGAGCGTTGAGTGATGAATAAAGAGAATGCATCTATTTTTTGCCGCTATTATACAATACACTCATTATAGTGATTAATTAGAGTGTTTAAGTTGATACGTGTTAATTGCAGGCTTTCCTGTAACTTACTTATGGTTAGGTCTAGGTAAGGTA
This sequence comes from Oegoconia quadripuncta, assembly GCA_949316235.1. Lineage (NCBI taxonomy): Eukaryota > Metazoa > Arthropoda > Insecta > Lepidoptera > Autostichidae > Oegoconia > Oegoconia quadripuncta. The sequence continues at coordinate 8,380,164 of OX438741.1, read as the reverse complement.
ATGAACACAATTTAAACCATGAAATACCTAAATTGAATCAAACAAAACAACCATTTATATAATAATTAATGACATGTTTGTAAAGTCACGTTGACTTGACTACGTAAAATTTTTTAAATCATTAATAATAATTCCACGCTTGTATCCAGGCATATTTTGCTGGGTCTATTATAATTCTCAATCCTCCGTGGTTCAATGTAAACAACATTGGGTTTACGATTCGGAAGTCGCGGGTTCGATCCACAGCGGGGTACACGTTTAAGTACTGGTTGGCGGTAGGGTATTTTAAAAAGTCCGCCTGGCTAGCTACTACCATCTTATCTAAATCTGCCGCCAAGCAGCAATGTTAATAGCATTGCTGAGTTCCGGTTGTCAGAGATATAATAGCCTGTCCCCTAAATGTGTTGGGGTTTCCGGGTCAGTACGCTTCCACCTTCGACCTCATCTTCACTTATCATCAGGTGTGATTGAGGTCAAGTACGAACCCGTCGTGCATAAAAAAAATCACTAATCAGTACCAAATAACCAAAATAATTTGGGAATAAATTACTATACTATAAAACTTGGTACAGTCTGAAACAGATAAATAGATTCACAGGCGTATATAATACACATAATGTTTTCAGGAAATCATGAATATTTTTAGACACTACTGTTTACTTATAGTTGAATTCAGTAATACCTGTAACTAAATAAAAAAATATCGGAAAACATTGATGATTTTCTGAGAAAATTTTATTTGTATTATGTATGTCTTGGAAGGTTTCTATGTTACTGACGGTGCCATCGACCACATCGGCCATACTCGTATACCAACTACAATAAGGCAAATTGTTTTCGCACAGACTTATAACCTAATGTAATACGTTTAGTTCTTTCCTGATATTTCATTTTCGAGATTTATAAGAGGGAATAACTCAGCGTGCAGTTAATTTTGTAGTCAAAAGACGATCACTCTACTGGTATTTGTGATTTCACCGTGATTTTCAATGCGAGCACATATAGCAACAAGGTGACCATGTAAATGCGATGAGCCATTGTATTAACCTTTACAGGTTTTCGTAGGCGTCTTTCAAGATTTTTTTAATAATGTGTCCTTGAATAAATAAACAATACTAAATATGAGGAACCGCTGGGGAGCGTCACACCTTCTCATCATTCTGTCTGATGTCATATTACCCATGATGACGAGACGGCACGGAGAAGGTATTATGCGTTTGGGGTAAGAGTTACCTAGTGTATCGATTTAGATGAGGCGATTGAAATATATAGGTATTACTCCAGAGTTCCAGGTTGTTAGATATATTTTACGGGCATAGGTCGCTAGGGCTGAGTTTTTTTTGGATTCAGGGTCCTGTTTTTATTTTTTTTTGTCACAAATTTATAAAAAAATCGTTTTACTTTATATGACAATAACATCAGCATAGTGAACCTACTTCACTAGCCATCAGTGCAGTTGTGCGAAAACGTAAACTGCCGCTGTCAGATTGGCGGGAAAGTTGCCTTTTTGACACATCATTTTTTATTTCGTTCGGAAATTCTTATCGACTATCATAACATATTTCTGTTTTCGCACAGAACAATAACCTAATACGAACCTTAGCTGTGTTCTAATTCATTATTTCCTAAATTAATAAAACTGATTATGTCAGCTGATAGTTCGACACAAGCACTCTATTTTATATCAGGTAGGTAGGCTTGTCCAGCACTATATCTTCAGGATGATGTGACTTATTGGGCCTCAATCCCAAATATAATCTCATTACATTACCGGTGATTGGAATATGGTATCATATCCCAGGCTCCCCCACAATTTGCTCGGTCCGTCGGCACAATCAGTAAATTGGTATATATAAACACAAACACGCGTAGGTGCCACGGAGGGTGGACTATAGTTACTACTTGTTCTCATTCTATACTCGCTCTTTAAACATAAATGTCTGATAATAAAATTCAATTAGAGTTAGTTAAGCGATTAGTTTTTGAAGCTGTTTCTTGTTAAGGATTTATGTAGTCTCTAAATTCTGTAAAAAGAAAGTGGTTAACCGTGTCTGTCTGTTTGTGCACTTAGTTACTAATAACATACTCATATATCATATATGTCGCGGATTATAGATAAATTTAATATTTATATTCTCAAAACAATTTATTTTAAGGTCGCTGCAATTCTTAAAAGAGAGTTTATTAATGTTAAACCTATAAGAAGTCTAAGTTGTCACTGCTCAGCAAAGGCCTCCCTCCTTAATTTTTCAGTCAACTTACTAAAACCAACTAACTAAAAAACCAACAACTAAAACCTACTGCCGACTCTTAACTCATCTCATTAGACTATGTCCTTCTCCAGGCCCCAAGCTACCTCTCTACCAAATTTCAATACGATAAGATTTCAATGTTTCGTCATAAAAAGGTAACAAATATACAGATACACTTTCGCAATAATAATTATTGTGTGGATAAGTCAAAGTTTCTTTCTTATCCATAAACCGTTGACCATTCGTATTATTTGATCAAGGTCACTCACTACTCCAACAAAAACAAATGAGTTTCAATAGTACCGGTGCAGTTTATACGCAAACTGTAACGGGACACGCAACCAACGCACCGTGAGATCCCTATCGAATCTACCCGCGTGGGATAAAAGTTCAGGAAATTAAGAAAAAAAAAACGATTTGCCGTCCCAGATGACGTAATCGAGGGAGAATTAATCGGTTTAAAAGGTATTAACTATTGACCATTTTACCCCAACTTCCCCCAGTGTTGTCGGAATTAAAACGTAAAAGTTATATAAACAAGTATAAATACCTTATCAGCACATCAGCCATAGGATGTCCACTGTTTAACATAAGCCTCCCCCAATATATTTCTAGAAAGTTATAAATACCGACCTATAAAAAATCGAAAACAAAATCAAATAACTCAATTGATTTAGGCCAGAGAGAGGCCTTTATGCGGTTTCTCGTAAGTAATACCTTTTTTAAGAATTTGTACTTCGATCAATTCGCAATTGGTGTATCAAGTCAAATCAAAATATTTTATTTCATAGGATAAAATTATCACTTGAAAACGTCACTATTAATATTAATATTACATTTAAAAAATTTAAAATTTACTGCTCATTCACAAAGCTGACTCCCCGGAGAAGAACGAGCAAGAAACTCTAGGTTCGTTGCTCAATCACAACGAAACGGATGAACGGATTTGGATGAAATTTGCTATGTAGGTAGAATACTTGGATTAATATATAGGATATATTTCTCTTTTTTTTATGCACGAAGGGTTGGTACTTGACCTCAATCACACCTGATGTTAAGTGAAAGAAGTGGATATGAAGCCTAAGGTGGAAGCGTACTGACCCAGAAACCCCATCTTATTTGGGGGACTGGCTGTCTTATCTCTGACAACCGAAACACAACAATGCTATTAACATTGCTGCTTGGCGGCAGATTTAGATAGGATGGTGGTAGCTAGCCAGGCGGACATTTTAAAATCCCTCCCACCAACCAAAATTTCAAAACCAATTTCATCCCGATAAAGTGAGTAGGTCCCCCGGGATAAACAAATTTCCGCGATAAAGTTACTCCACGCAGGCGAAGCCGCGGGAGGAAAGCTTGTCACTAATAAATTCAAAATTTAGAAATCTTCCAAGTACTCTCAGAATACCAACTAGACATGACTAAGGCCCGTATTAATAAACCATTCTCAAGATTGAGAACAGTCTTGGGACCGCTCTCAAGTAACCGTGTTGATTAATAAACCTAACTTGAGCCCTGAAACGCACGTGCTGACCCAAGCAGTACTCACTTGAGAGATGCGCGTATTAATAAAAGAAACTCAACTATTAGTCACTGAGGTGCTGAGGCGAATACTTGAGAAGTGATCTCAGCTGAGTAGACCTCAAGATTGATTTATAAATTAGCACGGAGCTTGAGCTAGCGTCGACTGCTGAAGACGCATCTCGGTTGATACAACCTCAAGACTTGTATTGAGATTGGTTTATTAATACGGGCCTAAGAATTATGTCGCAAATACAACTTTCGAAGAAAAATTGTTTTTAAATCTGTTCAGCCATTTTGCCGCTACGCACCAGGCAACCTACAAACTTAAAAACACTCTGTATAAGGGCTTAAAAAAGGTGCAGAAATACAATAGCAAAAGCATTATTAATTCTAAACCAACATCATATTATTACCCTTATTCTAAAATAAAGGTGCGGCGCCACAATACTCTGGTTGTTTCATTAACGAGATGACGCCTCACCCTTGCGCACACGCCGACAGATGAGCTTATATCTGGCCCAATCAATGATCATTAACTCGTGCTGACTTTTTATTACCGTTGGGGTTGTAACGATTTGAAATAATGTGATTGATTAACTGTGGTGAGATTAGTATTCGATGTGTGCAAGGCATGCTCGTTTTGTTGGAGTTGGTCTACGTTTTATCCTCCGCGTCGGCGCTACATTTTTTTTTATGCACAACGGGTTGATACTTGACATAAATCACACCTGATGTCAAGTGAAGATGAGGCCGATGGTGGAAGCGTACTGACCCGGAAACCCCAATACATTTGGGGGTCTGGCTATCTTATCTCTGACAACCGGAACACAACAATGCTCTTAACATTGCTGCTTGGCGGCAGATTTAGATAAGATGGTAGTAGCTAGCCAGGCGGACATTTAAAATGCCCTACCACCAATCAAACCGAGTACTTAAACATGTACCCCGCTGGGAATTGAACCCGCCACCTCCAAATCGTAAGCCCAATGTTGTTTACATTGAGCCACGGAGGCGGTTAAAGCTACAGGGTGTGATCTGACAAGACACGATATTTCAGCTTCGGCGATGGGCGTTTGTATGACTGCATCGCGTATAGAAGACGTTTTTCGTTTGATCGCGATATGCAAATTGGGCGTTTTAGCACGTAAGTACTATTAACGGTGATACAAAAATATCCGTAAACTCAAAGGGTGTTAAAGGACCCCTTGTCAACAGTCTATTGACAATATGTAAACCGTGTACAATGTTATGACTTACCGAAATATATAATAGTAATAAATATCCTTGACATACACACAGCGCCATCTAGTTCCACAGTAAGCAACTATAGGCTTGAGTTGTGGGTACCAGATGGTTGTGTATCAACCATAAATACATTATTTTTTTGTAAGTAAATACTTATTATAAATGAAAAACGTCCATAACTCTGGTAACATGTCCGTATTCATCACACAAACATATGCCCCTAGCGGGATTCGAACCCGCAACCTTGTAGTGTGCTATAGTGGTCAGAATTGCTAACTACTACATCAAACAGTTCGTCATATTATTCGGTTAATTATTATTTTTAATAAAAATATTAAATAAGTCATTATGGAAGCGCAACACGGTAAAAATATTGCTTCGAAGAAGATGGATTTAAAAAAAAAAATATTGAACGAATGTCCAAAGTAATGAAAACCGCATAATTTAATATTGTTTTATATGGAAGTATATAAATGTTCATACTGTTTCGGCAAAAAATGCAGCAGTAACCTTGTTTTGTTCAGTTCTGTAAATTTCAATAAAATTTGGTAACCGCACATTTGGTTGGTGGTAGGGCATTTTAAATGTCCGCCTGGCTAGCTACCACCGTCTTATCTAAGTCTGCTGCCAAACAGCAATGTTAATATCATTGTTGTGTTCCGGTTGTCAGAGATAAGATAGCCAGTCCCCCAAATAAGATGGGGTTTCTGGGTCAGTACGCTTCCACCTTCGGCTTCATATCCACCATCAGGTGTGATTGAGATCAAGGGCTAACCCGTAGTGAATAAAATCCACCCCACCAATCATAATCGTACATCTCCTTTTTATAAATTGAAGTACTAAGGCATGAATAGTTATGCCAGCACACAATATATATTGTTGATGATAATATTCTTAGTTATTTTAATATATTTAAGTACAATATGAGAGAGAGGACACCAGGTAGCTACAGGTGGCGCGTGCGCCTCTGCATCACGGTGCAGTCATCACGCGTCCACGACCGACACAATGAGGTCGTGACGCTCCGCGCTACTCCTGCGCACGTGTGATGGGAATATCGGATATTAATTAGGTTATTATTAGGTCGTTTACCTAGGACGCTGTCCACAATCTAACAATGGAAATATCGAGGAAAGGTATTTATCGACATAATATGCAAGAATACCTACATCCGCCTCGATGGCTCAATGTAAACAACATTGGGTTTACGATTCGGAGGTCGCGGGTTCGATCCCCAGCGGGACACATGTTTAAGAACTCGGGTTGGTTGGTGGTAGGGCATTTTAAATGTCCGCCTGGCTAGTTATCTAAATCTGCCACCAAGCAGGAATGTTAATAGCATTGTTGTGTTCCGGTTGTCAGAGATAAGATAGCCAGTCCTCCAAACGTGTTGGGATTTCCGGGTCAGTACGCTTCCACCTTCGACCTCACCTTCACTTAACATCAGGTGTGATTGAGGTCAAGTACCAACCGGTTGTGCATAAAAAAAAGTGTGGTGCGCGGACTGTAAATGAACGAATGTAGAGACTGTCCACATTGTTTTTGCACATAATTTTAATATTTATAATGAATGTGTGGCACATACCTACACATTATTATTATGTATATATTCACTTAGTTTGTTATGCAACGGCACGCACCGTGTAAAGAGTGGGCCGCTTGAGTAACTCACACAAGCAATTGTAGTCAGTGACCCAGTGTAATATTATATTAAATAATCGTTTGATTTTTCATTGTTACTGCTAATTGTCTGTGATTAAGCGGTGTATTTAATATCTGCACTGCAATATAAAATATTGACTAGAATATTAAAAATTCTAATACTTAGGTAGCTCTTAAATTAAAGAGAAAGATATAGGTACCTAGTTGTTATGATGATTAAAGAAATATGACTTTTACGGGAGGAGATAATCAAAGGGTGTGTTGAGTATTAAAAATTATTACAAAACACTGAGAATCTCCACCGCCTCCGTGGCTCAATGTACACAACATTGGGTTTACAATTCGGGGGTCGCGGGTTCAATCGGTACATGGTACATGTTTAAGTACTCGGTTTGGTTGGTGGTAGGGCATTTTAAATGTCCGCCTGGCTAGCTACCACCATCTTATCTAAATCTGCCGCCAAGCAGCAGTTTAACAGCATTGTTGTGTTCCGGTTGTCAGAGATAAGATAGCCAGTCCCCCAAATGTGTTGGGGTTTCCGGGTCAGTACGCATCCACCTTCGACCTCATCTTCATTTAACATCAGGTGTGATTTAGGTCAAGTACCAACCAAAAAGTTAATATTGAGGTAGTATGGGCCCCTCACGTTGGCCCAATGCGGGTTTGGGACTTACATGTCTTCGAATATATTTATTTCTAAATTTTTCAGGCACGTAGGTTTCTTCACAGCGTTTTCCTTCGCCGTTTAAGATAAACGCACGTTATTAATTACATTAATATTAAAAACTCATTGGTGCATGACCTGTCTGGGGATCGAACTTGGATTGAAAAATTGGGAGACTGTGTCTCTAACCACTGAGCCACCGAAGGTCATTAATACCGAATAAATAAATAAAATAAATATCCTTAGACATACACACAGCGCCATCTAGTTTCACAGTAAGGAACTATACCTAAGCTTGTGTTGTGGATACCAGATGGTTGATATACTACATAAATACATTTTTTTTTTGTAAATAAATACTTATTATAAATGAAAACATCCATAACTCGGGTACACATGTCCGTATTCATCACACAAACATGTGCCCCTAGCGGGCATACGTAAAAATTATAATACGCATTGGGCTCACTGACTATATGCCACCTAATAAACAATTAAGTAAACTAATAAAGTTAGAAATGTCTAAGCAACTGGGTCAATATTAAAGGAGAGGATAAACGTCGAGGACAAGTTGCGTGCTTAATTATAAAAAAAAATATTATATTTAAAAACAAACGTTCGTAAAATGTTAATTAGATTGTGATTGATGTGAATTTTATAAGGTTGTTTTAAATTATTCATCCTTTCGTAGAATATAAAATGAATAGGAATTACTTACCTACCTTTTATTTCAATTCAATTTAGGTACATAAATAGTTGGATATGCGGCAATACGACGCGACGACGGAAAACTACCGGAGGTCTCGCTACGTATACATTTTTGGTAGAGTCGCGAGGTCAGCTTATACTGGTGCCGTCAACTGTGCTAGTAATAACCATTTAAGTATTTAATAACTATAAATAGAATATATTAGGTCCTTACCTATGAAATTGGCGTTTTGTATGAAGAATTTCATTAAAACTGTTTTCTCCATACAAACATTTTTGATTTTTTTTGGGAACGGCAAATCCAAAAGCTAAACTTTGTGTGTATTATCGGATAACATTAAGTTAAGTATAGGCAGCATTAATTTTTAAAAGTAACCGCTTTATAAAAGTTTCAGCGAATCTAAGAAATGATTATGGCAAGCACATGAAAAGAGCTCAGCTAATTTTTTTTTATTATGTGGTTTAGCCCAGAAATTAAAAAATATTTCATGTGAAACCTTGACATAATATTCCATTTTCCAAATAAAAACAAACATATGATTAACAAAGAAAAAATCTCTAATTTCATAGGTAAAGACCCAATATTTATGGTTGCCAATCCGCGCTGGGCCCGCTTGGTGAATTATGGCCCATACCCTCTCCCGGTGAGTGGAGCCAGTGCCCAACAGCGTGGACGTGACCCTGTTGATGATGAAATAGAAATTAAATAGAAATTAAATGAAAAAACTTAAAACGTATTTGCTGAATGTACAAAAAAGTAATCGTGAGACTTACCTCATTCGCGATGTTTTTAATACTTAGCGGCCTAGATCACTTTATACCGTATCAATTTTTATTGCGTATTTTTGTCATCATTAAATTTGTAGGTAATGAAATTTATTAATTACATGCTGCAATCTGTGTTTTTTTATAATTTTTAAAAGTACAATTCACTCCTCTCGGAGTAGCCAAAGGGAAGTAAGCCTATACAGTCATCTCTGATTTTATATTGTTAACACATAGGTATTTATAACATTCTTACTCAATTTTATTAATTTTTATTCCACATATTACTTTTTATTTATATTCAGTGTTGGTGAAACGTCCGTACGTCACGCGAGGCTCCACAGAAAATACAACTGCAACTCATGCTGAGTGGAGATCTTTTTGGCACCACTTTACGACACCTATTTCTAATCGATCTATCATTTTTAGCTGTTTAAGTATGTTATTGTTATTTTTTTCTCTCCGTTTTTTTTTTTTTATAACTAATGTGTCGTCTAGTGTGTCAAATAAACGATTTCTATTCTATTCTATTCTATTCTAAATAAGCCTTTGTTCAGCAGTGGACGTCCAGTGGCTGATATGATGATGATGAGAAATTACAGAAAAATTCCGAAAGACCATATCATCCAAATATACGAATCAACTATATTAAAGAAGTGTAGGATTCCGTGCACTGCGTGTGGCCCGACACGCCCGTAAACATTCCACTGCAGGGATATAGGCCTTCCCTCGTATATGATGGTGTATGGGCCATAATCTGCCACGCTGGCCCGATGCGGGTTGGGGACTTCACAAGCCTTTGAATTTTTATTTCTCAGGCATGTAGGTTTCCTCACGACGTTTTCCTTCACCGTTTAAGAGCAGTCAGATAAATGCACATAAGTAATTAAATTAAATTTAAAAATTCATTGGTACAATGGTAAATGACCTGCCTGGGAATCGAACCCGGACCTCCCAAATTGGGAGACCGCGTCTTAACCGCTGAGCCACCGACGCGCATTTTTTGGTGTCTTTGGATGATATTAGTCTGTAGAGAGATTTTTTTAATTTTCAATGACTTTTTAATTTTTTGATTTTTGAAGATCATTGAAAGCAGAAGGGGACAGATGTTGGGTCATCAGATACGACACGACAACTTTATCAAGGACATCATTGAAGGAAAAGTGGAGGGGAAGAGGAAGAGAGGTAGGCCTAGAAGAACATACATGATGCAAGTAAAAGAAAAAGTAATTGCCGTGTCGTATCAGGAACTCAAAGAAAACGCGAAATGTAGAGAAGTGTGGAAAGGACTGAAACGACAAGAGCATAGCTCTTAAATTGAAGAGATATAGTTATGTGATGACATTAAAGTACCTACCACGTGTTTTAATAACATAATGGAAATTCAGTTTTCATACTCGTAAAAACTAAAATCTAACCATGCAGTGTGGCGGCTAATTAAATTTCGATGGTGACTGTATTACCACCGCCCCTCGCTGTAACTGGGTAAACGACGTTAGCCCGAAATTATAACGAAATTAACCAATAATAATCATCATAATGTTTTTGAAACATTTTACAATGTGTCGAGTAATATTGGGTCTTTACCTATGAAAGTGGAGTTTTTTTTCTTCGTTAATCATATGTATCAATTCCTGCGATTTTCACAGCTATATCCAAATTTGGTTTTTATTTGGAAAATGGAATATTATTTCAAGGTTTCACATGAAATATTTTTTAATTTCTGGGCTAAATCACATAATAAAAAAATTTGAACAGAGCTCTTTTCATGTGCTTCCCATAATCATTTCTTAGATTCGCTGAAACTTTTATAAAGCGGTTATTTTTAAAAATTAACTCTGCCTATACTTAATGTTATCCGATAATACACACAAAGTTTAGCTATATTTGGATTTGCCGTTCCCAAAAAAAAAGTTTGTATGGAGAAAACAGTCTTAATGAAATTCTTCATACAAAACGCCAATTTCATAGGTTTATTAGGTCCTTACCTTTTAACTGTCGAAAACCAGTCGTAGCTCTGCGCCTATATTATAAAGTGCGTAGATGAGTATTGTATATAACATAATTTTTTATTTATACTATCTATATAAGTGTCTACGCTTAAGCTGTCCTTAAAAGGTGAAACATAAATTTTCGACTAATTTAAAACGCAATACAATCTAATGTCTAATATTAAAAACACCTAACCTTATTATTATTCAAAACATATGCCGATGTGTTTTTTATTGGACTAGTTATGGCCTAGATTCTAATACTTTAACGTACGTTGACACCTAGTTATACGTTTAGAACAATGCTTAACTATATTTGACAAACTTACGTATACCTTTACGAAACTAATAACAGAGTTTAAATCTAATACATAAGGTGTAAAATTGAGGAGACATAACTTTTTCAATTATGTGGATATTTTAATCATATTTAATTGAATGTCAAAAAAAATAGAACAAAGACGGCAGGTGCCTTTTACGATACCTAGATATTTAGTGAGTCTAATATAATGTTCGATGACACGATAAGAGGTGACCAAAGGTGTATGTTTAATAGTAGATTTATAGAATGCCCCCATCCCGCGAGGTGCTTATATTATAGCTCAGGAGTTAGAACTCATTATGTTGTATTTCAAATATACCAATAATATGTGGACATTAGGCTAACATTCAGAGACGAATTCTCAGTTTAAGTTCGAACTTACAAACGCCATACAGAAATTGACGACCTTTTTCGACGACCGATTGGTGTAGTGGATAGTCACCCTATCAGCGAAATCAACGGTTGCGGGTTCGAATCCCGCGAGGGGTAAATGTTTGTGTGATGAATACGAACATTTATTCCCGAGTCTTGGATGTTTATATAAATATTTATGTATATTTATCCGTTTATCGTGTATCCATAGCACAAGCTTTACTTAGTTTGGGACTAGATGATTGGTGTAAGTGTCCGAAATATTTATTTATTATTATTAATTATTGACAGCTGTAAATTTAACATCACGCTTAATTTCGTCTTTGAATGCAAAGTTAGGATAATTTTAGCGTTAATTATGGTGTCTCAATAATTTCCAATGGCCTTAGGTAAGTACTGTTTTAAAATCAATAATTTAATGCGTAAGTACAGTCTACAAAAATAAATTGAAGAATAATGGAAATACTTTTTTATATGTACATACATACATAACGGTCTTATCCCAAATATGTTTGTCACAGATATTCCAAACATATTATTATTATACCAGACTAATGACGATGAATATAGTTGCTCAATATTTCTGGTGTTTCACTTCGTTGCCGTGTGTTAAACCAGAAATATGGAAATTCACAATGGCAAATTGTGACGTCAGTCTTTCCTGAATCCTATAATCTTGATCTTCAAGAGCATGGTGCAAGCCTCTACTGAAGTCGTATGCCTCATCTTCGATCACATCGTCACTTTCCATCAGATAAGATTGTGTCTAAAGACGTATCCAGTCATTCATAAAAAAAAAAACTGACGCGCGACCTAAATGGACAGGTCACATTGCTATTGGGTTTTGGGATATAACAGTACTCGAAAGGCGATCAGGAGCTTCTGCAATTTGATACACAAAATTAACTACTTTACGTAAGCGTAACGTAATGGAGCGAGTTTTCACGTTTTCCATGGGAGGATTTTCCCTAATACGCTGAGTATAGGTTGCCGATCGCAGATTTTGTAAGAGAAAATGACATTGCTGCCTATCACATGTGTATAAGACTTTTTACGACACCCATGGGTGTCCCCATGGGAAGAGACGGGGTCATTTTATTCTTCTCTGCCGGACACCAGACCAAATTTTGAAATAAAACCAACCAATCAAAAAATCATATTTTTTTTAAGCAAATATTTTTCATCAACTCTTGCTCTAGCTCTTTAAGTATTCAGTTCGCAGTGTCCACTGAGTGGCCGCTTCCACGAAGGTATCGCAAATAATGTCGAGATGCACGTCACTGCATCGGACTCCAATTTTACATTTCTTTTTGGTTAGGAGCATTGTACGTTCACTATCATCAGGGACGTAATCAGGATTTTTAGGGATGAAACGTTGTATGATATCAAAATGTAGTAGAGAACCGTTTGAGTTGTGATTTTCAAAGTTTTATACATAAAATAATGGGCCAATGTATTTTTAAGCCACCTGTATTTTATGACACGGAAAAATTGACAATTGCCAGTGAAAAAAATGCAATCCATCCAACACCGAGACCTCAAGTGTGTATTGTTGGTACTTTACAAAGGCCTCAGATTTCTAAATCAAGCATAGTTCCTCACATGCTTTTACGCTGTAAAGGCTGGTTGATGACGATACTGACAAATAAATCAATCAATCAAATAGGTATTTATTATAATTTGTGTGAGAAAATACTACATAATTTGGATCTCCTGAAGACCCTGGAACAATGTTCACAGGTAGAATACATGTTGCCAAATTGTATGGCCAGATTTAGGTATGCAATGGCGCAGGTAGCTCCATCCACCCTCTGATCACCCGATACACCTCAACCAGACGAGTCGCCAGCTCAAGCCACCTTAAACAGCTATGCAGTGGCGGGTCACGACGGCCCCATGGTCTATTCCCCAAAGGGCAGAAATTCGAATCCCTGCCCGACGGCTGGACAAATGAGAGGCGGAAATCCTCCAGTAAATTTCAGCAGCCACTGTCGCGGCTCCTGCACTTCTGGAGGTGGTGGCTAAATGGGAAGGCACTCCTATACTAGCGCCCTCCCACGCGCACGAAATGAAGGTCATACTATCGGGCCTCTTCCTATCGTCGCATGTTAAGCCGTTCGGCTGTAGAATTGAGGCACATTGAAGGTGAGATCATATAGGCTTTATTACTTTAAAAAAATAATAGAAAGCTTTATATAAGTCACTTCACGATCACTCACACAGTCAGGTATATATGTATGTCGTGATTAAATGATTTATTTCCTGTATTATAGGAAACTACGCTGCCCAAAAGAGAACCCCACTGCGTACGTGCGTACGGCCCCTCGGTGGTATCCAAAACAACTTAAACCTAACCAAACTTACTCTGAGTAGCACTTACAGTTTTCTATAAAACTGTCAGTGCTACTAACACTCAGTGTTTGTGGTCTAATTATAGGTGTTGCAAATTGGAGCCACAAGGGCCTCCAACTCTGGATGGCATTAGGGTAGTCTATAATTAAATATCTCGCAGAAACTATAGCAAAGCGGTTGCTTCCAAATTATCAATGTTACTTTGTACACTTATTTTCGCCAAATCTCAAACACGAATAATATTTTACTGAGATGCTTTCTAACGAGCTGCTTTCTACGAGATAACAGTGTTAAAGATACCTGAAATTAAAGGTAATCAAACAATCAGTATCTCACATGGTACCAAGTGTCGACCAATTCACATTCACCTCGATCCGGTCCCCTTTCCAGTTACATTTATTGATGTTCAAATACTCTTTTGTTTTGTGGTGCCACCATGATTAATAAACGATTACATTTGGTGTTAGCCAAATTATGTTTTGTAACGTTAGTTGAATGGAAACAGATTAGGCATACAATATATGGGGTGAAAAGCCGCGTAAGTGCAATCATCATTACTATCAATTGACTGTAATTGCCAGGTGGCAGACCTCTTTAAGCTTTTGTGGTGCATTCGCTATTCCTGTTCGATTCGCGGTCACTCCTTGGAAGGGTGACCACTAGTGGCATTTTATACGAGTATATCAAAGTCGGTCCCGGTTGTTTTCAATAGAAAACAGTCTTTAAAATACTGACTGGCAGGTGACCACCAATCAGGCGCAAATTCACCAATCCGCTTTGGGCCCGCGTGGTGGATTATGTATGAACATAGCCTCTCCCAGTGAATGGATGTTGTGACCTAACAGTGGGAACGTGTAAGGCTGATGATGAGATCTCTTTAACTTTGTAGAGAGCATTGTTGTTATTATTAGTATTGTAGTATCTCTTTGCAAATTCAAGGGTATAGGGACCCAACCGGTCATTTGTAGCATGTGCATGGCGACAGGTTCAACACGTAGACACACTTTCAAGAGAATTTACTATAAATACGATGAGTAATAACCGCCGGGACATCTCTGTGAATGCACCAACTAAATGCGTCAAAGAAAGGCCTCGTCAGTTGTCAAATTATTGTGGAGAGAAAAGCTAATAAAGCAAAGCCAGCAGCAAAGCATATTATTGAGGGATGGTGGTACCTGTAAAACTTATCTGTTATCAAGATTCCAGACACGCGGTGACTCGCCGCTCACTCGATTCTCATAAAAAGCTACCGAAAAGCAGTAAGTCAGCAACACCGGTCTGAGCGGTTAAGTTTGTAGAGGGATATGCCTGGGAAGCGCAGTTCCCAGTGCTACGCGCATGAGCCATATATTCCACTGTTATTATTATCGTTCGACCAAGAGATAATAGTATACCTTATTCTGTTATAAATTAATGTCCAGCTCTGGATCCAGCTCACAGCCACTGAGGTAAGCTCATTCAATTCTTCCATTCCCCTGGGGAAACGCCTGCTGGGTCACTTATCTACGATACGAGCAATTGTCTGCTCCAGTACACTGCAGTTGCAAGGACGGCGAGTATTTGAGGTCTTTCTTGTAGAGGTATTCGTAGACGGGCAAACTCACATCGGGATCCTTACCAAATGAAAAAATATAGTGTCCGCAACTGTCTGCCCCAAAAGTGTAGCGGCTGCAATGGAACTTCACCGGAAGAGACGCTCAATTCTTCTTAAAAACCATATTGCAACAAAAATAACAAAGAAACTCTGTAAACAATTTAATCTGAACACACATCAAACAAGACGTCAATCAACAACTCAATTCACGACAGATAACACATCGTTTTAAAACTGTCATACAATGCTGGTTTCTAAACGCGCGTTTTGTAGATGCTAACATTGAAGCAGCATTAGATGTGTAAAAGGACGTAAAAGTGGATGAGGTTTTAGTAGAAGAGTTTATCTGAACGCGTGGACGAAACGTTTTAGCGCTTATCGGCGCTTACGCCGACTCTCCTAACGAGAATGTTGCTATTATCTTACGCGCACGCGCTGCTCAGGCTTTAAACTGCAATAAATGTTTTAGACTCGACAAGTTAATAATTTTTTATAACGAAATAATACATGCTCCCAGACTGACTAAACTCAACATGATCAACAATAATACACTAACTTAGTTTAAGGTAAAGTGATTTCTGCCAGATTTTAAGGCACCGGATAACTAATAAATATAGGACGAAAGATGTGTGTAAAAAGAAAATGTGGCGATTTGACAGAGGAACCCCACAGTTCTTATAAAATGAACTATTTCCTTTATATAACGTAAATCCAAATTGAAAACTTTCCCGCCTAATATATACGTACATATTTACGAGGGAAGGCCTATATTCCTGCAGTGGGATGTTTACGGGTTGATGATGACCATGATGATATTATATTACAAGCTTTATCCCAAATTGCGTTGTCAGAGATATCCCAAACTGAAGCGTTTGAATATAGACACTAATCAATCGTACTTTATCTGTCAAAATATAAACCAATGCAAGATTTTAAAATTTTATGTAAAATACGACCCCTCATTCACATATCACATTCAATACGGGGGTCAAGTTTCTCTGCAGCAGATCGTACCTACTCTGAAGTCTTCAAAAGATGAATTGGTGAAATGATGATGAAATGGATGGTGGATGACTTAAATGATGCTCCATAAAGGAGATTTGGTTCTTAAAATAAATTTGAATAGAATCGAATACCTACCTTTTATTGAGAAAATCTTACAAGTTCTTGGTTGAAAATAATTATGTGTTATATCTACGATATTCTTAACTCTGCCTATCTGGATGTTGGATTCATCTCCCGAGTATTTGGGTGACTGACAGACAAAATTTTATCTAACGTTAAACGAGGTAAAAACGGGAGACGTGTGGAGAAATACCTTAGATTGTTTCCTCTTAAAATTTGTACATTAGGGAAAGAGATTTTAGTTAAAAATAAGTGGCCAGTAAGTGCATGCCACTGTTTTGTTTTTGGAAGTAAAAGGGTCTACGTTTGTAACCCGTCAATTTTTTATTCGTGACAAGGTATACGATACCTACTGCATGGATTATTTTAAAAAATGTCGACGAAGATGTTGATTACAATTTAAAAAAATGGACAATAATTTGATATAATTTTAATATCTTCCAGTAGAGAACGGCCTGACAACTGTCATTTATACCCAAAGATAGTTAATCCCAAGGTATCTATCCCAAAGAACTGTGCATAAATGTATAATGAATGATGCATAATTCTTTGAGATATAAATTATAATCATAGGTGAAGCAGTCTCTGCGTATGAGAATGAGGATTTTGGCTATACACGAAATCAGCTCTTTAGACACTATCAGCTCAATTTTTTGACATTTTCAAAATACCTGAATTACACGTTAAGTATTCTAGCATCAGGTACGTAAATGATGAATGCACGGCAACCTCAATCACACCTGAAGATAAGTGAAGATAAAGCCGAAGGTGGAAGCGCTGTCTTGGTACCCCCAAGTTATTTGATGAACTTGCTAGTTCTAACAACCGGAGCAGAACAACGTCATTGACATTGTTGCTGGCCGCAGACTTCAGCAGGGCATTGAAAAATACCCCTACCACTATCCAAACCTTATACCACGTTGTGATCGTCACTATGTCAACGACGAATAGGCAACACTCTCCGCACCCAGCAGTTCTATAATGGAACCGTCGAATTGAACCAAGATTGATTCGTTCATCAGTGACGATATTTCATATTGTTTGCCTTGACATATGTACAGCCGAGTTTTCAAATCATCAGCCAAGAAAGATAGATCCAAATTATGTCTTGTTATGTTGTTACTTTGGACATAGTTAAAGCACAATATAGTGCAATTTGTCGTATTGTCGTCTGTCAACCGCGTGGGATCCCCTCCCGACGCTAATTCTATTATCTTCTGAGTTATTCTTGGGGATTTCTCTTGGTGGATGTATCCCTGTACTTATTGCTGTTTTCCATTGTTATCGACATCGTTTATTTTGTATACTTCATTAAATATCTATGACTTTGTTTTTGCCCTTGCCACAGGTAAAGACAGAGACAATCTATCACAAACTTTGTGTTTGGAATCAAACTCTGCTGAAGTGAAGTACCTTTTTTCCAAGCACTTCACTGAATTATACCAATCCAATTTTCCAACCACGATGATAATGATGCTTCCGGCCAATTTCGGCCTTGACGATCGTATTTTTTTGGATTTCAAACGGTTTTACTTAGATTCCACAGTTTTATGATAAAGATCGATAGGTCCTCACTCTTCTCAGTGTAGGAAGGTATCCTTGCAGCATCAGAACGGAGGAGTTGGAATCCAGAGTTAGCATAATCCTGTACTTCCAAAGGTATCTTACTGGACCAGCAAGCTAAGCTTGCATCATTTACTCACGTGCTTGTATAGCGGCAATATTCTTTTAATTACTCGTTTTATTATTATTATTACTTATATTTCATCTCTTTGCAAATTCAGGCGTTATTAGATCTGGTCTATTGTATTTATATTTATATTTATATAGATACTAGCTGCACCATAATTTACTTGCACTAGTCGATTAATCATTTCCCAAACAGTGAACTTCTTTCTATATAACTTTGTTCTTCAAGGGAAGTTTATATATATATATATCAGTTTTATGTCACATAACAAGTATCTTTATGTATTTATTTATCCCCACTGTTGGGGCACAGCTCCTCTAACTGGGGGAGAGTATGGAACCTAGTGCGGATTTGTGTCAGACTAATGGCCACGTGACAGCCAGTGTCGCCGCCCGCCGCCCCTAAGCACTAAAATACCCATGTTAAACTGACACTAGCAGTCACCTATCCAAGAACTGACCCCACCAGACCTTGCTTACCTTCTTTAATTAAAAACGAATGCTCCAACTCTTTCGAAAAATTTTCCGTACTTCTCTTTTGAAACTTTAATATACGGAGTAAACCTAAAAAGCGCTTAATAAAAACACGGCATCGAGTCGACATTTTCGTAAGACCTGTGGCAAATGGAAAACTACACAATCCAACGGTACTCGTTCATTTTGCGTAAGCCATAAGCTCAGTGTGTCACCGGCCACTACTATCATTCTATTGTGGCCAATTCTATAGAATACACTCGTCTTAATGGATGTGAAACCGAGATGAAATGAGTGGTTCTGTGACTTATTGTCGAGGATTGTTGACCTTTCTACAATGGGTCGAGTTTTTATTATTATTTATTTAGACAAACTAATAGCATATATACTTACAATATTCAATAATCGTCGTCACATCAGTCACGGGGCGTCCACTGCTGAAGGACTTCATATAGATTTCCAGACCTGCAATTATTGACTTCCTGCGACCTTCATCAGGTTGTCCGTCCACCATGTGAGTGAAAGTCCAATGCTGCGCTTCCGATGCGTGGTCTCCACTCAATAGACACTTAGACGACCGGTTGTTGAAGTGGATAGTGACCCTGTCAGCGAAACCAACGGTTGCGGGTTCGAATCCCGCCAGGGGTAAATGTTTGTGTGATGAATATGAACATTTATTCCCGAGTCATGGATGTTTATATAAATATTTATGTATGTTTATACGTTATCTAGTATCCATAGCACAAGCTTTGCTTAGTTTGGGCCTAGATGATTGGTGTGATGTATTTTTTCTCATTTCATAACAAATTTTATCATTCTGCCTACCCTGTGACAAAACGCTGTGCACGCCATGGAGTGACTGGCATCTTCAGCTTTCATCATTGAGAGCATGTTGTCCAAGGAGAGGAGAACGTGAAGAGGCAGTTAATAAAAGGCAAGATCAGGTGGAATAGAAATCCACCAAAATATGTCTCGCAGTTGTTTAAATCTAGTTCCGGGAATATTTAAGCACAATGGTGACCCAACCCATCCCGGTTTTGGCGCGGAGTCGGGCACTCTCCAGAGGTACAAGTCGCTGGATGACTATAACTGATTTCCCATCTCCCTCGTAAAAAAATGGGCACAGTGCCTTATGAAAGATTTTGGCTGTTTCTTATAAAAGTACGAGTCAGTCATATACTTATAAACACTTTCTTTCTCTTGTACACAATCGCTGACATTGTGTTTTTAATGCATCAAAATGTCAAACGTCAGAAATGACAGATGTCAAAAATGTTAAACGTCACAAATGTCAAACGTCTAAAATGTCAAATATCAATTTTATGTTTCTCTTTTTAATTTTTTTACTTTTTAAGGCGAAAATAATCTCGAGGACAGCTCGCTGCCCGAGAAACCAACCGGAACACTAGTTAAGAATCAAAATTCGAAATATAAAAATTTCAGTAGGTATATTAAAAGAGAAATGCTACATCACTTTGTCGAATTCTCGCCAAAAGCCAACAGTGATTTAAGTTACGGTATTATAGCCATATATACAGTCGGCGTAGATCCGAGTCCTAAAACAAATATTGTGGGTTGTGAGTCCTTGGGATGTCAACAAGGAAGTCATGGTGACCTCCGTGCCTTACAGACGAGAAACTGGGTCAAGGGATATGTTAGCAATGATATAGAGGTACTTTATTAGTAATTCTGATCGGGATGGTAAAATAACAGCGAGAATCAATGTGAATAAAATTATGACCCAGCACACACTAGAGAAAAGGTTAGCTTGGTTTATTAAATCACACTTGATGTTAAGTGAAAATGAGGCCGAAGGCAAAAGCGCATTCACCCGGGCGCTCCAAATTTATTTTATTCTTGTCTACACCCCACGCGAAGTCGATTTAAAAGCGCCTCAGCCGCGTTTCTAGAGCGCTATCGCGTTCGCCCCACCGCCCGGTTAATCTGAAAAAGTCCTTAGGACTAACAGCGAGTTCCAGCCTACAAAAAAAAAAAAATCCCATCGCCTTTCTCCCGCCTCAGTAATTACCTTTGCAGTAGAACCGTAATTAGCAGCATATGAAAAGACTTTGCACAAAATTAATAAAGCAAATCTTGTACCTACAAAAATTTAAATGAAAGGGTTAGTCAGCAAAGTTGCTGATTTTCCGTGTCCTCAGCAGAGTAGTTGCTGCCAACCTAAAGAATAATTATGACAGATAAAATAAATGTTATTTTAGCTACTAATTTTATTAAATGAAGTTAATTGTAGTTAAACCAAACATAATTGTAACAGGATGACTAATTAAAGAACACATTTATATAAATAACGAATTAAAGAAAGTCTCCATCACTAAATGCTTTTAAAACTAACATCAAAAAGCTCTCTGGTTCTAACGCGTTTTGAGCGGTAGCTACTTTTGATGAATGACAACTCCGTGTTAAATCCTCTCTTTAAGTATTTCCTTATTTATATACATATTTATGTATGTATTATTAGTATGTAGGTATATATTTTATTAAGGTATAGTAATGTATTATTATATATTATTCTTCTTACTTATATATATATTAGTATGTAGTGTAGGTATTTGCTTTAGTTTGAATTTGCTGTAATTTGTATACGCCCAATCCGCTGTTTTCTAACTAACCCTATGGTTGACTGGAAGAAATCCCTCTTTGGGATAAGTCCGTCGTTGTACTCAATTTATGTATCAATGCAAAATTAATGTACTGCCTTTTTGTACAATAAAGCGTTTACAAACAAACAAACACATACTTGACAAAATTGATTTTATAAAAAACTATACGTGTGTATTGTACTCGTAGTGGGCCGACAGAGATAAAATGTGCCCTGGATTTTGTATGATTCTTAACTTTTTACACTTCAAGAAACCCACTACAAACTACACTAAAACTACACTATTGATGTGATAATGTAGTTGGTCGTCATGTGGTATTGAAAGATGGTGGTTAGTCGAAGGACGGAGGGTTCCGTAAATAAGACTAGTTGTCTATTGTGATGTTGCACGAACAAGGCCCTTTAATTACGAACAAGCATATATTATTATAATACATCGGTATTGGCGCTGACTGAGCGATATGCGTAAATTTTTTTATTTTTTTATTTATTTTTTTATATGAGAGGGCGGCAAACGAGCGTGCGGGTCACCTGATGGAAAGCAATCACCGCCGCCCATGGACACCCGCAACACCAAAAGGGTCACAGATGCGTTGCCGGCCTTTGAGGAAGGTGTAGGCTCGTTTCTTGAAGGTTCCAATGTCGTACTCGTTCGGGAATACCGCTGCCGGAAGTCCGTTCCACAGGGTGGTCGTCCGTGGTAAGAAGTTCCTTGAGAAACGTACAGTGGTAGACTTCCACTCATCCAGGTGATGTGGATGGAAATTTAATTTACGGCGAGAAGTGTATCGGTTAAATTGAGCAGCGGGTATTAGCTCGAACAGTTCTTCAGTTTATGTTGCAGTAACGCTACGGTTAAACACCGAAATAAGGCGAGGTTATCAATATACCATACTGGCACAGATCTGTTAAAGGTCACATGCATGCGGATTTAGAACTTTACGCCAATATAAGGCACTCAATTCAATTCTTCTGAGTAATGGCTATAAGGCACTCAAAGTAGGTAACTTGCTTTATCTTGTCTGTGGAACATGGCTTGTTAGTCATACTGAAAATCAAAATCAAAATCAAAAATGTTTTATTTCGTAAGTTATAAGAATAACATTTGAAATCGTCATGACATACAGTTATCGCTCATTCACTAGGCAGTCTCCCCAGAGAAGAACGAGCAAAAAACTCAGGGGTTGCTCTTTTTAAATCAGTCAATACAAATACATTTTGGAATAATTGTAAAATGTATGATTCGACAAAGAAAAATAAGAATAGAATATACTGGATATTGCCGAGCGGTTCATGTCCACGCATTCTTATCATCCAGATAGTCAGAAATTTTATAATAGCCTTTGGCACATAGTTTCTGTTTAATGGTTGTTTTAAAGCTATTTAAAGGCAAAGAATGTCTACCGGAACCTTATTATAAAAGCGTATACATTGTCCCTTGAATGACTTGGTGACGTTGTGTAAGCGACTGCTATGGACAGCAAGTTTATTTTTATATCTTGTATTTATATTGTGTATTTCACAATTTTTCCTGAACAAATGCAGATTCTTTCTTACGTACATTAAGTTTTCGTAAATATATTGCGATTGCGATGAAGTCCATCTATACCACAGAATACATAATAGTACTAACGTATACAGGGCGTCCCAAAGTTATGGGACATGAAGGGGAAGTACCTTAAATATCGTAGATAGTGAATTTTGCTCAAAGAAGACTTTATGTTATTTTTAAAAGTTAGTAATTCTGCATTCATAGATTTTCTAAAAATTACTTGCTTCGGCTGGGAATCGAACCGACTCAAATGTGAAAAAAAAAACACCCTACTTTTATGATGCCAATCGAAAGAATAGCTAAAAAATAATAACTCTGCCTAAGTAACATAGTATTTTAAAAGAAAGGAACAACGTGAAATTAATCATTTTAATCAAATAAAAAACATACATGAAACTGCCGTAGTCAAGTGAATGTTTTCCTACATGGATTGGTACAAATGGACCGATTAGATGGCCGGCCAGATCCCCGGACCTCACACCATTAGATTTCTTCTTTTGGGGATACGTGAAAGATATGCTATACAAAAAGCGATACGAGAACGTAGGCGAGTTGCAAACAGAATTGTGCCATATCACATCGAGTGTTCACCATAAAATGATTAGAAAATCAACAGGCAGCGGGCTCATTAAAAGATTGGCGATTTGCGTAAGACAAGAGGGATCACATTTTGAGCATTTAATTAATTAATTTACAAAAAAATACCTACTTAATTGACTACGGCAGTTTCATGTATGTTTTTTATTTGATTAAAATGATTAATTTCACGTTGTTCCTTTCTTTTAAAATACTATGTTACTTAGGCAGAGTTATTATTTTTTAGCTATTCTTTCGATTGGCATCATAAAAGTAGGGTGTTTTTTTTTTCACATTTGAGTCGGTTCGATTCCCAGCCGAAGCAAGTAATTTTTAGAAAATCTATGAATGCAGAATTACTAACTTTTAAAAATAACATAAAGTCTTCTTTGAGCAAAATTCACTATCTACGATATTTAAGGTACTTCCCCTTCATGTCCCATAACTTTGGGACGCCCTGTATATACTATGCTTACAAATACCTATCTAGGTAAGTTAGGTAAAACACTAAGATTTTGTACAAACAACTGCACATTTTCGTTCAATATTTCCAGGGATGATATTTCCCCGTTCTCGGAAGCCAGGGTCGCATTATCCTTTTTAACTGCACGGTAAAAAGAGCAACCCGTCTCCCCAACAGCAGGGAGAGGTGAATCGATATGCAAGTAAAACGTATACCTGCAGTGACCATAAAGCTTGAATTTCTATAGACAAACCTACAACATTGAGTGGGTGGAAAAATGCTTTCAATATAATATATCAAACTTGTTTTTTATTTGGAAAATGGAATATTATTTCAAGGTTTCACATGAAATATTTTTTAATTTCTGGGCTAAATCACATAATAAAAAAAAATTGAACAGAGCTCTTTTCATGTGCTTCCCATAATCATTTCTTAGATTCGCCGAAACATTTATAAAGCGGTTACTTTTAAAAATTAACGTTGCCTGTACTTAACTTAATGTTATCCGATAATACACACAAAGTTTAGCTAAATTTGGATTCGCCGTTCCCAAAAAAAAAACAAAAATGTTTGTATGGAGAAAACAGTCTTAATAAAATTCTTCATACAAAACGCCAGTTTCATAGGTAAGGACCTGTTATTATTATCATATGACAAAGAATGTAACGATAATTATGGGTAAATATATCAAATGTATTTTGGATCTCATTCGATGAAATCCAAAATCAAAAAGGTTAGGATTTCTAAAGACATTTATCTAATTTTACAACGATGAGCTTCGGTGCTTTAAGATTCTGGGCCACGCCAAAGTCAAAAACGCTTTATTTTGTATTACACTTAAAATAGTCAATTTTACAATTTTTATGCTACTGCTTGTTCAAAAGGCAATTTTCCCCTGAGAAGAACAAGCAAGAAACTCGAGAGGTCGCTCTTTTAAAAAAAATTAAATATTTGTTCAAAATACAATTTCCCTTTTTGTTGTTCCCAAAGTTGCTCTTTTTAAAACAGATTTTTATATTACAAATAGGTTTTTATATTTCATTATTAGTTGTGAAATACTGTGAAAGAAATGTGAATTCTTACCACTTTTCTGAAACTGTATTTTTTTATCTGTTTTCATTTTTATATTACAAAATTATTATTTTATATTATATATAATATTTCATTATTAATTGTGAAATAGCCTGGTTATGCGAACGGGCTGGTTATGTCCATGATTGTTTATCATCTAAATAATCTGATATTTTATAATATGCTTTCTTAATAAGTTTCTGTTTTATAGTATCTTTAAATTTATTGAAAGGAAGATTTTGTATATCAACAGGAACTTTATTGAAAAAAAGTATTGAAATAGCCTGGCATGCGATCGAGCTGGTTATGTCCGGCAATGTTTATCATCTAAATAGTAGATTATTTTATATATGCTTTCTAAATAAGCTTATGTTTTATAGTATCTTTGAATTTAATGTAAGGAAGATTTTGTATATCAACAGGAATCTTATTAAAAAAGCGTACATATAATCGTTTCATTTGAAGTTTATCTTTATTTATTGTATTGACATCTTGTTTATCACTGTTTGGTGTAGTGGTTAGCAACTCTGACCACTATACCAAAAGGTTGCGGGTTCGAATCCCGCTGGGGGCATATGTTTGTGTGATGAATACGGACATGTGTACCCGAGTTATGGATGTTTTCATTTATAATAAGTATTTATTTACAAAAAAAATGTATTTATGTAGTATATCAACCATCTGGTATCCGCAACACAAGCTTGTAGTTGCTTAATGTGGAACTAGATGGCGCTGTGTGTATGTCTAAGGATATTTATTATTTATTTATTTATTTATTATCACTATTTTTCTTAAATGATGCAATAAATATTTGGTTTCGATATATTATATTACATTTTCAAAAATGTACTGTGAAGGGAAGGTTAAAATGTAGGTACTCTTTTTAAACTTATTTGTAAGTGACACTGCAGGTTTCAATTAGTAAATCGCACGAACGGCTGGTTTCTGCAAAACAAAATTACATTTATAATCCGCGGCATTTCCTTGTCCTGTGAGTATTCTGCAATAATTATAGAAATTCATCACTGAAACCGTCCCTTATATCTTTCTATATGTTTAGAGACTTCAACAGACTCTCCCAAGGAGTGGGTCTTAAAATGAATATGGACAAGACAAAGACCATGATGAATGCCCATATTTACCCACAAGATAGGGGACACTACCCTCGAAGTTGTCGACGAGTACGTATACCTGGGATAAACGATTCAGTTAGGTAAATCCAACTTCGAGTAGGAGGTCAACCGTCGAATCCAGCTAGGCAGGGCAGCGTTTGGGAAGCTACGTAATATCTTCTCGTCCCAAATACCGCAATGTCTCAAGACGAAAGTCTTTGATCAGTGTGTGTTGCCAGTGATGACATATGGAACTGAAACGTGGTCGCTCACTATGGGCCTCATAAGAAGGCTCAAGGTCACCCAAAGAGCAATGGAGAGAGCTTGCTCGGAGTCTCCCTGCGGGATTAAATTAGAAATGAGGAGATACGTAGGAGAACCAAAGTGACCGATATAGCCCGAAGAATTGCCAAACTTAAGTGGCAGTGGGCGGGGCACATTGCTCGTAGGACCGACAGCCATTGGGGCGGAAAGGAAGACGCAACGTGGGCATGCCCCTCACGAGGTGGACGAAAATGAAACATACTAAACAAATTATTCGTAATTAACTTCTTAATTTATCATTACTACATAAAAATAGTGTCTGTTTTCGTTAATTTCACTATACGTAATACTGAAATGCTAGCATCTTATAATGCATACATGTCCACTCTCCACCCCCGCGACTCATGGTCACTCCAAACACCCTTCGTCAGGTGAGTCACTCGGGCGCTGTGTCTATGTGTGCGTGCGAGACTCACCGGCGTCGGACATAATGAGTACTGCTGATTGAAATTGGTCGAATAAAGTAAGCATAGACATTACTGGAGTGTTGATGAACGAATAATTCCGAGTCAATATTACTCCGTTCGCTAGCTATGTATACCGACCGAAATCAGTATCCAAGTCCTCTACATGACATACATACAACACGTCTCCATTCAACCCCCATATTATGAATATGTCATGGTGGTAGTGGTTGAATATTTACCATAATAATGTTAGCTACACATATATATATATATAATTACTATTATCGGACGATCAATCAATCATATTCGATTACGGTTCCTCCTACTTTACTATCTACATTTGTGTTAGGTTGACTTCTAAGACTCAGCTTAAGCGTAACATCGCGGCACTCTTTTGGCTAAACATTAATAGTCTGTCTCACCCTCATGACCCACTTGATACTGTCAAAGTTGCCAAAAACCGAAGAATTGAATTAGGTTACTACATGTAAAAAGTATACTGGAAAAAAGAAACATATAACTATACAACCAGGCAGTCTTATCACAATACTAACATATGTTAGCAAATTGATTAATAAATAAGGCATAAATTATTGAAATGCATCAATTACATATTATTTATAAGTTTATATTAAAAATAAATATTAAATTACCTACATACAAAAATTGTTAAGGGTATTTTGACGGGTCCCTGCGAAATCAGCCATATTGAGTTTGCCGGGTGTGACGGTTAGACATAGTATTACGTTGTCTGTTGAATATTTAATCTGAGTGAAAGAAGTGACTATTATAGTCGTTTGTATCAATCATCGATCCTGAGACTGCCTCTGCTACGTAAAGACTTTACACATAGAAACAGAGGAAACTGGTAGGTACACAAGTAACGGAGTGATCTGACTTCTCCATAAACATTTTGGAATATAGATGCACGATGAAAGACTATCTATAAATCTTCTTCTAGCAAGTAACATCTTCTCGCGATCAAGAAGTAATTTTTATTTTAAAACTAACCAAAACTCAGTGTCAGCACTAAATATTCCTGAGCGGTGGGTAGGTGTTGTTTTTAATATTCAATTGCGTCCCAGACACGCGCCTCTCGGGGGAGAGAGCACAAAATAACAAGATAACCTATACGCAACGTAACACACACATAAAGGAGAGAGATATAACTACACCACACCACAGAATACATAATAGTACTACTACACTAATTATTTGCTACAACGTATCAACCAATAATATTGGTGCAGTTCATCTTGCAATATTTTTATATTTTTTTTTTATCACGACGGGTATGTACTTGTCCTCAATCACACCTGATGTTAAGTGAAGATGAGGTCGAAGGTGGAAGCTTAGCAGTTATCTCTGACAACCGGAACACAACAATGTTAATTAACAATGCTGCTTGGCTGCAGATTTAGATGAGATGGTGGTAGCTAGCCAGGCGGACATTTAAAATGCCCTACCACCAACCAAACCGAGTACTTAAACATGTACCCCGCTGGGGATCGAACCCGCGACCTCCGAATCGTAAACCCAATGTTGTTTACATTGAGCCCCGGAGGCGGTAATAATTTGGAACACCGCCATCTAGCGACAGATATATGAATTACACATATATCGCATTACCCTAATATGCCCCTGAAGCGTAGTTCACAGAACAATTACCCTGTTACATTAATAATGTGAAAGCTTTTCTTTTTATACCAAATATTTAACATAGTTTTTCACTGACAGACAGACCTATTAATTTTAACCTTCGAATAGAGGGAGAGGTTAATGTCTCGAAAACTTATTTTCCAATAACAATGACTTGTTCTAACAATGTCCTAGTCATTTATGGACCATGGTACAGGCAGGTCACTAAACCTTTATCAACCTGGGAGCTCAGACGTGCCTACCGCTTCATGGATGGTATAATTGACGACCTGTTTGGTGTAGTGGTTAGAAACTTTGCTGCTATACCAAAAGGTCGCGGGTTCGAATCCCGCTAGGGGCATATGTTTGTATGATGAATATGGACATGTGTACCCGAGTTATGGATGTTTTTCATTTATATATATGTATTTATTTACAAAAAAAAAGTGTATCAACCATCTGATATCCACAACACAAGCCTAGTTGCTTAGTGTGGAACGGACATCCGGCAGCGGTATTCCCGAACGAGTACGACATTGGAACCTTCAAGAAACGAGCCTACACCTTCCTCAAAGGCCGGCAACGCATCTTTGACCCTTTTGGTGTTGCGGGTGTCCATGGGCGGCGGTGATTGCTTTCCATCAGGTGATTCCGCATGCTCGTTTGCCGCCCTCTCATATATAAAAAAAAAAAAAAAGATGTCGCTGTTAAAAAAAAATACAGCAAATTCTCTTTCATTCACACTACTATTATAAATGTAGTGTACTTGTCTGTTTGTTACCTTTTCACGGCTAAGAACGGATTGCATTGAAAATTGGCAAAGTGGTAGCCTGGGAGCTGGAGATTGATATAGGCATACACACATCTTACCACACATACCCACTGTTGGGGCACAGTCTCCTCTCACTGGGAGAGGCTGTGGGCCATAGTCCACCACGCAGGCCAGTGCGGACTGGTAGGTTTGTGTAAGACACGTGGTATGACAGTCAATGTTTTTAAGTCACCGACTTGGCTTAACAACTGCCTTTAATTTATAATAGCCGGGACCGAAATTTTAACGTGCCGTCCGAGTACGGACACAATCATATTAAAATGCCACTACTGGTCACCCATCCAAGGACTGACCGCGTCAGACATTGCTTAACTTCGCTAATTGAAAATGAATAGCGAATGCGGCCTCGCCACGAGTGATTATAGGCTCACATACTTATAACAATAGCTGATAATGCTTATGCAAGAACCTATCGCTTATATAGGTACCCCATGCAGCTTACCTCTATGTTAACAGCGAGACTTTTCATACCGGATGAGTGCTTTTATAAGGAATAAATAGGACATATTAGGATGTGTTCGGAGAGTTTCTCGCGTAGCTTCTTCTCTCCGACTAACTACATTACGAAGCGATGGTAGTCTGTTAGGTTAAAATCCCCCATGCAACTTCCTAAGACGAGGTTCGAGCCCCCACGGGCACCCTTAGGCGTCGATTGCAAACTATGCATCGCGTGCTGTTCCCGCGCTCGCCCACCCCGCCCGGTGAAGCTGAAAAAGTCCCGTGACTATCAGCAAACGATCCTGCTCAAAAAAAAACTGAATTAGAAGTTATTGGTATAGGTAGCTTATTTTTTATTTTTTTTCAAAACCATTACGATAAAATTTTGTGTCATTTGATGGTCGCGTTTCCACCTACTTACATAATTAAATTAATTAAATAAAAAAACTTTGGAGAAAATATGAGTTCGAAATAAATTTCGCATGATAACCCTACGAATCTCGCCAGACGCATTCTATATCCGGCCCCCGCGACGTACATGATGATTTTGAAAAAAATAATTAATCTAACTGTGCCAATAACTTCTATTCAATTAATATGCCTTATTTTTCCTTTCGGTAAAAAAACTCATGAAAAACACTTACGAGGTATTTATACATAATCTGATAAAGAATGAACACACAATTAGAACCAGTTCTAAACATATCCTCAGTCGTCAGAGCCTAAAGATTAAGATAAAACAAGGCAGGATAGGACAAGACATAGGACACAAAAGATACGACTTTTCATTCACAGTTAGTGGGCGATTCCGCGGGCGAGAAGCTAGTTAGGTTAGGTAGTAATAATATTTTTCATTCACGGTCAGTCAATGTGCTCCGAACAAAGCGTATTTGTCGCTTGTTGTATACAGGGTAAGTTACTTACCTAATAAGAATTTAAATTCATTTGCATAATAGAGGGTTGTTTTGTATTCAAATGTTATTAGGTAATATTAGGCCCTTATACCTATGAAATTGTATGAAGAATTTCATTAAGACTGTTTTCTCCATACAAACATTTTTGATTTTTTTTTGGGAACGAAAAATAATATTAGAGTTCCTCCCGCGGCTTCGCCTGCGTGGTTTAACTTTATCGTGCAAATTTGTTTATCCCGCGGGAACTACTCACTTTATCGCGATAATAAACCTATGTGTTAATCCAGGGTATGTTCTACCTGTCACCACATTTCATCCAAATCTGTTCATCCGTTTCGCCGTGATTGAGCAACAAACAAGCAAACAAACATTCACATTTTATAATATTAGACAACTCTATACTAAACAAACTAAGAAGGTACATAACTACATAACCCAATTTATGTTATATTAGTTTCAACTTTCAATCCATTGCGCATGCGTTATTGTTCAATACTTTATTATTACTCTTAAAAGTATGGGAACCGAGAAGATGAGAGCAATATCGATGCCAACTGATTTTTTGTTAATTGCATAAAGACTATGATATTACATAAACATGTCGGTGTAGAAATTTGCATATAAACTATCGTTTCTTTGGCTCGTTTTACTACAATAGATGTCGATAGGAAATATCATGTGTTCGCATAACTTTATATTAGGTAACTAAGCGTCCAGTGACTTTTTAATGACTTCAGATCAAAGATTCTTTATTTCTCATAAAGACGGCAGTCACTTACATGAGAAAAAGGATATTTAAACAACAGTAGGTAGGTAGGTAACTAAATTAAATCGTTCGTACTCGCACTATACAAAATCACTAAGTATCTGTTTCTCACTATCCACACAAAGCTTATATTATACATTCCTATATAATAATAAAAACAAAATTTAGTAAACGCCCGAATATCATCCTAATGCCCAACCAATTATGTTAAGAAGCTTTATTCCGTAAGGTATTCCGTACAAATTTTCAAGACCAAATTTTTCGAAATAACCGATTTTAATGAAACTTTATAACCGTAAAGCACGTATCTACATAGATATAAAAAGTTAGTAGAGAATATTTTCGAAACAGAGTACTAAATTAGATCGATTTTAAGTTTTCCATAGTAACAAAAAAAATGCAAAATGCCTCTAAAATGTATCTATTCTATTAACTTTTTAGACCTATGTATCCTCCTGATACGGATAAAGTTTTTTTTGATTAGAATCGATCTCATTTCGATAAATTTAGACTTGAAAGTTTTTATGGAAAGCCGTGTGAGATAAACCCTCTTAAAAGCTAAATATATTCGATATGGCTTAACCCATTTTCATCAAACATGATTAAGAAAGTGTACCCTCTAATATCAAAGAAACCGCACTCAAATCGGAGCACGTATTACTAAGGTACCTCCGGACAAAGATGGTTGCTGCTCCGGACAAACCAAACCGAGTACTAAACATGAACCCCGCTGGGTATCGAACCCTGGACTTCCGTTTTGTAAACCTTATGCCTTATGTTGAGCTACGGAGAGGGTTAGAATATTTGGCCAAGACCTCGTGGGGTTGATTCATGGCTGGGAATTGCCTCCGGCTAAAGGTCTTAACGACCCCACCGACTTATTTACTAACTTTAAATCGGATTAGGTACACCTATTCATTGGATGACCCTTTGTTTAACTATTCATGACACAAAGCATTTAGGGTAGCATGTGTTACCGAAAAGGTACAGATAGAAAATCTTAGTCACGGAGGTCGGTAACTCAGCGGTTAAGACGCGGTCTCCAAATTTGGGAGGTCAGGGTGCGATTCCTGGCAGGTCATGTACCAATGCTTCATGTTCGACCACATCGTCACTTTCCATCAGGTGAGATTGTGGTCAAACGCGAATCCAGTCAATCATAAAAAAAAAATTAAAAAATGAGTCTTTAAATTTAATTTTAATTAAGTACTTATGTGCATTTACTCGACTGCTCTTTAACGGTAAAGGAAAGCACCTGAGGAAACCTGCATGTCTGAGAACTAAAAATTAAAAGGCATGTGGAGTCCCCAACCCACATTAGGCAAACGTGGTAGACTATGGCCCTCATTATACAAGGGAAGACCTATATCCCTGCAGTGGGATGTTTACGGGCTGATGTTGATGAATTCAAATATTTTTTCACGAATTTATTCCATATAAGGTTGGAAAGTCTAAAAAATACGAAGTACGCGTTGGTTTCAACTAGGTATATGATTAAAGCGAATATATGCCATGCTCGATGTCTCGGATCGAATCAGAAATAAGGAGATTCACAGGAGAACCAAGGCAACCGATATAGCCCGAAGAATTGCCAAACGTAAGTGGCAGTGGACGGGGCATATGGCTCGTAGGACAGACGGCTGTTGGGGCGGAAAGGTTCTCGAGTGGAAGACGCGGCAGGCCTCCCACGCGGGAAGCCGCTAGATGCGGGCAGATCGTTGTGAAGATCTTTGGGGGAGGCTTTTGTCCACCAGTGGGCGTCTCTCGGTTGATGATGATGATATAATAAATTATTATGCAAAAACTTGACACGTACGAAGATATCGCTCATCGATGACAATTTGTTCGAATTGGGTAATCATATCGAATCTTGAGTCTCACCTACTAGAGCAAAGGTTAATCACAACCCATAAACAATGTATTGGGATATCTTTAGGATAAAGGTCGTAAAAAATTGACTGGGAAAGAAACACTCTAAATCAAGCAGTCTGGAGAAATGTGGCCGAAGCGTCTTAAATAAGGTTTTTGCAATTTTACACAGTAGGTAATCTCTACTTAGGATCATATTAATAAATCGATCTTGAGATTGAGATCGTATTTCAGTCTCAATACTCTCTTATGTTGATACTGTTTTGATACGCAACAGATTCTCAAGCGTCCACTTAAGGTCATCTCAATCTTGAGAACGGTCTATTAATACGGGCCTTAGAGCGTCGAGACATTTGGACGTCCATCGGGGAACACCTTTAGCTGGGAGATATGAGAAGAAATAAATATTCATTGTTTGTATTACTCACTAACAAAACCAGTCGTGAATTACTAATACAGCTTATTGTAAACACCCTTATAGAATCTATTTGATAAAAATCTATTCATTAAAATCGCCCGTTACACCTCTAATCCCAACCCTATGCAACCCTTTTGGGACCCCAAGGGTCAAGCAAGACGTACCCTTTCATTTAAAGGGTCACCATTTCTTTTGTCCTCGCAAACCAATCGGTTTTTTTTACAAAAGCTCAGAATTGGTCCAGATGACCCTATGGTCAAATTTCAATGTTATCTGAGAAGGGTTAAGGAGATTTAAATGACTGGCCAGTGGTCAGTTTTGGAGGGTTGAGACTTACTGTTGTTATATGTATGCATACTGATTTTAAAATCCAGGTGTGTTCTACTTTACATATAGTACCTAACAGAATAGTATAGATTAATTCCTTTTAAATACATAATAAATAATAAAAATCGCTCTGACCTGCACTTGAAAAGCATAAAACCTAATTATAAGTAGGTGATACTTAAATAGCTTCCATAAAGATTATTTTAAAAATTCACGATTAATAAAAAAAAATAACCTTAATTAAAGCTATTTAGGTATTATTTATAATTAGCTCGCCTTTCCAGTGCAGGTCAGATAAATATTTTTGATTTATGCTGTCTTTAAATAGAAATCTCAATTTATTAAATGAGGGAGAGCCACTGGACGGAATAAACTCTCTTAAACTGAATCAAAAAATTACATTGAGAGTGACACTCGATCTCAACCTTACTCTAAGATAATTAGTTAAAAGATGTGTCTCTTTCATTAATTTTTAATAACCGACGAGAAACAACGTGTTAAGTGTTTCACGGCGCGGTGCCGAATCGGAAATCGAATTTGAGTTAGTTTTTTTTATATTTTGACTAACCGAGGTGAAAGCTTCTTATTAGCCAGGTGTGATGAAAATAGGTTAACACATTCAATGCCATTTCGTCACACACAATTGAAAATTCATTATTCACTACGTATATACTCGTAGCAGCCAGGGAATGGGTTATATTTCGAAAAAATTCAACTTTAACACAGTTTTTTAGTGTATTTGGATGATATTGTCTTTTTTTTACGCACAATTGGTTGGTACTTGACCTCAATCACACCTGATGTTAACATCACTCTTCACTTCACTTCACTTAAGTGAAGATGAGGTCGAAACTGATCCGGAAAACCCAACACATTTGGGGGACTGGCTATCTTATCTCTGACAACCGGAATACATACAACATTGCTATTATCATTGCTGTTTGTAGGCAGATTTAGATAAGATGGTGGTAGCTAGCCAGGCGGACATTTAAAATGCCCTACCACCAACCAAACCCGAGTACTTAACCATGTACCCCGCTGGGGATCGAACCCGACTAACTTCGAATCGTAAACCCAATGTTGTTTACATTATGCAATAAGTACTGCAAATTAGAACGGAAATTAAATCACTCGTAAAAGTGCAATTGAATTTTTGAATAACGTCAATGCAATTGTAACCTAACCAGTAAGTAGAACTAGACCTTCGGAAATACAATCAATGCAATATCTACATAAATATGGAGTAAGTAATATATAGTGTGCCCCCAAACTAAGTTGAACATAAAGGTAACATAAGAACCGTGAACAAAATCGATTCACAAACATCGAGTCACTGCAAATTTTGTATAAAATAAAAAACAAAAATATTTCACATTTTCTAAGTTTTATACCACAAAGTAATTACATGAAACTCATCACCATTTTCTCGGACAGTTATGCTCATGTTTTCGACAGTTTGGATTCACTTCCACTATAGTTTAATATTATTTGTTATTTCATATCCTTTCACCATTTCTTCTTAGATTTAAAAACAAGATCATATTGTTCGTCACCCTTGACCCGTTTCACAATTTTGTACCTCCTCTGTCCAAGGTTCTCGAAAGTAGGCTCAAAAACGCCAGGTATCGATGGCAGCTTCGGTCCTTCCTCCAAATATTCTAGTTCCAGTTCCTTCAAGACATGCTCAGCTTTTTGTTCTTTTATATTAGAAAATACTTTATTCGTGTAATCTAGTATTACTTTATACAAAATCCTTTCAAATTCCGTTGTATTTTTCGCCGAGTCCTTAGTACTTTCTTCGCATTGAACTGCTACGAATATTACTGCATAAATAAAGAGTATAGTCATAACTAACAACTTCGAAGGCAATCTTTGTAAAATTAATGGGATACGTTTTAGTAGGCCTGTAAGCAATGGCGCGAAAAATTGTTGAATTCTGTATTAATCAAATTGTTTGTAGGTATCGGCTAAAGTTTTTATTTAAGTGAAAGGTTAGTAGGTAACTATTTTTCATACAAGCTAATTGACCGCATATAAAATTACGCGATATTTCCTACATTTTCAAAAAAAGATTTTTTTATGTTTACCGATAACTCTAAGTTTTGGAGGTCGAGTCGTGTGATTCTTTATTGTAAATTTAAGAGAATACAGTGAAATTGGTCCCATTGCAATTTCAGTACAATCGGTTCAGTAGTTTTTTTATGGTGAACAGCAGAAGCGCATTAGTTATTCCATTCTAGATTTTCAGAATTTCCTGGTGACGAAGAATGCAAATTGGACAATATTGTCCGGGACGACGGAGTGTATAGTTTTTATGCAATAAAAAGTCCGTCGTCCCCGCTGCCTCTCTTCACAAAGATATCTAAATAACTTAGTTATTTTTGAACCACTATTTATGTAACTTGTATATTTAGGTTATTTATGCAAAATTTTTACATTATAATTACAGAGACTGGTTTACCTATGATTATAATTTGGGATATAAATTATAATCATAGGTTTTTTTTTATTTATTTATCCATAGAACATTATTTGAACAATCTTCACTATAAGACGCCTACGAAAACCTGTAAAGGTTTGTGTGTAGTGCGAATGAGGTTACTGACCCGCCACGTTATTAATTATTACAAAAGTAAACCAGTCTCTGTATATGAGAATGAGGGTATCAGTAACATGTGACGCCAGAATTCGCACTTAAAAGATGGAATAGCTCTTAAACTAGATTGGCACTAATTTCTTTTCTTTAGGCACTATTTGGCACTATTTCAGCACAGTTTATTGACATTGTCAAAAGAGCAAAGCAAATCAAATCAAAAATGCTTTATTTTATAGGTACACAGGGTACACTTTACATTTACATTTTTAAAGCTACTGCTTGTCCAAAAGGCAATACATAGCCCTTTGAATGAATTACTGACTTTGCGGAGGCGACTTATGTGACCTTCAAGTTTATCTTTATTTCTTGTATTGACATCATGTTTATCACTATTTTTCCTAAATGATGCTATATTTTTTTGACATATATTACATTTTCAAAAATGTACTGTGATGAAAAGGTTAGAATATTATACTCCTTAAATCAGTCTCTAAGTGACACTGCAGGTCTCAATTGATAAATTGCGCGAACGGGTCGTTTTTGTAAACAAAAATTGTATTTATATCCGCGGCATTTCCCCACAGCAAGATACCGTAAGACATCAGGCTATGGAAATAACTAAAATATACTAATCTAGCAGTATTTTTTGACTGCATACGCTGCAGATCTGAGCTTCTTCGTCAATTTATGGATATGAGGACCCCATTGTAATTTGGTGTCGAAAGTAATGCCCAAAAATACAGCTGAATACCACTGTGTGAACAGTACGTATGCGTTCATCAATTAATATTCCCAAAACATAACCACAAATCCCATTCCCTGCACCCAGCATCCGTCCCACGAGACTCTCACACAAAAAACATAGACAACCCGACACACAATAAACTGCTAAATTACCATAAACAACGCATTATAGGACGGCGGTTGGCAACAAACCAGTTCTAAACTGGTTCTATCCGGAAACTGTCAGATCCTATAGTTCCGCAACGCCAACAACAAAGAGACTTTTGTTTTTTTAAGCGTTGGGCCAATTTGACCGGACTACCGTTTGGGGTGTTAAGCGATTATAACAGTGAGAAAGTTAAAGCTGGGTCAAGATGAATAGGATGGACAGAGATGAGGGTTAGAAGGGTTATGATAGAATGCCGGAAGCATTAGCTAAATAGGTTTTGTTGTAGAGTAATTAAAGAATTTTGCTCGCTCCTTCCCATGTAATATAAAGTTTGGTGTAGAAAGACCATGACAATTTTATAAAGTACAATAAAGCGCTTACAAACAAACAAAACCACACATTTTGGCACATATTACCACCATCTTGATGTTAATGTTAATAGCATTGTTGTGTTCCGGTTGTCAGAGATAAGATAGCCAGTCCCCCAAAAGTCTTGGGGTTTCCGGGTCAGTACGCTTCCACCTTCGACTTCATTTTCACTTAACATCAGGTGTGATTGAGGTCAAGTACCAACCCGTTGTGGATAAAAAAATAAAAAAAAAATAAAGAAAATTTGGAGAATATATGAGTCCCAAATACATTTCGCATGATAGAAACCCTATACGAATCCCGCCAGTCGCATATTTATTTATTTTTTTTTATTAAAAAAACTGGTTTCGCGTTTGACTACAATCTCACCTGATGGAAAGTGACGATGTAGCCGAAGATGTATCACGCGCACCCAGCAAATGCCTATTCACTCTAGACTGTCCGAAGATGGCAAGGGGACGGTGGAATAAGATCGTGCAATTCCATCGCACACTCACCGAAATGTATCCTGTAAAATACTGAAAGGCATGCGACCCTACGGCGGTGTTCAAGGCTTATCGCATATCAATTAAAAGGCGGGACCGGGCGTTTTTGAAAAAAAAATGATTGAACTAATTATGCCAATAACTTCTATTTCACTTACCGAATGTGCCCTATTTTTTTCCTTACGGTAAAAAAAACTCATGCGGTATATTTTTCAAATCGTAACCAGTAGATAAATGTAATTCCAATAAATGAGTCCAATAACTAACCTAACCAACGTCATAAACAAAACGTAATAGTCATTAAATCTTAGTAACACACTGACCAGTTCACATCAACATTGAAATAATATTACAATCTCAATTAAAACGTTTTTATTACGACAATTAATTGCATTATATTTGCGTTTTCATGAGATGTTTAGCAACATCCATAAGGCATTACAAATTAACTAATTAAACATCCTTGTCTGGTTTCCGGCAACGAAATGTAATGAGACACTGGTGGACTTAAACCTCTCATTCCGGTGGAATTTTTCCCTCTTTCTCGCTGCCCCTAATGCCACTTCTAGATTAGATTCCCAACAGTATTAAGTCGCTCTAGCGTGCGCTAGATGCCCTCCGGAAATGGGCCTCCCCTTGTGAGGGGGGGCGGAGCGGGGGGGGATCTGGAGCCGCCTATGCGTTCCCAGGTCCTCCCTACTGCCGAAGAAGGTCGCCGCGGGGTTTTAGTGGGTATCCCTCTCGACAGGGAGGGGAGTACCACATAACCGTCTCGCCGTCCCCCAGGCGAGCCGTACGCGTAAAGCGGCAGGTGAAAAAGGAACTGTTTGCTAAACAAAAAGTGGCACTTCTGAATAAGGACTAGTATTATTATTAAATGGCGAAAATGTTAATTAAGTTTTTTTGTATAAAATGGTTCCAAGAGTTTTTTTTTAAGCACAACGGGTTAGCACTTTATCTCAATCTCACCTGATGAGGCCGAAGTGACACAAGTGAAGATGAGGCCGAAGGTGGTAGCGTACTGACCCGGAAACCCTATCTTATTTGGGGGACTGACTTTCTTATCTCTGACAACCGGAACACAACAATTCTATTAATATTGCTGTTTGGCGGTAGATTTAGATAAGATGGTGGTAGTTAGCCAGACAGACATTTAAAATGCCCTTCCACCAACCAAACCGAGTACTAAATATGTACCCCGCTGGGGATCGAACTCGCGACCTTCTAATCGTAAACCCAATGTTGTTATTGGCCACGGAGGTGGTTAAGAGTGATACACATACGCAATACAGGATTTTAATAATAAAAAAAATAATTTTAAATAGGATAAGGATAGATTAAACATAGACTTCTCAATATAATTTTTAATTTAAGAGGGTTTATTCCGTCAAGTGGCGCCATCGTTGGATAAATTAAGATTTCTTTTTAAATGCTGCATACATAAAAAAAAATACATTTTCACGACTGAACCTCTGAAGCGAATTTTAGCAACATCTAGCATGTCCTTGGATGGGTGACCATTAGGTAGTGGAATTTCAAACGTTAAATATTCGGGTTGTTCTCAATTGAATGTAGTCGTCAAGGAAAGTGGGCAGTCTTTTTTTTTTATGCACGCTGGGTTCGTACTTGACCTAAATCACACCTGATGTTAAGTGAAGTCCAAAGGTAAGTTGGAATCCCTGACTGTCAGGTGACCACTGTAGTCCGTAAATATAGTTTAAAATTCCGAAACGTTTCTAGTAACCCCATTTAAGAGGTTGTTATTAGAAAGAAAGACTCTAATGGTGTCTATGGGTTTTAATAATTCAAAAACGCATGCAATAACCACTGTAGTCTTCTTTACGTTCTCCCCTATTATGACCAGTAGTAATCAATCACGTGCGCATCTTTGTGTCCTTTCCATTCTTTCAATCTCCGAACCCTTCTTTGTGCGTTTATGCAAATTTTTGCAATTAAAGTTTGCAGGTAAATAACGGTCCTTGCGAATCTTTTGTCATGGAAGCCAGATGGTGGACGATGACGACTAGGCGTGATGAACGTTAGATCTATACTTTATAGAAAATAATAATTGTCTAGAAAACGCTATCAAATGATGCTACTGCCTAGCTAATACCTAGCGAAATCAGAAAACAGAAAATACAAAATAGAATTTTGAATTTGGAATTTGGAATCAATAACACTCCAGTACCCATATTCTAAATGGTTCGACAATCGACAGTCGATTCGGTATGGAAACGTTTCAAATTTCGAAAGCGTTCTTGTTCACTGAAATGTATTCGAAATTTGTAACTTTCCGAGACCGAATCGAATGTCGAGCGTTTTTGAAAAAAAAAATAAAAATAAACTACCTATGCCAGTAACTTCTATTTCACTTACCTATTATTCCCTATTTTTTATGACCTAGACTGAGCTCTCGTATTCCCACAAGAAGCCGCCAAAATCTTCCGTAGTCGTGGGGGACCTCAGGGAAGATGAAAATATGAATTATTTTATTAGGAAATTGGAAATTACACTTGACATTAGCAGAAATGTCACACGGATAAGCTGACTATTACCAATTATAGGTAAAAAGAAGAAAGTAGTTTAAAATTCTAATACATTGGATACCAATACCAATACCATACTGCTAAGGTATGGAACTCACTGCCCGCGTCGGTTTTTCCCGAAACTTACAACCTTGGGATCTTCAAGTCTAGAGTGAATAGGCATTTACATCGTCACTTTCCATCAGGTGAGATTGTAGCCAAACGCGAAACCAGTTTTTAATAAAAAAAAAAAACATTAGTTTGGTCAGTTGCACGTATTAGAATCGATTTCTGCTTTAAAAATATGGGGTTAAATCTTTTCTTTAATTATTTAACTAACTAAGAAACACGCTTGCCCAACGCGAGTTGGGCACTTCACATGCCTTTGAATTTTTATTTCTCAGGCATGCAGGTTTCCTTACGATGTTTTCCTTCATCAATTAAGTCAAATTTAAAAACTCATTGGTGGATGACCTACCTGGGAATCGAACGCGGACCTCCCAAATTGGGAGACCGCGTCTTAACCGCTGAGCCACCAATGCTCTTAATAATAAAATTTAATAATAAATAAATTAATATTTCGGACGCTAACACCAATCATCTAGTCCCAAACTAAGCAAAGCTTGTGCTATGGATACTAGATAACGGATAAACATACATTTAAATATTTATATAAACATCCAAGACTCTGGAATAAATGTTCGTATTCATCACACAAATTCGAACACGCAACCGTTGGTTTCGCTGATAGGGTCACTATCCACTACACCAATCGGTCATCATTTCATAAAATTTAATAATAATAACCTAATAATAATGGGGGAGGCCTTTGCCCAGCAGTGGGACACGATAGGCTAATTAAAAAAAAAAAAAAATAATAGGATAAACGTGGCGACGTACCTACGTCAGCGCTGGCTCATAATCAGAAAGGTTTATATTCACCATAATCAGCAATCTTTTTTATGATAGGTTGGAAACGCGTTTGACCACAATCTCATGTGATAGAAAGTGAATGTGTTGAAGATGAAACACGCGATCTGAGTAAATGTTTATTTCTGGTTTAAAAGTCTACATATGACACGTCTCCACTCACTGGGAGAGGTTATGGGCCATAATCCAGCTGCCAGTGGGGTGCGATATGCGTTCACTTTATAAGTTCGCAATACAATACAGGACTTTATGCCAGTGAAAACATGATTTCTTGAAATTTCTGAAAGTACAACTAGACGGTTAACATTACGTAAATAGCCTAATGTGGAACCTCGAAACCGATATGATTAGATCCACAAAAATATTTTGAAAAAAAAAGACTCGTGATTTCGAAACGTAATCACTAGCATTAGTCCTGCATTCCTTATCTTTCCTTAAATTTAAATTACTTAAATTTAAGAGTCTCAAAATAGCTATTTACTTATTGTTTCCTCTTGTTTGGCTTCCACGTTGCTCTGTCTTTAGGGGATAGCTGAAAATCAGTGTTTTGCTCAATGAGCAATCTTATACACTGAGCTATGACCCATTTGTACTACAGCAGACACATGCGTTAGTGTTACAATATTATGTTATTGTTGTTGTTATTATATTGCGTAGTTAATAATAATAATGAAATAATTTATTTGCTGACAATAAAGTCATAGTAGGTATGTATATATTAAAACCGCCTCCGTGGCTCAATTTAAACAACATAGGGCTTACGAATCAGAGGTTCGATTCCCAGCGTTCCCCATGTGTAGTATTCGGTTTGGTTGGTGGTAAGGCATATTAAATGTCCGCCTGGCTAGCTACCACCATCTTATCTAAATCTGCCGCCAAGCAGCAATGTTAATAGCATTGTTGTGTTCCGGTTGTCAGAGATAAGATAGCCAGTCCTCCAAATGTGTTGGGGTTTCCGGGTCAGTACGCTTCCACCTTCGACCTCATCTTCACTTAACATCAGGTGTGATTGCGGTCAAGTACAAACCCGTCGCGCATAAAAAAAAATCCGTTCGAATGATTAGCGCGATACGAAATGCGCTTAACCTAACGCTTTTGGTTATGGTTTAGCTTTGGTATTATCGTTGAAACTTAGCGCGATCGGCCCCCTTATCTAACTAATATTATAAATGCGAAAGTTTGTATGTTTCTTTGTTCGTTTGTTTGTTGCTAAATCACGGCGAAACGAATGAACGGATTTGGATGAAATTTGGTATATAGGTAGAATATACCCTGGATTTATCCCGATATAGTGGATACTTCCCGCGGGATAAACAAATCTCCGCGATAAAGTTATTCCACAAAGGCGCAGCCGCGGGCGGAAAGCTAG
This sequence comes from Oegoconia quadripuncta, assembly GCA_949316235.1. NCBI lineage: Eukaryota > Metazoa > Arthropoda > Insecta > Lepidoptera > Autostichidae > Oegoconia > Oegoconia quadripuncta. The sequence continues at coordinate 8,336,932 of OX438741.1, read as the reverse complement.
TTACTCATAAAATATAGATTTCATTGTTTAAAGATCATGGGAACGAGATGTCTAGATGGCTCGTCAACATTTCAGTTTCACATAGCGGCTCGGTGAGTCATTTTACTTGGAACCAATGTAAATGAGAGCAAACCTGTAATATGGTAGCCTGTGGGAATTGAAGATGTCCTATTACTGTTTATGACGACCTGTTTGGTGTATGTAGTGTTTAAAAACTCTGACTGCTATACCAAAAAGTCGCGGGTTCGAATCCCGCTAGGGGCATGTTTGTATGATGAATACGAACATGTGTACCCGAGTTATAGAAAGTATTTATTTACAAAAAAAAAAGTATTTATGAAATATATCAACCATCTGGTATCCACAACACAAGCATATCGTTGCTTAAAGTGGAACTAGATGGCATTGTGTATGTCCTAGGATATTTTATTTATTTTATTTCTTTATTTATTTTATTTATTTTATTTGGTTTTTTTTTATATTATTTTTTTATTTTATAATTTTTTTTTGGTGACGATTTGTTTCGTGTAGTGCTTAGAAACTCTGCTGCTATAACAAAACCGCCTCCGTGGCTCAACGTAAACAACATTGGGTTTACGATTTGGAGGTCGCGGGTTCGATCCCCAGCGGGGTACATGTTTAAGTACTCGGTTTGGTTGGTGGCAACAATGTTAATAGCATTGTTGTGTTCCGGTTGTCAGAGGTAAGATAGCCACTCCCCCAAATGGTTATCAAAAATTATCACTTTAAAGCTTGTGTGTTGGAACACAAAGTTGTGATGAATTTTCTTTTATTGTTGTACCCCGTACAAAAATTGTAGAGGTTATATTAAACAGTTTTTCAATTTTGGGATCCGTTTAAGAAACAATACAGCTTTAAAGTGATAATTTTTGTCAGAGTCGAGTCGGTCGTTGATAAGTTTAGACGGTTGTTTTGGATACGTGAAAAATTTCACAGCAATAGTATATTAAATGTTCAATTTATATAGTTATGTATTAAATGTTTACCCGCCTTTGTGGCTCAATGTAAACGACATAAGGTTTACAAAATGATGGTCGCTGGTTCGACTCCCATGTCGAGGTTACTGTTCTGTGGATCATTTAGAAATATCTTGCAGAAAAGAAACTCGCGCCCATTCAGCAAATATAACAGGTTACAATACAAAATACAAACAAACCAATAAGGGCTATTTTCAATTAAATTGCAATGTAACCTATAACCAGTAGGTACCTACGCTATATCACTAAAAATTTAACCGAAAACATCGATTGTCTGATCACTTCCCACCACATCTGCCGAGTGAACTGAACCTTACTGATAACAAATGCGTTTAAACGATAACTGAATGGCGGTTGAAAACTAAAACCAACATAACTTTGCGGTAGAAAATGGAAATAATTGCCTTTGAAACGTATTGAGTTGATGTTTTATCAGTTGTAAAAGATAAATTTGTAGAGGCGTACCCGATAAACCAACATAAACACAAAATTATAGTCGTATGTGTGTATGTGTAGGTGAGTACAAAGGTGATTTTCAATTTGTTCATCAATACGAAGACTTTAGGTGTTTGTTTTAAGGTTGAAGTTGGGGTTTTTAAGGCTTTTGGGAAGGCAGTGGTGAAGTGGTAGACTTATTGAGGTCAACGTTTCGCACCTTGGAAGCTCGTTCCTTTATCAGTTGACAAGAAAATATGGGGAGAAAATCGATTGTTTCTTTTGTATTTAAAATTACATCATTTGCATTTATGTTTTATTTCATTTGAAATTGTTTTTAAGTTGCATTTTAAATAATTAAAATCTACATAGTTCAATAATTGAATGCTGAACAATAAATAACATAAGTATTAGTTTCGTACACATATATTATAATTGAATCACCAAATTCTCCAAACAATCCAATGCGGCTCCGTTTTTTCTTTGCCATGTCAAGTCTAAATATTCTCAATGTCTAGTCTAAATTGCAGGTCTAAAGGTCGAACCGTATTTGAGCGGCGCTGTCTCTGGATCTCGGAGTAGAGTACATATTCGTAAATATAAAAAAAATATGAAGCAGATCGTGTATGATGGATGGTGCATATTGGGAGCGTTATCTGACGGTGGTAATAGGCTGAGTAATAATGGTACTTTTAACAAACACATACATTTCATAATTCATACTAGTTTTTAAGTAACGTCTGGCATTGTAATATGTAATATGCTAATAAAAAAGTATCGGGAATGGATGATTTGTTTATGGTTCGGGGTTTTTGGCGGGATCTCGGCGAATGAAGTTGCATTTTTCTTTATAATTTTTATAAATTCTGCATTCTGACTTTTGAAGCTTAATAATGGTAGAATATTGTGCAGAAAAAGTTAGTGATGGTGTACAAATGAAGCGAAGTTTAAATTTAAGTGCGTAACGAAGCTTTCGGGTTCCCACAAGAAGCCGCCAAAATGTTCTATAAAGCATTCTGCCACTTTACTGAAGAATGACTTGACCGTGACTGGACTCTGCATACGCGAAGTATACGACGAATTACTTGTTTTGACTGCGACTGATTTATAAACTGAAGAAATAAGAGAAATAAGACATGGCTGTATGGGCTAGATCCCTTTGCCATCTCCGAGAGGAGAGAATAAAACGAAAAAAGAAATGCTTATGGCCCCAAAGTCATTTTTTTTTGTTTTGATAGATTGGCACTACTGTTTTCCATTTTGGCGCGGAGTTTGGTTTGCATCTGTTATTTATATTAAACACAGTGCTGTGATAGTTTAGTTAAATCATGTCTATTGCGAATTTCATTATGAACGAAAACATCGAACAAAGAGTTTGTCTTAAATTTTGCATCGCCAATAACTTTCGTGTACTGAGCCGCTGAAAATGTTACAGAAGGCTTACGGTGAATCGACTTTATCAAAAACAAATGTTTATGGGTGGTCAAAGCGTTCAAAAGCGGTCGAGATGTGATGGAAAATTTGCATCGCTCTGGTAGGCCATGAACGTCTGCAACTGAAGTTAACAACGCAAAAGTGAATGAAATAGTGACTGACAATCCTCATTCAACTTTGAGAGAGATAGCCGCCGAACTTTCTGTATCTCACGAGTGGATGAGAGCAAATTCGACTGAAAGGGCCAGATTTGTGGAAAGATAATTCTATGATTTTGCACCACAATAATGCGCCTCCGCACAAGGTCATCATTGTAAACGAATTTTTTACCAAAAACCCCAACAAATGCCATGGAACAACCACTTTATCCACCAGATCTGGCTCCAGCCGACTTCTTTCTTTTTCTTAAACTCAAATTACCACTTCGTGGCACCCGTTCTCATTCGGTAGAAGACATAAATGAATTCAAAAAGTGTTATTTTATAGGTATGCAAAACATTAATAAGTACTATTATGTGATGAGAAACAATATTAACTAAATAATCTGAAGAAATAAAATATATCCATACAATTTATACCAATACATACCTGTTAATTACATATATGTAAAATATATAATAATAATATCTATATATTATAATAAATAAATACATAAGTTTTGGAGGATTACTATAACTGGAAATATAGTATATATGATTTACCGGTCGAAAGTAAAGTAGATATATAAAAGAGATAAGTAAACTATTGAAGAAAAAGCACCTTGACTTGAGCTTTAAATATATTTAAAGACGGAGAGCGACGAATAGAATCCGGAAGAGAGTTCCAGAGGCGAGTAGCTTGCAAAGTGGAGGACTGGCCGTATAAATTTGGTAGAGTAACTAAAATTTTGCCTATTATGGATCTTTTCCCGGTACTTTCTTGACAGAGTTGTATAGTGTAACTCCTTTTACTCATTCACACATTCTCACACACACACACAATATCACCATACATGCAATATGGAAACATATCTTATATTCGCTTCTATTTCGCGCAAAGGCTAAGTCTGGATGTCCGAAGAGGAAACGCACTTAACCTTTTAGGCACCCTTCCGTTTCAGCAAGATCTGGGACAATTTTTTTAATTTGTAAATGTGTATTTCCTATTTAGTTTTTGTAAATATGTACAAAAATTTTTGTGTACTTATGGTATAATTGAATAAAAACATAATTCCCTACGATCTGTAAAAAGGAAACAAATCTGTTAGGTACTTAGTTTTTCTTAAGCTATCAAGCTGTACATTATGTATCTTCTCAATGCTTTTTGTTATTAAAAATGTATCGCCGTTGGCTTCTCTTAAATAAATAAAATTAAAATTAGTATGATGTAAGAAAATTAATTCTAATTAGATTATTTGTTATTTGAATTTGGAGCAGATAATATGAGTACCAATGGAAAGTAGATAAAACCAAGGTGAAAATTCACTATGACAAAACAACGAAGAATAATGAATAACAATTGACGTAAGCATTTAAAAACGAAAAAAAACACAGGATATTTTGTATTTTGGGTGCGCCACTAATTAGTCAAGTAATTAGTCCTTCTTGGGACAGTCGGGTAAATAGAATGTATTCATTGAAATTTATACAGATACAGATTATTTCAAAAAAAATATGGAACAAGACAGAAAACTGCAATATTTTGTCCTAGTCGAAAGCATCTTCATTATCTATACTTAGCTGCACATCTCATCTTTACATGCATCTGTATTGTTCACACACTCATTCTTGCGGAATTATCTCCAATTCGCATAACCCTGTGATGCGTACAAGGACAATAGCGCACTGTCTAAGACTAACGGGTCAAAGTGACCCATCTCTCTAAAAGCCCTTTCAAGCCCCGCAAAATTTCCCACTGTCCACAACAATGGCCTATCTATGACCAAACCCTTTGCGTTACAATTTTTATGGGAAACAGATTTCTATGCTCCATTTTTTGCATTGTCCGAACAGTTTGGCCCAACGGATTCGCCTATGGCGAATGGTTAGCGATTTTTATAATAAGAAAGCATAATAGAACGTTCTTTATTTGCGTATAGGATCTTTTGTCATACTTATGGCCGTTATATGTCAAGGTGCAGACATAAGACTGGACAAAAATGTAGTTCAATTAATAAAAAAACCGTTAAGGACGTCCTCCGTTGATTAAATAGAGACAGTTTGGTGAACATTGTGTCCTTTCTCTGCACTATATTTATATTAAGCGTTTTTAATAAAAAAAATGTTTTATTATAAAAAGCAGGTAAAATATGACTTTGACTTAAAAAAAAAAAATCTAGTACCTACATACCTATCTATATTTGACATATCCTTTACTTCAAAACACGTAGCTTTAAAACATACGGGAAAAAAAACGGAACAAGTTTTACATACCGGTAACGTTAAACAGTTACAAATAGCAACTTAAAAATATCAGTAAATCAACGTTCAATACGAGAGGTTATCGCGATTTTCCATATTACAACCGTTGATGTTCTCGTTTTAATTGTCCATTCTTCGGGCGGGGTCATACTGACCTGTCCAGGTAGCTGAGCCAACCCGTGCTGACCCTACCAACAATAGGGTCACTACAACCCTTTACGGCGTTGTATGCATCCAAATCAGTGCACCGTGAGTGATGGGGTCAGCGTTACGCCTCGGATGACCCAACTGACCTTTCTTCACAAAACCACCCTATCCTTACAAGACATTATTTGTAATCCCTTTCGCGAATCTATTTTATTGTTCGTTCTATTTTTTAAACTTTGTCTATTGGTGAAATTTTTGCGTGAGAACGTTCTAGTTTCTTTGCGAAATTGTAACGTAAAAGGACATATGGTCCTTTGGCCTTTATGGGAACGTTTGGTGTTGTATGCGAGACAAAAGAGTGGTCTCTTTTTAATGATTCGCTATTGTGTTAAGGAGGTGCTTTGATACAGTTTTTATGCGGTCATCGGTGACCGTTGGCCAACGGCTTTGCCGATAGTATTTAAGGCGGCGACATAACGGTTAAGCGCGTCATAACGGAATTTGTGATTGCATGGACGATGCCTCCATGTCAACTGTCTGCTTTATAGGTGGCTATTCATAGATGTTAATTGTTATGAAATTGCATTAGATATGAAATATCGAAGCATTTTTGGAACTGTTTCATTCCAGTAACCAAATATCCTGGAATTGGCACGGTGGCGATGATATTTGAATATTGATAAAGCTATGACATTCATACTGTCTTCACCTGACGGGTATCCAGTTGTAAATTTATAAAACTTGACAAAAGGCAACAGGATTTGAATCGAACCTGTGATCGTGAGATTACATAGTGATTATACATCTTCTTTCATGATTATTCAATGTAAATGTTTAACTGCAATAGAGATGTACAGTGCATAAAATAATACTATGTTTAACAGTCGGACAGACAGTGTCCATGTAACAAGTTAAATACGTGATTTATCTTATGAAAATGAGATCGGCTAAAAATGTATTTCTGATATCACTCGGTTTCACTTTTCAATGACCATTTCACATTTTAAACATTCACGTAATATTTGCTATACACATGTGCCGTATGGATATTTCTATCAGGATGTTAACACTAGCTACCTAAGGCAAATAACATAAGAAACAGATATTTAGATAAGACTATAAAGGTAATTTATAGGCACAAGCGTCATTTGGTGTGAAAAACTCCAAACTTCCACCATCTCAAGGAGAATAGGTAGGTATGTTTTAAAATTTGTAAACTCAGTAGGTGAACGTGCACGGAATAAGGGTTTGAAATTGAACTGAGTTCTTGCATGAAAATGTATGCAAATCGTATCTCAGGGGACGCCCTATATCCAGTAGTAGATGTGATCTTCTTCAATTTAAGAGCTATGCTCTTGTCGGTAGAGTAACGACCATGTCTCTCTACTTTCTCTTCTAGGTGTGATATGTGTGTAGAAATGTTCACAGTGCATTATAACATTTATAAGAATGTACCTACTGTACTATGAAGTCCCGTGAGCAATAAAAAATTTACTGGGATTCCTTAAAAAGAAGATAATTTGTAAATTTGGAAACCCCCGAGAGACTAATAAATCACATTTAAAACTAAATAGGTATCTTTGAAATGGCTGAACCGATTTCGGTCAAATATGTCTAAGAACTATCTTGCAAATAACTAACCGTTTTAACTCTGTTCGGTCGTTTTGGTATATGACAACACAGAAAGAGAAATGTTTCAAATTTATAACACCATGATTAAAAATTTATTTGTGTAACCAATATAATATTGGTAAAATGATCTGCACTAATTATTATACACATTATAAACAGGTAAAGTTGTGGGTGAGGTAATAATGTCTGGAACTATAGACGCGATTCTGAAAATTATTTCACTGATAGAAAACTAATACAAAGTTCTCGAGTGACACACCTGCACTCTACTTATGATCTAGATATGGTCAATCCGGATGAAGTCACAAGCGGAAAGCTAAATATCGGGCGGTGATAAATATCATGATAATTATGACATGACATGACTAATCAGGTCACAATCACAGACACAATACCACTAGCAGATCGAAAATTAGGGTTAGACCAATTTTCCTACGAAAGAATAAGCTGTATTTATTTTATGTATACCTACCAGGAAAAACAGAAGTTGATTATTTGTGTGGTTTATTAAGTAACGAATTTATTAATAAATAATCTAAATATCTCGTAAGTATTTTATATTTATAGGAACCATGACCATTAAAGGCTACAAATACTCGTATACGAGTATCAGACCAAATCAATGGCGATTGTAGGAAAATTGGTCACGATATAGACCCGATGAATAACGTAGAAAGAAAGCTTTTAGTAAATACTTACTGTTTGACAAGAAGTAGATAAATCTAATATAAAAATTCCATCTCTATTTAAATTTTTAAATTTCAAAAAAGAAGTGTAGGGTAATTTGACCCATTGACAGACTCGTAATGAGTTTGCAATTATTATGAGATCAGTATTATATTCAGATTTGAGATAAGATAATCAATCCTTTTCTTGTGTGTTTGAAGTGAAGTCAAGCGCTAATTAGTAACTCTCATAAATAAAAAAATTGCGCTGAATAAAAAAAAATTTGCGCAATTTTTTGCACATTAGTGTGATCGTTATTTATGTGACAAATTACAAATTTTGATACTTTTTGTGCAAAAATGCGCTTGAATATAAAGTTTTCCTTGTTCGTTTTCTTTATTAATAAAATTGATATTGTTAATATTATGCATTTTTAATAATATCACTAAAAGTAATTTCCAATTACTAAAAATAGTCATTGGAAATTACTGGACTTGTATGTATGTATGGACTTGTAAAACAAATGCGACTTGCAAATAAAATATCGAGTATACATAGAAACTGGTATTAATAAAATCAGTTGATCAAAACATCATCTGATTGTTTCTCTGTATCCTAATTGCAAAATAAAATATCCTACTTTTAAACAACTATCAAAAGTTAAAAAAAAAAACAATAAAAAGATAAAGAAGGGAACATGAAACGGTCTGTCCGGCTCCCCGGATGCAGGGCGCGGGGGTGAGCGGAGAGAGGAGGCACGGGACAGTTGGCACGTGCGCGGGCGCAGGTGCCTCCGCCCTCGGCAGGGGTGCTCAACTACCGGTACAAGAATAAGAAGTTTGTGGTCAAATAGAATGTGTTAGCTTTTTTGTAAGTGAAAGTATTGTTTGATTGAAATGAAGTGATGTTTGGTTAAATTTAAAATTTAAGTGGAGAAATGATAGATATATAGATATACATTTTTCATCGACTTCATAGAACGTAAAATTCTCAATGCGTAGTTTTAAAATAATACATAAGATAACCCCCAATAAGTTAAATTAGCCTTTCTATAAAATGATGTGACTTGCATTATAGTAATATTTTTGCGTTATGTACCTACGAGTACCTACCTAGATATATAAAAATAGGTATTCGCTTTCTTAAGTTATTATTGTCCTAGTTGACTGTTTCATCTTAGTAGTAAATAACTTGAAATAGTTTTTGTTAAAAAACTTACCGACGCACAAATTGCCCACCTCTGCAGCTTCCTCTCACCGGTCGCTATTCAAGTAGGTACGCATGTGTTGATCCGTTGTTTGTTTTTTCATTATTTTTATTAAAATAAAGATTCCAGAAACAAACGCGATCTCTTTTAGCTTTACCCGTGAAAGTATTTTATAATACTTTATACTGTTGATGTCATGGCGGAATATGAAAATATTTTTTTCTTTAATGTCATTCAAATACCTACATTGGGTATCTATAAGAATTATTTAGAATTTATACCATGCAGTTAACTATTAGTTATGTAATTGCGCAGTATAAAATGCAATAGGTAATAAAATTATATACTTGCCTTTATAATAATTAGGTGCTCTATTAAAAAAGACGAAAAGTAATATATACCTAATCATTAAAATTTTATAATAAACAAAGTAAGAATTTGGAGTAATATGCTTATTACGATACATTTCTGTGTTTTACTACCAAAACATGTCGGTCGCTGTAAACACAGGTGCGCAAGTACACCCCTATCTTCCGCGCAGCGCTTCCTTTGTCTTTCTCCTCCGGGCTAGTTCAAACCGGACATACTGACAGACAGAAACTCTACACCACTGCCCGCTCTCACTCAATATTATACATGTAATTTTTAAACGATTTTGGTATTTAAATATATCTACTGCATGTAAAAATTTATTTAAAATTTAAATTTTAGGTTACGTCGGACATTTATTTTGTATAACCATTGAAATCTGTTATTAAAGTTTAAAGTTTTACAGCCATTTTTGTGAGCGTACGGGAAAGTCATTATGTCATAACAAATTCATCGTAAAATAAGGACCTTGGGTGTGCGCGTATGATTTCCGGGGATTGCATCTGGCAGCCTTATTTTTTTCATTTGATAATTTTAAGAGAAGTAATGTGCCGTGTTTTACAAAGGTAATTTTTTATAAAATAATTAAAGGATTGTCCCTCTGCATGGAGCAAATATGTATCCTTATGCATTCAGTGTGGCAATAATGGCAGCGTACTGGGTAGTACGGCGTATTTTTACTATAAAAACTATTTTTATAACTCTGTCATAATTTTGGCTGTTACTTTATATAATGGATAATTTTGTACCATAATAGATTAAAATATCATTTTCTGTTATTATTGTAATCAAAAAATCTTTCTTGATGTTGCCAATCGAACACTATTTTTTCCTGGAACCTGAAATATTTATCAGTTAACTGCACACAATTTGATTGAAAAATTATTAGGGATAGAAGTAATTATAAGCTGAATAGGTGTATAGTTCTTTTGGAGAAAAGCAAAGATCAAAATTTAAAAATCAAATGGACTCTCATCGCCTTTAAAAACAAGACGCTCCAACTATAATGTAACAACTTTCCACAAACTAATTATCCTTGTAATTACTCAAATTACAGTTGGCGCATCATATTGCTTTGTACTTCAAAAGCCCGCGTCATGTGTGAAGACGCCCCCTAACATGCCTGTACTCAAGACATCTTGCAACAGTCCACTCCGACGTTATCGGCCGTTATTTTACGCGGTATTTTTACTGTCTTTTGTGTCCATACTTGCTTGACATGTCACATTTTTGTATGCAACTTAGACGCGTTTTACTTATCGGATACTAGAGCTTTGAATCAAGTAAATTCACATTTAACTTACAGAACTTTAGTTCAACTTACGTATTAGTCCTTCGAGAAAATGGCATTTTATTAGTGCTGAATGCTGCTGTCCATGGGCGTATTTAAGCAAGTATATTTGACGCAAAATGTAAAAAAAAGTTATTCACACCTACATATTATTTGAAGTGTATTTCTTTCGGCTTTGTTGTTTTGGACTTTTGAAGGGTTCAAACAAAAGGACACCAACGATATACCGGCATTTGATTTAGTAAAATTTAAAGAACTGCTTAGTGGTCTATTCATACAGGGTTAATACAACCGAATTCGTCCTCTCATTTGATTCATTTGTAACCAGTAAAAAAGTTCTCATGTTATAATGAGCCATCCAACCATATATCGTTAACATAACATTATTGACAGACTAACAATTTGCTTTACTCTCAACAAAGTTGCAAACACGAAATTGCCAAAGCTCATGTAAACGTGAATGCTGTACACGAAATGCTAACCACAATACTATTTTTTACCCGCATTCATCTCATAAAAATTACAGCAGGATAATGACTCCCGATCACTTCATAAGAGCACGTGTGACCGGCAGGTGGCGTACCAGGTGCGATCGATCAGCCAACGCGACTTACGTAACACCGTTCACTGTTCGATAACTGGGTGTTTTACCCTACTTTTTTTGATGAAAATGTACGGATTCTTATTGGAAGTTATGCATGTACTTATGTTACATAATTGAGTTAGTATTTTGTGATTAATTTGGAAAGAAGTTCTGAGCTCAAAACACGTGAAATTATAATACATAAATGAAGAATATATTATTATACAGCAAACTTCACAGTGTGTACATTACAATAATATTAAACAAATTATAAACTATATAGCCACAAATCAAGCTTGACATATTGAAAAACTACAAATTGTGGGGGATACTAAATTAACAAATCGAAACACAGTAAACAATAATAAATGCTGTATGCTTGAAAGTGAAATTAATTTTGGAAATATCTTTTCTATTACAAAGCTTTGTAAATCCGCATAGATCTATAATGTCTTTGTTACGCAATGACAAACACACAAATTTTACAACTATATCTATCGAGGCTTCTTGAAGCATAATGTCCTGGAATGTGTCTTTTTTAGGCAATGACAGACACACAACCCGACATTACAACTATATCTCAAGATACGTACTGTGTTCCGGAAGTTGTTCCTACTAGACAATTGTTAAATTAAAACCCTTTTTCATTGTAAACTTAGAAGAAGCTGTTTAGATTCACCCAGGTCGTTGACAGTTACCAGATGTGAACACATCTGCCACCCCAGCCGACTCGCTCCGTTGGTTCTAACGTCTTCTAGGTACGCTTGTGTATTTGATAACATGGGGGAGTGAATAATGAACCCTTTTGTAAGAAAATTGTAGGTACACCAAAAATATATTCGGTACTTAAAGTTCGAATTGCAACACTTCGAATTTCAATATTTAATTCTAATGTTAGTATAAACGCATACATACGAAAATCCAGATTCACAACCGCATTTCATAAAGTTCGTACTTTTTTAAAAGTTTTCGAATCCGAATTGTTTCACCACTGATTGGTATATTGATTACTAGCTTTCCGCCCGCGACTTCGTTCGTCGTTCGTCGAAAATTTCTTCAAAATCTGTTCAGCAAAAAAATTGCCTATATATCACTCCTTGTCCTAATCTGTCTACCAACCAAATTTCATCCAAATCCGTCTAGGAGCCTGGGTGGCTTAGTGGTTAAGACGCGATCTCCCAATTTAGGAGGTCCGGGTTCGATTCCCAGGCAGGCCAATGTACCAATGAGTTTATTTAATTTAATTACTTATGTGCCTTTATCCGAATGCTCTTAAACGGTGAAGGAAAACGTCGTGAGTGGTGTGTCACTACACAAGCACCAGTTGTCGTTCGTGTAGCTCCTCACAAGTGTCGCCAATTTAAAAATGCCCTGCCAGTACTAAACTTACACTCCGCTGGGAATCGAACTCACGCCACGACCTCCGTTTTGTAAACCTGTTGTTGTTTATTACATTCCCACAATCAAACCAACCCTACGGCGTAACACGAACTATGGTGGCTCATCCCATGTCCGGTCGGATGGTAACTCGAGATGTAGGAAGCCCCACAGCACGCCGTCACCACATCGCTTCCACTACCAACACCGGGGTTTAGGATGTGCAAGTAGGTACTTTGTGTTTAACCGCCAACTGTGACCTTATCGATATTCACTGCGACACTGTGTCTAGGTTTTACAAAACCATTAGTAGTAGCGTCAATACTTAGTTAACATACCAATATTATAGTAATTATTTAATTATTTATCATTATATGTGTATTTATAATGTTTATACTTCGTACTATATATATGTATATTGGATAGGTTATGTAGTATATTTATTTATATATATTATTATATTATTTTTTATAAAATAATTTTCAATTGTTGTGTACACTATTTTCAGCCCAATCTAATAAACACTATGTATCTCTAAGGTTTGCTGGTAGAAATCTCTATCGGAGTTAAGCTCGCCTTTGTACATTTTATATACAATGCATATTTCTGTAACAATTTTGTGTACAATAAAGATATTAAGATTGTTTATACGTTGAACATTCCCTCAACAACATACATAATATATTACTTTCTAGTTTTTATTCTCACTACCTTATCACCGCAACTTGGTACGAAACTGCTCAACCAATCAAAGCAAAGTAAAGGTAAATTTAGGTTAAATAAGTTTTTGTTTTATTGTTATTTTAATTTTAAAGTTTTTTGCATGATGCTCACCTATAAAAGGTTGTAGGTTTAAATTTAATACCAGCTACCTTAATTGTTAGATGGACTATGTACTGATGTAACAATTGTTGGTGATCCTAAATAAATAAATAATAAATAAATATCTTTGCACATACACACAGCGCCATCTAGTTCCACACTTAGCAACTAGGCTTTTATTATAGATACCAGATGGTTGATAAACTACACAAATACAATTTTTTTTTGTAAATAATAATAATAATGAAAAACATCCATGACTCGGGAACACATGTCTGTATTCATCCATACAAACATATGCCCCTAGCGGGTTTCGAACCCCCGACCTTTTGGTATAGCAGCAGAGTTTCTAACCACTATACCAAACAGGTCGTCTAAATAAATAAATTAAAATTAATGAATGTATACCATGATGAAGTAATAAATAAAAATAGGCCCTCGGACCTATTTTATTTATTACTAATTACGGTAAACCAGATGGACGGATTTGAATGAAATTTGGTATATAGGTAGAACATACTCTGGATTAAAACATTAGATATTTTGTATCCCGATAAAGTGAGTAGTTCCCGCGGGATAAACAAAACATATCTGCGATAAAGTTGTATAGTATATACAGGGCGTCCCAAAGTTATGGGACATGAAGGGGAAGTACCTTAAATATTGTAGATAGTGAATTTTGCTCAAAGAAGACTTTATGTTATTTTTAAAAGTTAGTAATTCTGCATTCATAGATTTTCTAAAAATTACTTGCTTCGGCTGGGAATCGAACCGACTTAAATGTGAAAAAAAAAACACCCTACTTTTATGATGCCAATCGAAAGAATAGCTAAAAAATAATAACTCTGCCTAAGTAACATAGTATTTTAAAAGAAAGGAACAACATAAAATGATTGAGTCAAATTTCAAGAAAGTTATTTATTGCTAAAGTGATTTCTTCTTTTGGGGATACGTGAAAGATATGCTATACAAAAAGCGATACGAGAACGTAGGCGAGTTGCAAACAGAATTGTGCCATATCACATCGAGTGTTCACCATAAAATGATTAGAAAATCAACAGGCAGCGGGCTCATTAAAAGATTGGCGATTTGCGTAAGACAAGAGGGATCACATTTTGAGCATTTAATTAATTAATTTACAAAAAAATACCTACTTAATTGACTACGGCAGTTTCATGTATGTTTTTTATTTGATTAAAATGATTAATTTCACGTTGTTCCTTTCTTTTAAAATACTATGTTACTTAGGCAGAGTTATTATTTTTTAGCTATTCTTTCGATTGGCATCATAAAAGTAGGGTGTTTTTTTTTTCACATTTGAGTCGGTTCGATTCCCAGCCGAAGCAAATAATTTTTAGAAAATCTATGAATGCAGAATTACTAACTTTTAAAAATAACATAAAGTCTTCTTTGAGCAAAATTCACTATCTACGATATTTAAGGTACTTCCCCTTCATGTCCCATAACTTTGGGACGCCCTGTATAGTAAGTATAGTATAAAGGCGCAGGTCTGTCACTTGTTCCATCGCACATGCTTTATGCATTGTGTTCTCTACTGTGGTGCATTGGTCTCACATGTCTTCTACTGGCATGTCCTTTTCGTGCTAGTGATAGTAGCTTACCTAGAAGAACTTACAGCATTTAATTCAGACATAATAATATACATTTTCACCTTGTCTCGTAATTGCAATGTATAACCGCCTCCTTGGCTCAATGTAAACAACATTGGGTTTACGTTTCGGAGGTCGCGGGTTCGATCCCCAGCGGGGTACATATTTAGTACTCGCTTTGGTTGGTGGTAGGGCATATTAAATGTCCGCCTGGCTAGCTACCACCATCTTATCTAAATCTGTCGTCAAACTGCAATGTTAATAGCATTGTTGTGTTCCGGTGGTCAGAGATAAGATAGCCAGTCCCCCAAATAAGATGGGGTTTGCGGGTCAGTACGCTACCACCTTCGGCCTCATCTTCACTTAACATTAGGTGTGATGAGGTCAAGTGCTAACCCGTTGTGGATAAAAAAAAATGTAGAGACTTTACCACAGACTCTGCCTCTAACTGTGCTAATTACCACAATGTTAATATGGAATTTAAATACCAGAATCGCTATTTTAATACCTACAACATAACTTACAATCCGACTTCCCGTCGCCGTTTGGACCTTTGACAAAACCTAAATATTGAAAAGTTTTTTAACTGTCACATTATAAAAAGGTAGTAGTAATGAGACGATTTAGTAACGGAACTAACTCACGATGTTTAAAAATCACGAATTATCGGCCAAATTATAATGACATTTAGTACTTAACAAGTTTAAAAGTCTGATGGTTCAGCTTAAAATGGACTCATTCTTGATCGTCTAGTGCCTGTTGTTGACTCCTCGTTAAATCAAAGGTTGTTATTCGAAGGATCTAATTTCCATTTGTAATGAGAATGACCCGAGAGTTTCCGGTAGGGATTTTTGTTTCTGTTAATTGGTATAGGAATTGCTGATTTCTAAATTAAGTAGCAGGATATTGTTACTTTAAATGCATTGTGAAACCTTTTGCTGTACAATAAAAAATCGTCGTCAACGCCCTGTCTCCACTCCAAGGGTACGTATTCTGTATCTTTCATTGCCACAAATAAGGTTTCACTATTGGCAATTTGCCAAGGGAGCGTGTCGGTGGCTGAGCGGTTAAAACGCGGTCTCTCAATTTGGGAGGACTCGAAGGGAATCGATTCCCAGGCAGGCCATGTACCAATGAGTTTTTAAATTTAATTTAATTACGTGCATTTATCCGACTGCTCTTAAACGGTGAAGGAAAACATCGACGGAGACCTGCATGCCTGAGAAATAAAAATTCTAAGGCATGTGAAGTCCCCGACCCATATTGGGCCAGCGTGGTGGAGTATGGCCCATACGTCATCATATGAGGGAAGGCCTATATCCCTGCAGTGGAATGTTTACGGGCTGAGACGATGATGATTGGCAAGTTTATAATATATCTCTAGAAGTTGTAACGAATTTAGCAATTAAGAGCATTTATCCGTCACAGCATTCCATACAAATTTTGAAATCCAAATTTTTCGAAATGAATTGACCGATTCTAATGAAACTTTATACGTATAAGCAGGGTATGTAGATCTAAAAAGTTAGTAGATAATATTTACGAAAAAGTGTAGAACGTGGGCGAACGTGGGGGTAATTTTAAATATGTAATCAAAAAAAAACTCATTCTTTAAAATAAATCTTTCTTATTTGAAAGCTATTCTGTATATTACAAAGGTCAACCATGGGTGCTGGTTTAAGCATATCTTCTAATGTTTGGAACACTCAAAAGCTTATACGTTTGGGATATCTCTGACCAACCCATTTGGGGTGACGGTTGTGACGTGACGATGTATGTAGACTTTTAAAAATATTTCTCAAAAATTTCACTATCTGTAATGAAAAATCACACTGTTAGGTAATCGCGGTGAACGAAACAAAATGGCGGATAACAGCTTGTTATTGATAAAATTACCGACGGCACTCGAGGAATTGCAGTGATTTAAAAGAAAAGCGCTACTAATAGCAACGGACCCACAATAGAGATGACATGGGCGTCGCTAGCGAAGCGAGTCGGATTGCTGTTTAGCGACAAATTAGCGAGCCGGGAGAAGAGAGCATGAACTTGTGAATACACATCTGTGGCCAGTCACTGTGTAAGGCTTTGACTGTGTAAGGATTAGTCGTATACTTTTATATATATAAAAAAAAGAAAAGAAAATGATCGTGTGGGTTTCTTGCGCCGCTTCTTTTCCCACAGATGATTTCCCTTTCCGAAGTGGTGGTAGCTTGGACATACTGACTGACCGAAAAATTCTTAGCCCTATTTTTACTTATCTAAAAAGAGCAACCCCGGAGTTTCCTGCTGGCGAGACTGCCTAGTGAATGAGCGATAACTGTATGTCATGACGATTTCAAATGTTATTCTTATACTTACGAAATAAAAACAAGTTTGATTTGATTTGATTTATTTCTAATAGATTTAAATTGACATTCAACAAATGATATCATGTATCTTACGTTTAAATAAATGCTTGAAGTTTGAAGTTTGGTCTGGATACCCACTTATGTAATATCTGGTGAAAAAAAAAGTTTTACTTAAAAGTTTATGAGTAACCCTACAAAAAATATTATCCCACCAATAACAGTAATGTAAAAAGGAGCCAAGTTGAGTACAGAGAACAAACGGGTTCGTCAAATTCGTCGACTTTTATTTTTAATTGAAATTTTAATGGGAGTCCATCGTACGCTATTATTCTAAAGTTTCTACAAATTTATTTATATTTAAATATTGGATATATCTGGTGTGGATAAAGTGATCACTAGTGGCATACCCGTCCCCCAATTTAGATGCCGGTTATTTTCAAAGAGATGTGGTTGCCACCAGTCAGGGGGGTCTACTCTCTAACGAAAATAGCTTCGGACGGCCGCAACTTAACTTTTTCTTTTGCAGTTTGCTGTGTCAATTATAAACCAATCGTCATTATTTTACTTTTGTTGTATATAGTTGGACATCACAAGTTAGTACGGGACGCAAGGAATGTCTGAAAGAAATTTTTTTTTCAAAACCGTCATCGAATAAAACATTATGTCATTAATTAACGATCGCGTTTGTAGCTTATTCCGCTTAATTACATCATTAATAATAAATAAAAAAAATATAAATATAAATTAATTAATAAAAAAAAGTTGTAGAAAATAACGAATCCCGCCAGTCGCATTTCGCATATCAATCTTTATGGTTTTGAAAAAAAAAAATTAAGCTACCTATGCCAATAACATCTATTTCACTTACCTAATATGCCCTATTTTTTTGCTTACCGCGAAAAAACTCATCCATTATACGTTATGCATGTATACTGCCTAACTTCATACATAGTAGGTACGGTTAGTATATCGCTGTCCATTTTGTGCCAAATTGGTAATTTTCCGATAATACAACTAAATGGTATCGACCCGAGCATTAACAACTCCCCAAATCGGCGCATGTCTTTATTATTATTATTGATTAAAATGTTCAGCGATGTTATTCATTAAAGTGCATTGACACCGCGCAGGTGCGCGGGCACGCGTCGCTCGCGCCTGCGCTGTGCGCGACACCTTGCGCAGGACCCGTTCGAGATTCCATCGAGATTAACCATTAGCCGTTAGCTGTAATTGTTATTATTAAAAGGATTAATCGTAAAGTGTTTTGTGGTTTCGGCACTCAAATAGAATAGAACAAACCCGTGGAATGGACTTCCGGCAGCGGTATTCCCGAACGAGTACGGCATTGGAACCTTCAAGAAACGAGCCTACACCTTCCTCAAAGGCCGGCAACGCATCTGTGACTCTTTTGGTGTTGCGGGTGTCCATGGGCGGCGGTGATTGCTTTCCATCAGGTGACCCGCATGCTCGTTTGCCGCCCTCTCATATAAAAAAAAACCTATCTTTTTCCGTGGGTGTCGTAAAAAGCGACTAAGGGTCTCTCCACCAAAAACATCTATAGATTTGCACGTTTCAACGGCGATGGGCCCGCCCCCTGTCACGTGTGTATTTCTGTATATTTCTTAAGGTGAACCTTGATTATTGTTTCAATCATTAAACTTTTAATGTTTGGACACCCAAAAGTGTTTGGAATATCTCTGACCACCCCATTTGGGATAAAGGTCGTGACTTTGTGTTACGTTAATCGTATATTTCGTCAATGTTAAATAAAATGTCAAAATCATACCTAAATTTAAAGGGAGGCTAAGGCGGTAGCCTAGGGAAAATACGGTTTGACCTCGGAAAAACGAATAACCGCGAAAATGGCGATTAGAATAAATCCTCTCAAGCTCCATGGGAGAGGCTGTTGATGTGATGTGTTAGCTACTGACTGCGTCATAGTTTGAAAAAATATATCCACACACACACACATAGGGAGTATTATTATATCTATAATACAATTCGTACAGTCATAGCAATGAGTCAGCCGCCATGTCAGACAATGTCGTGAATCATCGTAGTCTGGAGACAACGCGAGACAAAGGGCACCACAGATTACGTGCCTCAGCAGGCGAATGCAGGCCCTGAGTATTCTTATACCAGTGTACTACTTACCTATACAACAATATTTCAACTTGGATCCCAGAGTATTAGGAATAAATTTAAACAAATCAATTTTATTTTCTTTTTATGCACAACGGATTGGGACTTGACCTCAATCGCACCTGATGTTAAGTGAACATGAGGTCGAAGGTGGAAGCGTACTGACCCGGAAACCTCAACACATTTGGGGGACTGACTATCTTATCTCTGACAACCGTAACACAACAATGCTATTAACATTGCTGCTTGGCGGCAGATTTATAACCACCAACCAAACCGAGTACTTAAATATGTACCCCGCTGGGGATCGAACCCGCGACCTCCGAATCGTAAACCCAATGTTGTTTACATTGAGCCACGAAGGCGGTTAAAATAACATTGACATCGCAATTTATAGTAGAGACAATTTAAAATGTAAAACTCATGTATTTTCTTTTTAACACGCTTTTATTTAAATTGTATGTAGGTCCTATATGTAATTCTGATGACAATACTATAATTTACTATCTTGGAGCTGATCTGATGATGGAGCCAGGAGGTGGATGGTGAAACTGTTCAGTGGCTACTAAAACCCCCCGAGTTTTGGGCCCATATGATTCGTTTTGACGAGTCCAATGTAATACACTTGGTGTCGACGATCTGATGATGGAGCCAGAAGATGATGGTGGAAATGTAGCGTGGTTTTTTTACTTTCTTAAACTACATATTTTATTATATAATAAAGTGTTTACCAACAAACAAATAAACTTAAGTAATGTAAGAAAGAATCTTCAATTGATTAGGAAAGGGGGGGGCGTGTATGATGTCACCCGAAGTACCCTAGCGGGCCGTGTAAGTGGCGTGTAATCTGACGACCTGTGTAGTGGTTAGAAACTCTGACCACTATACCAACAGGTCACGAGTTCGAATCCCGCTAGGGGCATATGTTTGTGTGATGAATACGGACATGTGTACCCAAGTTATGGATGTTTTCATTTATAAAATGTTTATGTAGTATATCAACCATCTGGTTTCCACAACACAAGCCTAAAGTTACTTACTGTGGAACTAGATGGCGCTGTGTGTATGTCTAAGGATATTTATTTATTTATATATCCGCCGAATTGATTCTGCCAATTAACTGAGGTGTGAGGGCCTCGGAGGAGGGTGAGATTGGCCTTCCTTGTTACTTGTACATGACAGAGCCAATCAGAGTGCAATAACCTGACAAAACTGGCCAAGAACTCATACGAAGTTTTTTGGCAACTGTTGACAGAAGATGGCCCTCGACGCTGAAAACAAAACACTGTCTATTTGTCACGACGACTTTGCTGCATTTGTCTTGCATCACCATAGGCATAACGCTTGCAGCCCACACTGCAACATTTATAAAGCATTGTCTCACCCGTATGCATAGAATACTAGCACGATCATTTACATATCGAAGTGTTTTATAGGATAATTCGATTTAAACGCTTTAATTCAAGAATGCATGGTTTTACTAAACAGGATGTCGGTTTCTATTGTGAAGTTAATAAAGACTTTAATATACTTACTCGATGTCAAAGCTCAAAGTGTGATAACACACCAAAACATTGTTTTCTAAATTCTGCCTATCGTCGCTCGTCGAGAGCGCCCTCGGCAAGCATCTCATCGGCGCCCCTCTATATATATTAAAAATTTTAAGTAGTACTAGCAGTTGTTAATTGATGACTGTATTGTAGTTTGCGTTACTATACATGTGTGATATAGGAGTGTAGACCCACCCTAGGGCCCGTATTAATAAACCATTCCCAAGATGGCGAACAGTCTTGTGACCGGTCTCAAGTAAACGTCTTGATTAATAAACCTAACTTGAGACTTGAAAAGCATGTGCATACTCAAGCAGTACTCACTTGAGAGGTGCGCGTATTAATAAACGAAACTCAAGACTATCATTCATTCGCCGGTGAGGCGAATACTTGAGAAGTGATCCCAGCTGAGTAGACCTCAAGATTGGTTTATAAATTAGCACGGAGCTTGAGATAGCGTCAACTTCTTAAGACACATCTCGGGTGATAAAGCCTAAAGACTTGTATATGTAACTTTGTAATCTCGCGCTCCTAGGCACGTGCCTAGTTTGCCTTAGGAATAATCCGCTTCTACCCCCCATTAATGGTAACTGGTGTCCGAGATTCTAATCCACAACGTCCTATGACGTAGTGACATCTATAGGTCACCAAGTGGGAATACACATACTGGATGAGTTTCACAGATCATCAACGCTCGCGCCGGCCGAAGATTTATCTACAACTGGCGGGATTCGTACGGTTCCTATCCTATCATGCGTTGGAACACAAATGGTCACCAATTTTTTTATTTATTTAATTTAATGATGTAATTATGTGGAATAGGTTACAAACGCGACCGTCAAATGATACAAAGCTTTATTCGATGATGACTTTGAAAAAAAAAATTAAACTACCCATGCCAAAACCTTCTAATTCACTTACCTAAGCCCTATTTTTTTCCTTGCGGTAAAAAAACTCATCAATCAATCAATCAAGTACGCTTTATTGTTTAAATAAGGAAGGTACATTTAAATATCTTATAGAAACTACAAATTAGGTGGCCTTATCGCTAACAGCGACCACTCCCAGGCAAACGGATCACAGAATTCAATACGAGGAATTAAATGGGTTAGCACAAATAATTTCCTAATTGTTAAATACATCTGAAAGTTTTTATAATAAATTAATAAAAATATTTATACACACGGTTCTATTTTTATAGGCAAAATTAATCCGACGAGTTTCATTTCACCCACACGACCTTTTTAAAGTTCAAACACCTTAAGCCATTATTTTTTCTCGACGGGCTAAGGAATCTAGCTATTCAGCCCACGCTGCTGTGGGGTTGAATCTTCCAGCTGCTTGCCACCTGCCTTGATCATAGGGATTTTAGGGGCATTGACCCTGGCACATGGCAAAATGATTACCAATCTATACTCGTCTATCTCAGCATCTACAATACTATATTAAATAATGATTACTTTTAGGGTTGGCACGTGCATCATTTTGTTAATTTACAAACTTATGTACGTATTTAAATTAGGTTTTATAAAATTATGAAGTAACATAGAAATGAGTTAGAGATCATTCACCTGGGACTCACATAGCAATATTTATGCACATAATTGGCATAGTTATTATTTTGTAAAAAATTTAATAGATCATAATAATTGCAATGTATTATTTATATGTTATAAATAGTGGATAGACTGTTTCTCTGTTTCATTTTGAGATTAAAATTAAATTAATTAATTGCGATGGGCTCAACCCCTGTCACGTATGCATTTCTGTATATTTCTTAAGGCGAAGCAGTGGATGTTGTTTCATATATTAAACGTAATGTTACGAACACCCCAACACTAAAGTTTGGGATATTTCTGATCACCTCATTAGGGATAAAGGTCGAGACGTTGTGTATTATTAATTACCATTAATATTGTTACATTTGATTTGATTTGACGACCTGTTTGGCGTAGTGGTTAGAAACTCTGACAGTTATACCATAAGGTCGCGGGTTCGAATCCCAC
Organism: Oegoconia quadripuncta; assembly: GCA_949316235.1. Taxonomy (NCBI): domain Eukaryota; kingdom Metazoa; phylum Arthropoda; class Insecta; order Lepidoptera; family Autostichidae; genus Oegoconia; species Oegoconia quadripuncta. The sequence continues at coordinate 8,313,916 of OX438741.1, read as the reverse complement.
AGGGACATATGTCTATGTCTATAATGTTTGTATGATGAATACAGACATGTGTTCCCGAGTTATGGATGTTTTTATTTGTGTAGTTTATCAACCATATTATATAATACAAGCCTTGATGCTTAGTGTGGATCTATTATGGCGCTGTGTGTATAAGATATATGTATATTATTATTACTTTCATCATCAGCAACGTATCAGCCACAGGGTGGTGACTCGTTCCAGATATCAATGTCGAGAGACATCAGTTTGTCACTTTTGCACGGTATAAGTGTCATTGCATCATCATCAGCCGGTAAACATCCCACTGCGGGGATATAGGCTTTCCTTCGTATAACGAGGGAATATGAGCCATGTTCCACCACCCTGGCCCAACGTGGGTTGGGGACTTCACTTCCCCTTGAATTTTTATTTCTCAGGCATGCAGGTATCCTCACGAAGTTTTCCTTCACCGTTTAAGAGCAGTCGGATAAATGCACATAAGTAAATCAAATTAAATTTAAAAACGCATAGGTACATGGCTTGCGTGGGAATCGAACCCGGACCTTCCAAATTGTGAGAACGTGTCTTAACCTCTGGGTCACCGTCTCAATTTATCCAAAATATAAAGTTAAATTAATACATTTATACGTAATAGTTACTTCTTCCTCTTTGTAATAGTTACTTTAATACTTTCAAGGACGTTTGAGGGTAATATGGTCAAATTCAGGTCTCTGGGTCACGATACGGTATATAATATTTGGCAACGGCAGGTGGTTGTAACGTCCAAGCCTTCAAGGTGTACCTGACTTGTTTTGGACAAACTTACACATTTACATATTTTTAAGGCAATTATCGACCAATTAACAAAACATGTTTACATGACAGGGGATAATGTGGGTTTTATTTCTTTACTAGTTTACTTCGTCCGCGTGGAAGATTTTGCCTATATGTTAATTCGGGTCCTAATCTGTCTGCCCACCAAATTTCATTCAAATCCGTTCAGCCAAGTCATGAAGAGGTAACAAAGATACATACAACGAAAGACGACCGATTGGTGTAGTGGATAGTGTCACTGTCAGCGACACCAACGGTTGCGTGTTCGAATCCCGCGACGGGTAAATGTTTGTATGATGAATATGAATATTTATTCCCGAGTCATGGATTTTTATATAAATATTTATGTATGTTTATCTGTTATCTAGTATCCATAGCACAAGCTTTGCTTAGTTTGGGACTAAATGATTGGTGTAAGTGTCCGAAATATTTATTATTATTATTATACATACAGACATACACACACACAAACTTACGCATTTATAATATTAGTTGGGATTGGACAGAAACGTGAAAAACGAATACGAGATCGGATTAGGAATTAAGAATTCCTTAGAAGAACGTCTGGGCTGGATGGTCAGGCGTCTGAATATTCAAGCCCCTAAAAATCATTTCGTTGTTTTGAATGTCAATTAACGCCATGAAAATGACAACATTAAAGGGCTCTTAAAGTTAAAGAAGCGTTTGTGTATTTGGATTTTAATTGGTGCTCTAATACCCCAAACTTAAAGTATTGGGTTTTTATCTATGAAATTGGAGTTTTTTTTCTTCGTTAATCATATGTAACAATTCCTGCGATTTTCAAAGCTATATCCAAATTAGATTTTTATTTGAAAAATGGAATATAATTTCAAGGTTGCACATGAAACATTTTTTAATTTCTGGCTAAATCGCATAATAAAATAAAATTTAACAGAGCTCTTTTCATATACTTCCCATAATCATTTCTTAGATTCGCTGAAACTTTTATAAAGCGGTTACTTTTAAAAATTAACGCTGCCTATACTTAACTTAATGTTATCCGATAATACACACAAAGTTTAGTTAAATTTGGACTCCCGTTCCCAAAAAAAACAGTCTTGATGAAATTCTTCATACAAAACGCCAATTTCATAGGTAAGGACCTAATATTAAGTATCTACCTACCTAACTATAGTGTTTCCTTAAAAAAGCACCATTATAAATTATTTCCCAACAACTAAATCATAAATCTTAATTACGTAGCCAGGAGATGAAATACAATCTTTTTACTAAATGTTCGGATAGAATTAAAAAAGAAAGTCCACAACCAGGTAGCGATCAGCTGTGCCATAGCTGTGCAAGCGACAGGTTGGCGCGCATGTGTGCATGAGCGAAGTCGCTGTGTGCGTTACAGACAGATGCTGCGAACATCTGCCAGCGCACGCGCACCAGCGCTCTTCTTGATACTTTAAACAGACTAAAATTGGCAAAACTTTAATGAGTGTCCTTTATGTCGTTCGAATCTTTATCTCCTGGTGCTGAATTAGATCTTCACCAAAATAAAGAGCACTCTGGCTGGAGTTCATCAAGGATAACGCTCTTTCTATTTGGATTTGTCGCTCTTAAAACTAGCTACTTTCTTTCATTTTAAAATGATATTTATGTAAGTTAAGTTGCCGTAGCCCTGCTGTAGTGCATAAAAAAACCGTCCAAGTGCGTGTCGGGCCTCGCGCAGTGTAGTCTATACTTGCCCTCACAATATGCGGACTTCGAAGGGGACTTTTTGTTCTTTGCTAAATAATTTTTAGCGGAAAGTACTTTCATGTATATGTTATAAATTTTTCGACTGTTACTCAACAACGTGTGAAACCTACTTGCCTGTAATAGTTTTACTTTTAATTTCATTATATATATACCTACTACTGCCGTGATTTTTTCACGTATTTAAAACCAACCGTTTAGCTTTTAGAGGGGGTGGGGGACACTTGACTCTAACGCTTTGTACTTTAAAGCTTAATATTTCTTAAAGGGATCCCTAAATCGAAGAACTGTTTATGATATTTTTGAATGACCTATCCAACTACATCCCATAGGATACGAGGGGGTACAAAAATAAAAAACATGTGTACCGTAAAACAAAAGGGCTTTCAAGATTTTATTTTACCACTTTGTTATTGTGTGATTAAAACAAATTAATATAATCACAAAGTGGTAAAACCCATGCCAAATTACAGCTTTCTAGTACTGAGAGCCTCTGAGCTAAGCCTCGGACAGACAGACAAGACATGGCGAAACTATAAGGGTTTCTTTCTTTGGGAATGTTCTTGTAATCATGAGTAGGTACATGAGTATCTTTAGATATATCTAAAGATTATATTATATATAGATAATTCGGATACACATGTCCGTATTCATCATACAAATATGCACCTAATGGGATTAGAACACGTGACTTTTTAGTACAGTCAATGTTTGTAACCACTACACCAAACAGGTATTAAAAGCTCAATATTATAGTCGAAACGGTTAAACCGATTTATATTGAAGATGGCTGAAAACGATCTCGTACACATATTATAATTATTGGAAAATAAAAACCGTTTTCAAATTTTTATCGCTACAAAGCCTCACGCACATATGCTTCAAAGTTATAAACACCCCTCTTTGTGTGTAGGGTTAGAAATAATTGCCTTTATAACACTGTTCTAAAGTATCAAATTGTACAGGCTGTGGTGACGTACGATGGTCAGCTGCTCCTCGAGTCGGCGCGTGCGCATCTCGCGTCTGTCTGTCTGTGTGCGGGCTGAGTCAAGTCTGCGGGGGAGTCGGTGGAAGGCATAGGCGAAATTGCATCAACGTGTTTAAATGCGATATGAGTAGCAATTTTTTCATAAAAATATAGGTAGTCCATAAAAATCTAACTCTACATATTCCAAAAATAGGACTGAATAGGAATAAATATGAATAAATAATAAATTCCAAAAATAGGAATAAATATGGGGGCACGGGAGTGCTCCCGCTAAGTCGTGCAAAAACACAGCTGAATTATAATGTATTCCAAGGCAAAGCATCAGCACCTATATGCGTTTAAAAAATAAATAGAAAGTATAAGATTGATTCAAAAATTGACCGTCTAGAACATTATCACTATGACATAGAGATTGTTTTTTTTTTATTATTATTATTTTTTTTATGCACGACGGGTCCGTACTTGACCTCAATCACACCTGATGTTAAGTGAAGATGAGGTCGAAGATGGAAGCGTACTGACCCGGAAACCCCAATACATTTGGGGGACTGGCTATCTTATCTCTGACAACCGGAACACAACAATGTCATTAACATTGCTGCTTGGCGGCAGATTTAGATAAGATGGTGGTAGCTAGCCAGGCGGACATTTAAAATGCCCTACCACCAACCAAACCGAGTACTAAACATGTACCCCGCTGGGAATCGAACCCGCGACCTCCGATTCGTAAACCCTTTGTTGTTTACATTGAGCCACGGAGGCGGATTGTAAGTTAGGTTCGCTTTATTTAATGTTTAAATTCTTTTATACTGGAGCACTCGAGACTCAGTCGCATTCGCTATTCGTTTTCGATTAGCGAAGTTAAGTAAGATCGTACGCGGTTAGTCCTTGGATGGCTGAACTAGTGGAATCGGAGGAGAGGATGGAATCTACTTAAATAAGGCATTAAATAAAACAAATAAAGGCGGTTTAATGGATAAGATCACCACAAGATGGTAGATAGCGACAGGATGCCCAAAACCTAAGATCGGGTTCTCTATTACAAGCAATATTTTTCTAATTTACTGAAGTGCTCCATCTATCACAAACATGGCATATCGGGACAACATATTTCTGTTAACAGTATTGCGTCATCACAAGTCTTATAAATCCTTCACCCTTCTCGATTTTGTGCCACATCTATATTTTATGTTCCCGATGTCGATATATTGGAGAAACTATGTTTGTGACAGGGAGACTATTAAAATAAAGTAACTCCGCTAAACTTTATAACTTGTACCATCGAAACGAGGTGACTCACCCACCGCTGTGTTAGATCGAATAATCTTGAGCAGCAATTATCTTGTGCGAATTATCATACGAGCGCTCGATCGCCGCTGTTTACGATGACATTTGAGAATAGCTCCTCACGTGAGAACGGTCTACGAACCCTGAATTATGTAATAATGTAATGGTTTTGTAATTAAATTCTTCAACGGGTAAGTCAAAGCTATAAATGCAAAAGATTTATCTCTATATACACCAAAAATAAGCGTCGATGGCACAGCGGTTAAGACGTGGTCTCCCAATTTCGGAGGTCCGGGTATAATTCCCAGCCAGGCACCAATGAGTTTTAAATTTAATTACTGTATTTATCCGAATGCTCTTAAACTGTGAAGGAAAACATCGTGAGGAAACCTACATGCCTGAGAACAGCGTGGTGGTCTATGGCCAATACTCCCTCATTATACGAAGGAAGGCCCTGAAGTGAGATGTTTACGAGTTGAGATGATGATGATGATACAGGGTGAAATTTAATTCAAGTGATTCCTGTTTACTATTGACTGCACTCCATAGTCGAATTCGATCAAAATTTTTCGATTACCCCATACAAAGTAAATGATTCTGAAACCACGTTTATTATGGAACTCCAACAATTTTCGACTGAATTCAACTAAGGTTCCAAGGAACCTTCCCAAGGGGAAAGTTATTCGTAATCAAGAGTGGCGTCACCAGTTAGTAGGAATTCAAATTCACCCTGTATAAATACATGCGATTAAGTACCCCCATAACGCTACAATTAAAAATTTTCAATGTATAAAAATTTCGTCAAGTCTCGCAACTTCGCGGAAAATTTTTAAGTTATTCTGCAATTTGCCTTCTTGACATTACGCTGGAGGTGAGACAGTGAGTTTTAAATAACATGGATGGCGTAGTCCATCTTCAGATCTACAAATGTTCTCCTGAGACTACTGAAAATTCCATAAATGCATTATTTTGTAGGTACACAGGGTACATTTAAATAGTCAGATTTTACATTTTTTAAGCTACTGCTTGTTCAAAAGGCAATATTCGTCTAAAACGAAGAACATGCAAGAAACTCACAGGTTGCTCTTAAAAAAAAAGGTTTTTATATTATAAGTTAAAAAAATATAATCAAATAAATAAATATATTAAAAGGACAAATAACTTAATTATTAGAGATTTTGTAAAAATATTAATTTTATAAAAGAAAGAAGGGCGATTATGCGAACTATGCGGCCTATTAGGTTGATTTTTTAATTCGACTAGTATATCTTCCATTTTTGTTGTAATTGTTGTTTCAAATGCGCAATAAAAACATATTCTGTTAGAAATTCAAACGCTTTCATAAAAATATTATTACCTAATCGTAAACGATTATTAAAATCTGGGGCTGGATATGCACCTATGAACCCTGCTGTACATCCGTGATAAAAGCATATCTTGCCTTTCGAATAACTTAGTAGAGACTATTCTCTCAATGACAAAGTACAGCCTCGTACCTTGATACCTCGGCTCCAGGATGTATACTTATAGTGGCTGCAATAGTGACCCGTGAAACTAAATAAACAGAAAAACTAAACATTACCGAATTAATCGTCAGTTTAACAAAAGGATTAACCAACTGCAGCTACCATAAATCCTCAGTCACCGGAGCCGAACCCGTTGGGTTTTTGCTCGAGCACGAGCCGACAGGATACGAGCCATTGGAGACAGTTTTTGTTATACCTATTTACAAATAGATTGAAGACGTTTTTCTGATGATAGAATTAATTTGAAATTGGTTTGTTAACGACCGTTTGAATCTGGGTATCAATTTTGGGAACAAGAAAACTTCGCGTTCCGACCAGCGCGCAGCGTCCTAAATAAGGAAAAGGGGATTAACGTCTAATGGACAGACGTATATAATTTACTTCTAGGGCGCGTACGTGACACCAAATTTTGGTGATCGAATAAGCAAGCGACCTAAACGGCAAAGTTTATAACGGTAATATCCTACTACAGATATATATATACATATATATATATCTGCTGAGATGATGATTATACAGTAAAACTTAAATTTACAAAGAAAAAAACATTCTTAAACAGTTTAGTACCTACTTGTTACACAATAGGATTGAGGCTTGCTTGTAAGTATGAAACTACCTGTGACAGAATAAATAAATAAATATTTCGGACACTTACACCAATCATCTAGTCCCAAACTAAACAAAGCTTGTGCAATGGATACTAGATAACGGCTAAATATACATAAATATTTATATAAACATCCATGACTCGGGAATAAATGTTTATATTCATCACACAAACATTTACCCCTCGCGGGTTTTGAACCCGCAACCGTTGGTTTCGCTCACCAATCGGTCGTCCCTCTTCTGTACCTCGCTCTTCTTTAGCAAACAGTTTTTAGTACATACGTAGTAACCTAGGTAACCGCCATTAGGTTTTAACCGCCTCCATGGCTCAATGTAAACAACAGGGTTTACGAATCGGAGGTCGCAGGTTCGATCCTCACCGGGGTACATGTTAAGTACTCGGTTTGGTTGGTGGTATTTTAAATGTCCGCCTGGCTAGCTACTCGTACCATCGTCTTATCTAAATCTGCCGTCAAACAGCAATGTTAATAGCATGGTTGTGTTCCGGTTGTCAGAGATAAGATAGCCAGGTCCCCAAATATTTGGGTATCCGGGTCAGTAGGCTTCCACCTTCGGCCTCATCTCACTTAACATCAGGTGTGATTGAGGCCAAGTGATAACCCGTTGTGCATATAAAAAAAATAAAATGGTAACTTTACAATAAATACTTATTTTTAAAACTGATACCTATCTATTTTTCGAAAAATATGTCTAACTGTTTGTGGTGTGCGTGTGTGTGTGTTTGCGTGTGGTAGCCCTACTATATAACCCAAAGAACCGTAGTTGAAAACATTCACTTGCAATTCAAACAAATATCGTTTCAAAATAATGATGCACCCAATACGATGAAAAAGGTAAAAGTTCATAGCTACCTGTCGCATTAAAAAAATGAGAGAACAACGACTTCGGAGGACAAAAAAGCGGGAGAAAATTAACGGAAGAGCAAAAAACAGACGACAGATGCTGACAAAGGCGGTACAGACGGCGACAAAACGGTTTTTGTTAAACCACAAGTTGAGGTGATAAAATTTACATATTTTGTTTGTAAACGGAAGTCGAGATTGATAGATAATAAATTGAGCTCAAACGACAAGTAGGGATCATATACCTACGTTATGGACTAAACAGCTTTAATAACGTTAGTAAACTAAGCAATGTAGTAACTAAGTTTATGAGTCGTATTGACTAACTTGACTGACTGCTTTGACATTGCAAAAGTTTATGACAGGTTTTTAAATTAAATTGTATTTAGAGGAGGACATCTGCTTTATTTATTAAAAAAATTACTAATACTCCCTTATACACGAGGGAAGGCCTATATCCCTGCAGTGGGATGTTTACGGGCTGAGATGATGATGATGATACATTGTATGATTACATTAACTCAGAATTCCAAAATCTGAAAATTTAAAATGTTGTTTGTGCCTGAGGAGTCACATCACACGTCGCTATAACTTTCAGAGTCACTGTAATTGTCAAGGGGCACCACCATACCGTCCGTATGCTGCAGTAGCTGGTACTTGACTGTATTTATGATTTTCTTGTATTATTTTTTTATTCTAAGTAATGTTAATGACATTTCTAACATTGATGTATAAATGTATTATTCAATGTAGTTACTTAATTATCACTAATCTAATTTTTAATTTATTTGAAATAGCTGCGTGCGGTAATAATATATATTGTGTTGTTAAAATCATGGTTTATTTTAATTTCTAGCTGTATGTAAAATTCACCTAGTTATTATTTTAAAGGTATTTGTATGGTATGTGGCTGATCATTTTTAACATTTGTATCTGCTATCATATACTTGTATAGTACGAATTATTATGATTGATTGACTTGTTGCACGCACTACAGAATAAAGTGCATAGATACATTGACACTCATCTCTTTTCATCTACCTGCTAAATTTATTTAAAAACTCTTCGAATTTGTAAATAAATAGGTACCAACTTTCGCGCTCGCTTGTACCGGAAGGCGTATCGACAACTCGGCACGAGCGAGTCCACGGAGCGGTAAAACCGTTCAATTGTCTCATATTGATGCGCGTTGACCGGTGGGGCTCCGTGAAGCGGATGATGCGCAAGCGCAGTCTTATCTATAAGGCACTCTATTATCTATCTACACTTTAGAGCAAATCAATGGTGCAGTCGCATTCGTTATTCTTTTTGGTTTTTTATTTTATGATCAACTGGATACCCGTTTGACCACAATCTCACCTGATGGAAAGTGACGATATGGCTGAGGATGATGCACGCGATCGCAGTAGATGCATATTCTTGAAGATACCAAGATTGTAGGATTCAGGAAAGACTGACGTCGGAAGGGAGTTCCATGACTTGGCTATTCGCATATGAATGAAGACTCGAACGCTTAGTGCGAATGTCCGTTATGTTGAATGCATACGAGTTGAGTCCCTCCCCATGCCTATTAGCGAAGTCTGGCTCAGTCACTCCTTGGATGGGTGACGAAATAGTTAAAACATGGTTACATTATCAATGTTATGACTTTTGAGCAATCACAAATGATTCTATTGCACCGCACCACATTCTATTGTGAGCACTTCCTACTTGATGACTAGCTCACGATACTTCCTCCTTAATATATTTTTAGAAGCATTTGAAATGTGGTGTTGGCGAAGAATGGAGAGAATAAGCTGGATGGAAAGAAAGAGCAATGAAGAGGTCCTGCAGATGGTTAATGAGGAGAGAGTGAAATTGAAAACAGAAGGAGATAAATGTGGGTTCATTTGATACAACACGACAACTTTATCAAGAACATCATTGAAGGAAAAGTGGAGGGGAAGAGGAAGAGTGGAAATCTTAGAAAAATATACAGGGTACAAGTAAAGGAAAAAGTAAATGCCGGGTCGTCTCAGGAAGTCAAAGAAAATGCGGAATGTAGAGAAGCGTGGAAAGCACCCCATCGACAAGAGCATACCTCTTAAATTGAAGAGGGTACGTTTAAGTTTCAAATGCGCATCCTTTTCTTTGACGTCGTGGTAACAAATTTAGCGATAGAACGCATGCGAGCTAAACGCAAATTATTAGTGATCGAGCTCCGAAATTTTACATTGTATGTTAGCAGGATGAGCGAGCAGCCTCCTTCGTCCTCATCTTCACTTAAGATCAGGTGTGATTGAGGACAAGCGCATAAAAGAAATCTCTGTATTGATAGATAGATAAAGCGTTTATTTCCATATTACAGAAACACATACAAAAATATTCGACCGCAACAATAATTCTGCTTGGTGTTATTCTTACATTGAATTTGATTTCATATCGATTGCAGCACCTTATCAAAAATCTAAATAATTTTAATAATTTTAAAAGTAGGTGAATTAACTACACCTGTAACGGTGCCACCTCCCTTAATATCATGCTGCCTTTTTCCTTCGCTCGCCTCCTTTCAATTCCTTTTTTTCGTCAAAATTTCAAATGGATTTTGATATAATTGCTATTCTTTTCTCAGTTCTTACACGTTCGTTGGTCAGTTCACGGTCAGTGCAGTGTTTTACCAAGTTCCAGTTTTGATAAATTTCTACTAAACCCTTATAGGTAAGTACTTTCTAATACTGTAATCCACCCCTCACCTGTCACCACCATCCTCATCTTTACAATAGCGAGTATTTTTAAAAAGTGTGCTGTTTTAGGCTTTCCTCTAAGTACTATTTCAAATTTCTGAACCTTAGCCGACAATGAAATATTAAGTGTTTCGGCGTAGGTACTTATTTCACTAACCCATAACTTCCTCAAGTATGCAATAACATCATCGTGACGTTGCTGCCGGAGTGAGGAAGGTCTGTAGCGCGACACACTCTTTGTGTAAATATATCTCTGCAGCTGTCTGTAAGTAGTAAACCTTCAAATTTTGTCTGGGAACCACTATGTAAATAAAGTGAAACGCTTAATTAGGGGAAAGTGCATGCTTATCGTCCTCTGAGCGAACATCTGCCAACAGTTTCACTTCACTAAGGACGTCCTCTTTATAAGTTTCTGCATTACCCACTTGCTCACTCAAAGTTACCTAATTATATTTACAGATGTCGTGCATGTGCACAGACATAATATGTGAGAACACGGTCAACACCAGAATCTATACTCGAATTCGTATTATTTTGTGAGAAAGTATATTGCTTAGTAATTCATCGATGTATCTATAAATTTGTTTCTGTATATTGTGATAATTTTCTTGTTATTATTAATATTGTTGTTGCTATAGTGTGGTGTCAAATAAATATATGTCCATGTCTATGTCTATGTATAAGAATAGAAAAGGAAAAAATGTCGGGGATTCGATCGGGCGAGTATCAGACTATTCTGGGTTCTGGGTAGGTACACCAAATAAGCACTGCTGGGAGAGGAACGGAAACGGACCATTTTATTCGTAAAATATATAAGTTCCAGTGAATTGCAATTCGTGTCGATTTCCTTTCTTTCATTAGCTTGCTGCTTGGTCACAGGTTTTTCAAATGTTGCTATTTACAAATGCCGTATTAACCGATAAACACAGAAAATATTAAAAGAATGAGGGTGGTCTAATTATGTCTTGCAATTTATACTTATTACATTTCTATAAACTTCTGTATAAACAAAAGAGTTGTGTTCTCAATTCGTAAATAATACATCGTTCACAAAAGCACTAATAAACAAATTATACTACTTTTTCAATTTAAGAGCTATGCTCTTGTCGGTGGAGTAATGACCACGTCTCTCTGCTTTCCGCCGTCGATTTATAACCTCTTGGTAAGCGCCGACATTCACCTTTTTTCACTTGATCAAATTACGCTTAAGTCTTCCCCTTCCTCTCTTACCTTCAATCTTGGCCTTAAACTACTTGTATCTAATAGATAACAGATTAACTCAAAGACTTCATAACACGTATTTAGCCACGCAAGGTAGAAAGTGTTCAAAATCGCTATCATGAGGGAGGGTAAGCAGCATTACTTCATTGAATGGCAATACTGATGGCCAAGGTAAGCAAAGCAACTCTGCCATTGTCGCGATTGTGATTGCGATTGTTACCATCAGAAGAGATTGAGGTCAAGCTAACCCGTTGTGTATAAAAAAATATTAAATAATTTATCCACTCCCCTTATTACCTCAATAAGGCGATTGAATAAATTATTTAATATGTACAACGGGTTAGCTTGACCTCAATCTCTGTTAAGTGAAGATGATGCCGAAGAGAAGTATATATTTGGGGAACGGGCTATCGTATCTCAAAGTATCTGTCTGCAATTTCAAAATTAAAGGTCGGATATCTATTCAATGCCGCCAGCCTACTCGAGACCTTGCAGGTCATGCAAGACCTGGGTCTGGGACAAATAATGTAGAATGTAATTATTTTAATATACCTCTTGTTATTATTTATGTAGTTAGTTTTATCTAGATATTATGTATATTTTATAATTGTAGAGGTACCTATACTTATTCGAAATTTTTCATTTGATTCTTTTTATTTTGCTGATTCCCTTCAATGGCATTAACCAACAACAAAAAAAGTAGATAGTATTACTCATCATAAGACATTATGCGTAGGTAGAAATAATTGGACATAGGTACCGATCGCACGTCCGGAAGGCTAGTCTCTAGTTAGCGCAAAGGGTGATCCTCGTTGTTCAACGAGGCAATGCCACCAGCCTACTCGTGACAACTTCCGGCCGTGCAAGACCTGCCACATTTTTTTTATATATAAATATTTTTATTAATATATAAAACAAAAATATTTATAAATAAAATTTTCTCCCTATCCAAATAAAAGTATCATCATTATATCCACTGAAAGACGTCCACTGCTGGACAAAGGCAAAAAAAGAATAAATAAATAAACAACTTTGCACATACACACCACGCCATCTAGTTCCACACTAAGCAACTAGGCTTGTATTATAGATACCAGATGGTTGATAAACTACACAAATATTTTTTTTTTTTTGTAAATAAATCATAAATAAAATGAAAAACATCCATCACTCGGGAACACATATCTGTATTCATCATACAAACATATACCCCTAGTGGGATTCGAACCCGCAACCTTTTGGCATAGCAGCAGAGTTTCTATAACCACTACACCAAACAGGTCGACGAATTATGATCTTATAAAAGTATAATCTTTTGTTATTAGCAATAGATTTTTATTGACAGTGTCAGTAATTATTTGCATATCAATCATGTCGCGGGTTCGAATCCTGCTAGGGACATAGGTAATAAGTTTGTATGATGAATACGGACATGTGTATGTACCTGAGTTATGGATGTTTTTCATTTATACTGAATAGGTCATATTAGGTAAGTGAAATAGAAGGTATTGGCATAGGTAGTTTAATTCAAAGCAATAATAAGCATCCGGTATGTGTATTTATTAATTATATAAGTACTTATAAATTAAAGTTATTAATGTCATTTTACTCATTAGGTAAAGTACTTTCGATATCAGTTTAAAGTTTTTTGATATCTATAATAGTTACGGAATAATCGCCTGTGCACACTTAACGATTACACCCTGTATATAGTATTACAATAATATTTTTTTTTTCTTCTGTATAAGTAATTTGCATGGAATAATACATTTTCCACATCTGAAATTTGCATGATTGTGAAATCTGCATGTATAAAAATATCTCAAAGCAAATTAAAACTTTTTTTTATTTTTTATTACCTATTATATTTTTTTCGTTCATTTAATTAATTCATTTATTTCTAGATATCTAATCTTAGTTATTTAAGTTTATACGTATTATCGATTTGTACACCTAATAAAATAATGAGAAGACATTTACCTACTAAATTATATATTTATATCCGTTATAATAGGGCGTGGATGATTATTTTGTTACAGTTATCTACGTAGGTATTACAACTGAGATTGATCGATTGCACAATCGGTCCCCATCTCGCCGAGATTACATCCAGCGATTGGATGCTGCACAGCAGCAGGCCCCGCCCACCGCGCGAGATCGGCCAATCAGGAGACACCATCTTAAAAATAGCACCCGGGTTTCAATGCGATATGTTATGTACTGGGGTGTTGGATCTGTGTTGTATACCTACACAGTATACGTTAAATATTGTGTCGCGCAAATAAATATTGATTTTAATATTTTATAGATGTTATGTTTAAGTAGGTATATTTGTCTATTGATCTATGTATGTATGTGTATGTAAATATATGAAATTTATTCACGTAGTTTGTATCTGCATCCCTATTTAATACCGCACAACCTACCTATTTCAAATGTACTGTCCTTATACCCAAAGGTTGCCAGGAAGAGATCTCTTTTAGTGATAAGGTCGCCAAATTGTACATTCTATTCCTACCACTTTTCTGAAACTGTATTTTCTTTTCTGTTGTGCAATAAAGTGTATTTCTATTGTATTGTATTGTATTGTATTGATTTATTGCCAAATCTGAGCGAGACAGGTATGTAGGTACCACATTTATATTACTACGTATGGACCGAGTCGTTGAAACAATGAAAATGGCACCAATTCATAGGTGTCAAACGTGAATTTGGAACCAATGGGAACTCAGTCAAACATCGACTTCGTTCGCGAACCTGTCGTATAAAGTTGTGATTTATGTTGTCAAAAAAATGCATCCATATACCTACAACTGAAAAGTGACCAAAAAAAATACTCGTGAAACAAATTTTAAACATTTTAATCAATATTGTATTTTTTTTGCACTTCTATGTGACCAATTTACAGGTTGTGAGCACAGACTAAAATAAATAATAATAAATAAATAATAAATATCCTTAGACACACACACACAGCTCCATCTAGTTCCACAGTAAGCAACTATAGGCTTGTGTTGTGGATACCAGATGGTTGATATACTACATAATTTTTTTTTGTAAATAATTTTTTTTTATGGTTAACTGGATATCTACGCATTTGACCACAATCTCACCGGATGGGAAGTGACGATGTGGCCGAAGATGAAGCACGCGATCTCAGTAGATGCCCATTCACCCTGCTCTTGAAGATCCCAAGGTTGTAGGATTCAGGAAAGACTGACGCCGGAAGGGAGTTCCATGCCTTAACTGTTCGCATTATGAATGAAGAATCGAACCGCTTAGTGCGAATGTTCGGTATGTTAACTACATACGGGTGGAATCCCTCCCTTGCGCCTAGTAGTCCGAAGATTGAATGGCGATGGTGGAATAAGATTGTGTAATTCCAATTGTGTAAATACTTATTATAAATGAAAATATCCATAACTCGGGTACACATCTCCGTATATTCATCACACTGTTTGGTTGCGTGCGGTGGTTTTTCCGGGTCAGTACGCTTCCACCTTCGACCTCATCTTCACTTAACGTCAGGTGTGATTGAGGGCAACTACCTACGAACCCGTCGTGCATAAAAAAAAATTCGCCTCCAAAGTTTTTGATGATGGTAGTTTTGTTCAATATGAGTCACATCACTAAAGTAGGTATAATAATATAGACTATTGGATGGACAGCAGTGGCACTGGTGCGTAGCTCCCTCAGGAAGCTCCCAAAAAATCATCGATCGAAAACCCGCCTTGCGTGGCGATTAGGACAACACTTCCCAATAAAATCGATGCAACTCGCTCGCAACTGAGTAGTGGAATACAATTTTCCTTTTAGTAGGTACTGTAACAGTTATATCTCAACTATGTGACGGTCTCCAACTGTATAAGGACGTAGTTTTCTTCAGACAGATATAAAAAAATTAAAAAAAAAACAAAAATGTTTATTTTAGTAACCTATTCTTATTATCTATAACAGCATTGGGGGTCTCCTTTTAAGTAAAAATGTATTAGGAGGCTGCGCTCTTCTACAACTAGAAGGTAAGTAGGTATACAAGCTAAATTATTATTTTAACAATATTATTTTAAGATATAAAATTATAAAAATAGAGGGGTAGAGGTATGTGTTGTGTGCGTGTGTCCATAAATATAAAGAAGTGTATATCTTTGTAATAATTTATTTCATATTCCTACTCTTTTACTTTTAACGATTCTACATTATATATACTTATCTTTCCTAGATCATTCACATCCACTTGGATCTCTTAATTTGTTAGATATACAAATTAAAACACATTTGTACTTCCAAATCCCTTAGATTTACCGTAACTTTTCACTATATTATGATTGTAAATACAATTCAAATTTTAAAAGAATATTCAATTTTCGCGGCCTATGGTACGAAACTTCAACAAAATCCAACTAGAAATACCTATATAACCTACACTAGTACCTACGTTCCAATCATTCCACGCTACAACTTCACAAAGTAGGAAGAATTTGCATAGGTAATAAAAATTAGATTTCGTTGCCGGTACATATCTACCTATAAGTAGGTAATTACAAAGATATAATCTGTAGATTATAATATTCTTCTTAACGAGACGATGGCAAAAACATTAAGTTACCTATATTATAAAATAGTAAAGGGGGGATATCTTTCATCATCATCATCATTTAAACCATTTATTTCAACACACCGAAATAAAACCACAACAACATACCTACAAGAAACCAAAACAGAGGTGACTAAAGCCCGTATCATCATCAACGTCTTACACGTCCCCTCTGGTACTGAGGGAATAGACCTCTTTATTAAAAAAAACTCTAAAGGTGAAATAGGTTACCTACAGAGGTTTTGTGAACAGAACTGCGCAGTATTCTCTAGGCATCATTATCATCATATCGAGGACATCCACTGCTCAGCTGAACATACACCGGGATTTCATAGATCATAGATCTCCTATTTAAATTCTTAAATATAAAAGTTTGTAAAAATGGTGTAAAGCAATAAGCCGGTTTCATCGTCTGTGATGTATAGTGCTGCCATCTATAATAAATAAGTATCTAAATATAGTTTCTACTCAATACTAGATGGCACTGTGTTTGCGTAGACAAGAATTACTTCAACTATAAGTTTTAGTTGGCGCTAGATGGCATTGCACAGTGTTGCTAGACATTAAATTTCTGTACATGTCCATCATTTTGTAAATAAAATTATAAGGGTCCTATTTGGCGGGAATTAGACAAGTCGCCTTTCATTTATTGTTTATATCTCCCACAATTTGTATATTTTGAGTTTTGTGATGTAGAATAAAAATAGAATATCGTGCAGCTCAATCCTAAGTAAAGAAAGGAAACTGAGCCTTCTTGTGCTCCCAACGAGAAGGCGCCAAATTCTTTTGCAAGGCACTGTCAACTTCAAAGATTTACTAAGACAACCTAGAGAAGATTGATGCATCGTGAGATGACCTAGGATTTCGGTCGAACATTTCAGTCTTGCATACAAAAATAACTTTATGCTGTCGTTTGCTAAAAAATAACGTTTGAAAGCCCATTCGGACCACAAAGTTTCTCCTCACAAGTTGTCCATAAGCACAGACCAACTACCCTATGGTCAATGTGTGTAAGGCCATAGCTAGAGCGTCGTGGAGTGATGTGAGTGAAAACGTGACATATATAGATTCCGGGTTTTTTGGCGGGAACTCGGCGAGTGAAGTAGCATTTTTCTTTATAATTCTTATAATTTGTGCATTCTAACTTTTGAAGCTTATTATTGGCAGAATATTGTGCAGCAAACGTTAGTGATGGTGTACAAGAAGTGCGTAACGGAGCTTTCGGGTTCGTACAAGAAGTCGCCAAAATCTTTTGTAAAGCATTCTGCCACTTTACTGAAGAATGACTTGACCGTGACTAGACTCTGTATACGCCAAGTATACGACGAATTACTTGTTTTGACTGAGACTGACTTAAAAACTGAAGAAATAAGAGAAATAAGACATGGCTGTTATGGGCTAGATCCCTTTGCCTTCTCCTAAAGGAGAGAATGAAACCAAAAAAAAAATAAAAAATAAATAGACTCCGTTCCGAGCGGCTAAACGAGCGAGCGAGGTAGATCATTCAGATTCAAGTCAAAATTGTCAAAAACTTTGTTCACATTATTCCGATTATCTTCTATATTTTTAAATAAATTACAAAATGAGCATCTATCACTGGAAACTTGGTGATATTGCGCTGGCCAGGGTGTGTAAGAAGGTTTATGCTAAGGTTAGAGTTGTTAAGAACGAAGATGGACTGTTTCATGACGAAAAAGGTATGGTTAGGTTTTGTTTATACTAATGTTTTCACCTTTTTAGACCATTATTACTCCTTTAGTTTTACTCTAGTCTAGGTTAGATTGTAGCTTAAGTCGACAGTAAGGTAATCGAAAAGACAAATTAAAATAAAACTTATTATTGTTTCGGTTGTGGACACTTTAGCGTAGCCTACAATTCAGCAGTTTTTGTAGTTAATTTTAATGTCCAAGACTGATTGTAGACGGTAGAAAATTCATTCACCAACCAACTTACACTCGAAAATGTGGTTTTACTCATTTTATATCATTTGCCAATATTTCAAATAAATCTAGTAAGCCTACCACATGTCCCCAAAACGAAACTTTTATAGATAACTTCATCATTCATACCCATCTGCTTATATCATAGATATCTAGTGATAATTATTTGTTGACTATAATAGTTGAAACTTGTATTATTTGTAAAGGATACAAATTAATTTAGGAATACAAACAGGTTCTAACCTATTACCTCATTAATTAGGTCTGCAGTCGTACTACGTTAAAATGTTTCCGTTCGATAACTAAAAATTTGCTGTTTAGTTCATTTGCGTGTGATCGCTTGGACCATATAAATGACTTGTTAGTAAGTTATGGTAACTGTTCCGCCCATCTGGTCAACAAGTAATAGTCCTTTAAAAAAGGAGTGGGTCTGAATGTATTTCCCCGTAGTCCCCCCAGTATGGTTTAGCCATCTCTACAGAATGGAGAAGTTAATTCTCAATTTCATCAGTCCACTGGATCAGCTCCATCGGGTCCTTCAATTATATGAATCTCTTAAGAAGTTCACTTTTCAAAACCAGTTGATTAATTATACATTCATTTATAGCAGGATGTAGTACTAACCTATACTTTGAATGATTATGGTAATATAAGAACTATTAATTGAAAATTCAGAAAAGCCCCAAGAAAACTGAAATGATCCAGATAGATCAAACCAACTGTAATAAAAGCTAAAATATCTTTGAAAGGGCTTAACATTACATAACATTAACTTTTCATGAAACATTACGAAGAACCTGTCCTCTGGTTTATTCTTTACCAGCTTACTGCCCGTGGCTTCGTCCGGGTGGAAGGTTTCATCAAAATCGGTTCAGCCAAAAAATTTTCCCATATGTTAATCCAGGTCCTAATCTGTCTACCAAACAAATTTCATCCAAATCCATCCAGCGGCATAGGTGTGAAGTGGTAACAAATATACAGACATACACACACACAAACTTTCGCATTAATATTAGGGCCTTACCTATGAAATTGGCGTTTTCTATGAAGAATTTCATTAAGACTGTTTTCTCCATACAAACATTTTTGAATTTTTTTTTGGAAACGGCAAATCCAAATTTAGCTAAACTTTGTGTGTATTATCGGATATCATTAATTAAGTATAGGCAGCGTTAATTTTTAAAAGTAACCGCTTTATAAAAGTTTCAGCGAATCTAAGAAATGATTATGGGAAGCACATGAAAAGAGCTCTGTTCAAATTTTTTTTATTATGTGATTTAGCCTAGAAATTAAAAAATATTTCATGTGAAACCTTGAAATAATATTCCATTCTCCAAATAAAAAACAAATTTGGATATAGCTTTGAAAATCGCAGGAATTGGTACATATTATGATTAACGAAGAAAAAAAAACTACAATTTCATAGGTAAAGAAAGACCCAATATAATATTAATTGGAATTATAAAATTATTTCTTTACACGTAACACCTTACATTTTATAAGGTTAAAAAGGGGCATGAGGTTCGATCCCAAATGTAATATTTTTATGGGGCCATTAGTAGGTATTATATTTTGCAATTTGTTCTTTTCCACCCTCGCTGCCACTGTCATGCTCACTTAGTTAAATAAGAATGTTCTTATTTAACTAAGTGAGCATGACAGTGTCCTTGCATGTGCAAGACCATATTAGGCCCCTTTTTATTACAACCCACAAGCACCATATTATCCATAAAACCAAGTAATTCTTTTGTTCAGTTTTAGGCATCTCCACCAAAGAGGATGGAAGTATTGAGGTTACGGACCAACTCTGCTACTATGTGGAAATTAGCCGCACAAACCAGAAACTATGGTTGCCATACACAAGCCTTCACCTAGCCGAGAGATCCCGTCCGTTCTACGGAATAGACAAGGTGTCTTCATCAAAGCCAACGCCTGCTATACCAGCTGCACCCAGAAAGGTATTACAGTACTGAAGTATTTGTACTGAGTCCTTTGGAATTTGTGAAAAAAGATGCTTTGTAATGAATTTGCAAGCAGAAAACATATTGAGAACAATTTACATGAGAAATGAAAGAGCTTGAAATGCATTTAATGATTTTGCAAAGAGATTCTTAATGTCATTCATATTGATGTTTAACACTCATGTCTAGAGTTGCCATTATTTCTCCTAGTTTTGATTGTGCTAGGCAGGGCTCTTGAAACAGTCTTGGTTTTCTTCAAAAATTATGCGGTGAAACAGTGGATATTCATGTTTGCTAATTATATATATTTATCTTTGTGTTACATGATTTTACTTACAAAACAAAACACCTAAAATGACAATGAATGAAGTAAGTACCCACTTATACAAATTTATTACTTTAAAAGTAAAATGACCTGAAGGAGAATCTAGAGTTTTATGACTCTTTCGTCCTGATTTTTTAGATGGCAACCCTAGTCATGACCGATATAAATTTTTCTCATATAATGTAAGTATTGCTGAGCATAGTAAGCATATCTATGCAAAAAGACAATCATAAAACAGAACAATTAATATTTTTATATTAAATATAAATGGAGCATTCCTGAATTGTGAATTTGTGATACTGTGATCAAAACAATCTCGTGAAAACAATAAAGGGGTGGCCTTTGCACTGCATTGTGGGACAATCTTAGATTAACACAAATTATTCACAATAACTGGTTATTTTGAATAATATGTAACAAATTGGGGCTATGATAGTGGCTGTTACAACACATATAGTTATTTATTATTCATAATGAACTTTAAATGAAATGTTAAGGAAATGTATATTAGATTAAATGAAATGGTTATTAGATTTTATAAATTTACTCTCCTCCACCCACAGACTAATGAATGTAAACGTCACTTATCTTTTTCAAAGAGAGAAGTTGTGGCGCAAATGAATCCTCTCAAAGACAGGTGGGATCAACCAACCGGTCTGCACCCAATGCTACGAGTACCTTTCGTCAGTAAAGTGCATATCAGCATGCATTCTCGTATAAAATATACTGCAGCCGGTAATTCGCACCTGTCTGGGAAGGCTTTATTCGTGCATGCTGCCATGGTAACGCCTGGTATTCTCTTCTCAAATGATCTGGGATTAAGTCGCAATAAGTGTTACTTACCATTGATTGTTATTTTATTAAAAATATAAAAAGAATCAAAGATTTAGAAAAAAAAAACATTATTATACAGGGCGTCCCACGGCTATGCCACATGGAGGGAAAGTACCTTGAATTTTGTAGATGGAACATTTTACTAAAAGAAGACATTATTTTAATTTAAAAAACAATTTAAACTGCATTCATAGATTTTTATATAAGTACATGGTTGACCCGGGAATCGAACCCTTTATTTACAAAAAAAAAATTACCATGTAGCTTTATCATACCGATCGAAAGGCTTCATCATAAGGATTATTTTTTGCTAAATGACATAGTGTCAGAAATAAAAGGAAGACCATGAATTTTAACATTAGATGTGCAATTTTGTTCAGAAAAATGAAAAGCTGACATTGCCGTAAGGACATACAACTGACATTATCATTACTAATACTAATTACCCACTCGAGAAGTATGCATCATTTCCCTATTATAATTTAAGTTCATGATAAAATGATAAAGAGATACGTAATTAGTAAGTAGGTACCTGGTTGTATGCCGTTGTATGGTTGTAGTACATTTTTACGAAGGGCATCTCGATACGGACAGGTATTTAGAAATACTTGAGATTTTAAGAAATGAGATAAATAATCTTTCGGTAGCAGAACGACAAAATCTTACTTTTCAGCAACATGGGGCTCCGGCTCATAACAGTAACAGAACAAAGGACTATCTCAATGAACATTTTCTTTCCTGGATCGGGACAAATGGACGAATAAGATGGCCGCCGAGATCCCCAGATCTAACCCCGTTAGATTTTTTTTATGTGGTTATTTAAAAAATTTAGTTTACAAGAACCAGTGTCAAAGTGTCCACGAGCTACAAACAGAATTTCGACGTATTATTCAAAATATCCACCACAACATGATCAAAAAATCGACAGGGAGCGAAATAATCAAAAGAGTGCGACTTTGTATTGAACAGGATGGGACTCATTTTGAGCATTTGATAAATTGATTAATTTTGTATTAAAAATGTTAAAATTCATTGTCTTCCTTTTATTTCTGACACTATGTTATTTAGCAAAAAATAATCCTTATGATGAAGCCTTTCGATCGGTATGATAAAGCTACATGGTAATTTTTTTTTTATAAATAAAGGGTTCGATTCCCGGGTCAACCATGTACTTATTTAAAAATCTATGAATGCAGTTTAAATTGTTTTTTAAATTAAAATAATGTCTTCTTTCAGTAAAATGTTCCATCTACAAAATTCAAGGTACTTTCCCTCCATGTGGCATAGCCGTGGGACGCCCTGTATTGTTATCTTTTACCTTAAATCAAATTGGAATTTCAATTCGTCGATGACAATTCTAGGTCAATCACGTGACCTAGCTCTTTCGGGAAGAGAATTCCAGGCGTTAGCATATTATTTTTATAAAGCCTTCGTCAAACAGAGGGCAGCAAGTGACGCAGGATGGGGTGTGGCAGCGCTCCTCGCAATATGACGTTGCTGACACCTCAAAAGAACACAGCCGATTCCCGCCGCGCCGTCGCCCGCGCCTCTCGTCGCCCTCTATTTGACCAAGGCCACGAACTGTACGACAGTGGGCTGCGGGCGACGGGCGGTGACTATGTATTTACAGTTGCCGCAGCCTCCTGATGTTGTTCAGTTTGTGGCCTTAAGGTTTCCAGGTTGCTGCAGACGCGAATTTGCGATTTTTCTCAACCCGCTAGGCCGCATGTCAATGCGGTTAGAACGCCGCTCTGAGATTTTGGCCTATTTGTATTGAAATTTGATCGATTGTCCATTGTGCCCACGTCGCCAGCGATTCAGGTAGGTACGATTCATATGAATTGTGTGCGTTTTTCACAGACAAACAATTATCCACTTTGCAAGTGTTGAAACAATATCGAAATTAGTTATTTTGGAATCAAGTGTCTGTTCAACTTTATTGTGATGCCTATATTTTATGAACAATCTGTTATTTAGTGCTATAATGACCATTGTCAGTAAAATAATAAGAATCTTTAATTGGCATAAGTTTGGTATTAGTTTTCTGTATAAGAATTTGTATAATGCTGTTGATTCTATGTAAATAAAATAATAAATATATATATATTGTATTAAATAAGTTTGTTATGCTCGCAAAGTTCACATAATGCTTATCAGTGAAAAATGCGCTTCGACGTGCTTCGTCAGGTGTAAATCGTACCTTACAGCCGCATAGTGAATAAGGGACTTGACTATGAAGCATATCCCTTACCTTGCTGGCCCTAGTGGGAAGAAGGGGGGTTCAGATAATACCAGTGAAATTTAACTTGAGATCTTTAGTTACATTATGGTCAACCTGAAAAACTGAACCCCACTTGCTCCAAAGAAAATACATGACCGCTCAAAATATTTCAAATTCATGAAAATGAAACCAATACTCGCAGATATCAAAGCAACGCAAACCGTTCGTTCGTTAGTCGTTCAGTTTGACGGTCTAAACTCTAGGTACTGTGGAAAGTCCATAATCTATGCGAATAGAACTGTGCTTTGTCTCACTCTGAGGCCATGAACTGGACGACAACGGGCGGCAAAGCGGCGGCGACGGCAGCGACTATGTAACCTATATGTTACATGGTGGTCAAACATATAGTAGCCGCAGTTTCTTTGCCGCCCGCTAGCGTCCAGTTTTTGGCTTGACAAAGGTACACGTGGCTGCACGACGCCTGTAAGTAGTGTCTTTGTGCCGTCAACTGTACATACTAGAGGTATACCTACTCGGAAGTGCAAAACCCCGGTAAATGGCCATACAGGGATGAATTTTATCTTTGGCCGTGAATGAAATTAGTATTGTGATATTAGTAAGTCGTTGGTACAAATATATAATTATTTATAGAAGTGCAAACGCCGCAGCTTATGTGCGTGACAAATTCATAAATAACATTGGAAATAAGAAATGAAAGAGTAGAATGAAGAAAAATTATCAGGATGGCGTTGTGTAGTTATTTTTTGCATCTCAGAAGTTCGGAACACTCATTGCTCGATTTCTTACTCGCACGTGTTTAAGTCATGGTGTAAGTAAATGCATGTACCTATAGGTACTGTATCTAAATCCTGTCATACATAAAATAGTTGCTTTCCGCCCGCGGCTTCGTCCGTGGAATTGGTTTATCGGAGATTCATATATAATAATAAACACCGACCATCTAGTCCCAAACTAAGCAAAGCTTGTACTATGGATACTAGATAACGGATAAATATACATAAATATTTAACCATCATTCGGGAATAAATGTTCGAATTCCAAACCTTTACCCCTTACGGGATTCGAACCAGCAACCATTGGTTTCGCTGACAGGATCACTATGCACTACACCAATCGGTCGTCTTATATCTTTTCCTAAAATAATGTCCTCCAGGTCCCGGGGTAATCTGCCAAATTTTATTACGATAGGTTGAGAGATTTAGTTGTGATATGGTTACAAACAGATAGACTGAATGACTAATATATTTTAAAAAATCAAAGGTATAAAAAAATAGTTTTTTTCGTAAGCTATAAAATTGTCATGATAATTACCATTCACAAGGCAGATTACCCAGAGAAGAACGAGCAAGAAACTCGAGGATTACTCGCGTGATTCTTTTAAAATATTTATTTTGAAGTTTGTTAGTCGTTCGCGTTCACTAGTTTTGCGGCATTTGCACGACTAATGTTGTAACCTTAATTTCGATTGGTAATTTGCCAAATTTTATCAAATTGGTTCAGCCACTATAGTCTTGCTAGATTGGTTAAAAAATACTACTATATAATAATAATTATCATTAGTATGTAATTTTTTAGAAAATCAGTTCCTTTTGTTTAATATTACTAATATTATTGTTAGCCATTGTAAACAAACCTAACTTTATTGTTTACTTTTAATCAATGTGATTAAAATCGAATATTATTTAATTTAAGAAGACATCTTTTGGTTTTAAATGAAGTCTAATAAAAACCTAAAACTAATACGGAAGTATTTTTACTTTTTTGTAAGCTCCCAAATTATGCAGTTTAAGTGGGTAATATGGTTTAAAAACCAGACCTTCATTTTACATATTGCTAACAATTACTTTATATTTTTTGTGTTGTGCTGTGTCATTCAATCCCTGTCAATCAGACCATACAGTCCATACACTCGTAATAACAAGCGAGGATCGTCATCACATCTGTTTGTCACACGTTATATCGCTCATTTTGACAGATGACCACGATAAAATGTGTGATAAACGATATCGCAAGTTGTCATGCTACCATTGCGGGATAATAGGACAGCACTAGTAGCTGTCGCGCGAGATATTTGTCCTGCTCATTCGCTTAGACGAAATATACAACTATCCCACTCTCTCGCGCGTCATGTTACGGGGGTCGATGCCCAAAAACTTAAAATCAGTCATTGGCTAGTCCTGTAAGATTATTGCACTCTGATTGGCTCCTCTGCCAAGGTCACGTAAATAACCTTGGTAGGTCCAACCGGAATGCGGTACCCCGTCTCCCTCATTCCTCAGCTAGTCGACAAGAATTATTACTGTACAATAAATCAAACATCACGCGTCTATGGGCTTGTGGTCGATGCTTTCCATTGATAATATTACAGAGGAAAATCAAAGAAGACCATACATTACCTCTAGACGTGAAACTACCAAAGCAGAACACCCCCGACTTCAATACCACTTACGACATTCGCCATATGCCGTTAAAACAAGGCAAATACGAGAACGCGTTTAAAGCGTTCGTGCGAAGAGGAAAGGAGATGCTGTTTGATTATTTCTACTTACTGTTAGAGAGGGACGACGAGAACAGTGATTTGTTAAATTATTTAACAACTGTAAATGCTAGCACTGAGGATAAGTTTGGAAGTGTCATAGAGAATATGGTGACCGAGAAGGAGGTGGAGAATTATCTGCACCAGTGCTGGAGGTACAATTTTGTTCACAAGCATTCTTCAGCAGGGGATATTAAGGATGGATCTGATAGCTCTGTAAGTATTAGACTGGTAATTTTTGTAGTTAGAAGTAGGTAGTCCATATTATTTTTTTTTAATGCACAACGGATTGGTACTTGACCTTGATGTTAAGTGAAGATGAGGTAAAAGGTGGAAGCGTACTGACCCGGAAACCCCAAAACATTTGGGGGACTGGCTGTCTTATCTCTGACAACCGGAACACAATGCTATTAACATTGCTGCTTGGCGGCAGATTTAGATAAGATGGTGGTAGCTAGCCAGGCGGACATTTAAAATGCCCTACCACCAACCAAACCGAGTACTTAAACATGTATACACCCTGGTGGGGATCGAACCCGCGACCTCTGAATCGTAAACCCAATGTTGTTTGCATTGAGCCACGGATGCGGTTAAAAAATAAATAAAGCATTATTGATTGGTTTTTGTCACAGACCGGTGGGATGCTATGTCCTCTTCGATACTGTCATCAACTGTCTGACTTGGCTGGCAACTAACACACAACTTGACCCGTGCACACCGACCGCTCCATGTATTTCCATATGTGTTCATGCCTCTGTGACGTCATACATAATTGCATAGTGGAAACATTGCTGATGTGGCCCGGCAGAGTTGAATAGGACCAATCTGTCTTTGTCATAAAGGGTGACTTTAGGCCCATATTTCAGAATATTGCTCAAACGTAGATCTGCGCTTGCGTATAAAGAGGCTGATATACAAGTTACATAAAGCTGTCCCTTTTTAACTGTCCTCAAGCGGAGATCTTTGTTCAAGCAGAGATCACGATGACTCTTACTGAGGACTAAGAGAGTCATCGTGATCATAACAGCATAGAGTGTTGAAGAGCAGTAGCTCCCAAATAAAATCTGCGATCGTCATCCCATCCTCTCATACACATCGCGCCGTGAGTATGGCTCGTGTCTACCAGTGGATTGTTAAAGGCTGTTGATGTTGCTAAGTTGATAGCTGATTATCAACAGCCTTCGACGTCACCACTCTCGGAGAACAGTTTTCTATTAGTGAAATTTCTAAAATTGTTTATAATTCAATATGTTTGAAGTCGAGCTTTTACAGCACATTAACAGCCTTTGTCTTCACTGCTGGAGCATAGCCTAAAGCCACTAGAGAGGGCAAAGCCCACGCGGTTTGGTAGATTCGTGACAGACTAATACCTGACAGTGTTTTCAAGCCTGCCTTCAGTTAAAATGGAACTGATTATATGTATAACGTGAAATACTGAAACACTCGTATAAAAATACCACTAGTGCGGTTACCTAATGATGGTGTAAGATATTGCTTAATTTCGCTAATCGAAAAGAAAAGCGAATGCACTACGAGTGCTGCTCATCACCTAGTTTTTACCGTAAGGAAAAAACTAGGTGATGAGCAGCACAAATATTAGGTAAATGAAATAGAAGGTATTGGCATAGGTACCTACCTAGTTTCATTTTTTTTTCAAAACAATCGTGGAATAAGGCGTTAATTGTGTCATTTGACGATCGCGTTTATAGCCTATTCCATATAATTACATCAATAAATTAAATAAATATGAGGAATATGAAATTTTTGGGAAGTGACGATGTGGCCGAAGATGTAGCACGCGATCTTAGTAGATGCCTATTCACCCTGCTCTCGAATATCCCAAGGTTGTAGGATTCAGGAAAGACTGACGCCGGAAGCGAGTTCCATGCCTTGGAATATACCTACTCAATCAAATTATAATAGGCAATATGTACAGGGTGAAATTTAATTCGTCTAATTCCCGTTTACTGGGACTCCACTCCTGATTACGGGCAACTTTCCACTAGGAGCCATAGCCGAATTCAGGCGAAAATTGTTGAACTTTCATACTAAATGTGGTTTCAGAATGGTTTACGTACTTTGTACTGGTAATCGAAATTTTTTTGATCGAATTCGACTTTGGTTTCTTAGGGATAGTTGATAAGAATAAGAATCGTTTATTTAACCCATTTAGCGACACACATACATAGACATGTATAAATGTGAAAGTAACCAATAAACACAGTGAGATTGGGACCGGAATATTGATAATAGGTGGCGTCGCCAATTAATGGAAATTACACGAATTCCACACCCTGTATAACAACGAACAGGTGGTTTTCACAGCATCGTACGCAATAGAGAAGCATCCCTATTGCGTTCCGTTAGGGGCAACACCAACAGCTTTAAAAACATTGGCGAATAAAGGAGAGTTTTTTTAATACACTACGGGTTAGCACTTGACCTCAATCACACCTGATGTTAAGTGAAGATGAGGCCGAAGGTGGTAGCGTACTGACCCGGAAACCCCATCTTATTTGGGGAACTGGCTATCTTATCTCTGACAACCGGAACACAACAATGCTATTAACATTGCTGTTTGTCGGCAGATTTAGATAAGATGGTGGTAGCTAGCCAGGCGGACATTTAAAATGCCCTACCACCAACCAAACCGAGTACTAAATATGTACCCCGCTGGGGATCGAACCCGCAACCTCCAAATCGTAAACCCAATGTTGTTTACATTGAGCCACGGAGGCGGAGTGTCATAGTTTCAGTATCTGCATATAGATACAGACACTGAAATGAAACTCTATCAAAGATGAGAGATTGATAAGAAGATGTTTGTAAATACAATGATTTTGGTTAGTCACCCTGTCCGAAATAATTTAATTTTTATGATTTATTATGTTGCAGAACGCGACGTCACCCATCAAAGCGCCGATAACTGTCCACGCACCTTGGTGTCTGGTGTGCGGCGAGCAAGATGGCAAGCTACGGGAGTGCCCTTGCTGCCCCTCCTCGTTCCATATGGCCTGCAGGAGGGAGTGGCTGGTCACCGTCATACGTGAGCCTTGCTGAATTTTGGAAGTCCTCAGAATCATCCAACTTCACCAACATATAAATAAATGCCCTCGTAAGAGTCGGTGGAAGGATTTGCCTGAGTCCCCACGCTACTGGGCAGACGCTGAATCAATTCCTTAGTCGGTTTTTTCGGCCCTAATCCATAATAAATGGCACTGTAGGGTGGCATATCATTCGCGCGAACAAATCTTTTTCGCGCATTTATTAGTCGATAAAAACAGCGCCATCTGTTAGAATTCTCGAGAACTGCTGATAATAAATGGCCAAAACCGCGCGCAACCAAATTTTTTTTAGTCTGTGCCCACAACCTATAAAAGTGCAAGAAAAAATGGATTTTACGAGTAATACGAGTATATTATGTTAGTTATATTTAACATATACTCGCATGTTTTTGGACAGTTTTTTGTGGTGATGCATTTTTACCCGACAGACCCAGAAAGGAGGGTAATGTTTTTTGTGTGTATATATGTATGTATGTAGATTTATATGATACCACCTGTAGCCTAAACGGCTTGACCGATTTTGAAGCGCAAGGTGTCGTTCGATTCGTCTTGATCCCTAGAGCGTCATAGGATACATTTTATGGTAAAAAATCCAACATGGCGCCCGCGAAATATAATAACTTGCTGTCGGGTTTTACATAAATAGTTATTTTACAACACAAATCAGCAGTTGATATGACTGAGTTCCTATTAGTTCCAAACGCCCGTTTTAATTGTAGAAAATTGCGACACAAATTGAGACGCGAACTTTCGAAATAAGATTGGGATTTCGGTTAGTTTAAAGATTTTAAAAACCATTATTATCACGCCCTGGTACTCATTTATTTGGGGTCGGCGCAGTACTTCCTTTTCTTGCAATCTTCAATCACACCTGATGTTAAGTGAAGATGAAGTCGAAGGTGGATGTATTTTTTTTTGTATGCACGACGGGTTCGTACTTGACCTCAATCACACCTGGTGATTGATTGATTCAAGTGAAGGTGAGGTCGAATGAGGTGAAAACTGGCTATCTTATCTCTGACAACCGGAACACAATAATGCTATTAACATTGTTCCTTGGCGGCAGATTTAGATAAGATGGTGGTAGCTAGCCAGGCGGACATTTAACATGCCCTACCACCAACCAAACCGAGTTCTTAAACAAGTACCCCGCTGGGGATCGAACCCGCGACCTCCGAATCGTAAACCCAAGGTTAAATCTCTTTAATTTTGTAAGCAAAAATTTATTATTTTACAATAGTGTAATGTTTTTTAAGACGACACTTATAAATCGCTTCCTTGCTTCAATGTAAATAAACAACATAAAGTTCAGAAAAGGGAGAGCGTGTGTTCCATTCCCATCTTATTTAAGTCTGCCGCCAAGTAGCGATGTTGATAGCTTTGTTCTGTTCCAGACTGTTTGATATAAGATAGCAAGGCCCTCAAATAAATTTGAGGTTCCAGTGAGTGTTTCCACCTTCGGCCTCGTCTTCATTTAACAAGAAAAAATACGTTTCAAAATTATATATAACATAATACCTATCAGTTACGGAGTAGAATTACCGATTGCATTCTTTATTGATTACGCCATTTCAGACCGCAAGAACCCGCCAAAGAAGCCGCCGAAGCCCACCACCTTGGTACAGAAGATTCTCTCCAGCACCCGCACCATCTGCTCTGTGCGACAGGAGAAGGAAGACACGGAGCTTTGCCCTAGTTGCATGTGGGGCCCTCGTGTTGGGTAAGTTATTTCTTATACATACCAGGCCCCGCGTACTATGACATCGTTTGTCGCGCGCGATGTAGGATTGAGAGTGGGATACATAGTTGTGTATTTCATCCATGCGAATGAGCAGGACAAATATTATCACGCGCAACAGGTGCAGGTCGACCTTATTATTAGAAGTAGGTATGTGGTACTTATATATATTATAGGGACATGTAAAACCGTTTGCTTAGTGGCTAATTCATATACGCATTATTATTTCATTAAATATTTTTTCTTTTTTTCTCGTCTTAGTCGATCTCCAGACTAAGTTCTCAAGATTGACATGGCCTCAAGATGACGCTTGTGAATCTGTTACATATTAAAACAGCATCAGAAAAAATGGTCTTGAGACCGAGACGCGATCTCAATCTCAAGAACGATTTATTAATACGGGCTCTAGAGCTATAAGATCATAAATAATAAGATATTATGATATACTACTCTGTGTAAAAAGTATCGGGAATATGTCAATAAAAAGACCCGCGTAAAAGAGGTCGTTCTAATTTTTTTACTGCATGTTGGTAGCACTGTACTGATTTAGCGCGCAAAATTTGAGCGGGATCTGTCATTTAATTTGTTTTAAACTACACTTTTTGTTGGTCATAGTTTTGAGTCCTCGGCGATTTTTACAATGGAAAATATTGTTGAACAAAGAGTGTGCCTTAAATTTTGTGTTTCAAATGATATTTCATGTGGTGAATCACTAAAAATGTTGCGAAATACCTACGGCGAATCGTGTATATCGAAAACAAGGGCTTATGAATGGTATAAGGCTTTTAAAGAAGGCCGAGAAGTAGTAGTAGACTTGCCTCGTTCTGGTAGACCTTCAACCGCTACGACCAAAGAAAACATCGACAGAATCAAGAAGCTAGTGCTCGAAAATCGACGTATGAGTCTGAGAGAGTTGGCTAGTGAGGTGAACATATCTTTTAAGTCCGTCCACAACATTCTCATTGACATTTTAGGCATGAAACGCGTCGCCGCTCGACTAGTTCCAAAAGAGCTCAATTTTGTTCAAAAAGCGCAGCGAAAGCATGTCGCTGAAGACATGGTTTCCCGAGCTTCTACGGATCCGACCTTTATGAAACGTATAATAACTGGCGACGAGACATGGGTTTATGAGTACGACATGCAAACAAGCCAACAGTCTTCAGAATGGCGTCTCGAAAACGAGCCGAAACCCAAAAAACCGCGGCAAAGTCGCTCCAAAATCAAGGTGATGCTGACAGTTTTTTTTGACTACCGTGGTGTGGTTCACTCCGAATTCCTTCCAGAGGGAGAAACAGTGAATAAAGAATATTATTTAGGCGTCATGAAGCGTTTGCGTGAGAGTATCCGCCGAAAACGTCCAGATTTGTGGCAACACAACTCATGGATGCTGCACCATGATAATGCACCATCACACACAGCCATTATAGTGAAAGAGTTTTTAGCGAAAAATTCAACAAAAGTTCTCGACCAAGCACCGTATTCACTTCATCACTCTAATATACTTCTCGGTGTTGTATACAGCCCTAACGATAAGGTAAATTATTTTGATTCATTTGAATCGTCATTAGAGCAGTTTAGTACCTTATATGACCACATCATCATTATGGGCGATTTTAACACATGTCTCCATAGAGATGACTACAGATCTCGTCGCTTGCGGAACTTAGCATCCTCTGTTGATTTTCATATACTTCCTTTAGCTCCTACCCATCATTCCCCCAACTCTAGACCTTCACTGATCGATCTAATAATTATTTCTAAACCGTCTTCTATTATCTCCCATGGGCAAATGAGTGCACCTTTTTCTTATCATGACCTAATTTTTCTTTCCTATAAGGTGCGGCCTCCTAAGCACAAGAGTAAAGTCATTTTACAGCGCAACTTTAAAAGTGTTGACATGCGTCTTTTGAAAGAGGATGCAAAGAATATTGACTGGTCAGACCTGCATTCCGCCGCGACAGTTGATGAGATGGTCAATATTTTCAACTCTCATCTTATTCGGCTCTTTGACACCCATGCGCCTTTACGCCCAGTTAGGGTGAAGCATTTGCCTGCTCCCTGGCTCACCCCCAGTATTAAACAAGCAATGGCGCGTAGGGACAAGGCAAAGGCTAAATGGAAGAAGGTACCAACGGAGGATCATCTCCTGAAATATAAAACCTTGCGTAATTACTGCAATAGACTATGCAGAGATGCTAAGCGTCATTTCATTCATTCGTCCCTTGACAACATTTCGCCTGGTCAGACGTGGAGGTTTTTGCGGTCTCTGGGAGTGGGTAAAGGTGCTGAGGTGCCAAATGCCAGTTTAGACTTAAACGCCTTGAACGTTCATTTTTCCAACCCTCCTGTTTCTCTTGACGAGGCGATGAAAGTCTCCTCCATCTCCCTTCTATCCAACTCCCCATCTCCTAATTACAAGCCTTTCTATTTTCATGATATTATGGAGAAGGAAGTTAAAAAATGTATCTTGTCCATTTCTACCAAGGCAGTGGGTAGTGATGACGTGAGTCGTGATATGCTTCTTCCTATCCTGGATTTTGTTACGCCAGTAATCACTCACATTTTAAATTTTTCACTAGCGTCTAATGTATTTCCATCTCTGTGGAAAATGGCTCATGTTATCCCTCTGCCTAAAACATCCAATCCAACTTCCTTCTCCCAATATCGACCCATATCCATTCTTCCTCTTTTATCTAAGGTGCTGGAAAGTGCCGTTCATAATCAAATTCTCGATTACCTTTCCAATAATAATATCCTGAGCCCTTTTCAGTCAGGCTTTCGTCCCTGTCATGGAACGACTAGTGCATTGCTGAATGTCACGGATGATATACGGCTTGCAATGGACAATAGGAAATTAACCATTCTCGTCCTACTTGACTTCAGCAATGCATTTAATTCGGTGGACTTTGATATCTTGCTGGCTATCCTTCGGTCTATTAACATCTCTCCTCCTGTGGTGGCCTGGTTTGACTCTTACCTTCGAGGCCGCCAGCAATGTGTCAAAACAGAAGCCTCATCGTCGGACTGGTCGGATTTATCGGCTGGTGTTCCTCAGGGTGGTGTACTTTCCCCTTTACTTTTTTCGATATTTATTAATGAGATTACCAGGATACTCTCGGCTCCCTTTCATTTGTATGCTGATGATCTGCAAATCTACAGACATTTTACTCCTGCTGAAGCTACAGATGCTGTAACGGCCGTAAATGCAGACCTTTCGGCTATAAATGATTGGGCTAAAAATTTTGGACTTCTGGTCAATCCAACTAAATCTAAAGTAATCATGATAGGGAGTAGTCGACTGAGGGCAACGCTGGATTTGGGGGGGCTACCGCACGTAACCTTTAATGGTGTACCCATATCATACAGCGATACGGTAAGGAACTTGGGCCTTATCATGGACTGTAACTTGTCGTGGTATGCGCATGTTAACGAGGTGAGTAGACGAATGCACTACACATTCCATTCTCTCAAACGCCTTCAAAAATTCTTGCCCATTAAAACCAAAATCATGCTGGTGCAAACTCTTCTGCTTCCAATACTGGATTATGCCGATGTGTGCTATCTGGACGCTACAGAAGAACTGTGTGATAAAATGGAGCGGTTGCAAAATCTGGCCATTAGGTTCGTTTTCGGCCTGCGAAAATATGACCACGTGTCTGAGTTTCGCAAGCAACTGAAGTGGCTCCCAATCCGTTTCCGTCGTAATGTGCATATCCTCTCCCTTCTTTACAAGATCCTTAGTAATCCTGTTGCTCCCGAGTACCTCCGCTCCCGTTTCACCCTGTTGCCTCCTCCTTCCCGATCCAGACGTCCTTGCTTAACTAAAACCCTAACCTATCCCTTGTCAAATTCCAATTTCTTTTTTAAATCGTACACAGTACGAGCTGCACAGTTGTGGAACAAGCTTCCTGCACAGATCCGAGAGAGTCCCTCCGTCCAAGTTTTCAAGAAGAGGCTAAAAGAGCACTATCATTCTATCATGATTTAAGATATATATTTATATAATTATGTACTTATATATGTGATATTTATTTATTTATATTATATAGTTTACTAATAATCACGTGTAATTTTATAACTAAGTGTATTTCTGTATTCTAGTAGTGTATGTATGTAAATAACATTTTATATTATATATCTATATGTATAGTATATTTGTCGTTCCGTAACTGCACTTTTCTTCACCGTCCCGCACAATGCTCTAACCACCACTGAGGTTGGCTGGAAGAGATCTCTATTAGAGATAAGCTCACCTTTGTACAATATTTCCGACTGATTGTCAACATGTTTTTATGTGCAATAAAGAATACAATTTAAATTTAATTCACCTGATATGGCTCCGTCTGACTTTTTTTTATTTCCCAAGTTAAAATTACCACTTCGAGGAAAACGTTTTGAGTCGATAGAAGCCATAAAAGAAAATTCGCTGAATGAGCTAAAGGCCATACCGCAAATAGCCTATGAAAAATGTATGGAAGACTGGGTGAAGCGGTGGAGATGTTGTATTGCAAGCGATGGGGCCTACTTTGAAGGCGATAAAATAAATTTAGATGAATAATTTGTATTTTTTGTTTTATTGACAAATTCCCGATACTTAGTACACTGAATGTATATATATCTTGGCACATACACACAGCGCCATCTAGTTCCACACTAAGCAGCTAGGCTTGTATTATAGATACCAGATGGTTGATAAACTACACAAATACATTTTTTTTGTAAATAAATACACATATAAATGAAAAACATCCATAACTCGGGAACACATGTCTGTATTCATCATACAAACATATGCCCCTAGCGGGATTCGAACCCGCGACCTTTTGGTATAGCAGCAGAATTTCTAACCACTACACCAAACAGGTCAAACAATGTTTCAATTTATTATTATTTGTTACAAATTGTAATTTTTAATTTGTATGTGTATTGTCTTTGTCCAGCAATGTAGGTAAAGTATTCACTGCACTATCGCATTAGGATAATCCTGTAAAGATAGTTGTAAGTTGGAAATAAATAAATAAATAAACTATAAGATGGTGGACATCCCTCGTTCCCTCGTTCCCCGTTTGGTGACCTATCACGTGTACATTAAAACTTATTTATAAATGAATTTACCTTACAGCTATGATGACGTGGTATGGCACAAGCTTGGCTCTTGTCCATGGTGGCCAGCACGCGTACTGACTCCAGGTGATACACCCTCGTGCCTCCTCACCCGCGCGCACACTCCGCACCAATGGCCGCTACGATACTACGGTGAGACTCCAGGTGTATTACACCTTCCAGCTATAACGGTATCTGCCAGCTACAACAAATCTTCTAGTTACGATAATGATATCTTCAAGCTACGATAACGGTATATTCCAGCTTCGACAACGATGTCTTTCACTACGACATTGGTATGTTTAAGCTACGACAACGGCATGTTGAAGCTACGTCCTACGACAACGGTATGTTCCAGCTACGATAGTGCTAGCTTGCTACGACAACGGTTTCGCCAGCTTCGATTGCGGTATCCTCCCACTATGACAATAGTATAATACATAGCTTGATTTGAGACATAGATATGATGATCTATAATGTTGTATGTATAAAACTTGTCAAGCCAGGTTTTGCAGGTGCCTCTTTCACGCAACTAAGAGGCGGCTGGTGGAAATGAAAGACGTGAGCACCAGTGTAATTAGGTATAAAGGTGAGGCCTAACTTCAGAGTCCTCCGTCCCCTGCCCCGTCTTACATACAGTGCCTTGATTACGGTTGAGTGAATTGGTGAAAAAATATTTTATTTTTAACAAAAAGCAATATTACCTATTCTGCTGAAATCCATTAAGCTAAAATAACATCGTAATTTTATTTTACTTAGGTGCATAATTTCAAAGAGGGACAATGGATCTTGGTAAGTGAATTACAGAGTAAGATTTCACAATGTGTGTTTTTATGTTAATGGTGACGGATTTCTTTGTGTTTGCGTAACTAAAAGTGTTCATTATTCTAGCTTTGATAAGGTCGTATTTCATTAATTTAGGTTTTCCAGGATTTAGCCTCTGATATGTATTATTTCGTCACCAAAAATCAAATTTTGTCCTTAGATCAAAAGCGAAGGGTATTGATGTCCGAGCTGGGGTGATATCACTCCTCCATCTTAAGAACGGCACGAACTTCAATTCTGATGACTGTCATATTTTATCACCAAAACAGATGTCCTTTTATCACCAAAACAGATGTCCTATATATTGGCGGAGATTTTTTACAAGCATTGTTTTTACTGATTTAATAAATTAATAACCGTTTAAAATATATACGCGATTGTTTATTTACGGCTGTCAGAAACGTCACCCCAGCTCGTATCTTTTAGTGTGTTCAAGGGCAAAATATTGTTTTTTTAGTGACAAAATAGTACATAAATTAGGGACTAATTCTTGGTTAGTCAGTATATTACATTAAATATAAACATTGATGTGAATGATCCTATGGTGTATAATTGGAATTTCATTTTCCAAAATATTTACAAGTTATATACCTCATTAACTACATCCGGGTGGTGGGTGTCTAATTGATCATTAACGCTTATAATGGTAATGGTATATGTATTGTATGGTGTAGATATATCCGCAAATTGATATATTGGTAGGTAGGTGGTGAGCCACCCGTGGATATGAGTATATGAATCAGTTACTTACCAACTATTTGCTGTCGCTGCAAGTGGTGGTGATCTAACGGTCCCTCAGGCGTCGACTATATCTTTATTTTGGTATAGATTTCTTGTCAAACATTCTCCCGCGACTAAGGTCTGCGATAGTATGAAAGCTTTCTACGTAAGTGCGCTTGCAAATCGTCGCCGCATGAAAATTTGACAAATGAAATTATGCGCGCATGGTCCACATTCAGCCAGAAAATGCGGTGATTTATTGCCATTTAGGCCCGTATTAATAAACCATTCTCAAGATTGAGAACAGTCTTGTGACCGGTCTCAAGTAAACCTGTTGATTAATAAACCTAACTTGAGACCTGAAAAGCACGTGCATACTCAAGCAGTACTCACTTGAGAGGTGCGCGTATAAACTCAAGACTATCATTCATTCGCCGCTTTAGGTGAATACTTCAGAAGTAATCTCAGCTGAGTAGACCTCAAGATTGGTTTATAAATTAGCACGGAGCTTGAGATAGCGTCAACTGCTTAAGACGCATCTCGGTTGATAGACTTATATTGAGATTGATTTATTAATACGGGCCTTAGTTTCTATTTCTATATCTTGAGATACGTCCAAGGTATACACAATAAAACAAATATTTGGGACATTTACACAAGTTAGCTAAGTCCCAACTAAGCTAAGTTTTTAGGACAATAACGGATAAATACTCCATGACTCGGGAACAAATGTTCGTATTCAACACTCAAACGTTTACTTACCCCTCGCGGGATTCGACCCAGCAACCGTTCATTTCGCACGCAGTGTCACTAGCTATGGTACACCAATTGGTCATTGACAATCGGGTACTGTAAGGTAGTAGAAACAAACTATAAAAATCTGACGATCATTCGATTGAACAATCCCGATTACGAGTGTATCGTGTCGAGAGGTTACTGAATGCCATATTTCAGTGATCAGCATCTATTCGATGGCCGAGTGATCGAGCATTAACAGAATCGCACCTCAGTTCTTTTTTGCGACCTACCCCGTGTTTGCACCAGTTGAGATTCCGAGCTTGTTGCCTAATGAATGCGTAAGTTGACGTGTTGATTGATGGTTAGGTACGGAGAACCACTCATGGGGCGAGGCGAGTCGCATGTGCTTGTTCCTGCCGCGGCATTCGGAGGCGCTGCACGAGGCGCGGGACCCCGCGCTGCGGCAGGCGGCGATGGACGCCTGCGACGACTATATCTCTGTTTATTTGACGTAGGTTACATGTTTTATTTTTAATCTAAGTGTTACCAAAGTCCTGTTTGTCTACAACGATAATTTCATACAAAACGTCATGTTAGAGGTTTTCCGCTTCCAAAGTAACTTAAATTTTTTTCGAACAAATAGAATCGATTGTATGGTACTTCTATACTATTGATAGGTAAATAAATAATAAATATTTTGGTTGCTTCATCTAGTCCCATACTAAGAAATGCTTGTGATGTAGACTAACAGATAAACATTTATGAATATTTAAATAAACGTCAATTGCTTGGAATAAATGACTGTTACCCATCAGGCAAACATTTTACGCCTAGCGGGGTTCGAACGCGCAAGCATTGGTTTCGGAGGTTGGACTCTCAACTCGGGCCGCTACTGCGCCAGGGCTTACCAAGGTCGCTTGGAAGTGTCCCACACAAGCGGTCTCCATCCCATATAAGCGGTGTCCCCGAGTTTCCAATGTGCCAATGTGCTAATAATGCCAGACTTTTATTATACTATTTTACATAATAATTTTCTAGACGAGAGAGTTAATATTCATACTCATACTCATTTATTTTTTCCATAGGCGTCTTCCGCGCACTTGGACATGTCCATTACAATACAATAAATTAATTAGGTATAGATACCTAATTAAATGTAAAAGCGAAAGTACATTAATTATTAACAAATATTTGGATATTGGAATATTTGGATTTGGAATATATTAAACATGAACCAATAAATAATAATAATAAATAAAAAATATTTCGGACACTTACACCAATCATCTAGTCCCAAACTAAGCAAAGCTTGTGCTATGGATACTAGATAACGGATAAACATACATAAATATTTATATAAACATCCAAGACTCGGGAATAAATGTTCGTATTCATCATACAAACATTTACCCGTCGCGGGATTCTACACCAATCATGAAAACATTAAAATAAAGGACAACAAAGAAACCTGGATAAATCGATAAGGGGTACATAGGCAAACATATAATGTTATATAACATTACTTGTTAAGGTGTCACGTTAGTGCGATAAATGTTAGTAAAAATCCAAATCTTTACCCCCATTTACCTCGTTAACGTGACATTTTAGGAAGCAATGTTATATAACGTTTTATGTTTGTTTAAGTATCCCCTATCGATTTATTGGGGATTCGTTGCTGGCGTTTTTCATTTTTTTTCAAGATGGCGGCCGATGACTATTCTACAATTATTCGAAGCCCTTTAAAATTTTACTGAAACTGCGCCTAAGTAATTCATATAAAGATTAATCTAACAGTATTACACACTTAAAAGTATTTTTCATCATTTTGATGTTAACGGACTTTCAAGGTATGAGGTGATCTACATGATTTTGATGTTAACGGACTTTCAAGGTATGAGGTGATCTACATGATTTTGATGCGGACTTTCAAGGTATGAGGTGATCTACATGATTTTGATGTTAACGGACTTTCAAGGTATGAGGTGATCTACATGATTTTGATGTTAACGGACTTTCAAGGTATGAGGTGATTTACATAATTTTGATGTTAACGGACTTTCAAGGTATGAGGTGATCTACATGATTTTGGTAACACTACGAGTTTTGCATGTTATTTCATTATAATATATAGAAATGACTACAAAACAACTAATCAAATGTAACTTTGGTATTAATATCCATTGATGTTCGTATAATTGTCTAAATGCGCGTGTAAACCTGACCGATTTAGTGGGTGTACTATGAGTTTATGAAAACTATGCTTATAATCCGGGCTAAATAATATGTAAGCTGGGCTTCTCTTCTATTTGAATGATCAACTTTTATTTATGGTAAATGGATACACTTTTTCTCGCTAAGTACTTTTTTTTTTCCTGTTTTTGAATTTAATAATTTCTATGTAATCTATCTGATGCATGCGGTGTTTACATATAATTGTTTGTACATTTAGCTAATAACTAATATACATAAGGCTTCATTACTCTAAGCGTTTGTAAACCTATTTAATAAAATAAAATAAAAATAATCGAAATATGTCAGTAAGGCAGCAGCCTTCGAAATATGTCAGAGGCTGCTTGGTGCCGATGCAGGTAACAGTGATAAACGGGTTATTACTATGACGAGAGCGGATTGCGTGAACTCTTAATAGGTGGTCCGTTATTCGTACTAAAGTATTTTTGTTTTACTATACATTATGAAAATCCGAAGCTATTTTTAAACTATCCCTATAACAGCATCCCTAAGTAATTTGTCACAATCTCAAACAAAACGCCTCCATTGGTCAGATCTATGGAAGCATCTAGTGAAAATGACATAAATCGCTTGGATTTTAATGCACGACGTTCGTACTTGACCTCAATCACACCTGATGTTAAGTGAAGATGAGGTCGAAGGTGGAAGCGTACTGACCCGTAAACCCCAATACATTTGGGGAACTGGCTATCTTATCTTTGACAACCGGAACACAACAATGCTATTAATATTGCAGCTTGGCGGCAGATTTAGATAAGATGGTGGTAGCTAGCCAGGTGGACATTACCGTTTAGCTAGCTTGCGTTCGATCGCTAAATTTGGTAGCACGTAAGCGCCCTAGAAGTAAATTATTGTAACTCGATACGTTTATCCATTAGACGTTTATCCCTTTATCCTTACTTCTAGGCATTTACGTAGCAAATTTAGCGAAAAAATTTGATGGATGGTGAATAAAAGTTATTTTGTATGAAAAACGGACCACATAAGAAGTAATGCCGATGTATGTAGTTCCCATTGCACTATACTGTACGTAGTTCCGCAATTAAGTATACTTACGAATAATCTCTTCCTTATAGTCGGAAGTATTTAATTTCGGTATGCAGGTCCAAGTTGCCAAGAGAAGGAGATCTTTCGATATGTCGTCTATTTCCTTACTAGCTGTAAAATGTAACTCTCGATCAGCCATATTCCCCTGGTAGGTGGTAAGCAAACTAAGGCCCGTATTAATAAACCAATCTCAATACAAGTCTTGAGGCTGTATCACCCGAGATGCGTCTTAACAAGTTTACGTTATCTCAAGCTCCATGCTAATTTATAAACCAATCTTGAGGTCTACTCAGGTGAGATCGCTTAAGTATTCGCCCCAGCGGTGAATGAATGATAGTCTTGAGTTTCGTTTATTAATACGTGAAACTCGGCGCACCTCTCCAGTGAGTACTGCTTGAAGGCACGTGCTTTTCAGGTCTCAAGTTAGGTTTATTAATCAACACGTTTACTTGAGACCGATCACAAGACGTTCTCAATCTTGAGAATGGTTTATTAATACGGGCCTCAGTGTTTATGGGCTGTAATTATCTCAAGATTGAAATCGAGTCTTAAATATATTTTTTTAATCTAAATATATATAACTCAAAGGTGACTGACATAGTGATCTATCAACGCCCAGCCCAAACCACTGGACGGATCGGGCTGAAATTTGGCATGCAGGTAGATGTTATGACGTAGGCATCCGCTAAGAAAGGATTTTGATAAATTCTACCCCCAAGGGAATAAAATAGGGGATGAAAGTTTGTTGTTTGTATTTTAATAAAATCTTCCACGCGGACGAAGTCGCGGGAGGAAAGCTAGTATCATATAAACATATAACAATAGGAAAACATCGTGAGGAAACCTGCATACCTAAGAAGTTCGATTCTTCATTCATCATCCGAACAGCCAAGGCATGGAACTCCCTACCGGCGTCAGTCTTTCCTGAATCCTACAACCTTGGGATCTTCAACAGCAGAGTGAATAGGCATTTACTGAAATCGCGTGCTTCATCTTCGACCACATCGTCACTTTCATCAGGTGAGATTGTGGTAAAACGCGAATCCAATCATAAAAAAAAAATCCAAGGCATGTGAAGTCCCCATCCCGTACTGGGTCAGCGTGGTGGACTATGGCCCATTCTCCCTCATTGTATGAAGGAAGGCCTATATCCCTCCTATCCTATCCTATATATATAAGTCATATGTTATAGGGAAGGGATATAAATTGTATATATAATTTTAATAGATGCACGCACTGTCGAATTAGGTACCAAACCTGTAATGATAGAAGTAAGATGGAAAATAAATAAATATAAAAAATATAAAATCCCTGCAGTGGAATGTTTACAATATCTCAAGTGTCAACCTAAGTTCGATCACAATCTTGACCTTTTTGTTAATACGAGTCGATTTCGAACAGTATCCAAAATAGTACCTATTGAAACTCAAGCTTTCAATCTGTAGCTTTATACAGGTCTAGGTGACTCAGCTGTACCCCAATAGTAGCGCAACGAGAGAGCTAGTAAATAGTGACTTTTTTATTATTGCATAATTCTAGAAATGTTTTATACTTAGGTTTTATTATTTTGTTATGAATCAAGTTGTTATTGTCTCTTCAGTTCGTTTCGTTACTCTTTAAGATCTAAGCGATACTAAATCGAGCAATTATAATTTGAAATCGATTTAATTCGAATCAATCAATGTTATGACGATATCTTTATATGTCATCATTGTAGATACCCAAACATGATTAATTTTTATCTGATACCCATATATATGGCTAGGTTTTGAATGTGTGATACATTGTGATATGCTTTAATCTTGATATTTGATAATCATCACATTAATATAAATTTTGATAACCGTTTTGTTGTTTTAATTTGTATACGAGATCAAGATTTACTTTTTGACCAGTTGAATTTGTAGGCCAAAAAGTTGGTCCTTCGAGCCACATTACATCATTCAACTCGTAATGACAATGAGGTAGATTAAATGTCACTTGTCCCACCTGACAAATTGCAGACTAAGCAATAGTCCAACTAAATTACAGTGACCAATAAGGTGAAATATGAACTCGTTAATACATACATTATTTACATATTTTATTCATTTTTACATAAAAATAATACTTCTTCAAATTCGTCAACAGCAAAAGCACATTATTTTGACGTGTGATCCCATCATGTAAAAACATTCATGTTTGTACTTATAACAGTAAAAATAAACCAAACTACAATCAAGGATTCGAATCAAGTAATATTTGACATTTACATTGGTTCACTGGGGAGCTACTATACGATCTCTTATTTTAACTCAAATGGCGCTCAGTTTAAGTGAGATAGCAAATAATCTTGTACATAAACGCAAGTGCATTTCAGTCAACAGTGAACTGTATAGAAATAAGCGGTCACGGTAGCTTTGATTTATTTTTTCCATTGACGTCAAATTATACTTAACACGACACCTTGTAATAACAATCCAATACCTCGTATACATAAACACGTCATTACATTTTGTGAATTTGGCTGCATTAGTGCCAATCTTAGTTAATTTCATAGCTAAAATCGAAGAATTGTATATGTAGTATGTATTCATTGTATGTTACTGACTACCAAAAGTTAGTCTTAAGCCCAATCGCTTCTTAAAATTAAGGGTCCATTAAACATCATTCTGTCGCTTTGAATGTTAGGGCGTCCGCTGCGTTGAGTGGGACTCGCGTACCTGTCCCAGCGGCGCACGACCAATTGTGAGTTTTCTATTCATAGTGTCACGATTCAATCAGCATTTTGCGTCGGCATCGTCGCGCGGCGGCGAGCATAAATTACTCGCGACCTTATATTTTGCCCTATAAGGCTCACAATCGGGCGTCCGTTCAACGCAGGATATAAACCTAACAGCATGCCATTTAACGGGCCCTTAAGTAGCTTTCGAGTATTCAAGCGTTAGTCCAATAAACGACGAACTCACTATAAGACATAGTAATATTACTTGAAAACATTCGCTTCCATACAAAAGTT
Organism: Oegoconia quadripuncta; assembly: GCA_949316235.1. Taxonomy (NCBI): domain Eukaryota; kingdom Metazoa; phylum Arthropoda; class Insecta; order Lepidoptera; family Autostichidae; genus Oegoconia; species Oegoconia quadripuncta. The sequence continues at coordinate 8,269,251 of OX438741.1, read as the reverse complement.
ACATACTAGGCCAAAATATATGGGAGAGCGATTTATTTTTCCACTTTGAAACCTGTTCTCATAGAGATAAAATAGTTGAGTTATAATATAGTCCAAAAGCACCGACCCCTAAATATTCGCAAGACAGGATGTAGGTAAAATAGTAATAATAATTCCGTAATTGTTTTGGAACTAAATTTGCAAGTTCAAAGTGAAAAAAGATCTAATTGTACCCTGTCGTCCAATCACAGGACTACATAGCCCAATAAACAAGGATTTTCTTTTCATGGCGACTCTGGCTATAATTACTCTGTAGGTAAAACTTTGCAGTGTATTAAAGTATATAAGTTACGATCTACGAATAATAATTGTATAGTAAAGTACCTCCTACAATTACTCTCAAAGACAAAGCGTGCATGCGATTGGTCGCGCCAAGGTCACGCACCGGCCGGCGGCTCGAGTGTCACAGCGTACTGGCGCGTTGTCCCTATTTTACGCCCCGCCCACCGCGGATTCTATTTCGTAGAACAATTTTATTGCTTTAGTTGCGTTTCTATACAATTATTCGTAGATTACGATGAACAAAAATCCAATAATCGATAAACTTTAAACACTACATAATTTCACCACCTCCTCGTTGATTGGATTTATTCAAAGACATGTCATAGCGTATTTTGTCATGTGAACGGTGAAACAATGGCAAGGTTCATTGTTCACCATTTTTGTTTGACTGTGGTGCCCCAAATACCATGAAAAATTATGCAAATCGTACTTTAAAAGTATTTAAACAAGAACGTGTAGCCTAAATATTTAAATAGTGTAATATCAATCACTAATCAATCTCTTTAATACTTAATTGTTATAACCAAGTGATTCAATCTTTCCTATGATATAGTCATATTTTTTTAACCGTGCAGTGTTAAGAAAAGCAAGCGTGGACACTATGAGAAAACTAAATACACTGTGTATCGTTAACTGGATCAAATAAACGATTCTTATTTATAAAAAATAATTTATTTTGTTGCATTATAAAATAATTTAAAATAAAATACTATCCGCTGCTTTAGATTATAAAATGTAGTTTTTTTGTCGCTTACATCAGCTTCTGTTACCCCCAATAAAAAATTACAAATATGTAGTTAAAACACAGACTCACAATATAGTTCAGCAAGTTTCATTTAAGCAAATCCTTATCAACTTGCATCTTCGACGGTTCGGCGACAATTAACACACCCGAGCGTTTTAAGTGCTACCATAAGAGAAAACGTCTAAAATTGGTTATACCGGTGAGTTTTTTACCGTAAGGAAAAATATAGGGCATATTAGGTAAGTGAAATAGAAGGTACTGGCATAGGTAGTTAATTTTTTTTTTGGTCAAAACTATCGTCACAGCGGTAATAGTGTCAATTTACGGTCGCGTTTGTAGCTTATTCCACATAATTACATCATTAAATTATATAAATAAAGAAAACTTGGAGAAAATAGGAGTTCCAAATAAATTTCGCATGATAGGAACCCTACGAATCAATATACAGCCGGAGCGTGTGCTTTTTTTTTAAATTAAAAAAAAAAAAGTTATTTTTAATTACCTATGCCAATAACTTCTATTTCACTTACCTAATATGCCCTATTTTTTTTCGTTACGGTAAAAAAGCTCATCCGGTACAGGGGCTTATAAATTACAAAGTTGTTTATACCATTATTTATTATACTTGTATTACTAATACCTCGTATTTTGTTCGGATATAAGCAATATAAATTTATATTCAAAAAAGCATGTAGCTAAGCTGCATGGGCAGCCGTCGCTTTTTAAAAGTGTATTAATTTTAACTTTACATGAATAAATACTTCAAGTAGAAGGTATATAATAATAAAAGGGGCCATTCCCGTACTGCACGGTTAAATAAATAAAAGTAGTGTCAGTTAACATTTTATTTTAGAAATTCGTTTAAACTTATGATTACAGCTTTCGGTAATTATAATCAATCACCTGACCAGCAGGGGTTATACGAAAGTGAATTGTGGAATAAATGGCGCACGCCCTGTATATCTGTCCCTTATTAACATGGGTCGGAAAGAGATGCAACTATGGGGCGTGCCACCAATTGGCGCAGTATTTCTACGGAGTAGCTCCCATGACGCTACTCGGATACAATTGTTTGCCTACAATTTACTCTACGGCCACGCCTGACAGTAGTTTTGCGTATTAAAAGTACAGTGCCCGGCGATAAATATTGCACATCGACATTTTGAAAGAGACCATCGGCTAATTTCGGCATCGTAGAGCGTTATCTCTATCGCACACTACCTATATGACGTTTGTTAGTCGTGGTTGTAATGAGATAGAGTGCGGTCGCGTCCTGTTCAAAATATTATACTGCATGAGTTTTTTACGGTAAGAAAACAATTATATTAGGTAAGTGAAATAGAAGGTATGGTCATAGGTAGTTTTCTTTTTTTTTTCAAAACCAAATGATTTGTGTCATTTGTCTGGCGCGTTTGTAACCTTATTCCACATAATTAATTTAAATACATACGTTCTATTTCATTTACCTAATATGCCCTATTTTTTTTCCTTACGGTAAAAAAAACTCATCCGGTATATATAGAGTTGTCAAAACCACAGACTTTAAATCATTTAAAGTACGATGGCATTTATTAATTTCCCCGGTACATATATGTTGAAAACGAGTAAATGTTATTTTAAAAAGGAATATAGTTTTACAGCTCTATGTAGTTCACGCGTGAATCAAAACAAAACAACAATAAAGTACTTAGATCTGAATTCAAATTATGATAAACGATAAATCTAATAATTGATGGACATGGAAATTAGCATTCGTTTGTATTCGGAAATGCGATGATTGCCGTTTGATTAAATATTGCATTTACGCCGGGTACTGTATACTAAATATTGATCGCCGGCAGAACACTGCGTTTTGTGTTCTATGAACACTATTTTGACCGCAGCTTTATGGTTTCTGTTAGCCAGTAAGACTAGCTAAAGCTCTATAACCCTCAGTAATATATCATAATAATTATGTCAATTACTTACACAAGATCAATCCACTATGACGCAAATAAAAAAATAGATTTAAAAAGTATTAAAAACAACATCACAGACTTCAACAAGTACAAAAATAGTTTTCATTCATTCGTAAAATAAAATTCTTACACAATTTTACATAATAAAAGATAGAGCATAGGATGTGTCTCTCCAACGTACTGAGAGAATTTATGGTGGAACTTGTTTAACAATTTGAAGACTTAAACGATGGAAGATCTTTGAACTTTTCTCTAGTAATTCAAAAGTCATGTTCTACCCGCATGTTCCAATTTTACTGTAGGATGTCCTCAGTATCTCAAATAGAAAGTTAATTATAATCGTTTTTTTTTTTCAAATATAGAAGGTACTGCACCGACACTTCGGCGACTGAATTATCGGTCATAGTATTCGGTTGGAATGACACACCAAACGCACCGAACGCGCAATTAGCGGCGCGCGGCGTCTAGTTCAGAGCGTTACGCGACGGACAATACGTGGCGTCGTCGCTTATGTGTCGTTGTTGGTCACTAAAAGAGACAAAAGCACTTGTACTGAAAGATAGAGGTTATTCATTGCTGAACAGGAACGCGACGTTGCCGCTCTTCGCTTTGAAAGCGCGCGCTGAACGTTCAACTAGGCGAGCCGAACATGCGGCCGCGTGATGTATCGCTTGCTATGCAAAATACATTGAAGACGTTTTCGCGGATACAGTCGTTAGACGAAAGGTTTACTAAGCTGAACGCCGCGTAATTTCAGCTGATTTGTCATAGGTAACTTAAAAAACACTGCGAGCGTATTCAGCCGAATTCTCGGTGCCGTACCTTCCGCAGGTGTGTCGCTACACTAAGATGCAAAGGAAACTGACGCAAAACTGCCTGATGTATTATGTATTTAGTCAATAGTCCCCAAGTTCAAGTTCTATTCAGTCCAGATGAGTTTCCAACTTATGTTTCTTAGTTTCTATGTGAGTTACTGAATTGGTGTATCAATACCAATAGATAAGGTGCATAACCTAAGTCTATATGTATATACATATACCTACGTGGATGAATCCATTTCATTAAATATCCTTGTTTCAGAACGAACTCCGAGAACACTTTTTATAAAACAAATATATTTTAAGTTATCTATATCTTTTACTATTTATATCGGCTGTAATTGTAGTAGAGACTGACTACAAAAAACAGATGGTATTGTGACAAAATATTGCATTTTTTTTTCATAAATTTTACTAAAATAGTCGCCTTACTTTATGCATTATAACAATGTAATTCAATAGAATAAAAGCCCCAGTTCAATCAATTAATTTGACCAAAAATAATGAAAAAACTGCGATGTTTTTGGTAAAATATATGAAAAAAAAAACTCTTTCTTCGAATTGCGACTTACATTACAACCGCTACAGTAATAATAAGGCCTTGCAATCTTAGTACCTATAATGTTCTCACAAATCATTTTGATCAAAAACTTTGAAAACAACCGTTTTTACGACATCACGGACATACCAAACTGAATCAAATGCAAAATATCTAGGCATAAAACATATTTCAAAAAAATATAAGTAAAATTTGCCGTCTCGTCTGACGGCGATGCATCAATTACCGCAGAAAAAATCTGCGACGCACGGACAGTGCTTATAAGTATTTTGTCCATAGTAACATCTTCTGGGGGCCAATCGCGCGTTATTTTGCTGTGGTTTTACGTTTTGGTTTAACTGCTGTAAGAAATGGTACAGCGCAATTTTGTCTGAACGATTAAATCGTTGACGTTACCAAAGTAAAACCAAACGAAAAACGTAGTATAAAAATACAGTAAATCCGTTGCAATGATTAGCGCCATACGAAATGTGCTTAACGTAACGTTTTTCGGTTATAGTTTGGTATTATCGTTCAAACTTAGCGTTATTGGCCCCCTTAATCCCATTTCGGCTTTGTACCCTTCCGACTAACGTAGTTATATAAATTGTTGATTATTTTAGTGAATGTGAAATGCACACCGTGCTGGGCAGTGGCGCGCACACAGGATAGGCAGAATTATAAAATTTGCTATTGAGAAAAAATACAACTACAAATTAATAACTTACTCTTATATAAATCCTCGCAACTGTTTAGAATATTTCTGTTTACATCAATATGCATCTGCTTGACAATGCATTTCGAGGAAAGCTTACAATTTGCTTAGATAAGCACTGACCGTGGGAAACTTTGAATAAAAGTTGACAGTAAACCTGTTTACCAATAGAATCTATTTTTAAAACAATGGAAAACACTACAAAACGTCTAGATGCGTCACCGTTTTCAATATACCACGACAAATAGCGATAATCTATACTTATCACCGTCCGATTACCAACTAGACAGTCCTGATAATGTCGTCTTTTGTTATCAAACAAATATAAAAACATCACTAGGAGCCATGCTATCTGTGAATTGGAACGAGTAATCTATTGGAAAACCTGGATGGAATTATATAGGCTGTTACCTACGTTCATAACGTGCTGAATAATGAGTTTTCTCTATGGGATTTATTAGTCTGTGGTTTTTTAGGTCAACATATTTACACAAACAGAATTTTATGATGGTAGGATTTTATCCATTAGCCTGAAAGCTACACGACCATCCATAGTCTCTGTAACGACACGAGATAGAAGCATGCTATCACGTACAGTCAGGTTCTAAAGTGCAGACGTAGTCCCGTTCCAACTATAATTTCTTTTTTTGGCAACTTTTATACTTAAAGCGTATATCGAGTATAGTACGATCTACTGCACAAGAATTAAATTCAAAGGGGTTCGAAAAAAGCTTTTGTTTGAACTTTGACTATGACTACACTATTGAACGTGATTTAAGCGAGTAAGCGGGACGCAAAGCTTCTATATCGCGAGACACGCTAGCCCCGATGGAGAAACATCATTACTACGTCAGAAAATACTGATACAACTAAAAAAAAATAGGAGGATGTTCCTTATTCTAAGTCCATCAAAGAATACCGAAATTCCATAGAATGTTACACTTGTGAAATAGTCCAAGCGATTAAACATTCGGTCTCCTGGCCCGTATTATTCCCAATGATTCAATATCGAATCTCGTAAAAGACATTTTTTTCTTTAAGTTATTATTATTTTTTGAATAACACAGAATCAATAGCATCATTATAACAACTTTTACACAAAATCTATAAGCCAAAGTTATGCTAATTAATTACAGATTCCTATTTTCTGTTACAATTCTTATAAAATAATTCTAATAATTGCTATTTTGACTTCCACGATCCCTATATCTTTAATGCATCCGTCACTGAAAATAAACGTTTACCAGTTATGGTGGCTAGCCATTTTATCTTTTACCAGCGATAAATATATCAATCAAATACGGCGTATCCACCAATCCTTTATCTGACCTTTACTGTCTAATCTGTACCGATTCACAGATAACAAAGCTCTCCTACTCACACCATCTATACAACTACCTACAGATTAATCTTGAGATTTAAGCTATAACAACAAATATACATTGCTACAAATACATATTGTCACAGGGCGTAAGTCCGGCCTACCGCATTATTCGCCGGGACCGATAAATAGCGCACTCACTGCGAAGAACAGGAACACTAGGCCACCGATTATTGTAACTGAAAAGAGAGAGAAAACAATATTAAGTGATATGGTCCTTCGAGCCGGATCATCATCATATCAGCCGAAAGACGTCCACCGCTGAACAAAAGCCTCCACCGAGGATCTCCACAACGATCGGTACTGCGCTGCCGGCATCCAGCCGGATTCTAGATTAAAATTTCAAATACCAACCCCCATTCTTCAATGAGAATATACCGTATCGCCAAATTGTTCGACATTGGTCGAATTTGAAAATTTAAGCCTTAATATAGGCCGCACTGAGCAGTGGCGACGCAGTCCATTTTCATCGAAGTTACAAGGATGTAGGGCCTGCAGTCTCGACATAGATAGCAATCGTCGTCATTTTAATGAGAGTTTTAGAGAGAAATAAAGTCCCAATAAGAAGGAATCAAAGTGTTGTTTTCGTTGGAATGAGGATGAGGGTCCACCAATAACCGATATGATTATGAACACTATCAAACCTAGACTAAGATTGTAAGGAGTTAACGACCGAAATCGCTTGATATCTATGTCTAGATTGCAAGCTTAGAGTAACGTTGATAACTCTGCATTTATGAATAAGCGGTACGGTTCAGAGAATTTATAATTCCGGTCGTCAATAGCCATATTTCAATCAGTGACGACAGAAATATTCTGAGTGGTCATTTGGCCTTTAATATAAGTTCGCTAGTGGCAAGTGGTAGTTGGGGCCAAACTACTTTAGGTCATTATAATTTTTGCCATTGACTCGGAAAAGAAGTGGCAAACAACATTGTCATCAGTTATGTGTGACCTCACTCAATACATGCTGTTGATTTGAAAGCGCGTCATATTCGAGGAAGCGAGTATACCTACCACAGATACCGAATGAACATAAATCAAAAAATCCAAATTTCTCCCGCAAACAGCACACCTCCCGTAGCATGACATCGTTCATCATTTTTAAGCTTCAAGTGTTGGCTTATCCATTTATATGTCAGTATGAACAAACTATACTACCGCATTTGAAAGGAAAATCATCTATGCGAAAAGAACCGACGCAAGAAACTCTAAGAAATAAATACTACTAACTCCATAAATAAATACACCAGATTGTTGATAAACTACACAAATATATATATTTGTAAATAAATACATAAATAAATGAAAAACATCCATAACTCGGGAACACTCTATTTATCATACAAACATATGCTCCTAGCGGGATTCGAACCCACGACCTTTTGGTTTAGCAGTCAAGAGTTTCTAACCACTACATTAAATATGACGAACATACAGATCAACAGCGAGTTATAAGCCGTAAATAAGATTCCACTCACCAGTCCTGACAGAAATCTTCTGCGCAATCATCCGGCCCCCTATCACGGCTAGGCCGGTGCACAGCGCATGACCCAGGGCTCCACCCACCACGACGCCGAAGACGTCTTCCCTAGTGGCCAACACCACTGTGGCCAACTGCGACCTGTCGCCCCACTCCGCGAGAAAGGTAAGCGAAGCGGCTTGAAAGAACACTTTGACTATGGCTTTCCGTCTCCGCCTCCTATTTTCTGCTTGACCCTGCTCTATCATGTCCAGGGTCTCTTCTTTTTCTTCCTGTAATTAGGAGTTGGATCTGTGTTACGATTATGTTTCATTAATTTGAGGGTATATTTGAAATTCAGGGTAACATCGATGTGATATTCAGTGGTAAATTATACAAAGAAATTTCGAAAATGGGTAAAATTGTGCAGGGATTTAATTTTACCCAGAAATTAAAGTGTAATCAATCAATTACTATTTATGTATTAGTTTAATTACATAAAGCACGCTACAAACTATGCTACACACTACAACATAAATACTATGCTATCTAAGTATACTCTACTTTTTGCTCAGAACAATTTTTCATGTAGATGTTCACTCTGACATATAGCGTATGCACTTACAAATAGTATGCTTATCAAGTAAGTGTAATATATTTTATAGTCTAGTCTGAATATAGACTTATATTAAATAGTAGTATTGTATACCTGTGAGTCTGAAGAGGGTTAATATCTACAAATGACATGGCTAATCAACTGCACTTAGCATGTATAGAAATTTCTCACTAGCTGGTAATAATTAAATATCGATTCATTCATTATGACGTATTTATTATTTCATATGTACCCACATAATAAAGAAATGTGATAATTGTTGTTTATTGAGGACGACTTAATCAGTGCGTGTAATATGTATATGTAGGGTGATTTTACTAGCAAATTCTTTTTTTACCTAGTTCTTGAAATGCGTATGTATACTAACGCCTATCTAAAAGTTCATATCAAAATATTCTAATTGAAGTTTTATATACCAATTGACATAGGAGTTTCTACGATTTTATTTTTGTGATTGTAACGGTATGAAAAGTTCCTGAAACTTTTTTCACACGAAATATTAATATAGAGTTTTTCAGCGTTATATATTACTAAGTACAATGTTTATACATGGCTAGGGCAGCCGCCCATACTTCTATTTAGCCATGTCATTTATGTTTTCCATTACTTTTGAAGTTTATATTTTTAAAACAATGAAATCATGCAATTTAGTATGCAAATGCAAAAAATAATACTATGGATACTAGATAACGGATAAACATACATAAATATTTATATAAACATCCATGATTCGGGAATAAATGTTCGTATTCATCATACAAACATTTACCCCTCACGGGTTCGAACCCGCAACCGTTGGTTTCGCTGACAGGGTCACTATCCACTACACCAATCGGTCGTCTTTGTTTATATGTATTTATTGATAGGTAGTACGCAAAACTTATCAAGGAAAACTATATTTTTATTTGACTGATGCATATACCGAGTACATACATAAAAAGACATGTTTGAAATCTAATCATGAAATCATAGGTACCTACGTGACTATGAATTGTTTCACAGATATGAAGGCTGCGATATTGTAATATTGTAAATTTTCTTGTAAATATAAAAAAAATATATTTGAAATTAATGTGTGATCGACTTATCGATACTTACCTACTAAACAAATATAAACAGTAAATTTTTTTTTATATTGTTCTATTACGAGATATGTGAGCAAGGTTCGAATCCGCGACCTCGTGTATAAATATAAGTCAATTAAACTACCGGTCTCGTACCACGGCAGTTTTGGCAAGGCCGTAGGTTCGAAACCTGTTCAAATACTTACAATTCTATAAATAATAATTAAATTTATATTTTATGTTCTTCAAAAATCAATAAGGGATCGGTACTTTGTCGACTCAACAGTGTAGTTGCAGTGCGCATACAACTTACAGCAGCTTGGAGTTTGACCTGTGTAACGAATTCTAACCGGGCGACATCTTCCTCGCCACGGATTGGCGCCCAACTGTCCAGATACGTATTTTTTGTGGTGTAACTTCCTATAATCTTATCAATAAAAGAATAAATATGTTTTCTAACCATGTATCTGTAACTTGCTTTAGTTATAGTAAATATAAATACGTGCGATAAGTTTTTTTGGAAGTAAAATTTGACGAAAAATATTTTGCCAAACGGAAGGATGCCTTAACAAACATTTAAACAACCTGTTCTGAAGAAAAATATCTGATTTTTACTATGGCAATTTTTTTTTTATTCAAGCGTCCTTATGATACCTATGTCTAAATCATCTCTAAATTTAGCGATAGATGTATTTCAGAATAGCACATTTTAGAGGAAATGAATTTAAAATTAGATTTTTTTTAATTGTAAATTATTTTGCGCAATAAAGAGTATTTGTATTGTATTTTTAGATTTAGGTTAGTTTAGCGAGTGCACGCCAGAATCGACACCACAGATTATAGGAAGTAAAAATCATTCGATTACTGAACTATCGTCGATGCGTTCGAGCCGAGCGGAGCACCGGTGAAGTATTGTGATAAATACATAAATAATATAATTTAAAACTCGCAAAAGGAAATGTAAATGGGTCACGTTAAATGCCAGTCGGCGCAACGTATGTTTTAGTGTGTGTAAGTTCGGTAGCTGTGACGTATGTTACATTAATTAATAAATAAGACTACCTATGTAAACACGTGGTTGATTATTACACTAACTTCGCAATGAACACATCCTTTTATTTGTTCTTCCCGGATCGCCCCACATAATACCTCATGGCGACCCTCGCGAAGAGAAAAGCATTTTCTCATGGAAATATTTAAATAAAAATTCACAAATGAAGAAAGAATAACGAAGAAATAAAATTTCATCAAGAAGAAAATTTGAAATATAGAAGAAAAATTATAGAAGATAAGAAATACACCCATTTATAACTATGAAGAAAATAAATAATATCAAGAGAGAAGAAACATTATAGAAGATTAGAAGAATGAAGAAATAATCATGAAAAAAGAAAATTAAATAATTGAAGAAAAATTTTAGAAGATTAGAAAAATGAAGAAAGAAGAGCTAGTAGCCGCTAAGCAGTAGGAGTCCGAGTCCAGGGTTATCCCGGCCAAAAGGAACCAAGGTGTCCAGGGTATTCCCGGCCCAACCATCACCCAGCCTACATGGAGTCAGCAGCAGCTAACGTGGTCACAAGTTTCGTCGGACGGACAACGCGTGCGACCTACATTCTACGGTGCAACAACCTCAGCGCGATGATTCGATATGCAGAATAAGTCATAATTTAAGGTATTCATTCAATTTTATTACATGTTAATTTAAGTAGGAAAAATAGATATAATTATTTAGTTAACTTTGATAAGAATGCATTGCAATGTCTATAGAATTATCTGAGTTACATAGTAAATTGAAAGATATACGTGAATATGTAGTTAAAATAGGTCCTGAACGCAGAAAAAAACAATTAGGTCAAAGTAAGTTACAAGAGGCCGAAACAGCGTATTCATTATTGGAGAATATTTTGTCTGTTGTAAAAAGTGAAGTAGAAAAATCAGAGTTAAGCAGTGACGATTTGATTCATATAAATAAGATAGTTAATGAGATACATATTTTATATAGTGCGATAGTTACTTTGTGTCATTCAAGTCCTGAAATTTTGCCTTCAAAAATGGCTGAGAATAATTTTGATATCAAAACTGCGCTATCATTGCTTCCTTTAATGACAGGACAGGAGCATGTCACCACACAACTCATTGATGGTATAGAGTTGTATAGTTCGATGATTACCGCAGCCACCCATAATCAATTAATTGAATTTGTCGTAAAGACTAGATTGTCTTCGAGTGCGAAACTGCGTTTGAATACTAGTTATAATAGCGTGAGCGCATTAGTTAAAGATATGAAACAGCATTTACTTCAAAAAAGGTCTGCTGTTGCGATTCAATCCCGATTACAGAGTATAAGGCAGGGCAACAGGTCGATTGAAAAGTTTGGGAACGAATTAGAAGAACTTTTTGTTAATCTCACATTATCTCAATCTGAGTGTGATGATTCGAAATACCATGTTTTAAAACCAATTAACGAAAAAGTAGCTATTAAGCGATTTGCTGACGGATTGTCTAATTCCCGTCTCAGTACAATAATCGCATCTAGACAGTTTAGCTCCCTTCCGGAGGCGATCCGAACAGCTTTAGACGAGCAGACGCTATCTCCGAGCGAGGAGCATGTTATGAACGTTAGACATTCATATGCTCCAAGGATCTTTCATAGCAACAATTTTCGGAATAATCGTGGTAGAAATCAATTCAATAATAATTATAATAAGTACAATGCCACGACTAAGTTTCAATTTAACTCACGTGGCGGACGGTACGGTAACCCGAGCCAGTCGCATGGTGTCGCGACGCAGCGCGGACACACTCACAGCCACAACCAGGTACCGCCTCGAGGCTATGCTCGAGGGGGACGAGGCACACAAGCGCCTTTTAGCGCGCGTCCTTGGCGTGACGCTCATGCCTCTCGTGGATCACAGGGTCACCGTGTCCACTATACTCGATGTGACTCTCCACAGGTAAGTCAGGATGAGAAACATAACGAGAGTCAGTTTTTTCGATCAGACAGTAGATGAATATGTTATTTTAAATTATAACACAACGAGCACGGTTATGTTTACTTTAGATTGCTGTAATTCGATCAGTCTGTTAGTCGATAGCGGTGCTAGTTTGTGTGTTATAAAATATGAATATTTAGCAAGTATCTACAGCGATTTAGATAATAGAATTATTCAAGATAGATTAACAATTAGAGGAGTTAGTGGTAAGCTTGTATCAGAAGGATACATATATTTAGATTTAGAGAATCAAGGATTGATATTTAGAGAAAAGTTTCATATTTTTAAGAACATGTCCTGTTCAGCGAATGGTATTTTAGGAGATAACTTTTTGAAGTCTTATGAAGCCTTAATTAATTATAAGAGTAATACTTTGAGTTTGTCACAAAATAATCAAACTATTTCAATTTTTATTAATGACTCGTATAAACACATCATTCCTGCAAGATGTGAGGTAATTAAATATATACCCACTGGAATGAGTCACGATTGTGTAGTACTTGCGAGTGAAATGCGAGAAGGGGTATTCCTCGCTGGAGTTATATCTAAGCCGCGAAACGGATCTATCCCCGTAAGAATTCTGAATACAACTGATAAGGAAGTTGTTTTGAATTTTTCAGATTTAGAGATACATAGTTTGCAAAGTTTTGACATATGTACATTCCAAGAGAATAATATGTCAGTAGACAGAGTGAAAACTTTATTTGAGTTACTGGATTTGAGCTATTTAAATAAGGAGGATAGATTAGGAATAGAAACAATATGCGCCAAGTATGCAGATGTTTTCCATCTTCCTGGAGACAAATTATCCGTTACGAACCTAATGGAACATTCGATTACGTTAAAGGATAATGTTTCACCCGCGTATGTAAAGCCATATAGAATACCACATGCGTTAAAGAAAGAGGTTCAGAAACAAATCGAGGAAATGTTAGAAAACGACATAATAGAGGAGTCCATTTCAGAGTGGTCTAGTCCGGTTTTGCTAGTACCGAAAAAGTCTGACAAAACAAAAGAAAAGAAATGGAGACTTGTCATCGACTATAGGCAATTAAATAATAAAATTGAGGACGATAAGTTTCCACTTCCGAACATTACGGACATTCTCGATTCATTATCAGGTGCTATCTATTTCTCTAAGCTTGATCTTTCGCAAAGCTATTATCAGCTTAATTTATCAGAAAAATCAAGAAAATATACTGCTTTCAATGTAGACAGGATGTTTCAACTTTCATTACATCCGGATTCACGTAAATGTACAGCATTTACAACTGATAAAACTTATCAGATGAAACGGTGTCCTATGGGACTTAAGACCAGCCCGAGTGTATTTTCACGTTTAATGACAATAGCTATGTCAGGTCTAAACTACAAACAATGTTTTGTATATTTGGATGATTGCATAATAATAGGCAACTCCATCAATAGTCATCATAAAAACTTAACATCTGTATTAGAGAGACTAAGAAAAGTGAACCTAAAATTAAACCCTCTTAAGTGCGAGTTCTTACGTACGGAAATGGTTTATTTGGGTCACAAAATAACAGGTGAAGGTATTTTTCCCGATCCCACTAAAATAGATACCATACAAAGTTACCCTACACCAGCAAGCGTGGATGACGTCAGAAGGTTCGTGGCCTTTTCTAATTACTATCGGCGTTTTATCCCACGATTCGCTGACATATCCCATCCCTTAAACAGATTATGTAAAAAGAATTCTAATTTCGAATGGACAACTGAATGTGACTTAGCGTTTAATAACTTAAAATCTGCCCTTATGAACCCACCCATCCTTGAATATCCCGATTTTTCAGAAAGTAATACATTTAAGTTACAGACGGACGCGTCGAGAATAGGGTTAGGAGGAATATTATCCAACGGTAATGATAGAGTTGTGGCATATGCCAGTAGGAGCTTAAAGCCAGCCGAAACAAGGTACCCAGTAATAGATTTAGAGTTGTTAGCTATCGTATGGGCGGTTAGACATTTTAGGCCTTATCTTTACGGTAGGCGTTTTAAAATATTAACTGACCACAAGCCTCTCATATACTTGTTTAATATGAAAGACAGCTCAAGTAGATTAACCAAGTTCCGACTTTATTTGGAAGAATATAACTTTGAAATTGAGTATGTCCCGGGTCGGCACAATGCAGCAGCTGATGCACTGAGTCGACTCCCGGCACGACTCCCTGTAACATGTACTGATTTAAAGAACATGCATGAACAGGTAGTTTCAGTGTTAACTAGAGCACAGAAACAACGGCTAGAAAATAATGATTGTAAGGCGGAAATTTCAACGGAAAATGGGACTGATCACCCCATGACTGTGGAAATTCTCAAGCCACCACAAGATGTAGTAGAAATAATTTTCAGTCATTCATTAAAATTAAAGAAAGACGAAAAAGTAGAGTCAACAGTAGGAAACTGTTCATATGTTCCATCGCGGTCAGCTATTTACTTAAATACCCGATCGTTATCTACCCCGGAGGTGTTAGCGAGGGATTTAAGAGAATTATGTAGAAAATTAAATATATCAGAATTACTTATTGTGAAGAATAAGGTTAATGAAAGACATATTAAGTTACTTGCAAGTACAATTAAGAAGTTAATGTTAGATAAACCGCG
Organism: Oegoconia quadripuncta; assembly: GCA_949316235.1. Taxonomy (NCBI): domain Eukaryota; kingdom Metazoa; phylum Arthropoda; class Insecta; order Lepidoptera; family Autostichidae; genus Oegoconia; species Oegoconia quadripuncta. The sequence continues at coordinate 8,254,015 of OX438741.1, read as the reverse complement.
ACTGATGATTACTAAAGATGTTTTACGTATCAATGATAAAGACGAAAGAAAAATAATTCTAAATGACTTTCATCTGTTACCCACTAGCGGACATGCAGGGGTTAATAGGATGCTAAACAATATTAAGAGACACTATTTCTGGCCAGGAATCACTAATGACGTCATTAAATATGTTAAGAAATGCAAGTTATGTCAATTTAATAAGTTCACGAATAAATATATTAAGGAACCTTTAACAGTTACAACAACTGCGAGTTCAGCTTTCGAACGAATTAGTCTAGATATAATGGGTCCTTTAGAGATAGATGATTTTAATTATAGATACATTTTAACATTACAATGTGATTTAACAAAATTCGTAGAAGCGTATCCCTTAGAGAGAAAAGATACGGAGTCTGTAGCAAGAAGTTTTGTAAATAATTTTATTTTAAGGTACGGCATTCCAAAAGAAATCGTTACTGATCAGGGAACTGAATTTCTTTCCTCAGTTATGACTGAAATTTGCAATTTATTAGGAGTTAAAAAATTACAATCTACGGCATATCATCATGAGACGATAGGCGCGCTAGAAAACACTCATAAGCATTTAACTGCTTACCTTAGAATCCAGTGCACTAATAACAAATCAAATTGGAGCAGTTGGGTTCCGTATTGGTGTTTTTCGTTTAATACAACGGAACACACGCAGACAAAATATACTCCATATGAATTAGTATTCGGTAAATTATGTCAGTTGCCTAGTAATTTACAAAGTTCAGTAGAACCATATTATAATTACGACAGTTATCCAAAAGAGCTTAAGTTCAGGTTGCAAAAAGCCTTAAGTGACGCTAGAAGTAATCTTTTATGTAATAAATCAATTAGAAAATTAAAGTATGATAAGCATACAAATCCCATTAAATATGATACTGGAGATTTGGTATTATTAAAAAATCAAGTAGGTAATAAGCTAGAATGCATTTACACTGGACCATATAAGGTCATAAAAGATATGTGCCCTAATGTTAAGATATTTAAGAATAATAAGGAATATGTAACGCATAAGAATAATACTAAGTTATTTTATGATTCATTTTGATATTTTTTTTTTCAATTTCTGAAATTTCTAATTTAAGAATACTTGTAGGTTAAGACAATATTCAAAAAAAAAATGTAAAAATGTGAAACATTTTTTTTCCTTGCGAAGGGGGTGAACCCTATAGATTTTCGGGGGAGGTGAAGTATTGTGATAAATACATAAATAATATAATTTAAAACTCGCAAAAGGAAATGTAAATGGGTCACGTTAAATGCCAGTCGGCGCAACGTATGTTTTAGTGTGTGTAAGTTCGGTAGCTGTGACGTATGTTACATTAATTAATAAATAAGACTACCTATGTAAACACGTGGTTGATTATTACACTAACTTCGCAATGAACACATCCTTTTATTTGTTCTTCCCGGATCGCCCCACATAATACCTCACCGGTGAGCGAGGTGTTGGTGTCACCTGCTCTCTTAGACACTGGTTCATGAATCCAATAGGTCGGCGGATTTAGATATCAAAAAACGATTATACTGTTTCCAACTTGAACAAGCCCTCAAGTTCTACGACCTCCGTGGTCGATTCCGTGAGGCAGCTGCTACACAAACGCGACCGAGTAAATTTAGGTAACGATCTTTTCTAAAATTTATTCTGGCCTGCAAAAATCGGATCATAACTCAATAATTTCTCGCAGCAGATTGGATCTTAAGTTGCGATCAGTTGTCCTGTAGTCAGTTACCAGAAACGAAACGTTAGCGTGTCGTTATAGAAAACTTGTCTACAGGCCCAGCGGGGCTAGCATACCACAGTCTTTCTATAAAGATACCGAGAAGCTCCACATCACTTACTCGCATATTATAGGCCTCGATCTCTTGTGCGAGACTACGGGGCATACTAGGTGTCCAGTAGTCAGACCGTCTAACTCAATTGCTTTAGGAATTGCTATCGTCTATGACGTCAATACACTGTCCGTCCTTGTTATGTTGTAACACAATGACCAAGACAGACAGCGCATTGCTATGGCTATCGCTATAGCTCTGAGTTAGGCGGTAGAGCCCGTGGTAATCGGTATGGTTTTAGGTATTGCATTTAAATTAGGTATTTTAGAAATAGGTAAATCCATATTCATCAGAAATCTAGTAGGTAATCTGTTTTGCTCACTAGAACGCAAAGTACTATTTTTTACATCAAAATAAAAAACCTTGTAAGAAAAGTTAATTTTATTTTATCATTATATTCAGAAGGTCGTCTTACTCAGAGTAATTTTGGTAGGTACTCTAAATAGTCACCTGTTTCTACTTTAATATGTATTTGTAGGTTTTCAATTTGTAATACATTTATAAGAAAAATAGAGTTCTCAAACATGCTTGGAAATTCGAGTATTATTTAGACAATCTGAGATAAATCGAAAAAGCTGTACTGGTTAAATCATAGATTATCAATGGGTCAAATATACAGCGGCGGCCGGCAATTTCTCCAATTCAAAGAAGTTATTTGAAAAAAGTAGGTATTATACACAAGCCTTGGCCGCAACCAGGCATTGACGAACTTATACATGTGTGCCTCGGCCTACATTTACACGTTCGTCCTTCAAGGACTCTTGCCCGCTGCAGTATAGTATATTTTTAATTATTGTGTCAGGGCAGTAGGCAAACGATTTGGGGATTCAGCCTGATACGCTAGGGTGATTCCCCCTAGTAACCTAGGTATCGATTTGTGATATTCGAATGGGGTTTTTATAAAAAAATGACAATCAAATTAGAAAAAACTGATTACAATGATTATTTATACGAGAGCTGTAGTTAAGTACTATAAACAATTTTGTTTAAATATAAATAAATATCTTTAGACATACACACAGCGCCATCTAGTTCCACAGTAAGCAACTACAGGCTTGTGTTGTGAATACTAGATGGTTGATATACTACATAGATACATATTTTTTTTTGTAAATACTTATTATAAAAGAAAAATATACATAACTCAGGTACACATGCCCGCATTCATCACACAAACATATGTCCCTAGCGGGATTCGCAGCCGCAACCTTTTGGTATAGCGGTCAAAGTTGCTAACCACTGCACCAAACAGGTCATCAAAATGTTGTGCTTCCGAGATAACTTACAATTGTTAAAAAGATTTTCACTGGCTACCGTGATCCGTTTTAATGATTGTGTATAATCTGAGCAATACAAAACTATTTGCAGTACTTTCAAACATTGTAATTATAATCCAAACCAAACTTCAGCTTGACATTCTTGTATTTCCTAGTTATGGCTTTGTTTATGAGATATATATTATTTATTTGAGTAAGGAATTAACAGACAGTTCTGTAGATTTTGAGTAGATATTTATATACTAATATCCAATAGAAGTATAAACCTCAAACCGCTATAGCCTATTGTACACTTAATGGAACAACACTTTAGAGAAAAATATGACCTATGATATAATAATTTGCGGTAATATAATCTACATTACTTACACGTACTCCTACTGCAAACAATGTAGCAAGTAACCTGCAGCCAACTATAATGATACATACTCGTAATACAAATGTCTACATGCTAAGATCTAGATAAAAGGCTAAAATTATGCATCATGATATGAAATTAGGGTTTACGTAATGGTGCTTACACATTTCTTTATTTCATTGGTGTTTGTGGGCCTGTATGTCAGATTATGAAGTTGGACGGAATCAGAGCTTTGTGTACCTCGATTGGCCTCTACGTGAAGTGCTAAATTTAATTATAGAGCTTTAAATGAGTAGTAGTAGTAGTAGTAAACAATCATGGACATAACCAGGCTATTTCACAATTAATAATGAAATATTAAAATATAAAATAATAATTTTGTAATATAAAAACCTTTTTTAAAAAAGAGCGACCTCTCTAGTTTCTTTTTTGTTCTTCTCAGGGGAAAATTGCCTTTTAAACAAGCAGTAGCTTTAAAAATGTAAAATCTGACTATTTTAAGTGTACCCTGTGTACCTACAAAATAAAGCATTTTTTTATTTTGATTTTGAGTTCTACTCAATTTCATAGTAATCTTACATTTATACAATCGCTATAAGAGAAACAACTGTTATATACCAAAATTCAATACCTAGTCTATCACTATAAGGCATGGAACCATGTGCCCTAAGAAACGTGTACCGCGCATCATTGTCTTTGAATGACATTCTGTCAATCATTAATGAGATTAATATAATTGCTACCACCCACAATCTACCACGTGTCGAGCTATAAACCCCTGCAGCCTACACAGTGAATTATCGCCTTACACTAGCATGGCGACTTCGAAATAGTTTCACTGTAAACAATTAAAAGCAACCTTTGCAGTCGAATACTGTGAGTTCATTGGGTGCTTAATAATGTTCATATGTCCGATACCATCACAACCAATGAGATGCGGAAGTTGTGAGCAATTTCTTGATAGCGTAGTTGTATTATAAAAGGAAAATGTCAGCCTCTTTCGGCTAGTTGGTAATTCGGATCACCTAAGTAGCCTTATAACTGTACTCGAAACCTTGTGCAATTCATTGATCACTACAGTCCAGGACACCTGACGATAAGAAGGTAACGCCAGGCAGTAATTTCACTGAATTTCCTATCATACATACAACCAAACCACAGCTTAACAAAATCAAGCCTTTCGTACACTTAATTAAGCATCGACTTTCGATGCCCCGGCTTATGGATATCTACTGCAGTTCGTCTTTCAGTTAAGGGGTCCTATACGTCTCACGTACTTGTACGCTACTACACAATTCGTACATACTTTGGTAATATGAAATTTGACAACCCTAAATCCGTCTGACAGCTGCCTGCGATCGGACACTTGTCTATGAAGACTTTCCACTGTAAGAATAATATAATTTTACGCTGTGCAAAAAGTCAACAATGCGGGCGTGGATGCTTGGCAACACAAAGTAAGGTGAAAGCCGCTGAACTGGCCTCAAGGCAAGTAAAGAGAATTACCATCTACGGAGGTAGCAACCTCTAGTTACTCTACAACGGCATGTGTGCCTATCTCGTTCAGGTTTTATGTGAGTAAGAGAGAAGACAGATGTCATGCTAGATCGGCTGGTATGACCACTGTAATTATGCTGACATTCTTGATATTCCGGATAGCCGATAACAAGTGTCTATTGTCTAAGTCAACAGCTAATTCAAGGGTTACCATTTTTCTCATTAGCAGATAAGGAATGATAGAGAGTTTTACGCTATTTAAACAGTTTATCAGGGACTTATATGTATATATGTGATGAGACAGAAAAATATATCTAGCAAATATTTTAGTCAGATTACTAACTTGAGCTGTATCAGTAAATGGTGGTGAAACAAATGCTAGAACATGATGGGCTAGGTTCCCAGTTCACTCAGATAAAGACGGGTGCTGCAGTCGTAAACATAACAGAATTTCGGGATTGGACATAATTTAAAAGACAACGCTATCGTCTTTCATTTGTTTGGTGTAGTGGTTAGAAACTCTGCTGCTATACCAAAAAGTCGCGGGTTCGAGTCCCGCTAGGGATATATGTTTGTATGATGAATACAGACATGTGTTCCCGAGTTATGGATGTTTTACATTTATATATGGTTTTATTTACAAAAAAAAATTATTTGTGTTGTTTTTCAACGATCTGGTATCCATAATACAAGCCTACTTGCTTAGTGTGGAACTAGATGGCGCTCTGTGTATGTGCAAAGATATTATATTTATAAACAAAAAAATAATTATAAACATTCCTCGCTGTGAGAATCTTGACTTTTAAGCTGATTATACAGTCGGCTTACGATCTCTTTTTGTGTTAGTAACAATCTAATTTACCTCGTGTTAGTACCTAATTACTAAACGACAAATGGACAAATATACATGTAACAAAACAAATACCAACTAGCTACCTCACATGTTTTTAATGCACCACGAGTTAGTGTTCCACCTCAATCACTTCGACTACATCTGATACTACTTCATGTATATAACAGGCAGATTGCGTTGTTTATTTTAGTTTAGTTATTCCTTTAGTTTTGTACTTAGTACTGAGTTGTTAGTAATTTGTGAATAATGCTGCTGGTTTTGCAATCATCTATACTTGTTTGTTAATAATGTTGTAAGTTATACACATTGTAAAACTGTTTATTGTCCCTAATAAATAAAATTAAAAAAAAAACACTTCTGTTATTAAGTTAAAAGGATAATCCCTAATACTATTAAGTTTATAATTGGCCATTAAAACACTGGCGTTGTCTTATTAGATATTTGACACTCACTTATCGTGTTAAAGACCCTCATTAATAGGCAGTTGCAAAAAGTGCTATTAAATTCAGTGGGACGATCGAGGTTCGAACCCCCAGGCACGTGAGATTTGTAGTTGGGCCGGAGTCTGCTATATAGGTTTACAGTAAATAATCTTCTTTTGAATGAAAAAAAAACTAAATGCTTAAAATTTACTTTACCTAATGTTAAACAAATGCCTATTGACATATTTGTACGAGGTGAAAAATTGGACCTTGTAGACACTACTGTCTTCTTAGGACTGACATTGGATGCTAAGCTTCAGTGGGGGCCTCATATTGAGAAACTAGCGAAAAAGCTTGCTTCTGCTGCGTATGCAGTCAAAAAAATCAGAAATTTAACAGACGTTCATACCGCAAGACTGGTTTACTTTAGCTATTTCCACAGTTTGATGTCATATGGCATATTGTTGTGGGGAAACGCTGCTGACATACATATGATTTTTGTTCTGCAGAAGCGTGCTATTCGTGCCATTTATAAATTAGGACCTAGAGAGTCTCTTAGAGATAAGTTTAAGGAAATTAATGTCTTAACAATGGCATCTCAATACATTTATGAGAATTTGTTATATGCAAAAAAAAATATAACCTTATTCGCTAAAAATAGTGATAGGCACAATGTTAATACAAGGAATAAGAACCAGTTATCTATTTATGTTAGCCGACTTCACAAAGTTAGTAAATCCTTCAAAGGGCAATGTATACGCTTTTATAATAAGGTTCCAGTAGACATTCAAAATATGCCTTTAAATAAATTTAAAGCAATCATAAAACAGAAATTATTAACAAAAGGCTATTATAACATCACTGACTATTTGAATGATAAGCAAGCATGGACATAGCTGTCTATTCATATAATTATCAAATCGCAACCTATAATCTGTTTAAAAGAGCAACCCTAGAGTTTCTTGCTCGTTCTTCTCTGGGGAGTCAGCTTTGTGAATGAGCAGTAAATTTAAACTATAATGTAATATTAATATTAATAGTGACGTTTTCAAGTGATAATTTTATCCTATGAAATAAAAATATTTTGATTTTGATTTTGATTTTGATTTTAGGCCTATACCTTTTTGACCTCGGAAAAAGGAATAACCGCGATTTTCTTGAAGCGTTTAATAAAGTGTTGTAAATGTAGTAACAATTGCTTAAAATTAAGCATTTTTAAGAAACGCATGTACTGTGTAAGTAGCCAAATAAGCTAAAGTTGAAAAATGTGTTCCTTTAAAAAAAATGCTCAATTGATGACTATTTCTTGAAATTCAAAACATATAGGGAAATTAGCGTTACAAAGTATTAGTTCTCATTTTTATTTCTTAAGCAATGCAGCTCGACATTTTCAGCTAAAACACATGCATGCCTAACTATAACATGCTTAGTTTTTTATCCATCAATAAGTTAACTGTGTTTAACGAAAGTCTACCTAAATAAATATCAGTTAGTATTTATTATTATTAAGGTACAAATTAAAAATAGGGTTTTCTAAAAAAATCTAGACTAAGCGCTCGTTTATTTTTTAGGCTTAATTATTCAAAATTACATTTCTAATATTCGTATACCTTTATAAGATAGCAATTATATAAGTCGGTTCTGATTTTTGTTTAGCTAAGATAATATTTTACCGTATTTTCTCTGGGCTAATATGTCAATGTAACCAATTAAAATTCTGTTTTACTAGCCTGTGGCTGACTGTAGAAAAATATCGTTATCATTTGATAAATTAAGATTTCTTTTTAAATACAGCCTAAATCTAAAATGCTCGGACTTGCACTCGAAAAGCCAAAAAGCTAATTACAAATAATACCTAATGTTTTTCATACTTTAAGATACTTCTGGAATTTAATATGCAGAACTTTCTGGTGTATACTTAATAATTAGGAGATTATTTGTGCTAACCCACTTAATTAATCGTATTGAATTCCGTGATGATAGGTTTGCCTGGAAGAGATCACTGTTAGCGATAAGGCCGCTTAATTTGTAGTTTCTATAAGAAATCTAAATCTTCCTTCCTTATTTAAATAATAAAGCGTATTTTAGTGGTTGATTGATAGGTAACTACCTAAATGGCTTTAATTGCAGTTATTTTCGAGAATGTGAAATTATTCATAAAAACGGCTATTTTTTTATAATCGTGAATTCTGGACAATAACCAGTCTCAAAGTTATTTATTAAGTGAGGGCGCCACTGGACGGAATAAACCCTCTTAAAAGCTCCACATCATGTTTGTTGCCGATTTGGGGTCCGGTCGGGTATACAACACTACAAAATAGTAAAATTTCAAAACAAGTATTTCGTTTACCTATATCTAAAATGGTATAAACAAGCTTCTAAAGGGAGTATTTTATTCGACGAAATTATTCGATAACGATAGTGACTGATAAGGCTTTTAATAAGTGTTAGGGGAAATAGAATAGCAATAAGCATCTATATTATAGGCGTACAGTCTGAAACAGTCGACATATAAATTTTGTCAGGAAATCATGTTGCAAAAAGAAATTCTAGTATATCGTCGAACTCAGTAATATTTTTTATGCACAACGGGTTAGCACATGACCTCAATCACACCTGATGTTAACTAAAATTGAGGCCGAAGTTGGAAGCGTACTGACCAGGAAACCTCATCCTGACTAACAACGGGAACACAATCAATAATTGCTGTAAGTAAATAAAGAATATACAAAACCAAAATTATGTATTATGCAGGTCTGTGTAGGAGTCTCTGTTTCAGACTACACAATCTAGAATCAAAGAAGTAACAATATTCATTGACAAATTGATGAATATAAATTCGGCCAGGCGCAGTAGGGTTCCGTAATCATTATAAAGTACAACATTATGTTTGCAGTTAATTTTGTATGTAGTTTCTAAGAACTTTTTACAGGCCTAATAACATGTCTAAAGTTGGTCGACTATTAGGTACTCGAAAACTATTAGAGTTTACTTGACCGCTATATTCTAAATTAGAGATTTAACTGAGAAGGGGTGGGGGGGGTCTAATAAATAATATCTAACAAAACTCAAGTACTTTAAAGCTCAATATTTCATAAACTTAAAGCCTGCATCGAAAAAGTGGAAAAAACAACTTCCAATATGTTTGCAAACAACAGCACCCTACACGATAGGTTACAACATTACTGTTTGAACAATAAAAAAAAAACATTTAAAATTACCCCGACTGTACATGCACGCGAGGTACCTGGATAAAATTTAATTTTTTCAAACAAACAAACAAACAACAAACAAAATATTCTTTATTGTACAACAATAAGAAGCATAAAAAGAAATCAGAAAAAGGGGATAGTACAATTTGACGGCCTTATCACTAAAAGCGATCTCTTCCAGGCAACCTTTCAAGATTTTATTTCATAACTTCTTTACAACCACTTACATAATCCTAACCAAATTTCAGTTTCTAGTTTGCTAGTAGAACACTTGTGACGGACGGACAAGGTGAAGCTATAAGAATTCCGTTTTTTGCCTTTGGTTACGGAGCCCCAAATAGCCGGTAAAAAGTGTGACATAAGGGTCCAAGTTCAGCTTATAGCAGACGACCTCGGGACCCAAATGGATTGGTAGCGCAATTGCTGCGCAAGATTATGGCTGTATGGATGATGGAATGACTACGGCATTCACAGCCTCATGTTTCACCATTTGCTTGTTTCAGCTAACAGATATAATATCAGCTAGTTAGACTATTCAAATAACGTAAGTAATAATTCTCCCACTCACTTTATAAACCGTTTCCTTATTTGCAAGATGAAAAATCAAGTGCGTGTCGTGCCACGCGTAGTGTACCGTACACTGTGTATACGTGTGTACTTGCTCTCACAATATGCGCACTTAGAGAGGAACTTTTTGTTGTTTGATAAATAATTTTCAACGGAAAGTACATTTTATAAGTTTTTCTGGTTAACCAAGTTAATCTACTTACCTGTAATAGTTTTCCTTTTAACTTCATCATATATACCTACAACTGCCGTGAATTTTTTCACGTATCCAAAACCAATGGTTTAGCTTTTGGGGGAGGACAATCGAGTCTAACAAAAATTAGCCCTTTAAAGCTTAATATTTCTTAAATGGATCCCTAAATCGAATAACTGTTTAAGGTAACCTGTAATATTATTGAATAACCTATCCAACGACACCCTATACAATAGGGTACAAAAATAAAAATCCTTAGTTTACGGGTAAGGGATGTACCCTAAAAAAATATTTTTCTAGATTTTATTTTACCACTTTGTCGGCGTGATTGATATGTATACCCATGCTATATTACAAATTTCTTGTACTAAGACCCTTTGAGCTAAGCCACGGACAGACATTTGGACATGGCGAAAGGGTTTCTTGTTGACTACCAGCTCTAGTAGCAACAGGCGAAATAAACGTTTAAGTCGCGCGAGATAATATTTGTCTTGTTCAGTCGCTTGGATGAAAAAATGTGCGCGACAAACGATGTATGCTACGGGGGATGATATAGTTACAAACACATCACATTAACAGTCTATAAAAGTTCAGTACTGGACATATGTCTGTCCCATGGAGCGCCTTGCATCGTTATCCATGGGAGGATTTGCATTAATCCCACGCTGCGCAGGCGAGTTTTTTCTGAAATATCCCTAGTGTATGCGTTAAGCTCACTATCCTTTTAATAGACACCCACGTAAAACGAGGGTAGGTCATGTTTCTACTCTGCCAGGAACCATATGGCATATAGTTACACACTTATTGAGTCTGGTGGAAAAGCCTCTTTTTTTTCAAGGCATCAATAGTATATTGCTGCGTATGGACCGGCCCCCCGACCGCCTAACTCAATTGCTTTGGAAATTGCTATCGTTTATGACGTCAATGCACTGTCCGTCCTTGTCATATCGTAACACAATGACAAAGACGGACAGTACTTTGCTATCGCTCTAGCTATAGCTTTAGTTAGGCGGTAGAGCCCCGGGTCGTTGAAACAATCAAAATGGCGCTACTTCATTGGTGTTAAAACTGGAGTTTGGAACTCGGTCATACACAGACTTCGTTCGCGAACTGTAGTATGAAATGCTGATTTATATTGTAAAAACATGCATCACTTACCACAGAAAAGTGGCTAAAAACTTATCAGAATGTTTTAAGCAAAACAAGCATTATTATATTACTCGTAAAACTCATATTTTTAATAAAGGTTGTGAGCACAGACTAAAAAATTTTACTTGGGCGCGGCTTTAGTTTTAGCCATTTCTTCTTAACTAATGGGACTGCCATTTCTCTCTCAGTTCTCGAGGATTCTAAGAGATGGCGCTGTTTTATCTACGAAGAAAAGCGCGAAAAGCAATACCAAAATTTCGTACTCGTTCTTCTGGAGAGTCGGTCTTGTGAAAGAGTATTTGTATAACTTGACGATTTCACTTTTATAACGTCTTCTTCGCTATTCCTCGAATTTTAAACCTAACTATTGATTGGATTTATCAGTTGAAGATTTACTTTTTTTTGCAATATATCGCGATAAAGATCATAGTCCTTCATAAATATATAAAATAAGCAATTGATGCTGAACCAGCTGTAATTTTATCAATGGAATTGCATCTAACTGAGCCTTTACAATTTTTTAATTATTTACATTTGGATGCAAAGCCTTTTAAATACCTTTGTGACGTTGCCATTTCGCCACAGATTAGACAAAATTAACAATATAACAATTGTTAAAATTCTACGCCGCGATATACTTAAAGGGATGTCGAAATTACCAATAGTTTTCTACCGGAAAAATTTAGGAAATTATACGAAAAATACTAAGTATTATAGTGTTTTATGGAGTAAGACTTAAAGTACTTAAAATATTCAAGTATATAATTATTTGTAATAATAATATCCTTAGTGATCTTAGTGTAGTTATGGCATCATTGTGTAAGCACCATTACCATATCATCTCCTATAGTCACCTTTAAAGGTAGGTGCATATTTTGTAGGCCCGCAACGGGCTGTGGTGATGGGCGATGCATCTGCATGCTTCATACATTCATGCAATAATACCGGCATAATGTGCGATAAACATAGTGATTTTTAGTCGTTGGAAAGCAGTAAACATGGACTCTGTTCATCATTCTGAACTTTTACTGTGTACAAGTCAGTTCAATATCTATACTTGAGCAAAACTTGTACGAAAAAGTGTTTTTTTTTTTTACGCTATCGAAGTCGGTTGGAAAGTTGTATAGAATGATGGGCATAGTTCAAGGTATACATACGCCTTTCTGTAACTAAAAAATCATGGCGTGTAATGTTATAATCATATTAACACGTTCACGTATATTGAACCAGACACAATAGATGTTTTATTGTTTTTACGTCTACAGGCGTTCAGTATCCGCGAAAGTGTTAATAATGATTAGCGTGGGGATTGTAATCACGACAGCCTCGCTGTGACCAGACTAAATATGCGCTTACCTTTAGGATATAACGATAGTTGTACCCTAAAACGGTACGAATAAAATATGTTTTTGATGAGAGCGTGTAACATTTACAGCAATGACTTAAAGTTGACCAGAAAAACTGATAATATTTCGAATAAAGAAGTTGTTTAATAAGAAAATTTTAATCGAGCTGCCCATCTACAATTCAGTGTGTATGTAGGGTAAAAGACGTAGTTACTCGATGATTTTAAAGAATCTTTAGGATAATTAAATTTTAAAATTCCCAAAGAATCAGCGCTTGTAGCCGAAATAATTTTTTTTTTTCAAGTCACCTCACAAATATCATAACCGATATTGCCGCATGTGTGTAAACGTGAGAAATGTGAATATTACTTTTAAAAATGAACGTGAAAAAATTGGAAATATTAACCATGCAAAACAGCATTTCTTTTCTGATCAAACTTTACCTAAACATCAAGCAAAATAGTGTATCCAAATGCTGAATTCCTTTACATTTTCAATGGAAACTAATAGAAGCCGTCAAAAAGCCTTTTTCAAAACGAAGTGTAATGATTTTGTGCTAAACGTAACTTAAAACAGGATAAGCTGGGCTAAACGAAAAAAAAAAACTAAGGTGTCATTCGTACTGCCAGGCATATAGACGTAAGATCACCCTCATCGGTTCTGTTTGCTTGGAGGTGCCTTCTTGGGGCTCCACTGGCGTCTCGGTAGCCTCCAAATCTGGGGACTTCGAAGTCCCGGGGAGCTCAGAGCGGCTTGACGTCCCGGACACTGCACCTGGCGACTTGATTCGTTCTCTTTCGTTTTCCTGTGCAGTATCAAGCTATTGAGTCGTTTGTTGATTCTGGTTTTCTTGTCCCCTTCCCCTTTTTAATCATAAATTTGTAGACATAGCATCAAATTATGTTAGCAGCCAAGGCTACTACTAAACAGATTTCAGCAAATACAATATGGCGGACGCTACACGTCATGATGTTGATTGTATCAATATTTTTTTTCAAATATTGCAATTTGTTACAGATTCATTTTTACTGAATTGTACAAATACTTTTGATTAAATTGGTTGCTATACTCTTTATAAAATGTACACAAGATCAACCCAGCACGTGGAATCACGTAGCGCTAATCCCAGAACACGAAAAAAAAACAAATAAAGGAATTCAACATTTGTGTAGGTAACTAAGCTTAATTATTATAAAAACATTTACATATTAGCAAACAATTACCACACAACTCAGAGTCTATTATCTTATCTAAAATAAGACCGTGTATTAAAAAACCTGTTTCGGTTCTTATCAACTGCTACGTCACACCTTTATCATTAAAAAAAAATCAGCGATTAGTGAGATAGCGTACGATTCTGTATCAATGTACTTTATCTAGTAATTCCAAAGACTCATTCTTAAATAACGCAAAAATATGTCAAAAATAAAATATTTATCTGGAAATCGCCCCATCAATAATTTTGTATGATACAGTCCTGTCAAGATTATCATATCTAACATAAAACAAAGATCAGATATGTGATTATGGGATTTGAAATGTAAACCTATACAAAATGTAGACACATGTCACGTAGTTCCTTTAGATCACAGGATGAAGTCAGGCAGTTACACTGAAGAAGCCCACTCACTTCCTACCAGGTAGTCATTGGCAAACCCCAAACATAATTGGTGACCGCAACAGGAAAATGACACACCTGTTTAATTACGATTTCGGGTTAGAAGAGGAGCCGATGACGAATGAGAAAAATTTTAACTTTCCGTTGTGCAAAGGGAGTTAGCTACCTACAACTATTTACCTGTCGCCTTATTGTATAACTTCAATAGTAATTAACTGTTTCGGCAATTGCCAAATTTCAACCAATAGTAGAACTTCATTTGTCCAATTCGACCAATAACGGAGAAGATAATAATGAAGTTCTTTACCATTAAACTTAGACAATAAGGATCTTTAAAATTTTGAATTTATTGAAAATCAATGATGGCAATCTATTGTCTCAAAACTTCCAGATACAAATCTAACACTTCTATAAGGACAGATGTACATTCTTCCATTATTGACATCCTTGTGAAACCACGACAATATCACGAGGGGCATTGACCTTTGGTGTGGCTACCCTACCCCAGCGGCATCGATCAATCAAAGGAAATCTACAAAATCAACTGTATGTAGGTAACGATTTACACAAAGGATTACCTAAGCCGGCTTAGTGATGATAAGCGTGTGAATTCACGACGGTGATTGAATAAATTCCAGTCAAGAGTTTTTAATAACAATTTCTTCAGAAAAAAAAGGAGAAGGGGAATCGATGATGGTGATTGTAAAGATGATATAATACGAACACATTCAAATAACCAATTAATTTAAAATCTGATTCAGAGAATGTTCTGAGGTTCGCTGTAGGTAGTGATGCAACAGGGCTCCATAAAAATGTCATTCTCAAAACAACCTCACTAAATATTCCCTAAAAAACAACCGAATCTAAAATCTACAGTTATACGTAAAATTTTACGCTTCCAAGATGCAAAATAACCTTACTAATTTTACCTAAATTAAGTATTTCTAACGCAAATATCTGTGGATATCAAATTGCCATTCTGGTTTGTTTTGATACAAAGCTATAAAAGTGCACACCGGTAAAGTTAGCAGCAGCCTATTTTTAAATAAACAACTATAAATGCCAACACTAACCTGATCCTCTCTCCTTTTCAACTCCATCTGGACTTCTTCCAATTCCTCTTGTCCCTCATTCGGGTTCATCAACCAACCGTCCCTCAACATCTTTATACCGAATATCGCGAACAGCACCGCACTAGCATAATACGTATACACTCTCGGTATCACTGTTGCGATAGACCCGAACGCTGCCGACAGGATTGTCATGAAGGCTAGGGCTGATATGGCGCCCCCGAACACGATCAACCGAGGATGCTTCATGGCCATTATCGCAGCGATGAAGAAGGTCTTGTCGCCGAGTTCCGACACGACGATGAAGGATAGCGAAGCGACGAAGCCTTGCAGGAAACTGCTTTGTGTTGTTTTCGTGCGCTGCAAACAGATGAAAATGGACATTTTAATAACAAGATAAGCATTAAAAAAAACAACAATCCGGCTGCATATAAAAATACTACTCATTTTACATGTTACATGTTACAAGTTACATGATATCATTTGTTGAATGTCAATTTAAATCTACTGAAATAATGATAGCTTATTGCATTTTTCTGTCAGTATGACCAAGGAACTACCGCTTGGGAAAGGGAAATCATCTTTGGTAAAAGAAGAAGAAACCCACAGGAGCATTGTAGTCCTTTTTTTTAATAAAAATTATACAACTAATACAATTTTAAAATTTGAGAGCTGGCCGAAGTACTGGCGTGTTTGTCATTCAGATAGTCACTAATTGTGTTTTTTTTTTAATTATTTTGATATGGTCTTTAAATTTATTCTCAGTTAGATTAATTATGTTCTCAGGTAAAAGGTTCATCATTGAAGAAATGATGACTGTAACATGGCACAGCACTACTTCTTCCTTCCTTTTCATTCTCTTCTATCAGATAACATCTTTCTACACTCGCTCTTCGTAAGCATTCTCTTATCATTATAATTATTATATTCAATCACAATCAATCATTCGGGCGCTTCCTCCCAGTGTTCTTCACTTCACGGCACAAATTAAATTCGCCGTATCATTTCACCATTTGGCAGCCCTCAAGGTCGGTTATAAGGACGCAGCAAAGACATAGAGACTGTGTAACGTCGTCACCGTAGTAGGTATGGCTTAGTCATTAGAACTGAAGCGCTCATCGGGTTCGCACGCGTTTGCGGCAGTCAGCGATCGGTAAAAAAAAAACTAAGTACGTTGGAAATATCTACAAAACGATGAAGTAATCTAATTTATCCTGTAAAAGTGTTTATGGTAATCCTGAAATCCTGCGGATTTCATTTCCTTAGAAGTGAAAAATGGCAAAACTGTCAAATATGTGAAATTTGCTAGAATTTTAATTTATAACTTTTATACGACGACCGATTGGTGTAGTGGATAGTGACCCTATCAGCGAAACCAACGGTTGCGGGTTCGAATCCCGCGAGGGGTAAATGTCTGTGTGATGAATACGAACATTTATTCGCGAGTCTTGGATGTTTATATAAATATTTATGTATGTTTATCCGTTATCTAGTATCCATAGCACAAACTTTGCTTAGTTTGGGACTAGATGATTGGTGCAAGTGTCCGAAATATTTATTATTATTATACACCTTCCAGCAGTGGACGTATACACCCTCCTCTTTGTATTAGTATCCGAGAAGATACAAAAAATGTAGGTATATGCCATAAAACAATCCTATTAATAAAGAAAGCTTATGGTGACGTTTCTTACAATCGTAGGTTTTTTTCTACATAATCTATGTAAGTATATTTATCTAAAGTAATTTAAACGTTATTTAGGTAAGCTCGTCTTACTCGTACAGCAAATAATACTATCTTTTTAGTTCAAAGCCGTTTATCTGGCTACCTAAGTGGAGACACTTTCGTTGAGTATGTACATGAGGCAAGATAAACAAATACCGTTTGATACGCGCGACCTCAATGAAAGTGCCTAATTTACTTCTACGTTATATTTATTTATAAATAATATTTTTATTAATTAATGTGTTAACACAATCATACATTTGAAAAAATCCAAGCGACAACCAGATAAACAAAACTAATGGTGTCGATTCGGATGTACACCAAATAAACTAAACTAAAACCAGTTTTGGAGTAGTGCCGTCGCATCGTACTGTTCCAGGGAGAAAGAGACAGTACTACTTTAAAACTGGTTTTAGTTTAGTTGGTGTACATCCGAATAGACACCAATATCTTGAATCGGCTAAAACAATTTTTATAAACCTGGCTAAAGGCACCTTTCGAAAATAAAAAAGCTATTTCAAAACGGTTAAGCCGTTTTTGGGCTACAATGCACAGACACACGGACAGACATAGGCTTCAAACTTATAAGAAAATGAAAATAATAATAATAAGATTATTAGTTCCAATGATTGCGGGTTCGAATCCCGCTAGGTATAAGTTTGAATTCTTATCTCAAACTGAACACAACAATGGTGTCAACATTACTGTTTGGCGGTAGACTTAGATAAGATGGTGATACCTAGCCAGGCGGCCATTTAAGAATACTCACCACCAAAGTGAGCACTAATCATGTACCCAGGAATCAAACCCGCGACCTCAGTTTTGTAAACCCTGTTATTTACAATGAGCCATGGCGGAAGCGATCCAAAATATTTATTTAGGTAAATATTACAGGCGGTTAAGTAAATATTATTATTTATGTATGTTTATATTAGATAAGTATTTATGTATGTTTATCTATACAGTATCCAACGGGATTTGCCTAGTTTCGGTTTAGATAATGGGCATGTCAGAAATATTTTTTTTTAGTCAATGTTCATATCTATAATTTTTTCCAGATCTGGGTTATCTACTCCTCGTACATAATGACAATTTCACAATAATATTGTTATGCATATTACTATATTTATTTCTATTTTACTTAGTTTTGGAGAAGAGACCACCAGTGGTGACCGATATAGCCCGAATAATTGCCAAACTTAAGTGGCAGTGGGCGGTGCACATCGCTCTTTGGAGCGACGGCAGTTGGGCCGGAAAGGTTCCCGTGGGGCGACCATGCACCGGAAGCCGCAGCGTGGGCTGGCCCCCCCACGAGGCGGACCCACGATTTGGTAAAGATCGCGTGAAGCCGTTAGATGCGGGGAGCGCAGGACCGATCGTTGTGGAGATCTTTGGGGGAGGCCTTTGTCCAGCAGTGAACGTCTTTCGGCTGATGATGATGAAACAATGTATATGTTATAAGTGACGGCGTATGGCACTAAAACGTGGTCCCTGACTATGGGCCTCATAAGAAAGCTTAAGGTACACAACGACTAAAGAGGACGATGGTCAATGTATCACTGGCTCAATATAAACAATATGGGGTTTACGAAGCGGAGGTCGCGCGATCAATCCTCAGCGGGGTACATGTTCAGACATATATTTATTTGACACCACACTATAGCAACTACAATATTAATAAAAACAAGAAAATTACTACAATATACAGAAACAGGGAGATTTTGAAATGCGGTGAGTGCAGTGTGATATCACAAAATTTTGTACTCAGTTTGGTTGGTGGTAGGGCATTTAAAATGTCCGCCTGGCTAGCTACCACCATCTTATCTAAGTCTGGCGCCAAACAGCAACATTAATATCATTGTGTTCCGGTTGTCAGAGATAAGATAGCTAATCCCCAAAATTAGATGGGGTTTCAGAGTACCCTTCCACCTTCGGCCTCATCCTCATTTTTTTTTATATGCACAACGGATTGGTACTTGACCTTAATCACACCTGATGTTAAGTGAAGATGAGGTCGAAGGTGGAAGCGTACTGACCCGGAAACCCCAACACATTTGAGGGACTGGCTATCTTATCTCTGACAACCGGAACACAACAATGCTATTAACATTGCTGCTTGGCGGCGATTTAGATAAGATGGTGGTAGCTAGCCAGGCGGACATTTAAAATGCCCTACCACCACAGATTACCCCCAATAGATACCGCATACAGGGCCTACGGCGCGCGCCACTCATCTATGATTTTGCACTGATGTAAATAATTACTTGATTAAGCCACTTCAGTACCGACCAAGTATGGGATCTGTGTGCACGTAATTTTAAATAACTTTCTTACGTATTTTTTGAGCTTTGAATTACTGAAAAATGTCAACCTGTGTCGTAAAATGGTGTGGAAAGAACTCGAGGACGTCCAGCTTCAAGAAGGATAACATTACTTTCCATCGGTAAGTAAAATTATTATTTATTTTATATTTCGCGGAGATCGAGTTATAATGGACATAAAACGGTTGCCGATGAAAAATTTTAGCTCGCGTTGATGTCTTTCTTGAATGATCCCTTTCTCTCATTACTATAATTACTATGTTCATCTCTTTTTGTCATTGGCGCGTGTAACGCTAGTGTAGTAAGTCGGATGGGTCTGATCGCTATCGATATTCTACTTGTAAAATAAATTAAGGCTAGGATGAAAGTGGTCGATCGAAAGTATTTCAAGCTTTTATTTAGTTTCATTCACCTATCCCGGTGGTGTCAGTCTGTGTTATATAAAATCATACAAGTTACATTTGATACATTTCCTGGTATTCGATTGAGTTAGAACTTGGTATATAGATACATATACAGCCTGTTTCATATCCCCTAAAGCCGAAAGGGGATGATTCTACCCATCAATATGAACAACTTTTACTACGGGACCATCGAATTCGCGAAAAAAAAATTAGCTGTTGCATACATTTTTGTCGAGTAGGTATGAACTTTTTCTATGGAACAGTAGATTTTTTTTCGCGAATTCGAAGTTGGTCCCATAGTAAAAGTTGTTCATATTGATGGGTAGAATCATCCCCTTTCGGCATTAGGGGGACCTAGGAAACAGGCTGTAGAATAGAATGTAATAATAGAAAGCGATGACAATGTTATTGCATTGTCAATTGTGTCAGCAACATGATGCTGTTCCCAGAATTGTCTCCGTTAATAGACCTCGACACGCCAGCGATTTGATCTTTGAGGTCACTTTTCGTGTTCATGTATTAATTGTATGATTTTTTTACGCCAATTTTGTTTTGGGTGTTCACGTACTTAATCGAACGTGGTGAAAATAAAATCGTACGATTAATACATGAACACGAAAAGTGACCTCAAAGATCAAGTCGCTGGCGTCCCCCCATCAAAATGTTTAATTAATTATTAGGCCACAAACTAAACGACAACTGACAGCAAACGGCGGCGGTGGCGGTCTAATGCTAGGTTTATTGTTCTCGACGAGTGGGTAGATCGCGCAACTGTCATCGCTACCATCGAGAATAGTTACATATAAAATGCATTCGATCAAATCGCGGGCGCCGACTTCCTCGTCATCGCCGCCACTATCGCTTCCCTACCTGCTGTCGGTTGTCCAGTTTGTGGCCTTAAGGCTCGTTCAGGGAAACGGGGCAATGCACAACGCGTGGAGCCACGCGTCGCCCAGTCAAATTAAACCTAATGCTATTATATGTGAGCGTTCATGAGCTGGTCGCTCGCTACGTGCGATATGAACCCTCTCATAGTATAGCATTTGTTTTATTTGCCCCGCGTCTCCCTGAATTATCCCAAAGAATGAATTCGCACGAATGTATGAATTTGCGAGTCGACGCTCGGTCTCATTTCGCACCGTCCTCTGTGACACTCGATCTTTTAGACTCTACGCCTATGTGAATAGATTCTATAATTTTAAAACATTGACGCACGAAATAGCGCTCAGTGTGAATTCGACCCCAAATCGACCCTATCCTTTTATAATATACTTAATCGTGTAAAAAAATATCGACATTTTTTTATTACACAGTCACATCACTACGGAGTAGTGTAACCTTGACATAGCCAATCACGTCGCATTTGTTTCGTCTCCCGCAACCGGCACCTACCGCCTAAAATGGTCACTTCATGCAAGTACAAATTGTCCATCATGCGGAATCTATTGGGGGTAATCTGTGCCTACCACCAACCAAACCGACTACTTACATGAACCCCGCTGGGGATCGAACCCGCGACCTCCGAATCGTAAACCCAATGTTGTTTACATTGAGCAACGGAGGCGGTTAACATCAGATGCGATTGAGGTAAATAGCTAATCGATTGTCAAAAAAAAAAATCAGGATTGTAGAAATCTGTAGACGAACGAAATTCACTGACAGCCCAGCGGATTAGGAACTTGGACGGGCAGTAGGCAGGGCAAGTACGGGCAAGTTGAAGTGGACAGGGCACATCGCGTACTAGAGTGAAGACCGTGCACTTGCAAGCGCAGCATGTGGATTGGCTGTCCTTAATAAGTCACTGGAGGCAGGCCACAGTGGCTCTGGAAATCCATGGGGGGGGTCTTCATAGGACGTCCTGTAGCTGATATGATACCGTTGAATACTCTGTAATGGATTATGTGTCGGTCGCGTCCACAATAGTTCCCACGTTTCTATACATCGGTCCGTGTCAATACCCTTACCATTAGTGACTCGACGTACGGGTACTTACAGTTGACGTTCAAGGCCTCTCCTAATGAAAACTAAATTACTAATCATGGTGCGTACTTGTTTATTTATTACCATGGTACAGTCGGCAGTGAATCAATAAACGAATACTAGCACAGAATGAAATACACATCTAGATGATAATAGTACATATATACATAACGTCACATCTATATTTCAAACGGGTTGGTCAGTGATATACTAAACTTTAGGGTTTGCGTGTGCCGAACATTAAAAGTTTAATGCTTGAAACAACATCCACGATTCACCTTACCAAATATACAGAAATGCACATAATGAGAGGTGGTGAGCCGATCGCCGTTAAAGCCTGCAAATATGTTTTTGGGGAGAAAATCCCTTAGACGCATTTTACGACACCCACGGAAAGAGATGAGTTGGTTCTATTATTTTTGTGTGTCGAAATCACATAGCATTTATATGTTTAATTTTTAGAGGTCTATGGAAAAAAGATAAGAGTGGCGATTACCCCATCGACAAGAGCGTACTCTTACTAAAATAGATAGACGGCAACCATTAAAGTAACATAATAATAATCTTTAATTGGCATAAGTTTGTTATTAGTTTTCTGTTTAATAATTTGTAATAATGGTGTTGATTCTATGTAAATAAATAAATAGAGTTTGGATCAAATTTGTACCACATTACTGTAAAATTTTAAAAAAATATAATTTTGATATTTAAGGAATAATCAAACAGCACCATAGCAGTTTACAAAGTATATACTCGAAATCCTTAATTGAAACACTACACGGAGCATATAATGTATGCTCCGTGCTGTTAAGCGACGGTAACTCCCCGGCAGTGGCATATGTAGCAATTTATATTACAATTTTACCTTTTATTGCAGGAAACGTTTATATGCACTGCGTAGTTAATTAGCCAAATACTAATAAATTAAAGTCAAAGTCTAAAAATTCTTTGTTTTGTAGGTACAGACACAAGTAGGGTGCACTTAAAATAGACAGATTTTACATGTTTTAAGCACCGCTTGTTCAAAAGGCAATTTTCCCCTAAAAAGAAGGTTGTATATTAAAAACAAGGAATAATTTATTCATTGTGAAATAACGTGCCAAATGAGCTGGTTATATCAATAGATGATTATCATCCAAATAGTAAAATCTATATTATAAAGTTTGGATGTTCGTTTGTTGGTTAATCACGGCGAAACGGATTATACCCTGGATTAAAACATAGGATATTTTTATTACGAAAAAGTGAGTAGTTCATACATAACGCGATAAAGTCAAACTACGAAGGCGAAAAGTAAATAATTTATAAAAGTAAAACATATCTTCGTATATGCAGGCACATTATCGAAAGAAATTACCTACTAGACAACTCAGCATTACCCACACTTCTGTTTGAGGTGAATCATTATACTCTTACAAAGTGTACCAATATCCTGCACCGTAAGTCTACCCTTCAAGACCAGAGCTGATGTTACAGGTAATGAAAACATTTACAATTACCAATGTACAGTCGTCAACGCATTTTCATTTCCCTCTCACGCCGTACTAGTTCATACCGTACTACGCGACAATTGACGCGCTGTTACCTGTACCTAACACAGTTTATATTATAATTTATAATTGAGTAACAACATTGTATCACCTCGCCGTGTTGTCACAGACGACGGATGCTATAGTCCGCAGGCATATCGAAATGCATTATTGTGACACTATATAACCGGATATTTTAATCGGTTTTGCTCTGACAGGTATTTGTTAATACGACATTGGCAAACATGATCAATTGACTTTCTATTTATGTTACATGACACTATAGCATTGTTAAAATTATTTCAACATTGTTACATGACGCTGGAACAAGTAGCAGGCGGTCGAGACGTTACAGCGGCCCAGCTAAAGATTTGAAATTGCCGTTTTTGGATTTCAAATATACAGAGCGAATTTTTTAAGTGGGCCTGGATGGCTATATCCTAAGCTATGAGGAATAGCGAAAAGTACTCAAAGGAGCCTCGGGCCCGATTTTGATAAAAACTAAAACTGCATTTTTAAAATTAATATTCCTAGCCAAGAATCGAACCCGTTGATTTTGAAAAAAAAAAAGATCTTGTATTATTACACCATTCGATAGTGTCGCTACTATGGAACGAATTCTGGGAAATACGGCAAAGTTAAGGAAAGAGGTAATTTTTAACAAAATACTTATTTTTCTTACGTTACCTACATAATAAAACTTAACTGATCAATATTGTTCAAACGTCAACGATCTTTGGCGCCGGGGTTTCAGAAGTTATTTTTCAATCACTGATCCTACTTTCTTCCTCTGACTTACTCATTCCTTATTTGATCCATTCTTCCATCGCATCTCCACCACATGCATTCTTCTCTCGAACAACCCTTAACTCTATCCATTATGTATATTTTCCCCTTAGGGGCCTTTTCTGGCGACACATAACACACAAAATTGCAAATTCAATGCCGAATGAATGTCACGCAGTTTTTCAGTAATATACTAAAATAGACATAAATTTTAGCTTTTTTTCTGTCTAGCTCAACAATGACACTATACCTACCTACTAGTTCACATCATTGTTAAATTAATGACCAAGTCACACAATGATGTGGCGTTTCAATGAACTAATTTCACGGTTCAAAATCTTCATTAATCTTAGTGTTCCGATGATTTTAAGAATGGCGAGCTGACAAAAAAGAATCCAACTTTATTTGGTGAAAATTGAATGGAAATTCAGACACAACGGCCTTTAAACCACTGGACACAAGACTCTTCTATGGTGCAATTTGTCGCGTTCCCGTAGGAGGAGGGTTGTCGATCGCGGATTTTTTGGGAGCTCCGCACCAATAACGCTGCTGGTCACCACTGGTATAATACCTATACTGTTACATGTTCACGAAAAGTCTTAAGACGATGCTGAAAATTCTGCGATTCCCAAATTAATTTAATTAAATGACAAAAGAGAAACCGCCATAAATTGGCAAAACAACCGATTTCAGTACAGTTCCAGAATTTATCTCTTGTAATTCAATTATATTTACGAATCGACAAAAACTAATGTGCTTTATTTTACTAACCTTACTTCAATCTTAAGTATTTATTTCAAAGTAAAGTTCTATTGAAAATAATAATCTGTCAGTCAGTAGATATACCCAAGCTTCGGAAAGAGAAATCATATATGGGAAAAGAAGCGGCGCAAGAAACCTATATACCTACATAATAAAATTTTATAACTTTTGGGAGCTACTCGTAGTACACCAAGCGTTTTTGTAATTCAGATAGTCACTATTATAAAACCTTTTTTACTAATATTGTTAATCTTTAAATTTTTTTACTAATAAAATTTCTAACAAACCTTACGTGCCTTTACTGAATCTTTCTGCTTTCATGCCTTCCCATATTTTTGGCGTGCTCCCGCTTCTTTAGCCCTATCCCGCATAATATCAGTTTCCCGAAAATATGTGCTCCAAAGTTGGCAACCCTATCTGTAACCTCTTAAAGATGGCAACACTTTCGGCCTTAAACACAGGGGTCATCAGATGGTAAATTCATTGTCGGGTAAAGACCATTTCTCAATTAACGAAAGCTGAGTCCGATAAAAGGGCTATATGTATAGAATGACATTGAGTCGTTTGTTACAGGCTTTTGTGCAATAATAAATATTTTAAAAAAATCTTTCCTCTAGTTCCAGTAGTTCGGTTGTTTTGGCCGGTATCGGGGTTCTGGGTCCTTTTTTGTCCTTTTTGTAGGATTTATCAGGCCATATACCAATGAGTTTTTAAATTTAATTTAATTATGTGCATTTATCCGATTGCTCTTACACATCGTGAGGATACCTGCATGCCTGAAAAAATAAAAATTCAAAGGCATGTGAAGTCCCCAACCCGCATTAGGCCAGCGGCCCATACAGGGAGTATTCGAGGGAAGGCCTATATATCCCTGCAGTGGGATGTCAACGGGCTGATGATTATGATAAAGTTTTGACTCGATAAATACTTTTTAGTGGCTACATCTCTAACCAATTTAGTCTTTTTTTTAGTATCAACAATTCGGGTTGACGTCATAACCGAACTACAGCGACTAAAAAGGACCCACAAGTCCGGGAGCGGCCAAAATAACCGAGCTACTAGAACTAGAGCAAATATTCCGTACACTTACACCAATCATCCAGGCCCAAACTAAGCAAAGCTTGTACTGTCGATACTAGATCTTGGGAATAAATGTTCATATTCGTCACACAAACATTTAAGGGGATTCGAACCCTCAACCGTTGGTTTCACTGATAAAGCCACTATTCACTACACCAATCAGTCGTCTATAAAGTGCATTTGTATTGTATAAGTTACCTAAGTATGAGAACAATAAATTGTAAACTTAGGTCCTGGAAGATAATGATTGTATCAACAAAAAAAAAACAAATGTGTTAAAAATGAAATAGCTATAAAACGTCTTAACGTAACATATTTCCATCAAACGTAGGTAACTAAAAATTCTCGTAAGAATCATTTTTCGAAAATAAAAAACCGTTTTCATATCAGTTCAGCCGTTTTGGCGCTACAATGCCACAGACAGACACACATATAAGACGTAAATAAATAAAGTAAAGAATTAAAATAGCTTTTTTTTTTAAGTTGTTGGTTTGGACAGGCAAAGGTTATTCAGCCATACAGCCAAATCTCATTATCCATGCGGATTGCGGATAAAGTCGCGGACGCAATAGCTAGTTACAAATTTTCCTTCAGAAACAATACCTAAAACAATGTCAAGTTAATTAATAGCATTAACGACAGGGTCAGTAAAATGAGGTTGAATATTAAACTAAAGCCTGTTAATAATACTCAACGATTATTATAGAGGCTATGCGGATTTAACAAGAGCATTGTTAAGGAAACGGCAATGCAGCAGCCTTCAGTTTAATTCGTAAATTGTTATCACAATTAAAGTAAATACGTCAGAGTATTAACATTAAAAATATTCTTTTGGCGCTTCGGTACATAGTCTCCATTTTCAGCGAAAGTGCGACATCGTCCTGGTTTCATGAGTTTTGGGACTACGTAGCCGAATGCAGTGTTAAAATAAGCTTCACGACGAGGGCTACAACACGCAAAAAAAGAAATTTGAACTCAAAAACCCTAGAGATAAGACTTTGGGCTATATATAAAAAAAAATTATATAATAATATTATTTCTTTTGCACATACACATCTAGTTCCACAATAAGCAACTGGGCTTGTATTATGGATACCAGATGGTTGATAAGCTACACAAATACATTTTTTTTGTAAATAAATACATAAATCAATGCAAAACATCCATAACTCGAGAACACATGTCTGTATTCATCATACAAACATATGCCCCTAGCGGAATTCGAACCCGCGACCTTTTGGTATAGCAGTTAGAGTTTCTAACCACTACACTAAACAGGTCGTACAACGACAAATATAAATAATACTTTAGGAAAATAAGCTGCAATAATTGTTTTGTTACAAATAATTCAGTTCATTTGGCAGATTCATTGTCGATGTACCGAAGGTCGTGGCAGACGCGGGATCTGTGATTTTTCAAATGACCAGAACACAGTAATACTATAGAACATTGCTGTTTGGCGGCAACTTTTTTTAATATTATCAATGTGTGAGTACTTAATTGAATAAATTTTGCAACAAATCCATAATTTTTTGAGATAAAATAGAGTTATCAAAGTGTACATCTGGAGCATTGCTCTATATGGAAGTGAAACGTGGACTATGACACGACGCGACAGCGAAAGCTTATAAGTATTTGAAATATGGTGTTAGCGAAGAATGGATAAATAAGCTGGATGGAAAGAAAGAGGAATGAGGAGGTCCTGCAGATGGTTAATGACAAGACAGTATTTTTGAAGATCATTGAAAACAGCAGAGGAAAGATGTTGGGTCATCTGATACGACACGACAACTTTATCAAGAACATCATTGGAGGAAAAGTGGAGGGGGAGAGGCAGGCCTAGAAGAGCATACATGTTACAAGTAAAGGGAAAAATAATGACGTGTCGTATCAGGAAGTCAAAGAAAAGGCGGAATGTAGAGAAGTGTGGAAAGGACTCCACCGACACGAGCAGCTCTTAAATATAAGAGAGAGAAAGTGGAGAGTACTACTTATATTTATGTGTGTTTATTCGTAGTCTAATACCTAAATATCTATATAGCCTAATTTATGTGTTTGATATATTTATACATTTATTTCACGTACGTAGTATAGGTAATATTACACTCGAGTTGCTATAGACATCTGTTGGCGGTATGCGCGTTTGTATGTCGCATATCGCCCGATACCGGCCCAGACCAAACCTGCACCGCGACATTCGCATGCTAATGCGTGCAAAATGAGCACACTACACCTAAATGGTTTACACATAGCCTTGCAACTCCGTACAGTAAATATTTATGTAGGTACTTCATGTATGTAGTGGTAAGATAAGTAAAAAATATATTAAGCATTAGTAAAAGACACTAAATGAAGACAAGATTACTAATCTTAGATAACTACACCACCTACGTTTTATACAAAGAGCTCAATTTTGAAATGATAATAACAAAATGCGTCGTGTTAATGTAAAAAGAAATTAAGAAAGATTCAAAATTTAGCTTTAAAATTGCGCCGCAGCAGCAGTAGATCTAGAGACAGCGTCAAATTCAGTATTGGATGCCATTGGCTCAGGATCATATAAAGCATTTGACATTTAAGAATAATTAGGTAACCTTACCGATATTGAATAAAGTTAATTTTACTTTGGTACTGTATGTTAAGGATTTATCTACTCACAAGAAAGACAGAAAATAAAAATAAACGCATGCCTTTGAGAGCAGAAGAAAAATGTCTGTATCATGTCTGCGCCTCTTTCACGCCTCGTATGCGTGAGATGAATTTGCACAAATCGTTCTTGTTGAAATCATCGACAATGCTGCTCATTGCTGATGGAGTAGCAGACCGATGTTTTCTATACGAGGTTGGAACAATGTCCATTCAGATCAGAGAATCGTGACCAGTTTCCTAACTTTACAACTGTAAGTGAGTAGCTTATCTTTACATAGAGTATAAAGAGCAGTTTGTTGCAGAGTTGATTGGAGGGACACCTGGAATTGACGATGTAATAGGAGCCTTAGAAGGTCGTATAGTGAAATCTCTAGTATAAAACAAAGTCGCTATATCCGCTTCTGTCTGTTTATGCGCTTTAGTTGTTTTAACTACCCTACCGATTTGGATACAGGTTTCATTACCATTCACAGGTTTTCATTCAGGAAGTTTTATATGTACCTATAATATTAAGTGATAGACGACCGACTGGTGGAGTGAATATTGACTCTGCCTTCTAAAACAACGGTTGTGGATGCGATTCGAATAAATGTTTGTGTGATGAAAACATTTATTCCCGAGTCATGGATGTTTATATAAATATTTATGTATATTATCCGTTATCTAGTATCCATAGTACAAGCTTCGCTTAGTTTGGGACTAGACAATTGGTGTAAGTGTCCGAATTATGTATTTATATTTATTCCGAGATTCACGCGGACGAAAAGCTAGTTAATAATGAGGAGTTACTCAAGAATTAGATTGCCAAATTCCATAAATACTTTAGAAAGATAGGTCCAAGGACTCGGCGACATACCGGCGGCGTCAACATTTGGTAAGCAAACAATATAAATAATTTTACTGCATTACATAGCTTGTTGGCTTAGCGTGTGTACCGGCTGTAAAAATGTGACCTTAAACCCGAACACACTTTCTGCTGCGTCACGCACACCTTGCCCCCCAAGCGTCATGCGTCATCATGACCCTGCAGACCAAAAATACCACCCTCGTTTCGGCAACTCATTTAATAAAGAAAAAGGTATTGTTCTTTGACAAAGCCTGAAACTTTGCTTCGTGGCAAACTTGAATGTATTAAAAGGAAGATTGAACGTATTGGATAGTAGTATTGCAAATTGTATTTATTGTGAACATAACAGGGTTCAACATCTTTTGAATAGTTTTAGTCAAAGACTTATAGAATTTATAGACAGCTAATATGATAAATTATTATTAGTATGTATGTAAGTATGTATGTATGTTTTTTTTTTATGCACGACGGGTTCGTACTTGACCTCGATCACACCTGATGTTAAGTATATATGTAAGTATGTATGTAAGTATGTATATAAGTATGTATGTAAGTATGTATGTCAGTATGTATGTAAGTATGTATGTAAGTATGTATGTATGTAAGTATGTATGTCAGTATGTATGTAAGTATGTATGTAAGTATGTATGTAAGTATGTATGTAAGTATGTATGTAAGTATGTATGTAAGTATGTATGTAAGTATGCATGTAAGTATGTATGTAAGTATGTATGTAAGTATGTATGTAAGTATGTATGTAAGTATGTATGTAAGTATGTATGTAAGTATGTATGTAAGTATGTATGTAAGTATGTATGTAAGTATGTATGTATGTATGTAAATTACTGTTACCTCCTGTAGCCTGAACGGCTTGACCGATTTTGAAGCGCAAGGTGTCATTAGATTCATTTTGGTCTGCAGTGTCATATGATACATTTTATGATAAAACATCTCTCATAAAAAATCGCCAAAAAAGCATGCTGTCTGGTTTTTAAACATTTAAATTGATATTTAAGACGAGGTGATATCTCTATTATAGGCGGTTTCAAAATCGTTCTATTCGCTTCACTCTTTTAAATTCAGAATAAAATATATCATTTTACAGCTCATGCATTACGCTGACAATGCAATAAAGAATGCCCAAGAATCTCAAAGGTTGCTCGTTTTAAGTATCATCTACGTACGTTAAAATTTGTGTTTCGATAAAACAACCCAAAAATATAAAAACAAAACATACAAACGCCCGAATTGAGAACCTCCTCCTTTTTGAACTTGGTAAAAAAATAATAAATATTACAATAACTATAAATTCTGCAATAGATATAAATAAGCTCTCAAAATTATGATTAAAAAAATTCAAATCATACCACTGAACTACGACGGAGTAGGCTCTATTGGAGAGATCATAGAGTAAGGAGGGTCGCGCCTATTTATTATATATTGTCTTTAGCGTAAATTTCACGGCGCAAAACACATATACTCAACAACAAATGTGGAAGGCCATGTAGGTATCAAGTAATAATATAGTGGGAATATAATAACTTGGCACTCTTTCCTAGTCTCTTTTGGCTCTTTAATTGTACTCTTCATTTATTTGTTTTGTAAAATGTATATTCTCCTTTTGTGCAATAAAATGTATTTGTATTGTTTAAACCTACTTTAACTAATTTGTTTAGCGTCCTAGCCGAAGCCAGCGGAAACGCTAAAGCACTGTTGCACCTTGCAGGAGGATCACATACAGTAAATATACGGGTAACTGTCACAATTCTGACACAAGCTTAATTTAATTGGGTTAAATTTAAAAGAAATTAAATATAATAATTATAGAAGAAACCAAAAAAAAAATATTTGCATGAGTGATCGATTTTCACGGAAATTGGATAACAGGTGTTAACGCGACGGATCGACATTGCCACTTGATCATTTCAAAAACACAATTGAGACTTAAAAATAGTATATGGCATTATATACTGCATAATTCAGAACAACTTATTCGCTAGGTAATTTATCGTTTCCGTAGACCTCCCTTCATGCCGAAATATCAAGATTTTTGGTCAAGGGGAAAAGTAATTTAAATCTCCACAGACACATGGTCCGTGCTCTTGTTTACAAAAATATAATTTATAAATTAACTTGTCTCTTTTTACATTTTATACTCTAAAGACTACGACTATGCTTAAATCTAAAACAGTGAGTTCTTGTTCTTTATGTATGTATATATATATATATCTTCCCTTTGTCATATTCTTATTATTATTATTTTTAATTATTCCTATTCTCGATATAATTATGGTACGTAAAATTTTAAATATTTGTTTATTTCTATGATGATTACAACTGATTACAATTCAAGGGGAGGTGCGTTTTTTAACTATGGGAGTGAGTACAATGGCAGTGATAGAATAATCTTGTATAATCTTGTATGCTTGTCATGGACTGTGCCTCGTTATTGGAGGTTCTGACTTCCTCCCTCTCCAAACCTTTTCAGCTTTTCCACGACCGCTGTGTCACGATGGCGTATTGCCATTTTCAGATTGTAATCTAAAATGCTCTTCGTCGAAGCAGCCGTTGCCCGCTGCATAAACCTGCCCATCGCATCATCCCTGTCATCCGCGTAGTAAACACAGCTGACAGAGTGACGCGACACTGCCACGACAGCATGCTGTACGCTATTGTGCAACTGCAGTCTGGCTGTCGCGGTACGCACGATCCTTACCGTCTCGT
The DNA here is from genome assembly GCA_949316235.1 of Oegoconia quadripuncta. NCBI lineage: Eukaryota > Metazoa > Arthropoda > Insecta > Lepidoptera > Autostichidae > Oegoconia > Oegoconia quadripuncta. The sequence goes on along the minus strand of OX438741.1, from coordinate 8,221,782 downwards.
ATGTCAGTCCCTGAGCCTCGTGTATGGTCAGAACGCGTGACCCTATACCCGTCCCGTATCCTTGATTTATGAGGATCTCTTTTTCCGCCTGGGTAAAAACCAGGAAGAGAGTATTCGGGGCGGTGGTGGGTATCTCTGCGCCCGTAAACCGTTCCAGCCTCAAGGAATGCACCCGCGAACTGGAAGAGTATATGCCACTATAGATTTCGTTGAGGGCGTATGCTACATCCAGCGGATTCCTGTGCGTGCATAGCAGCTCATGGCTGATGGTTGCTACCAGGTTTGGCCGACTGTACTGCATCTTAAATAAATTTTCCCTGTCAATGTACGGCAGCTGGTTGATGTCGCCGATGAGAATTATCTCCCTGGCGTCGGTCAGACGTGAGGCCATAACTATGGCACCAAAGTGGTTCATTAGGGCCTCGTCGACTATGAGCCTTCCGTCTGTCCTCTTCTCGGAGTCTCTGATTCCATTTACGAGGACTGAGGCCATTGTGCGCACTTTGGTTTTGGCGTCTGCTCCCATCCGGTTCGCCAGTATTTCCCTGAGATCTTTAGCCGCTTCGGTTGTGGTGGTGACTACTATGTCTTTCTCCACTTCGAAGTGGTTTACGACCCAATAAGGTAATAAGTAATTACCTACCCTTAGGTTTTGATCACACAAAAATCAGTATAGAAATATGTGTTTGTAAGGTCATTACTATGTTTTTATAGAATTGAATGGAAACGTAAAATTTTTACAGGGCCTTATAAATTTTAATATTTAATATACTCCCTCATTAAATGAGGAAAGGTCTATATTCCTGCAGTGGGATATTTACGGGCTGAGATGACGATGATTAACCAACGACTCCAAAACACGTATTCAGCCCCGAAATCCAGGTTAAAATATGAAATGAACTTATAAATTGATGTTAATTTCGGATTGATGCATCTAGGCGTTCTAAAGCAAAAGGATCTTGATGGACAGTTAAACAGGCGGACAACGATGTGATATTATAGCGGACTAATAGGTAATTAAATTATCCTCGTAATTAATCCTGGTATAGTTTAAAGGCCAGCTACGGAGACTATTTAGACGATAACCAGTTGTATTTGAACTTTCTGGTGTATACAAAGTCAGCTTAAAGCATCGTCGACATATCTCGCGTATTAATAATTTTGTGTCTTTCTGTAGCTATTAGTCTTGTGAATGCTGTGTTCACCTGTTATTGGCACATATATTAGAACACTACTTTGTTATAATTATTTTCACCAATGTAAAATGTATGTGCTGTAGGTGATCCTAATAAATAAATAAATCCTCAGTCATAAGAAATACCGTGCTTGATTAACTTTACAAACGAATCAACATGACGCCAATGGGAAATATATCTTATTTTTAATCCTCGGTGAAAAATTACGGGGTTATTCGTATACCTACGTACTACGACGGCGTTATGTGCGTGTGTGTCCAGTCACAGACCAATCTGTGGTGTCCAGTCTTCGACTGGAGGACGTGGCTCAGTAATGTGTGGTCCGATTTGAGTGCAGTTTTTTTTTATATTAAAGACTAAAGGTTTTCAGTTTATTTAGCCTTCAAAACAGTTTTTGGCGTGTCTGGATGATATAATCGTTAGTTTTCTCGGGGGTTTTCTAAATTTTCAATTTATAGTTAGTATCTCCTATAACCCTCGTGACACTATAACGAATTCAACGACAACTCACTTATCAAAATTGGCCCAGTAGTTTAATCGCTACGATACGGAACATCTATTTATACCTAGGTAAAATCATAATCCTTCCTTTTCGGCTTGCCGTAGTCGAATAAGATGCCTTAGACATCGAGAGTTGTGTCAAATAGATTTTTAAAGTAGGGTTTTCTTAGATATTAAGAAAACACCGAAACTTGACGAAAGTTGGAGCGCGAGTCCCGTTTGCTTATAACTAATATAGCACCTATTGTCTCTCAGTACGACACATTTACTTTATCAACACGTTTTTAAAGCTGTATACGAATAATAATAATAAATATCTTTGCACATACACACAGCGCTTGTATTATGGATACCAGATTGTTGATAAACTACACAAATACATATTTTTTTTGAAAATAAATACATATATAAATGAAAAACATCCACAACTCGGGAACACATGTCTGTATTCATCATACAAACATATGCCCCTAGCGGGATTCGAACCCGCGACCTTTTGGTATAGCAGTCAGAATTTTTAACCACTACACCCAAAAAGGTCGTCGTCTTACGAATACAATGTTAGGGTTAGTATATAATCTGTACTGTTTTCGAAGATACAAACAATGTTTTCCATAACGTTAGAGCATCTTATGTACATATATTACTCTCGACCCTGTAGAAAATCTGGTGTAAACAAAACCTACTTGGTGGCTGTAGTGCTGAACCATGCTGAGTTGGAGGCCCTTGTGGCTCCACTTAGCTACACCGATAATTAGACCACCAACACCGTGTTCCTTTGTGTTTAATTATTTGTCTCTCTACCTAATTGTGTGTCGCAATAATGTATAGGGACACTGATTTATTCAATCATTGCAAATGCTTGTTAATAACTACAAAAGAAGCCTAGAAACTCTCGTTTTAAAAAGAATACACGATTTAAAAATAAATAAAATTGTAAAAATGAAAGGAACATCCATCATGATTTGTCGATGTACTTAAATGTGGTCAAGGTAAACAGATACAGATATGTACTTAAACCAAGGATGTTTATTTATTTACGTAGGTACTGGTTCGTTATATCATTAGAAGAAATTCCCCATCAGTTCATAATTATGTCATTAATCACTTAACAAACCTGCAATATCATATCCCCTAGCCAAGCCCTCCAATCTCCAGTCGTGGTTGTCTCTGGCATCATCGTGGTGGTCGACATCATCTCCGTCAACTCTGTGAACCCGGTTAGCTCTGTCAAGCCCAATCCCGTCAACCCCGTCACAGCCACAGTTTCTGGTGCTAATGTTGTTGACATAATGTCTGTCAAACCGAATAACTCCGTTACATTCATGATTGAAGCGCTAGAATCACGGCCACTGATTTTAAAAAAAGAAATTCGCGCCAAAAGTGGACGCCTTCGCGCGCATATCTCAGGACTGCACCACTCCGCAACGTAATTGTCTTAAAAACTGATAGAGATATACGTATCATCCATGTGATAATATTAATGTTAGTGATATAAACAATTTTCCGAACCGGTGTTTTAAAGATAACACGTGAATACAGAGACACGACCAGTCGCTTGGTCGCATGCGGCCAGACTGTAGTAACAACCTAACAACTCCCGCCAAATGCAGATAGGCAAAACTGACAAAGTAAAAAAACGTGTGAAAAGTAGCACGATACTAATTACACAGTTTTAATAAAAGTACAATGTCAATAAGAACTGTCTATTTAGGATTTAAATATTTATAGTGCTGAGAATTTAATGGGAGGAGGACCGTCAAAATTTTTAGTGTTCTTTTTTAGGTGAAACAGCAATCAAACTTTAAGAACAAAGTTGCGATGAAACTATCCTCGTTGCTGGTTAGCCTTGTGACTGAAGTTAGCCGGCGCGAATAACCCTGATTTTAAATGAAATTGTAAATGGAAAAACTATTACAACTATGATGTATTTATTATTTTGTTTAAAAAAACGAGACTATTTCCCATAATAATTGGCACAAGGTGACGCAAAATTCGTAAACAAATTTATCGGTCCTTAAATACGCATCATGAGTCGTGACGCATTTCTCTCAGATTTCAGTTCTTACGATAGGAGACTGTATTTTTTTTTGTAAAATATAATTTTAGCTCGGACATCCAAGCTTCCGTCCGAGTAGATTGACGTCAATGGTTCTTTGTGAACATACCAATTTTATATGTACATTTATAGTAGCTTCTAACTTTCTGTAAATGGTTTGTGAATAAAAATTCTGTGAATGTCTGTCTATTTACTATCATGGTAGGTATGTCGTCATTTGTGCTTTATGTGGGCTACGATGCGCACATATCGCCCTCTTATGGCATGCATGCATCTACCAATTCAATTCTCTGTGCGAATGTACACTTAGCCCGTCGACTTCTACTTAATTTGGTTTTTCGTCCAAAACCAATTTGCGACGCTCTATGATTCATTACTTAATGACAGGATAAGTATACCTTTTGTAGACCAACAGAACAGCTTTATGGAAATCGAACTTGACTTTTCATACTATTGTAATATACCTCATTGGCATTAATCGCTTTTGTAAATAAGGACTCCTACTCGTAGAGCGTTCGAGCTTGCCATTTCTACTTACAACCATTCTTACTTACTACATATTTATTAATAGGTACCTTATTGACAAGAGAGCTTTACACAAATACTTAGCTTTACAGAATAGAATAGAATATATAATTGGACACCTAGACAACATAATTATGAACATTACTGAAAGGAATAGACTGACGTAAAGAGATTAGCAATAATAACAAATTAAATATTTAAGAGGGTTTATACCGCACTAATTTGTGTGGAATACCACACAAACTAGAATATTTTAGAAAGAGAGTAGAACTACAAAATTTTTACATTTTCCATAGTAAAAAAAAAGTGCATTATATTCTTTTAAATTCGATATTTTGAAAATGTTTCCTATTAACATTTTAGATTTAAGTCGAATTCGATCAAAAAATTTTCGATGACGCATAAAAAGTTAACCATTCTAACAATTTTCGGCTGAATTCGGCTATGGTCCCTAGTGAAAAGTTGTTCGTAGTCAGGACTGGAGTCACCAGTAAACAGGAATTACACGAATTAAACTTCACCCTGTATAAAGAGTGTCCTACATTGATCGCTGAATTTAAATTCGAATTAAAGCTACAAACAATTCATTTATTAATCATTTATTATTTGGTTGCTTTTCATTTATATATGCATTTATTTACAAAAAAAAATTATTTGTGTAGTTTATCATCAGGTTTCCATAACGCAAGCCTAGTTGCTTCATGTGGAACTAGATGGCGCTGTGTGTATGTGCAAAGATATTTATATTATATTTATAGCACCAGCTTTGCTTAGTTTGGGACTAGATGATTGGTGTAAGTGTCCTTGGACCTTATCTCGACATTAGTCCAGATTAAGGTCAAGAGCGATCCCATTCTAATTAAAAAAAAAAAAAAAAGTGTCCGAAATATTTATGTTATTTATTTATTAAAGATATTTTGACATTAAATGTGGAAAATTATATCAGTCAAATGACCACCCCTACTGCGACTGCAGGCTTAGGTTCGTTTGGCGAAATTTTCTTTGACGAGTTTACAGAAGTTCCATTAATCTGGCTGAAGACTCGTCGGATTTAGTTTTTTATTTCGGCTATTGTATTCGGCTTGTAGGCATAGAACTTGGATTTGGGATAAAAAATAGGATTTATGATATTTTTAGTATTCTGGATTTATAGAATGTGTTGTTATATGAGTTATTGTATACCTATATTTTGATGGCCCATGTTGCCCGAATTACATAAATAATAAATTATTATTATTTATGTAATTCGGGCAACATGGGCCATCAAAATATATATATACATCTATTAAGCCAAAGCTTTCCAAATAAAACAAAAATAATAACACAAAAACCAATATTTCATAATTCTTTCAATCTTGATGGATGCATTAGGCAAATTCTATAATAAATAGTTATGTATATAGCCGGAGCTTAAAGGTTCTTTTGTATCTTTTTGTGGTACCCTAAAAAGAAAGCGGCGAAATTGATTACGGACCTATATTATGGATAATTGACCCGCCAAAAATTAGTAAACCGACTGCAATCATTGATTTATATAAACAGCGCCATCTCTTAGAATCCTCGAGAACTAATTGGACTGCTGAGAATTAATGGCCAAAACCACCGCGCACATTTTTATATTCTGTGGTTACAATCTATAACACCGCAAAAAAAAATACAATATTGATTATAAATAAGAGTTTTACGAATAATATATATGTTATGATTAGAAGATATTTGAACGAAATTTTTTTTGTTACTTTTGTGTGGATTTACAACATGCCAACATAACATTTAGCGAACGAAGTCGGTGTATAACTGAGCTCCTATTGGTTCCAAACTCCCGCTTTAACACCAATGAAATGGGGCCATTTTCATTGTTGCCGACGACCCGGTCCATACGCAGTAATATATAAGTCTATGGACTGCAATAGAGTTCCGTTCTCCCGAGTGCATCATCAGACCTTCACCGACTTTATTTGGGACTACCCTGAAGATATACCTATTCAAATAATCGAAATGCATTCACAATATTGGTGGATATATCTCAGAACATGCATAAAATAAATACAGTCGAAATGAGAACCTTAAATGTGTGAATGCGTGTGTCCAATCTTTATCCGGATGTATCTACCAAAATGGATGTTTTTTGGTGGAATGTGCCATTCATAGTCGCCTTTTACGACACCCACGGGAAGAGACGAGTTCGTTCTTGTCTTTTTACGTGCGGGAAACCACACGGCACTATTTCTATTTGCAATTTTAGAAACGACGTGTATTTCTGAGAGTAAAACCGGGTGGGAGTGTTAGCATGCTATGAAATCACACGTCTGACGCACACGTCGCGTGCCAGTACAGTATACACTTTATAGGTACATTAAAATTTGTAGGTAAGTTAACAATCGAGCGTTTTGGGGAGTCCCTCGGCATTTATTTTATGCGTCAACATCAGATTTTCCCTATCGATACTTTCTGCAAAAAGTGGACTATTATAAGCTTGAAGCCTTTGTCTGTCTACGTCGTTATACCGCCGAAATGACGAACCAAATTTGTATTTTATTTTTCAATTGAAAACTGTTTTTTTAACCTGCCGATTGTGAGACTGTGCCCAACCATGTTGATGGAAGTCATTGGACACATTTCTTTTTTTTTTCTTTTATTTGGATTCACCAACGATTGTTTACGCTAATACATTATTATTATAATATTTCTATACTCATATACTCACTGAAAATCACTGAAATTTTTATATTCTTATATTCACTGAACATCAGTGTTTTGTTCTTTGGACAATCTCATACACTGACTAATCTTCCTATTCGATATTCGATTGTGACACAAAAAATGGGTATTCATAGACAAAGAAAAGAACTCATTTAGTGAATACAATTAAGACCTATACTGCAACATTAATCTAGATTTCTAGATCGCTAAATCCGGGATAATCTCCAGTTACGGAAATAAAAAAAACTTCAGACAAACATTAAGCAAGAGCATGTAAAAGATAAGGTGTAAATTGTTTTACAACTGTTTGCGACGCCTACTTAACGTAATAAAATTATTAGAATACATTATAATAGGTCTCAAGTTATAAATTGTAAGCGATTAATTCAGTGCATCGAGTTATAAATAAATAAATAATAATAAATATCTTTGCATAAACACACAGCGCCATCTAGGTCCACAGTAAGCATATAGGCCTGTTTTATGGAAACCAGATGGTTGATAAACTACACAAATATTTTTTTTTGTAAATAAATACATGTATAAATGAATGAAAAACATCCATAACTCGGGAACACATGTCTGTATTCATCATACAAACATATGCCCCTAGCGGGATTCGAACCCGCGACCATTTGGTATAAGTAGCAGTTTCTAACCACTACACCAAACAGGTCGTCGAAAGCGTAGGTCGGTCGTCGTTCGCGTAGGTATTGTAATTTATAGAAGTAATAAAGTAACAGCGTCGTCCAAATTCACCCTTATTGTGAGCAATGCTAGACGTCCGGAAAACGATAGTCACCAGTTTTCATACAAACTGGAATCGACCACATGTAAAATATATTCGCTATTTTAATAAAAAAAGTTAGTTGGTAGGCTCTAGCTTGCTTGTATAAAATAGATTTCAGAAATAAATTTATAAGTAACTAGCTTACCGCCCGCGGCTTCGCCTGCATGCAATAAGTCTCTAATTGGGGCATTCTTAATCTAGTTAAGTTTAATCCTAAAAAGACACAAGTTTGCGCATTCACCGCAAAGAAGATTCCATTTCCGGTCTCTTCAATTTCAGAGCACTCCCCTTGTATATTCTACCTATATACCAAATTCTAACCAAATCCGTTCAGCCGTTTCGCCGTGATTGAGCAACAAACAAACAAACATCAAAGCTTTCGCATTTATAATATTACGAGTAGTTAGACTGAAGTCATTGGTTGGATTATTTCGTCACTTTTATGTTTTCGTACAAAAATAAAACGTGGAAACTATAACTTATTTTTTTAGCTCAACACTAAACACATTTCAAAACTCCATTTGTCCCAGACCAACCCTCAGGTTTCAGCAGAATACCAGTGTTTGCCCGCCTCGGGCAAATTCATACACAGAGCTGTAGCCTTTTTGTATATATACTGCAGCGCACACATAATATTTGTTATTTCTGTACTTGTGTTTTATTGTTTTAGTTGTATTTTTCATTAGTAAAATTTGTTATGTGTGTGTACATGGATGCAAATAAATGGTTATCTATCTAAAATCAAGCAAACTAGCTCCTGCCATCTTTAATTTTTATTACTAAAATAAAGAAAATATCGCTTAATTTTTTAATTAGGGTCAATTACTTCCATGAAAACTGATTACTATGGTTTACCCTACAATTTTAATGTACAAGACATTAAAAAAGGTTAACGAACACCAAATAATCTCTAAAGCATCAACGTAAATAGATCAGAAAGCCTTCTTAATCCTTGCTGTATACTTGGGACTTGATCATAAACATGACTCGTCCTAACTGATGTCAATGATCGATTGTGTGTGAATTTAGAGAAATGCCAAATGAAACGACTAATGCTGACAAATGGACAAAGTCCTTTCTTCCAAGATACTCTAAAGGAAAGACTATAATCCATTTGAGTTACCGTTGGCGTTAGGCGACCTGTTTGGTGTGGTGGTTAGCAACACTGGCCACTATGCCAAAAGGTTGCGGGTTCGAATCCCGCTAGGGGCATATGTTTGTGTGATGAATACGGACATTTGTACCCGAGTTATGAATGTTTTTATTTATAATAAGTATTTATATACAAAAAAAATGTATTTATGTTAACCATTATGTATTTATGTTATATATTAACCATCTGGTATCCACAACACAAGCCTATAGTTGCTTAGTGTGGAACTAGATGGCGCTGTGTGTATGTCTAAGGATATTTCATTATTTCAGTTACCAGTGATTACTTACGGCACCGAAACATGGTTTCTATGGACCTCATAAAAATGCTCAACGAGCCATGAAGAGGGCGATGCTCGGTGTTTTACGACTAGATCGAATATAGAAGAATACTAGTAGAAGAACGAAAGTCACAGAGCTCAGCAGATTGGTAAGTGGCAGTGTAGGAAGTCGCTGGATGCAGGCCATGCATTTCCAACCAGTCGCTGCGGAAATCCGATGATGAACGACGACGATTGAATGAGGAGAGTTCAGCAGATGGAAATTGCCACAGCCGTCCTTGATACATGACGAAACCTTGGTATGGTGAAGTTGATATAAGCTTGGGTTTCATAAATAAATAAAATAAAAATATATTTATTCATCCACTTAAAAAATTATACGATATGATCATTAATTATAGTAAAATTTTCTAACGTAGTGGACAAATAGGTTGGAGCCTCAGCAAAATAGCTGGTTTTTCAGTCTCGACCTCGTGCATTCACTGATAACAGAACTCATAACACGTCAGAAGTTGTTGCACACTACAATACTATTGGCTACAAGCTACATGCAAGCAAGCATTATTATGACGAAAATTTAGGAGAAAAAAAAAATTTTAAATAATAATAATTGGCGAAAGACACCTACAATTCCTAAGTAAGTAACAATAAGAGGCGACTAAGGGACTTTACACTAAATTGCAAAGGTTAATGGCGACGTACGGGGGCGACATGATGCCGGCGGAGTCTTGGAATCGGTAGGTACAAAAAACACCAGCTCGTGTTCAGAACTTATAGACTTAGAGGCTTATGAGGCCCGACATGGGATACCATTATCTCTTTTATTAGTCCTATCCGTGGGGCCCACCATCTGTGCATGTAGCTACAGGTTAATGACATAGATTCATAACAGCTATTGACATCACCAATCGATAACCATCGCTTCCGGTGTGTGTTATTTTTACCAAACACCTATTCAATAAAGTAGGTATCGGTGTCAGCTCTGGTGAGCTATGTGGGTAAGCTCAATTTGTACCAAAACGTTGGACAGATAGAGATTCTGCTGCGATTAAAGGTTTAATTAAAAATACATTCACAAAAGTTTAGTCAGGTTCGAACTCGGTTCAGGAGCGACCGGCGCGGTGTCGTCGCATCGGGCCCTGCCGCGCTTCATACCGCTCGCTGATCGCGGTGTGAGGCACGACAGCACCCCCTACGGAGGGTACGCTAGACGCCCTCCGGGAATAGGCCTCCCCTTGTGAGGGGGGGCGGGGCGGTGGGAGGCCTGGAGCCGCCTATGCGTTTTAGTGGGTATACCCCGTCAGGGAGGGGAGTCCCACATAACCGTCTCGCCGTCCCCCAGGCGAGCGGTACGCGTAAAGCATTTCCCCGCGAAAAAAGAAAAAAAAAAGGTTTGAACTCGGTTTGGTTGGTAGTAGAGCATTTTTGATGTGATGACCTTATGGCACTGAAATAGTGAGCTATGGGTCTAATAAGCTCAAAGCCATGCATTGAGCTATGGAGAGGGTGATGCTCGGAGTTTCACTACGTGATCGAATCAGGAAAGAAGAAATTCGGAGGCGAACGAAGATCACTGACATAGCCCAGCGGAATAGGAAGTTGGACTGGCAGGACTGATGGGCAGGGCAAGTACCGGCAAGCGGTATATTTGGGATGATGAAATTGCTGGTTTACTTTCTTATAGCAAGTTACTAAACCCAACGTCAACTCGACAATAGATATATAGTTGTATGTTTTGAAAGAAAGAAAGAAAAAATTATTTAAACCCATCTCATGACACAAACAATCAGGTACAAATATTACACAGTCGAGACACATGCAAAAAATAACATTGTGTTTGCCATCTAATTGTCGGTATCGCAAGGTGTTTCAGACTGGTCAAAAGTACTAGAAAATGCGAAGTATCAATCTAATAACAAATCAAATCAAATCAAAAATACTTTATTTTGTAGGTACACAGGGTACACTTAAAATAGTCAGATTTTACATTTTTAAAGCTACTGCTTGTTCAAAAGGCAATTTTCCCCTGAGAAGAACAAGCAAGAAACTCGAGAGTTCACTCTTTTTTAAAAAAAGGTTTTTATATTACAAAATTATTAATTATTATATTATATTATAATGTTTCATTATTCATTTTTAAATTGTCTGGTTATGCGAACGGGCTGGTTATGTCCATGATTGTTTATCATCTAAATAATATGATATTTTATAATATGCTTTCTTAATAAGTTTAACAATTAATAAGTAACAAAAATAGTCATTGTAGAAAGAATTGTTTTCTTACATTATCAATGGCATTCAGGAGCTAACATCTACCTCGGACGCGCAATTTTCCTCGTGTCCAATTGCTTTCATTGTTCGTAGCTTCACCTCTGAATACACAATAGTTGCCTTCACGACCGGTTAAGCCTTTTGCAATGTCCTCATGTGGTTCTCGAACTGCCACATTTAGCGCTGGGTGAAAATTGCGGATTGATTTTGAGTTTCTAGACGTGATTTCACCTAATCAGCATCCTTATTCTCGTTCGCTATTGTTCGAATTTGACAGTTAAAGCCCTATCCAGTCCTCCTATCCCCATGGGTCGAATTTGACAGGTCACCATCACCTTGGGAGCGAGCGTCCTACGCTGCGCTTGGCGAGTTAGCGTTTATTATCACAACAATACCAATTTACTTTTACTTTTAGTACGATATCCCCTATACAAATTCTTATCAGACAACATATTCTAGCAATTTAGGACCGGTACAATAGATTGTAATCAACTCCTAAATAATTTGTCAGGGTCCGCGGACCAACACGCAAAATGGCAATTTATCACTTTCTTAATACCCCAATTCTACTAAAGTCGAAAATAGCAAGAGGTTTCTTGGCCTTGACTTTGAACCCACAACAAAATTACGGGTAATTATTATTCATGAAATAACAACACGGCGTGAATAAATAACTCTTGAAATATACACGTATAAAGAAAAATCAGATTTACTTAATGGATAATATTATAAACCGGCCAAATTCGTGTTGTACACTAATGAAATGCATCTAGTTAGTTGTAGAAGTAAAAATACATTCAAATCAAATCGGGCACGTTTTTTAAAGAAAAGCCAAGTAAAAGAGTACGCTAAAGGGATGTATGAACAACTTTATGAGAGCGAATGAAGCAAAATATGTCTGATGATGATGATACCCATGCCAAATTACAGCTTTCTAATACTAAGAGCCTCTGAGCTAAGCCGCGAATAGACAGATGCCATGGCGAAACTATTAGGGTTCCTTGTTGATTACGGCACCCTAAAAATCTAACTAATTCCTAATTCTAACAGACACATAACAAATTGACACACAAAATAGAGTGTCCTACACAAGAAATTAAGGTGCCAGGCAGCAAAATACAATGCCATTCAAAACAAATTTTTCCCGGCTATCAGTGTCAATTTATTATGGGTGGGTGCCTAATGGTTTAAACCTAATACTAACTTTAAACCAAGTTTTATTATAGGACCATTTCGCTTCGAATCAAGGTTTTCATGTCAGCAAAATTTGCCAATTTTGTTTGGTAACTGAAAATTGTGGCTTTTCAAAAACTGTCAACATTACCTACCATATTCACAATAATTTTCGTGGACGTCTTGATTCTAAAAATAAAAATGTTTCATTTTATGAGGCTCACACAATGATGCATGACATGTGTTCATTTACTATAATAGAGCGGAGTTCTTCACTCCCGGATATATGGGAAAAAATCTCCAAAAAAATCTAGCGAGTGAAGCCTCTGTCCAAATATCTGTGATATTGCGACACTAGACGTTTTTGCCTATTGTTTGGATTAAAACCCGATGTCCATAATAACTATAAAATCAAAATTTAGAAAACCCCCGAGAAACAAATGATCTAAATATAAATATCTTCGGAACGGCTGGACCGATTTCCATGAAACATGGCTAAGAGCCTATCGCCGGGTTCAATCTTAATTTTTTTTATGCACTACGCAGTCGTAAGCCCTGCGTTTTGTCCCAGGGTAGGCGAATGATAAAATTTGCTATCAATTGACAAAAATACAACTACAAATTATAGTCAGATCTACTGTATGTCAGATTCACGGTAGTTTAGTCTAGAATTTAATCTGCTTGAAAGTTTATCTGCAATCGGCCTTTTCATTCTAAGAATATTTGAATTATAAATGGAATAATATGGAAAACGAGTTGGTTAATTATTCTATGTGTTAACTTTATTCTCCTATAAGTTCCCATCTCTTCAAATGAGCTGTGCCCAAACGGGGTCCATGATGATCTATATTTTAGTTAACACTTTATTTACACATTGTGGAAAAGCAATAATAATTGACTTGCATGTCCTCCTTTACCATATTCAAGGGAAGAGACGGGTTGGTCATATTATATACCAACCAGAAGCTAAGGAACTTCACAATGACCCTATTTGCTCATTCATTAATTTCATAGAATTGAAAACGATTACAATGCAACATTGGCAAACTCAAATGTCAAAATGGAGTCGATGGATGGCTATTGCCAATGGCTATGCATTCGCAACAATAGAAAAATCTTACGAAGTAGGTAAGTACCTCAATGTAGGTACCTATTGGAACAGAATTTCGTTCTGGAAATTATACTTGTGAAAAGGTTAATTAGTGACCATAATTCTGAAAGATTATGAGTCAAATTGTTGCACCACAATTGACTAAATAGTGTGTACATGACAATACGATAAAATTTCCTTTTTTAAAACAGCCAACCCGTTTACAAAACGTGGCGATTAGGACAAGTCGTCCCATGGGACACGATGCAAGTCACTCCATTGGAGAGGGTTATGTACGTAATGGACATAAAAATTCTGGTATGTCACACGGAATAACTCACCAAATGGATTAGGCCCGAATCACACTGAGAAATCCCCAAGTTTCCATGGGGGATAACCATTTATAATCAAGTATGGTTAAACGTGATCTATCTCTACTAAATGTCTCCGTAACAGTAATTTTTCTGGAGATCTAGTATATCTCGTATTTGACCTCGGGAAAAAGAATAACCGCGATTTTCTTGAAACAATTAATAAAGTGTTGTAAATGTAGTAACAATTGCTAAAAATTAAGCATTTGTAAGAAACGCAAGTACTAAGTAACTAAATAAGCTAAAGTTGAAAAATTATTTTTAAAGAATCGCGCGAGGGGTAGGTGAATGTTTTTGTGGTGAATTTATTTCCGAGTCATGGATCTTGGATCCTATTTACTGGTGACTCTACTCCTGATTACGAACAACTTTCCCCAAGGAACCATAGTCGAAATCGATCAAAAAATTTACGATTCCACATAAAGTATCTAAACCATTCTGAAACCACCTTTATTGTGAAAGTCCAACAACTTTCGGCTGGTGACTCCACTCCTGTTTACGAACAACTCTCCACTAGGAACCATAGCCAAATTCAGCCGAAAATTGTTGGACTTCCATACTTTAAGGTGGTTGAGAACGGTTTACTTTGTATGGGTAATCGAAAATTTTTGGATCGATTCCAACTATGTTCGTAATCAAAAGTAGCGTCATCAGTTAATGGAAACTACACGAATTCAATTTCACCCTGTAGAATGATCAAAATAAAACGAAGCACAATTTGGCGCGTGACTCATGCCCCATAGTAAATTGCGATTCTCAACAGTGAATGAATATGTTACAGTCAAAACTCTTGGTAATTTTGACCAAAGAAATTCGTTATCAAAGGTAATGTCAACCAGCCAATTAATACTACTTTACAGTTGATGTAGGAAAACGTCAGTATTCCTAAACAATTGGTTCTTAAAATAGCTATATAAAATCCATTTTAAGCCTATAAGAAATTAAATTATGTTTTCAAATTATTTTGTTTAGTTCAATTTATTCGGAATAATATAAATATTGTTCCGAATTAGAAGCTATCTCAAATTTACAATAAATTGTGTTTGGTAGTAAATTAATTTTACAAAACCGACCGCTGGTATGAACATTCTATCCAATTAAAGGGCTATTAAATCTAACTAAGGCAAGAAACATGGTGCCCATTTTAGAAATGTATCAATTTATTGCTAACCGGAATAATAACCGAAAATTAAGCAAACCTTATTATTATCTTAAAGAGGGCAGGGTCAATATCCGACCTTTCTAGATCTATTGTGGCCTTCCATCAGGTTAAAGTTCGTTCTCTAGGCCTGCGGCCTGCAGCTACCCACGATAGCTGGGGCAGCGAAGAGTTTAACGTCCTCTGATGAGACATAAGGTCCCCCAGAGATTGGCTTCTACTGTAGATAAGTGCGTAACACACGCTAAGAATGTATATGGGAGTTTGCTCCCCCTCAACCCAGAATCTACAGATTGCAATACTGCTCAAGTGGGAGCTTAACAACAGCTATGAAAAATTTGTAAACACATCTTGCTGTCGCTTTAAATAATTTAGGAAAATTACCAATCTCAGCCCCTAGACACGATTTTTTTTAATTACATTCGTTTTTTTTTAATTTAAACGGTATAACGAGTTGGTAACACAAATAATTGTGCTTCAAGTCAATTTTAACTCAAATAATTAATTATACAGATAATAGGTCCCTTGTTTCGACACATTTTTTTTGAAGACCTAGGCGTAATTATTTTGAACGAGTGAAAGAAAAGGTCAATGTCGTGTCGTATCAAGAGGTTAAATTTATTTTTTTGTATGCTTCTTATTGTTGTACAAAAAGAATATTTTGTTTGTTTGTTTGTTTGTTTAAATCGAGGGCGGAAAGCAGAGAAACGTGGCCATTACTCCATCGATAAGAGCATAACTCTTAAATTGAAGAAGTAGAATTCATTTTGTCAAAACCTCATCGAACTTATAAATGATTAATAAGTAACATCTGGCTCTAATTTTGTATTAATGTATCTACTTATGTACCCACTTAACACCAATCAACAAATATTCTATTGTGTATGGATTACCAGAATAATACCACAATTAGAGTACTACTAAACTAAATATACCTGACAAACAATTGAGTCAAAACCACCATGGGCTAAGTTTAAAGCACTATTGACCGATCTCTTTAATCCAACTGATTTTTCCCAGTCAAAATTAGTTTTGACCGGTGTGGAGTTTTGACTGTAACACATACGCCATGATTAATCATTTAGTTTTCATGGGAAACGGCTTTGAACTACAACAAGGTACTAGTACACCGATTGCCGAGTCATTAATCCTAAGGTTACTGACATTTCCCAATCAATATCGTCGTCAAGCGTAGCACTGCTGCCCGTAAAAGCTGAGGTCTCGTACGGTAGCACGCTCGTACAACGAGCGGACAGTTCATTGTTGAAGTGTTGCATCTGATGTGGTGGTGTGTGGTGGACTGTACATAAGCTTTGTTTTAAAAAATGTGAATGCTATTTTTCAGTAACAATTATTTTATTTGTATCACTAAGTGCTGTGGATTTTGTGAAATTGATTTTCAATTTAATTTTTTTTATTTGGGAAACTTACAGTATAATGATGTCGATTCGGATGTACACCAACTAAACTAAAACCAGTTTTAAAGTACTGTCTCTTTCTCCCTGGAACAGTACGAAGCGACGGCACCACTCCAAAACTGGTTTTAATTTAATTTAGTTCGTATTTAATTTAATAAAGTAATCGACACCATTATAAAACATTATAGTAAAGTAGCTATAGATAAATCATTATCCAAATTGTTTCCACAGATAGGTGGGTAGCATATTAAGTATGAATTGTACACAGAGAATGGAAAGGAAATTAGATATTTCTAAATATTTGCAGTAATAAAACGTTTAAGATCAGCAGAGTAGTTAGTTAAGTTTATACGCTCGTGCAAATAAGTAAAACTTTTGTCTACAATAAAAAACTTTATATTCGTTTTTCCTTCCGAGGGTTTGCTGGAAGAAATCTCTTACAGAGATAAGCTCGCTTTTGTGTATTGTAATTGTAATTTCTGTCCTATGTTTGCAAAAATAAAAATACAAAAATACAAATACATTTATTTTGCTCTAAATGTGGTACACAGATCTCATTCACAAATATAGTTTCACACATTTTACCAGACACTGGCATGCAAATATTTTGTTCAATGTATGTTAAATAAAATAAATAAAAAAATAGCAAATCAGACATCAAGAAATTCCACTGGAACATTATACTTAGTGTATATTTAAAGAAGTGATAGATGGGGTTTCAATCACTTGTGGATACAGTAACTATTCCCGTAACAAAATTAAAATTTAATATAAACGTGGAAAACATTTAAGTTAATAGTAAAATCGAAACGAAGTCATAGTATAGGTTATGTCTCATTATTTATTACTTTATCTGTGGTTGTAAGTAGGCTTAGTGGTCACACGCTGTATCCTCGTGTTTGCATGTTATTAACATATTCTAGGAAGAACTTGACTGACAAAGAGGTGTGGTGATTCATGGAGTTCTCTATTCACGTTGACACAAATGTCAAAGTGAAGGACATTATGGTGAAATCGATACCTATTTGCCGGAAAAGGAGAAATCCTTACATATGCTGTAATTTCAATAGGTAGTCATAATATTTCTGCCCTTATCCCACTCTAGGTGGGGTCGGCACAACATGTATTCCTCTTCCACTCTCCTCTATCAACCGTCATCCCCATACTCACCCCTTTCACACACTTATCATTCCTCACGCAATCTACCCACACCTTCTTCGGTCTTCCTCTACCTCGGCATCCCTCCAAGTTCTTATTTAGCACTCGGCACAACTTTTCTGTTATTGGTGTCACTTTCAGACTTCCTCTGATATACTCATTCCTGATCTTATCCATTCTAATCAGGCTGCACATCCATCTCAGCATTCTCATCTCCGCCACAAGCATTCTACTTTCATTCGACTCTTTCATTGCTCAACATTCAGATCCATACAATTTCAATTACCATCTATGATTATCTATATACTTTATCTATAAAGTACCTATTTATTTGTTTCTCTAGTCACACGCAAACATTCACCTTTGAGAGGATTTATCAATCAATCAAGTAGGTACACTTTATTGTACTAAAATTTACGAATACACTTGATAAATACCACTTCAAAATTGTACAATCTTTGGGTAGAGTAAAGAAGTAGAAAGGAGTAAGAACTAGTAGGTTGTGCACCAATGATTTGAAAGATTATAGGTACTAAATAATAGGTATAAACATACATTTAATAGATAGATATAAACTTACATACGATGATAGTGATAAATAATTCTTACATACAATGATAAATAATTCTTTTAGAGTCGGTGTCTATTCATTTTGAAAAAATTTAAATTGAAAGATTTTATGGAATGTCGTGTGAGATAAACACTCTTTAGGCACAATAACAATACAATACAAATACACTTTATTGCACAACAGAAAAGAAAATACAGTTTCAGAAAAGTGGTAAATAAATAAATATTTCGGACACTTACATCAATCATATAGTCCCAAACTAAGCAAAGCTTGTACTATGGATACTAGATAACGGATAAACATACAAAAATATTTATATAAACATCCATGACTCAGGAATAAATGTTCATATTCATCACACAAACATTTACCCGTCGCTGGATTTGAACCGTTGGTTTCGCTGACAGGGTCACTATCCACTACACCAATCGCTCGTCAATAATATAAGAATAGAATGTACAATTTTACGACCTTATCACTAAAAGCGATCGTATATCAATAACAATTTGTAGATCGATATAATTATGACAACGTATTGCAAGATTATTGTTGACGTATGTGTGTGCTGTAGTAGCAACAAAGGGTCATAGCCCAGTGTATGGATAATGCTCAAACAGCAAAACACTGATTTTCAATTATACCCAAGAACATGGGTAAAAGTGCAAGAACAAAATGTGAAACATTTCTGGACAATAAGTAGACTTCTAGGTATTGTTTATGAGTATGATGAATGACAGTGACTCTACAATGACTACCTAACAAAAATTACATCTTAATCCTGAATATGGGTAATAACATTGAATTTTAAATGAATATTAATTACAATAAATCTAAACTTTATAAAATAAAATAGATTGTAAATTTTTCAAAACCCCAGACTATCAAAATATCACCTGGATAAACAAACCAGTTGTATTAAAAGCTAATTAAACAACGTTCGAAAAAAAACCTACTTGGTGGTGGGCACAATGCCACAGACAGACATATAGGCTTCAAACTTATAATATAACACCCTTGGGCCGGGGGTTAAAAATTGACGGTGTTGAAAATAAAAACTTAGAAGCACAGTCGAGTACAAAGAATATCATTGACCGACATATGAATTTAAATCTTTGGGGCCTTGCGCCAATTTGGGATAAATCTATTATTAATCCAGGAAACACTGACGAATCTTGTTAGATATTAAATGTATCTAAAATTGTAAGATATTTCTATATTGTAAAATTCTGAAGGTTATGAAAATATGGTTTGTCGATGTTTTAGGCACGAACAATATGGCTGACGAACGAAAACTTTTATTTGTGCCTCTTTGCGAGAGTTTCTAATTTACAATACAATACAAATACACTTTACTGCACAACAGAAAAGAAAATACAGTTTCAGAAAAGTGGCAAGAATAGAATGTACAATTTGGCGACCTTATCACTAAAAGGCATCTCTTCTCTTCCAGGCAACCTTTGGGTATATGGACAGTACATTTGAAATAGGTAGGTTGTGCGGTATTAAATAGGGATGCAGATACAAACTACGTGAATAAATTTCATATATTGTACCTACATACACGTACATACAAAGATCAATAGGCAAACATACCTACTTAAACATAACTTCTATAAAATAGCAACAAAATACAAACGTAAATATATATAGGTGTACTAAATAAATATTTATTGACATATAAAATAATAATAATAGACGGCAACAGGATTGTGCTAAGGTATAGAGAGAAGATAAGAAGAGAACAACACCACATTACTGAATGTCTGTCAAGTATCTGAAAATCAAAGAGGCCTATAGCAAATTTTACTCGATTACGACGAAATCAAGAATGGCTATTGCATGGATCACCGATAAAAAGTACTTCATTAGGTATACCTACATGACATCAGCAGCCTTAGGGCTCCACCGTTAAGGTACAGCCTCTCTAACTGTCTCTCTGTGTGGGTTTCTTGCGCCGCTTCTTTTCCCACAGATGATATCCCCTTTCCGAAGCGGTGGTAGCTTGGACATACTGACTGACCGAAAAATGCTTAAGCCCTATTTTTATTTCCAATAAATTTAAATTGGCATTCAACAAATGATATCATGTATCTTACGTTGAAATAAATGCTTGAAGTTAGAAGTATAGGGTCATAATCCACCATGCGGATTGATAGATAAGCATTTATTTGCATCCATGTACACACACATAACAAATTTTACATATGAAAAATACAACTAAAACAATAAAACACAAGTACAGAAACAAACAAATATTATGTGTGTGCCGCAGTATACAAAAAGGCTACAGCTCAGTGTATGGATTTGCCCAAGGCGGGCAAAACACTGGTATTCTGCTGAAACCTGAGGGTTGGTCGGGGACAAATGGAATGTTGAAATGTGTTTGGTGTTATCAAATTAAAACTAACGTTATTGGTAAAAGAATATTGTGTAAGATTATTCCCGTAACATATTGGATTCAATTAATAAAATATATGTACCTAATTAAGTTATTGAACCAAATTTATGATTGGTAGATTTATGTCGGACAAGACAAGTGACCACCTAACGCCGCTGTCGGCCACCGACTTAAAGACCTCCTTCAACTGAAAACAGCCGATTGTTAAACATACCCTCCGAGGCACAGAAACACTTCATATTAAAATGCTACAAGTGGTCACCCATCAGGCCTAACCACGCAAACATTGCTTCTGAATACAACTATGCCAGGAGTGCTAGAGGTGTCTCTGGTAAATACGGGTAACTACAAAGAATATTTAGCTGCCTTGATAATAATAATAAATAATAAATGGCTTTGTACAAACACACAGCGCCATCTATGTCCATAGTAAGCATCTAGGCTTGTGTTATGGATACCAGATGGTTGATAAACTACACAAATACATTTTTTTTGTAAATAAATACATGTATAAATGAAAAACATCCATAACTCGGGAACACATGTCTGTAATCATCATACAAACATATGCCCCTAGCGGGATTCGAACCCGCGACCATTTGGTAATAGTAAGCAGAGTTTCTAACCACTACACCAAACAGGTCGCCAAATTCTTAATATCTTAATATCTTTATTGTACACAAAATTGTTACAGAAATATGCATTGTATATAAAATGTACAAAGGCGAGCTTAACTCCGATAGAGTTTTCTTTTTCGACCAGCAAACCTTAGAGATACATAGTGTTTATTAGATTGGGCAGAAAATAGTGTACACAACAATTGAAAATTATTTTATAAAAAAAAAAAATAATAATAATATATATAAATAAATATACCACATAACCTATCCATATATATATAGTACGAAGTATAAACAAGTATATACATTATCAATACTCATATTATGATAAATAATTAAATAATTACTATAATACTGAGGAGAAATCAAAAAACTATAACGTGTTGTCAAGTGTGATTCGTTGACAAATTCGTTGATACTTCTTACCATTTGGAACAAGTAACATTATAATGTGCATTCAACAAGATAATGAACGTCACTAATCGAAGACTAATAGCGAATGCGCCAAGACCACCCAATTCATGGTTCATAATTATTAGATTAGGCAGAATAAGTTAATTTCGAACATTGTACCTCTTTAATATAGTTATGTGTTGTATCGCTTCTGACGCAAGTTAACGACATACGAGACTATAATATACGTGAGTGCTGGAATATTATTTCGGGGCAGGCGTGTCCCGGCTCAAGGTCAAGAAAAGCGTTTATCAACCGGTCGCTTCGATGTGCGAAACTTCTATATAGGTACCAAAGATAAAATCGTTCATTTAACGTTTCAGAGTTTATTACATATTGGCTTGTGATTTACTGACTTATTACATTTACGACTTTTTTATTTATTGATCAAAATACTTATTGAGTGTAATGTATCTGCCTTTTTGTGCGGTTCTAATTGCGCTTAATTTATATTCAATGTGGGATACTATGGCATCAATATTCAGATCGAATTGGATTTTATTCACTATTTTGGTAAAATATATATATTAAGTGTGATGGGTCCTCTAAATTCGACATCAATCTTTACTCAATTAATATGAGCTTACATCCCAAACGAATAATTAAAAAAAATATTTAAAGTATCCCACGGCAATTGTTGCATTTTAGAATTTACTCTCAAAACTAAATTAAATTTGTATATACTAACAGGTAGGCATTGGGCCAGCGTGGTGGACTATGCCCATACTCCCTCATATACGAGGGAAGTCCTATATCCCTGCAGTGGGATGTTTACGGGCTGATGATGAAGGTAGATAAAGTATGTAGAAAAAATATTAATATTAAAATATTTAACGAATCATATTATATCCGTATGTTTACTAGATCCGATGCAGTTATGCTGTCAGTTCTTGAATACGATCTGCTCGAGGTACTAGATCAAGGTGAAGAAGAACATTACTTCAGTTTATTGTCCGTCCGGAAAAAGTGATCAAAGTGCCTAATTTGTTTTTCCATACAGAGGCGTAAGGAGTAGTGAGTTTATCGAATGAATTTGACAGCATATCTCTTCTTAGCAATGAACCCCAGCAGTCACATTGCAAGAAGAAAATACATTCTGTTTCCTTTCTTGCTGTGCCTTCTTCTACCGAAAGTCTACCAATGTATTTGAAACTTCACAATACTCTTTCTTGCATCAGATAATATCTAAAAATCGTCTTACTCGAAATGAGCGTTCACTTTTCTCTGTTCGAGAATGCAATTCACACCACCCCAATCACCACATTGGGGAGGTTAATTAGAGAGCTATATGCGATCGAGCTGTGGAGCAAAGTGCGTGTCGTTCTTTCAATGTCAAAGGCAGTTAGTGTACCTAAAACTAACTGCCACTTATATAAAGAACTTAATCTAATGGATCGTTTTGAACTTGACCATGATTGAGGTTATTAGGGTTTTTATTACATCACAGTCGCACAAAAGATCACGGTCAAGATTAAAGTCGGCAGCTAGACTTAATAGCGCTTTTACACGCAACTGTATGAAAAAAAAATATTCGTAGGTACCAGTTATGCGATGGTTGGTAGTGGGGGTGGTATTATTTCACTGACCGGTACACAAAGTAGTTTACAGTTATTCTCTTTTGAATATTTCTAATTTAATATTTATGTGCGTCTGTGCTTCATCTTCGATCGAGGTAAGGGATAAATTTATCTTGATCTTTACGCTAACGCTAGAGAAAATAGCCTTATGATAAACAAATATTAATCAGTACATTGCACTGTCGTCTGTCACCTATGCACAATCTCAATGATCCTTACGTATATATGTCGTAAGTATTATAGGTAGTATTTACAGCAATCCGAAAGTTTTCCCGTAACGATAGTTTAATTAGGGTATCGTATCCTCTTCTGCGAAAAAGTATTCATGTATTATATTATTAATTATATTGCACTTGTACTGAATTCTATTGTATCTTGCCATTAGAGGTGAAAATCCGGATATACTTTTCGTTTCGAAAAGAGAAAATATCGTCAGTCGTTGATAACGATTAAATAGGTATATTATTATGTTTGCATCTAGATAACTACTCACAGTTCCTATATTTTCAATTTCAGGAAATTCACTTTTCTTACGTACCTACTCCACATGGAAAAATCGAGGAAATTCCATGCTGTCGGTCAAGACAAGAAGGTGGAAGAATCAGCTTTCTACGTTGGAATGCTTTAAGGAGGCTACAAATCGAGCTGCCGATCCTGAAAGGGCGGGATCGCTCCTCGAATCAACATCCAGAGGTGATTGGACTTCTTGCAGAAGCTGGGGTGTTGAATAATCTTTCTGTTTTCCAACCACGCAAAAATTTTCACGCACGCAATTCAGACGTCGAGAAACTAGCCAATGTACCGATACGAATGTAGCGACCAATTTTAATTGGAATTATGGTCTTATGATAACCGTTTTGTCCACTATTTACTACCAATACCACATTCATGGATTTGCCTGACCAATAGAGGGGTAGTACATCATAGCAGACACAGGATGTCCACTGAATAACATAGGCCTATAGATTTCCAGAAGCCGGTTGGAAGCGGCCTGCTTCCAGGTCCAGCGACTCCCCCCGACCTTCATTAAGTCGTCTGTCCACCTTGTGAGTGGACGTCCTCATGTAACATTGAACTAGAGGTAATACCTGCAAGACGTAGCGAAAATCAGACAAAGAAATCCAAATACACGTAGCTCGAAACCTAATATTTGTTATTCCAGTACATGTGGTGGTTATCTGGTAACGGCTCAGCCTCTCCTTTTCCCACAATACAAATGGCGTATCTTCTTAACGATTGCAATACAGTACTCTGCTTTAATTCTAGCTATTCTTGCAAGATATGAGAGTCCTACATACATACATAAAGTCACGCCTGTTTCAGAGGCAGAGGCTCTATAGGCAAAGAAAACAGACCTCCACTTGCTACGATCCTGACACACCTCTTTTGCTTCCTTCACTTTTATAAGGAGGATAGTGCTTTCAATGATTTCGAAAGATGTCTTTTCAACTCAGATAACCTTTAGTGGCTTTTTCCAATTGATTTTGACTCCATATCTCGTTCATTTGACTCGTTTTGATTCCGATTCATGTCGAATAAGTTCAATCTGTAGTGACAGATATTTCATACAAACTGAATTGATTTGTGTATCCACCCATGTGTATCGTATGGTTACCATATTTGCTGCACACATCTGTGTGATACACTAAAGCCACAGATTTAGTATAAGTATTCATCATTATGATGATAAGGATATAAACAATCGTTCATAATCACGTGAAATTTAAATGATAGTATTTAGAAAAAGTAGCTTTAATAAAGAACTAGTTCTACATTAATAACCTCTACAATACAATGTGTTGCCATGATATCGACAGCAGAAAACAAACATACCAGTAAATGAATTATTTTTTATTCGTGTCCTGCCTCTCCAGTTTCTTGCACAGAGAAGGACCTTTTTGGGGCAAACCAAGGAGCCATCGACGTTGCTACTTTTTGGGACAAACTTCTTTCGGTCATTATAATTTTAGCCATTGACTCGAAAAGAAGAAGATGAAGTATTCAAACAGTTTTGACAACTCCAAGACAAACAGAAAAATAATAATTTGTTAATAATAACAGACTTGTTATTTTGCTCGAGACTAAATTTTAAAATTTTTTTAAGGTATGGAAAGAAAGTCCTGGCACTCAAGTAAATAATATATGTATATCTCGTAAACAAAGCCTTAAAGGGGATAAACAAGAACACCAAACTGTAGTTGTTTTAGATTCTGATGTTTTAAAGTACTGCAAACAGTGTCTTAACATATCCTATGATAAGACATAGGATATTTTTATCCCGATAAAGTGAGTAGTTCCCGCGGGATAAATATATTACCGCGATAAAGTTATTCCACGCAGGCGAAGCCGCGGGCAGAAAGCTAGTGACTATATAAGTATTTAATAACCAAAAACCCGACAGTATATTTCATTTTTTATAGGCGCCATGTTGGATTTTTTTATCGTAAAATGTATCCTGAATATTCTAGAGGTCAAGACGAATAGAACGACACTTTGCACTTCAAAATTACCTCTAGATTGTATAATGATTATTATTTAATACTGACTTGCCACCTAATTATTTTTTTAAGAGAATTGTAATGAAAAATGATGACAATCTGTAATTGGCATGACTTTGGCTTGTTGTGTAATATGTTTTATAATGATGCTGTTGATTCTGTATTATCAATAAAATAAAAATAGAATAAAATCGGTCGAGCCGTTTAGGCTACAGGAGGTAACATAGAAATCTACATTATCCTTCCTTTTCCTTTTGATTGAACAACAAACAAACATCCAAACTTTCCCATTTATAATATTATAGTTAGATGTTAGATTTACTTGAGTGGAAGGCAACACCGTCGACTGTCAGAGAAACAAAAAAGGTCAACATCGTCGCAACTCATTGTATAGTTTACAAGCCCGACTTTTAACTACAATCGAATTGTTTTTTCAGCGCATCGCGGATACTATTAATTCGTAGCTCTACAAATAAATAAAGCTCCCGGGTAAACATTATCGTTTGAAGATATTTTGCAACTACAATAAATATTTACTTATAACTGAAGGCCGCCAATTCGTTCCTTTCGCTGTCACACTTTGATGTCAAGGTACAGTTTCATAAGTTCATAACACTTTACTTTCGCATAACCCATGATCGATAATTCATATATAGATTATAGATAAGACCTATGTTCAGCACTGGACGTCCTATATATTTTAGAAGGGCGATAAGGCACGATCAACGGAGAGAAATAAAGAAATTATTTATTTGCCAGAATACAGTTTATAAGGTCTGATAAGAAATTTAGGAATCATGTATTCAATCTGCATGCAGATGTGCAAAATATGATTTGTGACACATTTTGCATAGCATTCTGTTAATTTAAATATTCCATAACATCATAGAAACACTTTGCCTGAAGCCATTGTATCAATCGAATTTTAAACATTTTGTCATTAACTAATTTTAGTTCGTCAGGCAGATTGTTATACAATATTATACACATATTATAAACATTATTTTCATAAACGTATTTGCGGCAAGGAGGTTTATACAATAGGTTACAGTATTGTGGTCTTGTGTGTCTATCACTAGTCTCAACTACGCTTATTAAAATATTTAAAATTGGCTTTCACAAAGAGACACGAGAGGGCGATGCTCGGCGTTTTACTACGTGATCGAATCAGGGGTTCTATTACATAAATTCATTGTTGTCGTCATCAGTTACGTTCTGACATGTGATTGGTTAGATCATCGCTCGCTCGGCAATTTGACGGTTTCTCATTGGTCAACGTAATCGACGACGATACCGATGAAGTTACATAATCTAAGAGCAGGAATTAAAGTCACTGAGATAGCCCAGCGGATTAGTAAGTTGAAGTGGCAGTGGACAGGGCACATAGCTCGAAGTAATGATGGCCGGTGGGGGCTTAAGCAGAGCATGATAAATGTCGCGGAAAGTCGCTGGATGCAGGCCGCTTCCAACCGGTCACCATGAAAGCTTATGGGAGAAGCCTATGTTTAACGTTGAACGTCCCGTGGCTGATATGATGACGATACGTTTAATTATCCCCCTCGCCAGCTACCACCATCTTATCCAAGTTTGCCGCAGAGCAGTAATTGTACTTTCGACACCCCGTCCTCCAAATAAGTTTAGGGTTCCAAATGAAAGCGCTTACATTTTCGGCCTCATCTTCACCTAACATCAGGTGTGTTAAAAATAGATGATGTTGGTATTATTTTATTTAAATAAAATTTCAGCGCCATCTATTATTATATTACGGTAGCATTTACCGCGACTTAAACACAGCTTGAAGTACACGGTATTAGTACGACACGCTACCAACAGATGGCGCCACAAGCGTTTGTAGAAATATGATACAGTAGAAAATTAATAAGCAAAATTTTACATCTGGTAGAAATATATGTATATAATAGGGAAAAACATTTACGAAAAATAAGCTTTTTGGTAATCGCCGCGTACACTCCATGCGGGATGATAAAAACCTTTTTCAATTCCTTAAGGACGTCAATAAACAATTAAATTTTTTTAATAATCACACTAATAGAGATTTCTATTTGCTACAAAAATTTGGAGATAATTATAATTGTAATATCAGAAGACCAAAAATTTGCACGTTTTAACGGCGATGGGTTCACCCCGCTGTCATTTTTCCAGTATATTTCGTAAGGTGAACCGTGATGTTGTTTCAAGCAGTCAAGTTTTAATGGTTGGAACACTCAAACACTAATGGTTGGGATATCCCTGACCACCGCATTTGAGATAAAGACTTTAAGTATGAATGAATTCAAGAACTAGTATGTCAGAAAATTTACGTCACAACATAACGTAACGTTTACAAAACGGAGGTCTTGGATTCGATTCCCAGTGGGATACATGTTTAGTACTCAGTTTGGTTAGTGGTAGGGCATTATAGTCAACAGGTAGAAACGTTGACAGGATTATTATGTTTGTGGCTATTAGAGATAAAATAGTCAGTTCTCTAAATAAGTTAGGGGTCTTCTAAAGATTAACCCTGGAAAAAATCTCCTATAAGTTTTAAAGAGATAAATCTACCTTTGTACGTGAACTATTGTTTGTACACTGTTATATGTAATGTTATATGTATGTCCTGGTCAGTACGCTTCCACCTTCGACCTCATCTTCACTTAACATCAGGTGTGATTGAGGTAAAGTACCAACCCGTTGTGCATAAAAAAAAATGTTTTGGTGCTCTAAAGAATATATAATTGCAAAATAATTATTTAAGGATGGGATTAGATTTCGACTACCTATACAATATTTCTGTGCCAACGCAATGACAAAAAGCCAAAGCAATGTCCATTTCCTAAAAATTATCTGTTAGAGATTATGATATAATAAGATAAGAATTTGAGTCCCCGATAACGTTTTGACGCACATTCTGATGGAAATGCTAACAGAGTTCTATTACTAAACTATGACAGTGTGTCAGAGGCCTTCGCCAGACAAACAAATCCTTGTTGTTTGAACTAAAGCTGAAGCCGGTGCGAAAGTGTGGGGAATAACCCGTTATAAAATGCATAAAACTGTGAAGAGATAAAAAGTTGAAATTGAACTAACAATTAAAATGTACTTTTTATGAAGCACACGTGGCGCAATCGTTCTCGATTTGACAAGTAAAGCAACGACTAGACTTCTTTCTACTTCTAGACTAGTCAACCTAATAGGTGATAGCTAGTGATATATTCAAGCGAGGGTTTCTGTGCGTCGGAGGGCACGAAGCAATCGCTAAATCGGTGGCTAACAGGCGGCTTAAAATCACTGACTATCAGATGGCCACCACCAATTAGCACTGGGCCCGAATGGTGGATTATGGCTAATGCCCTCTCCTAGTTAGGGGAGACTGCTCCAGCAGTAGCGTCCTCACGCTACGAAACAAGCGGAAATGGTTTTGTCATCATTTTTGTGTGAGGACAAACCATTTCCGCTTGTTTCGTTATACAATTTGAATTTACTTTTAGGGTCTATCTAACCATACCAATCATATAATTCCCGGCAGAACAAGGGTAACATAAAAGCGACCTGTATACCAAATTTCATCCAAATCCGTTCATCCGTTTCGCCATGATTGAGCAACAAACAAATAAACAAACATCCAAACTTTAACATTATAATATTAGTTAGATTAACCAGACAATTCTTGAAAACCTTGGATTATGGAGACCTGTGACAGAAATAAACTATTTTCAGCCTAACACTCACAAACTTCGTATTGTAGTGATTATTAAGAAATTCAAAGATATATAAAGACATTTTCGAAAAAAAATATATACCTAAAAGTTCATTTCTATGGCTAGGTTGCCTCATATTTTCAATATCTATTCTGGTTTATCATCATCATCACGTCCACTGCTGAACATAGACCTCACCCTTTCCAAAGCAACCGGTTGGAAGTGGACTGCAATACCTGTGACCTTTATCATCAGGTCGTCTGTCCACTTCGGGAGTCTAAGGCATGTTTTTCAGAATGTTCTACGCTTGAGCATAGTTAGAAAGAGATGCCGATATACAAGTTACATTTTTTTTTTTTTTTTTCTAATTTTGATTTAGGGACTTTTAAACAAAGGGTATTATGCCAGTCCCATCGTACCTCTTACTGACTTAATCTATTTAAATCAAATTCTAGTGAGATACCAATGACTTCACAAAGGCAAATAGACTCCGGGCAGCATTAGATTTTGGATGAGCTAGGATCTCGAATATTCCCCCATCTAGTCTATTTAGCCTCTGTTCCATCATCAGTGTCTTTCGTTGGTGCTCGTTCCGGACACATTCCACCAATATACGGTGCACATCCTCTACAGGAGAGACTCTGCTTGATTAACTTTCTGTAATATGGGCCTAAGACTTTCTCCACCTTAATCTGCCTTTTCAAAAATAAGAATTCTAGACTGTAATAGGTAAAATACCCTATTTGTTTGGTCAAATTTACGGATGAGGAGTCACAAATATTTAAGTTATTGTCTTTGTTTACCTTGATATAGTATGATTTGTTGCATTATTTCTGTATTTTGTATCTTTATCAATGAATAAAGTTGTTTTAATCTGTGTATAGTCAAGGCTGCAAGAAGACAATATAATGGAATGACTAAACCATAGCACTACAAACTAATGATATGCAAAGGGAATTCTTAGGAGAGGAGCAGTATTATTATATTGTTATTCACAGTCATTCCATTCGACGACCGATTGTAGTAGTGGATAGTGATCCTGTCAGCGAAACCAACAGTTGCGGGTCCGAATCCCGCGAGGGGTAAATGTTTGTGTGATGAATACGAACATTTATTCCCGAGTCATGGATGTTTATATAAATATTTATGTACGTTTATCCATTATCCAGTATCCATAGTACAAGCTTTGCTTAGTTTGGGACTAGACGATTGGTGTAAGTGCTCCAAATATTTATTTATTTATTATTTTGTTTATTATTATTCGTCTGAGCCTGGCTAAGGATGTTCCATCAAACACCATCATTAATGAATTAAAGATTAAATAAGCAAGCAATAATGCTGGTTCATCACAGCCTGCAATCGCAATTATATATTGTTTTCAATTTTGAGCCATTTGGTCAACTCTCCATTCATGAACTGCTTTAGGACCACCAGTGGCGTGCCCTTCATACAGGCAGAAAGGCAGTGCCTACCCTAGAAAATAGTAATCTTTCCTCGAAATGTTTTGTCAAGATATCTGATTCATGCTGATGTGAATAAAAATATACTAAACAGCTGCGAGGATTGCTAGAAGAGTAAGTTATTATTTTGTAGTTGTATTTTTTCTCATTTAATAGCAAATTTTATAATTCTGCCTGACCTGTGACAAAACGCTGTGCATGCTACTTGTTATTATAAAACTATGATGAACCAACATGATTACCTTTCTATAATTCAGTAATGATAACATTTGACGACCTGTTTGGTGTAGTGGTTAGAAACTCTGCTGCTATACCAAAAGGTCGCGGGCTCGAATCCCGCTAGGGGCATATGTTTGTATGATGAATACGGACCAGTGTACCTGAGTTATGGATGTTTTTCATTTATATATGTCTTTATTTACAAAAAAAAGGATTTGTGTAGTGTATCAACCATCTGGTATCCACAACACAAGCCTAGTTGCTGAGTGTGGAACAAGATGGAACTGTCTGTATATGTCCAAGGATATATATCCTTTTTTTTTGTCTTTTTTTAATTAGATGATGGGGCATCATAATACCAATATGTTCTAAATTTATTCGAATGTTTGGGATATTGTAAAAAAAAATAAAAAGGTAAGTACCTCAGTTGTAGACGGTGAAGGTGGCAACGTGGCCTGCTCCTGTGCTATAGACAGTGCTACCACCGCAGTAAACACCCCCACCGCCAAGCAAGCAGTCCGCTTCCGCAGCATCTTGCCCCTGGAACGCATTGTAAGTTACAATTAATTATCAATGGTTTTATCTCTCAGTGCACATTGATTTCTTGTGAAGGTCATGGTATTTATACATTTTCAACTTAACATAAAGGCTGGTCGGTCCTTAACCACATAACAAAAAAGTAGCTTGAGGAAAATGTAGAATAAAAAACAACCTTATAGGTTTTTGGACTGGTTATGTAAAGTTTTTTACTTATTTGAATTTTAAATTAGAAGCTTCTTAATAAATCTGTGTTTAGAAATGATGCAAGGTTTGATTATTTTTTGATGATTTATTTTAAAACAGGCTTCAATTGTGGTTTTAGGCATTGGTTACCGCTTTACTTGGAATATTGGCCCATTGGCCACCTTTGTATAATATAAAATTCAAATTCATCATCATCATCAACAGCCTTACACATCCCCACTGGTGGGGCACAGCCTCTACTTACTGCGAGAGGGCAATTGAAATTCATAAAAAATCAGGTCACAAACGCAACACCTATGGTCCTTCACATTTTTATTACGATAAAGAGTTATGAACCTCCTCCCATAAAATATTTGAAGTAAGAGTAATTATTTGAATTTGACTATGTAGATCGTAATCAATGGAGAGACCTATGTTCAGGAGTGATCGTCCCATCACTGATATGATGATGATGTAGATCAAAAAACTATTTATTGCCAAGAAATACAGAAAATTAAGTAGGTATTTAGTAAGATTATGCATAACAAAAAGTATTTGGTGTTGTGTGGTGTCGGCACTCAAATAGAATATAACCAACCCGTCTCTTCCCGTGGGTGTCGTAAACGGTGACTAAGGGACTTTCCACGAAAAAACATTTATAGATTTGCACATTTCAACGGCAATGGGCTCACCCCAGTCACGGGTGTATTTCTATATATTTCATAAGGTGAACCGTGGATGCTGTTCCAATCATTATACTTTTAATGTTTGGTACACCCAAACATTATTGTTTGGGATATCTCTGACTATTGGGTGTCATTGACAGCACTGGTTTTCAGAAGAGACCTATACACAGCATTTTGTGGAAGTGGCCAGAGATTGATGACCGTGATGATTTAGTCTTTGAGTTACTTATACCTTTTCGTGCACCTTATAACAAGCTATAAAAAAAGGACTTTCGCAGATCAAGTTTTTTTTATGTATGTTCTGCAATATCTCACCCAGTTGTGAACCAATTATTTTTAAAAGGAAACTGATAGGACAGTCCCTTAAAAATTTGATTAAGATCTGATGATGCACTCTAAATGAGTTGTTTTGTTAATTTTTGGTGGTTTTGTTATTGACAATGACCTACAAATTAAATTAAAGGCTACCTCAATTTCACTTCTAATAACATTGTAACTATTTGTAACCTTTACTTAGCGGTGCAGACTATCTCAAGGTAAACAAAACAATAAACCTGATTGAAAGGTTTATGGTTAGAACACATCAATAACACACGAGTAAGTACACTTAATGTTACATTCTTATCATGGTACATGCAGAATACTTGTACCGCCTGAACACCAGTTCTAATAAATCACAGGAATGAAAACTATGAAATAATTAGGTTTATGGAGCTATTATCAACAAGGTTATTACAACATCAAATAAATTATCGTACACAGCTATTATTAATAATAACCAATTGGTAAAGAATTCTCAGGTTATATTATAAAAATAATATTACGAAACGTCATCGACATGAGAGTAAACTTAGGAAAATAAATTAGTTACTTTTTTCAATGCCGATTGCAGATAGGCGGTATGCTGGGTCAATAACAACAGGTTACACAGAAAACTATTGTCACCACATTATCTATTTTGTAAGGGAAACGTTTCTAACGAATACTCGTAAGGCCACTAAATTCAAGACGGTCAAAAAATACTTGACAGACAGACACAATATATAATACTATACTCTTTCGACACAATACATTGTACATGATGACAGTAGCAGCGCTGGCTGACGTGCCGACGACGACGAGATGACATTTTTATTAATAAAATTTGGCCTTTCGAATAGGCAAATGGAACGAAAGCTATACAGCCATCTTTTGTATCAAGGCTAAAAAAGAACGTCGTCTAACGTGAGACGAGATGACGAAGTTACGACGAAATTTTAGTAAAAAAATACTTTGTTGGTTCATTTGTATTCGAATAGACTACCATACAACAACAACAATACAACTCTCTACTTAGAATTTGGATAATATAAATCGCAGTTGGTGTTTGTTTAAGCTATTTATCATTGTTAAGTATCTGCATACAACGAGGAAACGCCGCCAGCGTTTTGAGTACCTTGCCTCGCGGCCCCAGTTTTTTTACATTTGTTCTAGTTTATATTTAAATTCCATCTCTTTATTTGTTACTGTTTTTAAATAAATAAATATTTTAATATTTACTATGTTAGATCGTTCATTAGTAGGCATGTTCTAGTCAAATATGGTAAGTTTATGGTAACTTACTCAGACGCCATGTTTTTTTTTTTAATTAGGATAGATACATTATTTAACCTTACATATTATTTATTTATATAATAAGGAGCTATTTCCTACAACGTTGGTATACTTCGAACTCAGTCTGAATTTCGCTTAAGAAATCGTTTCCGTCGTATTATTCAAAATATTTTTTTAACACACTTATACTTTGAAGATATTATTCACGTGATACTTTTTATATTCTATTATAAAGGGGCTATAATGTGGTATTTTTTATTTGTGGTTTCGATTATTTTATTTTTTTAATTTAGATTTTTCGCAAGTTATTAAATTTTTTTTATACGGACGAGTATAAAGTTTATTCCAGAAATGAATTCCTCATCCTCTAATTATATGAAAACGACACCAAACGTGGCGTAGTAAGTAAAAATGTGAGCAGAAATCGAGCGATACCGCGGGAGATGCACCCTTTCCCCCTCCCCCCTTTCCCGCCCACAATGGGTTGGGCTAAATGAACAACCCAAGGATTTACTGTGCCAAGCGGCTTCTTTCTAGACAAAAGTGCAAGGTTCCCATAGTAAGCCGTGCAATAAAACCCCCACTAAAGTGTAAATATCATGCAAATATAGAAATTATACATTGTGGGATGTAATTCGATATATTTCGAAAAGTGAAGCACGGATATTGTTTGGGATAAGTCGTGAAACTATGTGAGTTTTGTAGGACTTGCCCGTCATAGATGAAATAAATACAGACAAATTAGTTAATTGAAATAAATTATTTCTAGAGTCTGGCGAACGAAAGCACAACCTCGAATTTATAAGTTTTCACATGGCAACATAATTAAGCTGTCAAAGGCATAATACATGAAAACGTCCATAACCTTTGGGCGGACGCGGACACCGATCGGTGTTCAAAAAACTTTTATACCGACAACACTCGCGGACACCGATCGGTGTCTACGGTGCTAACGGACACCCGACTTTCAACTCTCAACTGTAATTATTATAGAGTTCCAATTCCTTTGGACTGTGTTTGAACTTGTTCTCTATTAAATTCCGCATCCAATAATGTGCGCCGTGTGCGCCACGTAGACAGAGATAGTGCGCCATGTCATGTTAGCTATGATATTTAGTCTGTATTTGCGAAAATATTTTTTTTCTCTTTGGGTGGGAGTATAGGCTTAGGTACCTGGAGTATAGGCATAGAATTCCAACTACTGTTTTTTATTAGAACAGGCTTAGGAACCTGCCATAGAGCTTCCAATTCTCATAACAATTTATTGAATTACCCGTTTTTTTTAAGAAAAACATGACATTGGATACACCATGTCCCTTTTCATCATAGGAACATATGCCCCTAGCGGGATCGAAACCCCTACCCTTTGGTAGCTTTGGTGTAATATAAGCGCGAAATGTCACTCGCTCACTGACTAAACACAAATTGCTCTCAGGTATGAAACGTTCGCTATGAACGGATTATGCGAAATTCCCACGGGAATGGGAAACAAGAGATATTTTCAAGGAAACGTAAAGAACACATAATTTCCCCGGAAACGGGAAAAACGGTATCGGTTACGGTAGGACATCATTTTTTGGTTCCGGTTTGCTTTAGTTTTTCACCATGCACTTTGAAATCGGTCAAGGCGTTTAGGCTACAGGAAGTAATATAGACATGTATATTTATTTTGCACGGTGTCATTAATTTACATAATTTTATAATACAGGCCATAATTTATAAGATAACAAAAACCTCAGACTATTTTGTTAGTTTGAGACCAAAACATACCTAAAGGGAAAAAACAATAAAAAAGGGCCCGAACTTACGTTCACGTCATAGGTAGAACATAATAATATGTAACACAGGCTAGCGGCGGCGGCGGCGTTGAGACATGGCAATGGCCCAGATAGCTGCCAGCCCTCTGATAACCTGATAATTCTACCCACAGTGGTTGGTCAATAAACGTCGGCAACACTGGCTGGTCCGGCCAAAGAGGTTATAATGAAAGAGTATAGAAAACCTAGTTATAATCTATAAACTATTTACTCCGACACTCCGTAGGACCTAAACAGAGAAAGATAAACTTATTTACATCGTTCGTGCCGTGCCCCTACAATATGTTCTTCGTTCGTTCTCAGACTTCAACACAACAATATAATAGTTCCTCATTCTTTGCTTCCTATTTATTCCTATCATATTTTATCTGTTCTCTTCCTCTCATTAAATCCTCTCCTATCCTTCGTCCCTTCCAAATTTTCGTTTTCTTTTGTGAATATTGTACTATAATTTTATTTTAAACGTTTCCTCGTTTTAAGTTCCCAAAACTTGTCGTTGGCTTAATACCCAAACGGAGTAATAGCCATAAAAAAAAAAAAAAATAGTGCCGTCCTACTTTGCCTTACGTACTTACGTTTCCTTTTAATTAGTTGTTGTAATTTATGTTATTGTTCAGTACGTGTGTTAGCAAGTCTTTGGTTTAAAGTTGTGCTTGTTTGTTTCGTTTTCTAACACGATCGATTAGTTATTTCACAAACTAAGATTAATTAGTACGTATGTACTAATTCTGTACATTTCATACATTCTCTGTACATTGTGTTTAACCAAAATGCCACTGGATTACCGAAGATTCAATGGCCCTGAAGACAGTATAACCTACAAACGGTACACGAAAGACTATCTGAAAAGTTACGATGAACTTTCCAATGAGTTACTCAACGAAAATCAGTTGCGGAAAGATGGTCGTGCACTGGACGAAGCTCGCACCATGTGTATGTTTTGTATGTATTTTAGTCTTGAATTTAAGACAGTGAATAATATATGGTTGTTATAATTAATTTTTGGTTTATTTTAGTTGCCAGAACGGATATGGTGTCTCAAGCAAAGGGGTCGGCTTATATAGAATTGAAGAATACTAAAGTTGTGTGTTCGGTATTCGATCCAAGAGAGATACCGCATCAGAATGAATTCAGGTACATAATATTTATAGAACAATGAGTGTTGAGTCCCTTATATTATATGTCTCACGAGTTAACGTGTATCAAACTAATCCCGGAGGCAAATATGCTGTTGGTATATCCACTTGACAACCTGTTTGGTGTAGTGGTTAGCAACTCTGACCACTATACCAAAAGGTTGCGGGTTCGAATCCCGCTAAGGGCATATGTTTGTGTGTTGTGTGTGATGTGTACCCGAGTTATAGATGTTTTCATTTATAATAAGTATTTATTTACAAAAAAAATATGTATTTATGTAGTATAACAACCATCTGGTATCCACAACACAAGCCTATAGTTGCTTACTGTGGAACTAGATGGCACTGTGTGTATGTCTAAGTAAATTTATTATTATTATTACTTATTTCTAATACTAATACAAAATGCTATGCAATAACATATAGGGTTCTTTTTGAAAGAAAATGTATTTGTACCTTTCCTTATTTAATGTTTTTAAACCCCGTTACAAAAAGAGGGGTTTTATAAGTAAGTGTGTGTTTGTCTATCTGGGGCATTGTAGCTCTTAAACAAGTGAACCGATTTGGGTGTGGTTTTTTATTTGAAAGCAGGTTTTTACTAGTGGTTCTTAGACATGTCTTATCAAAATCGGTTAAGCCGTTTTGCTTTAATCGCTTATTTTCTCGGGGGTTATTAAATTTTTATTAGTATTATGATTATTAATAATACACTAGCAGATTTAAGCTGATGTGTGTATATCTGCACTTGTGTTTGGTCTAATTATTTTTTGTTTATTGTTGTTCAAAATACTATGTGTCTTTAATATTCTATGGGATCGATTTGAAATTTGGGATAATTAATAAGTTAAGTCTTTATCAAACATCCACAGCTATTGAGGTGTTATTGCATGTCTGAGGAACAAATATCCAAACTTTCGCATTTATTTTGTAGGCGGCTCCTTGTTCCAATGACATCACATCATGCAGTTGACAAGATGGAGAAGGGGCCTATACCCAGCAGTGGGCAGATGTGGGCTGAGGTTGATTGAAACTATATAGATATACATTAAACTGGGAGAAATTTCACAGGGGCAATATAGATTAATCACGAATGACACCTCATTCCCTTCATAGACCCAGCTTGTAGATGTAGCTATATATTATGATTATAAAAGTAATTGAACTATTCCAGTCAGCTTGGTCAAATATTTTGTGAAGTGAAACTGGCTCCGTTCTCTTGCCCTCGACAAAGGAGACCGCATACTCCAGATGCAGAGGAGAAAGCTTTATCAGTGGCACTGAGACAAGCATTAGAACCCACCGTGTGTAGACATATGTTTCCCAATTATCAGGTACAGATTATTGATTTATGCTTTTGGATAATATTATACATTCTATGAGCTGTTAGAATTAATATCAGTTTCTAAAACATAGACCATATTCGAATTGTCATATGGGTTTTTCATACAGATTGCATCATAAAGCACACTGAGGTGCAGTACAGGGACCTGCAGGGAACAATGTGTAGATTGTAAAGGTGTTAGGATGTTGCTTGATGTGCAAAGGCACTTGGTTGCATGAACTAACATTCAATTCCCAGTCATATTTGTATCACAAGTTGTTCCTAACTTCCGATTGTTCTCCAATGGTAAAAGAAGAAAATGTGAGGAAACTAATACTTTTCTATTTTTTGAAATGGCAACCAGGCCCCTGCCGAATCTTGTACATTTTCTAATGATGAACTTGCACCTAATAAAATTGTCTTACAACTTCATAATGTGTCTGTTTCAGATAGACGTATTTGTATACGTTCTGGAACACGACGGATCATGCTTAGCAGCAGCCATAAATGCAGCTGGATTGGCACTGGTAGATGCTGCAGTGCCCATGTATGACATGATCAGTGCCTGCACCATAGCCATTATCGATAACAGAATATTCATTGATCCCACCGAACCAGAGGAGCATCTAGCAATCATGGGATCAGATACGGAAACAACGAATCATGGAATTATAACAATGTCAATTTTATCAGAATTAAAACAAATTTCAGACCTTAGACAAATTGGATCCATGGATGTTGAATGTGTAACGAATACTTTGGATATTTTGGAAAAGCAATGTGAGAAGATTGTACCAAATATACAGAAAGTTGTTGTTACAAATGTCATTCAATGTTTTGAGCAACAGAAGAAGACACAAGAAGAGGCAAAGGAGAGAGAAAGTGCCTTGAATGAAAAGGTGGAGGAATGGAAAAGATTATTAAAAGCAGGATGATATTTAACTCCGCTGTTTTATTTTGAATAATTCCAATGTTTTAAGTAGCATGTTCTGGGGTGAACTCCGCCAGGAGATGATCTTAGTGAGCCCCAAAAGGGAACATCACAAACATGGTATTTTGCAAAAAAGCATTAGGCTGAGTTACATGGGCATTGGCGGAGTAGTTATAAGTTTATATTTAATATCCCGGTCAATTGGACATCAGAAAACAAACATTAACCTGACTTCTTTTCAAAAAATAAAATGATATTCCTTTAGTAAAGGCTATGTCATATTTAAGATACTTTATCTCCTTCGATCTGGGGCCTGTACCTATATCCAGCTAGAAGAGATGGACGAATGACCTCATTTTAACGTTTTTTATAGGTATGGCTCATTCTGGCTTCACATGTTGCTGGTCTCCTCATTCTCTCATCTCATATGCAGACTGCTTTACCTATGATTATAATTTATATCCCAAAAAACTGCATAAATAGTGCTACCGTAATAAATC
This sequence comes from Oegoconia quadripuncta, assembly GCA_949316235.1. Taxonomy (NCBI): domain Eukaryota; kingdom Metazoa; phylum Arthropoda; class Insecta; order Lepidoptera; family Autostichidae; genus Oegoconia; species Oegoconia quadripuncta. The sequence continues at coordinate 8,181,734 of OX438741.1, read as the reverse complement.
CCACAAATAATCCCATAAAACAATGAAGTTATTTAGGTCTTGGTGATAAGGGGCAGTGCAGACGATGGACTTTGTATCGACCGCATAAAAAAATACTCCATGTCTGTTATAGCATAGGATACCATACATAAAATTGTCAGATTTGGATTTTTGTCTGACCTACAAAAAGTCCGTCATCTACACTGTCCCTCTTAAATCTCTATTGCCACTAATGGCAGTAATTGATGCCTGTGGCATAAAAGTTAAAATTGGACTTTATATTTAACTGCGTGGATACCCAAGTTGTAGCAAGGTTTTGCAATTTAAACATAATGTAAATATAGATGAAAATTCCATTTATTAAGCATTCAGGGACATGTACAAACAGGCAAACACAATCTAGATAATAAATAACACACCCCAATAAAGGCTAGAAATTTTAACATTTAACCAATATTCAAATAATCCATAAGATGTTTTTTCTTCTCTGGCTGGGGAGACAACTTGGTGAGCGAGCAATAATTTTTAAATGAAGTTTTTTTTTTTTTTATGCACAACGGGTTGGTACTTGACCTCAATCACACCTGATGTTAAGTGAAGATAAGGCCAAAGGTGGTTACGTACTGACCTGGAAACCCCATCTTATTTGGGGGGACTGGCTATCTTATCAAGTGATAATTTTATATTATATTATTTTTATATTTCATAGCAATTGATCAGTCTTTAATATGATCAACCATTACTACCAGTCACAACCCAATACCAGTGCCCGGTTGTGCAGATTAAACACTGAATGAGATTGACCAGTGTGAAATCTGAGCCAAACTATTGGTCTGTGTCCTGTTTGATCTTATGAAATAAAATCTCTTGACAATGGCAGTCGACTTTGGGTTTGAATTCCACTAGCGGAAATTTTTTGTCTGATGAATTCATGTTTTACTTTTTACCATTATAAGAAGTTTATGCCCTCCTGGTACATTAGAATTATTAGATTGTGCACTGATAACACTTCTGAAAAGTAATATTGGTACTTTATTTTCCCAGAAAGAATGAGATGGCACCACATTAATTTTAGTTGAGAGAAATGACATCAAAATCAACTCCAATGTTCTTGTTCACTGGTATCTTAAAGCCCATGTATGCATATCCTCATCTTTATAACAGAGTTGTCAATCTTATTACTAAACTTATTATAAAAGCAATTAATCTTCAGGCTTCTCGGGTGGTGGGCCACATGGCTGCAACATCCTTTCCATCAAATTGAATTTTACCCGTGCTTTCGACTCATTCTCCACAATTGCAAAGTAGCTAAGTAAATCTGGATGACCCATATAGCTGCAGCAAGAATCTCTGTGCTGATTTGTCAACCACTCATATTTTGTAGTGTCTGCATGCCCAGTACCAATGTACTTGCTCTGAAGATGCTCTAACTGGCTGTGGATGTTATATCTTTCACCCATCTTTCTGTAAAGCATAGAAATGGGGTTAGGTTGTCTCTAAATAAACATGATCAGTGTTATGACCCAATAGCACAATCCAATATCAAATCATGAGGGCGTAATGATTTGTAAAATATACTATGTAAAGAATGAATAGGTAAACAATTGGTTATATGCATGTTGGCAGGTTGTATTTTTTGAATTGGTTTACATTGTGCCCCCTCCACATTTAGATCACTGTTCTTTTAAAATGACGAAAGGAAAGGAAAGGAATTCTTTTAGGAAATCATATAGGTATACCCGAGTGCGTTTCAAAAGCTTTCATACGGAAAGGCGCTTGGTCAAATATTAAATTTTTAACAGACTTCAAAAAGGAAGAGGTTCTCATAATTTGTCTTGTGCTTGCTGAAAAATTTTGAATGGGGAAGGTACCCAAATATTCGTCAATATTATGTAGGTACTGGATTGATGGTTGGATATTTGGCAAAGAAAAACAGTGAGGCACCTGTATGCTTGGGAGGTCAACCTCATAAGTCAAACTCATAGGTCAAGCCGCACTAGGATCACCGGCGCGTGGGGTAAATATACAGACAGAGTATCTTTTTGTTTAATACATATAGTTCAGATTACAGAAATTATAGGTGGTTTAGGGCTTGTGTAGTGGATCCTAAGCTAATAAATGTACGCTATACTCACTTTTCTTTTATGAAGTAGGTAGTAATTCAAGACAAGACAAACAGATGATACAAATAAATACACAATTAACAAAACCACAGAATAAAAAGATTTTCCACAGAGCAAATAGTAAGGTGAAATTCGAGGGACTGAAAAAAGCTGAGTTGCCAGATCTAGGCCGACCGATGCAAGTTGCCAAATAATATGTCGTGTCATTAGCATTTATCAAAATGGCCGTATATCTCTGTGTACTGAACTCAGAGCCGTATATAGAATTATTTCTAGGGTAAATTATATCAATTTTGAAAAAGGCTTGTACGTAACCAAGGTAACACTGCAGAATCCCGAAAACATAATAAAAAAATCAATGGGCAGAATGATATCCGGATGGTTGAAAAAATGAAACTATTCGTGAGCGCGGTCAGTGCTTACACTACGTTCGTATTCGTTATTCGGACCGGAAGGTTAATAGCCTCACCCAAGGGCAACAATCTTTAAAAAATCAAAAACAATCAACGAGCGCCATTTTCAAATTGTTTGATCGATGGATAGCAATTTGTTGTGAGATTTTTCATATTTAGTAATTTGTTATCCATTAAAATTATGGATAGTGCTGTTAAAATCATGGATTTGAAACAAACTGATGATTCTTTGCGAAAACAAGCAAAGAAAATCGTTAGACAGAAGAATATTAACACGAACAAAAGGCCGACGCATTTATTTATGCATGAAAAGTGTCTCACCGATATTGTTAGTCAATCAACATATTTCAACAATTATAATTTTTTTTGTTATAATTTTATTTATAATTTGCAGTGCTGATTGTGGTGTGATGTTCATTTTCCATTCCAGCCAAAACCGAAAAATCCCAACAATACAATTTTCGCATATTATCACAACAATCACATAACGAAGATCGAGAATCTTGATCTATTGTATAATTTAACTCATTTACACCTTCAATGGAATAAAATAAATAAAATTGACGGTCTTGATAAATTATACAATTTGAAGAAATTATATTTGGGCAATAATCGCATCAATGTTGTTGAAAATTTGGAAAATTTAAGGTATTTAGAAGAGCTGCATATTGAGAAACAAAACCCGGACGCTCCGGATGGATTGTGCTTTGACCCCAGGTCCATCATGTGTTTGGGGGTAAGACTTTCAAAATTTTTCTGTATGGCTGACAGTGAAGGGCGGACCCAAGTTACGAGTCAGGAGAGGTACCAAATCGAGTTCTAGCCAGAAGAGCTGTGATTTTTGAACTTACATTGGTAGAATGCGCTACAAACACTACAAATTCTTCCAATTAAAATATAGTTAGGCGGTCGACCCGCAAGGCTCGAAAATAACAATAACACCTAAATGTAATTTAAAAAGAAATAATATTTGATTTTGTTTCTAAGAATCGCGTGGATAAGAGTTCTTGAAGGTCGGCAATGCATGCTTGATACCTTCTGCACAACATGGCACAGATTAATTAATTAAAAAATACGCCCCGAATACAGAACCTCCTCCTTTCTTGTAGTCGGTTAATTAATAGTTACTAAACAAGGCATGTGTGTTCAACTCCCTTTCACAAACAAAGCACCGACCAACCACCCTAGTGGAGTAGTTGGTCTGTGCAAACAAAGCTACGGGAAAAGAGTACTTACCTACGTCCGCCAGAAATATACCCATATCAATACAAGACTTTGGGAACGAAGTATTTAGTAGTCTCTCGTAATTTTCGTAGAGATCTTCGAAGTTTTTCATTGAGCACCTGGTGGTAATGGCTATCGAGAGAGGTTTACAGTACAATACAATATAAATACACTTTATTGCACAACAGACAAGAAAATACAGTTTAATATTTCAATAGAGTACATTTCTATTAAGATCATCACCAGCCTTTCATGTTGGGGCACTGCTGCGACCTTTTACTGGGATGGGAGAGGGTATGGGCTATTATCCACCACGCGGGTACAGTGTATTGGTGGATTTGTGCCCACCTGACAGTCAGAATGCCGTTCATTGATCACCGACTTGGCTAAACAACTGCCTTCAATTGAAAACACATGGAACTGACTATTTAACGTACCCTCCGAAGCACGGAAACACTCTTATTAAAATGTCACTATTGGTTACCCATCTAAGGGGTAACCGCGCCAGACCCAGACTTCGCTAATTGAAAACGATAGCGAATGCGACTGCGCCGTACTTAATAATATTGTACGTATCTAATTCGTTAACAGGGATCCCTAAGAATAATAAACGTATCTGAGAATAAATTGACTGACATGTCTTGGGCAAAGCCACTGCGGCGTTTGGAGGTATTGATCGCGAAGAAAAACAAATTGGATGACTTTCAGGTAACTACTCATTACCCGATAAGATGGCAAACATTCAAAATTTTCAGACCGGAATTTTTCGTTTTCGAATCTGTATCATCCAATCGATTCTGTCCATTCCATAGCTGCTTTCGCCTACCTATTAAATAATACTTTCTCATACATTATTAACCATTGCGCTTCACCTAACCGTTAAAAAAAAATCCCAACGAGTCCACTGGTGGGGCTGACAGTAGGGATGCTGGGAATAAAGATTTCTTATACTACCTTTCATACAGCAACGATATCGTTAAACAACGATAGTACCTACGGTTGAGCTGTCCATAAATCTGGCGCAGTTGGCAGATCCCACGTCCGCTCTCCTACCACTGTAACTCTTTTAAGCCAGGATCAACAGTGGTACTCTGCACGGCGCCTACTGAAGGTAGACGATGCCCTACGTTACTCTATTGCTACCTTGGACCCCAGATTAATTAAAGAAAGAATTTAAGGGTGAAAAAGTAGTGAAAATAGTGAAAGTAGAAAGGGCGCAGATGGCAGTCAAACAGTTGCCAGAGTAGAAGCGTTAGCTTTTGTCGTTATAGAAACGTTTGCCACTTGTCTAGGGAGGCTGTTTCGTTTGATACCTGGATAATATACATATTCATAAGTGAGTTGGTTTCCGAAACTGCATCGCAATATTCCCAACATCCCTCAATGGAAAGGAATGGTAAGGAAATTTCACACGTTGTGTTCGTAGGCTCAGCAGCCGATATATCTAGTTGCTACTGCCTTAGTTTAGTCTCACTAAATACCTCCAAATTATGTTTATGTAAGTTGAAGTCTGTCATTATCGCATTCATAAATAACGAAATTTGTATTGTTGTTATTTAGGGCACAGCTGACAATCTGTGCACACTAATATCTCTAGTGGACGCGAACTTCAATGGTAATCCTATGACAAAGAAACATCGCTACAAAGAGACAATTATCGCAAGATGCTCACAATTACGTAAGTAAAAAACTACAGTCTTTAAGTATCAGTTCAAGAGGTGTGACTCAATACTGAGAGTAGTACTAATAATTTTAATTAAGAAACTTGGTTTGATTTTTGGTGTAGGTATTTAACGTGTAGGCTAACGTTTATTATATTCCTAAGCGCTTGTGTTTGGGATGTTTCTGACCTCCAATTTGGGATGGTTCTCGTGATACTACTATGTATGTAAGCTGGGCTTCTCTTCTATCTGAATGATCAACTTTTATTTAGGGTAAATGGGTACACTTTTTTCTCGCTAAGTTATTTTTTTTCTTGTTTTTGAGTTAATTATTTCGAGCAAGGCAAAACAAGGCATGTGTATCTGAATTTCACGTTCTGACAACACTATCCAAGGCTTACTGTACCTTGCACGCCATAATTATTGTAATCAATTCCATAGATCTAGCGCGAAGTGAAACATAAGGGTATACTTTTAGCTGCAGCCGACTGTACTCAGCATTCGGCTAATCGTGCTATGTAAAACATTCTTTAAAAAATACTTAAAAACTTAAAATAATTAAAAACTATTTTCCAGGGGTACTGGATACAGCAACGATACACACCGCTTCGAAGACCTTCCTGCAAGGGTTCGACAGAGCAGTGCGGTTGCGTCAGCTGCATCAAAAGAATAAAATAGATATGAGCCGACACGGGGTTGAGGAGTTTTTCGACCTGAATATGTTACCACGTCCGCGGGTCCAAAGCGCTATGTCTGTAGCTGAGGCAGCTCCGAAACCGAGAGGTTAATATTTATTTGTTTGGAATGTCGAAGCAGAGGCTTGCAGTGTGGTTGGTTGCCGTATGGTTATGGCGTAATACCTATGGCTATTGTACGGGAACTCGTGACACGTAAATTAAACTAAGAAATGCGAAATACAAAATTACTCGAAATTACTGTACAAAATTGAAGAAGTAGATTACATTGAAACAAAAGTCATTTTAGTAAAGTTCAAAAGATCAAGGTCGGAGGTTTATTTTAAAAAAGCATTTGGGAAATATCCATTACTTACCACCTTCTTCTTAATACGAGGACTCGGTGACAGTTACTCCATTTTTTTATCCTCATGATCCGTCCGACCATTGCTTGACATAAGCTGCACTGTTTCCCATTTTCCGCTTTTCTCATCAAGTCTTGCCTTTTTTAAGTTCACGGAGCGGGACATCCCCACTACATAAAAAAGTCTAAGCACTACTTTTTAACCCTACGACGCAGGGAAGTTTTATGATTGACGCCCATGTCTATTCTTTAAAATTACCTTCTTTTGTGAACTATAATTTTAGAGAACTTCGGATGTTACAGGTTAAACAGCCGGCAGGCTACCACTGATCATGTAAAATTGCCCTCTGTAGTCATTTATAGAGTTGACTGTACCTATCGTTATGTATGATGTACCTAGCCTTAAACGAACCTAATCTTGACCACAGCTTCCTCCCACCTGGAGAGGGTATGGGCCACAATTCACTACGCGGACTCAGTGCGGATTGTGTTACATTAGTGGCCATCTGACAATCAGTGTTTTAACCCGCCCTTGTAGGCCACCGACTTGGCTTAGTCACGTTCAATTAAAAGCAATCGTTATAATGACTCACAATTTTTTTTATTATTTACAGCAACCGCAATCGATTCCACGTATGCATTTATGCCAATTTCCTTCTATCGCAAGGCATCCCCATCGCCCCGTGAGCGAGAGGCACCTCCTATGGAACCGCCACCGCCGCCCAAGCAGCCAACAAAAGATGTAGATGCAGCCCCTATTAAAGGAATACTTAAAAAACCTATGCCAATGAAATATATTTAGAATTTTGAATCAAAAACGTTTTATATGACCACATTTTCTGTTAATAAATGTATACTTTGGTACTTATGTGTTAGATCCATCCACTATAATTAAAACTGTATCGATTCGGTCACCTAATTAGATGGATACTATATTAAGAAAGAAACACTTCTATTAAAAAAAATTGGATTTACACCATCTAGTCCCAATTATTAATAAATGCGAAAGTTTGGATGTTTGTTTATTTGTGTGTTTGTTGCTCAATCACGGCGAAACGGATGAACGGATTTGGATGAAATTTGGTATATAGGTACCCCACACCCTGGTTTAAAACTTTTTATCCCGATAAAGTGAATAGTTCCGGCGGGATTAACAAATTTCCGCGATAAAGCTATTCAACGCAGGCGAAGCCGCGGGCGGAAAGCTAGTGGTTATAAAAATATTTGTATAGACATCCAGGACTCGAGAATTTAATGTTTGTACTTATCATAAACATTCAACACTAGCGGGATTTGAATACGCAACTTTTGGTTTCAAATGCAGGGTTACTACCCACTATAACAATCGGTTGTCTTTCACAAAAAAAAATATTTAACATGGTTGTTGGTTTTCCTTAACATAAATAAATAAAATCATATGAGGGTTTTACTTTTGAACTTTCATTGTTGTTTAATAACTAAGTAGCCTTTTTTACGAAATTATTATCTACTTATGTTCCCACGAGGACGGGCGCATGCGGTGTATCTATATTCTCAATGTCACTTCGTCGACGCAGTATAGTAAACGAAAAGGGCGTGAATGATGAGGTAACGGCTGATAGAGGAGATTGGAAGAAAAAGTACTGCGCCAACCACAAATAAATTGGGACCAGGGCAAGAAGATGATGATGTATATATTTTTTTTCTAGTAGGTGTAGTGAATACATATAGACTTATTTATATTACTGCGTGTGGACCGGGTCGTTGAAACAATTAAAATGGCACGACTTCATTGGTGCTAAAACGAGAATTTGGAACCAATAGGAACTCAGTCACACACTGACTTCGTTCGCAAACTGACGTATCAAATGCTGATTTAACATGCATCACTTACCATATAAGAGTGCCCAAAAAACATGCGAGTATTTTAGACAATAAACATAACCGGTTACTGTAGAACTCGTATTTTTAATTAATATTGTAGTTTTTTCTTCCATTTATAACTGATCGATTCGATCGATCGATCGAGACGAAAAAAGTTGTTGTGCGCGGTGGTTTTTAACAAACTTACGAAAAAAAGGAGGATGTTCTCAATAAAGCCGTTTGTAGGTAGTCTTTTTTATTAGACATGTGTTCTCAGCAATCCTATTAGTTCTCGAGGAATCTAAGAATGGGCCTGTTTCATCTACTAAGAAAAGCACGAAAAAGATTTTGTTTGCGCGACCTAGTCTATAGATCAATGAGTAAATAATGATTATTCGCTCAGTGGTATAGTATCCCAAGTTTAGATTATTAACCTCCCAAGTAAGTCTGTCTGTGGCCTGATTTTTGAACTTTTAGCAATTGCGATCATAAAACAATTTCACGTGCGAATTTATTTTCTATTGTTTTCCTTTTTTCTGCATATTTCAATATTTATTACTTTTTGAACAATTCCAAACTGTGTTGCCAATTTCATCAAAAAGTTAAATATTATCCATTTCACGCAAATTTTATTACTGTCAAAAATAATATAAGTTTCAAACATAAAACGGAACTTGTAGTACCTACATAAAATATGTAGCTAATAAGCTAATTGCTATTTTTTTTTCAGATAAAATATTTTCACTCAAATAGTTTAATTTTCCTATGTGTTAGTTTACTCTTTGAGTTTAATTTTGATACACAGTCACACCGGCAACAAAGAATAAATTAACTTGGCAATATTGCTGTTCCATACACAGACAGATTGACTGTACAATAAAATAATACTCTAACGACCACCAATTCGCAACTATTACTTGTAAACTATTGTTAAAATGTGTGAAAGGATTAGTGAGGCTTGTAAAATACTGAATGAAGAAACGTCAGGTAATTTGCTTTTAATCAAAGTAGTAAACCAACGTACCCACTTATACCTACTTGAAAATATTAAAAATTCTCCTTTGAATAAGGGTGTAGTTAAGGGGGCACTGAGGCAAAAAAAGACTGCGCCCCCTTATTGGCACTGGCCCTTATCTCAACTCTTTACAACAGTTTTCTTTTTGTTTTCAGAACTTTATTTGGGAAGTGAAATTGCCGAGAATAGAGTTTTTGAGCCAATAGAGTTTTACAGAGATTATGTGGCGAAAAATATGCCCGTTGTCATAAGAGGAGGCTGTGCATTTTGGACTGGTACCAAGAAATGGAATGCTGCTTATTTTAGGTAAGTATTTATCTATTCCTTGTTTGTAAATTGCTTAAATTGTAGGTTAGGGTGACCGAAAACTTTGCACTTTTCAGACAAATTTTTTTTTTTATAATACACTGGATTTGCGTTTGACCACAATCTCACCTGATGGAAAGTGACGATGTGGTCGGAGATGAAGCACGCGATCTCAGTAAATGCCTATTCACTCTGCTCTTGAAGATCCCAAGGTTGTAGGATTCAGGAAAGGCTGACGCCGGAAGGGAGTTCCATGCCTTGGCTGTTCGGATGATGAATGAAGAATCGAACTTCTTTGTGCGAATTATTCGGTATATTAACTATATACGGGTGGAATCCCTCCCCACGCCTAGTGGTCCGAAGATGGAAGGGTGACGGTGGAATAAGATTATGTAATTCCAACGCACACTCCCCGAAATGTATCCTGTAAAAAACTGAGAGACAGGCGACTTTGCGACGGTGTTCAAGGCTCTGCAATTTTGCAGTCATCGAACTATCACCTATAAGTCTCAATTGTGAAGTGTGTGGCATTGTAGAGGGTGATGTACACCAGTGGCATGCCTAGGATTTCAAAATAGGGCAAGCGCGACAATGACTTTGTGATTTTTACACAGCTAGTGAAATTAGATACGTAACCAAGCACAACTTTTTAGTTTGACAAGTGCGAATATTTAAATTAAAGATTCCTATACTGAACAAATTGCGTGTAGGAATGTCCCACACTGAGTTGTCACGTGATGATGTTCACCAAGAGCTTGTTCATCTTTGGGACATAATGTTTGCTCCGATTTAGAATTCACATGATTTGCAATTTCACAGGTTTACTATCAGAAACATCATATTTTTTATTACATTAACAAATTTAGATCTCAATAACTTTCAATATCCATTTAATGTACTTCTCACTATTTGGATCAAGTAATGTTCCAGTTCAAGTTCCAGTTTGTTTAGTGGCAACTCTTATGAATTTTGCCAGTGTCAAGTGAGTTATTGTTATAACTGGCTTTCAACTAGATAATAATAATAATAAACGAATTTAAATTTGAAAAATAAAAAATATATATTTATAACATCTATATCAATCATCTAGTCCTAAACTAAACAAAGCTTGTGCCATTGATGGATACTACATAACGGATGAACGTAACGTAAACATCCTTAAATATTTATATCCATCCATGACTTGGGAATAAATGTTCGTATTCATCATACAAACATTTACCTCTGAGGAGGATGTGCACCAAATATTAGTGGAATGTGTCCAGAATGAGGAACAACGAAAGGCACTGATGATGGAACAGTGGCTAAGTGGACTACATGGGGGAATATTCCACGAGATCCTAGCTCATCCAGAATCAAATGCTGCCTGGAGTCTATTTGCCTTTGTGAAGTCATCTGTGTCCTCTAGAGTTAATTTTAAATCGATTTTACCCCTATTGGTATCCTACATTCAATCATCAATGACAGAATCAATAGCCCACCATCATTTGCAAAGATTTTTTTTTATATTACAGACAGAAAATACCTGAGAAGAAAGTGACTGTGGCAATAACACCTAATGGATTTGCTGATGGTATAACTCAGAATGATAAGGGTGTTGAGTACTTTGTGATGCCCTACGAAATAGAGATGACCATGTCCGAGTTCCTAAACCATTTGGACAATAAATGGTAAGTCACTGACTGTCCTCTATTATATGATATTCCGCCTGTGATAGCTAACCCATAATAAGTCTGCTACCAAGCAGCAATGTTGTGACAGTATTGGTGTATTTTGGTTGATAAGATACATTACTTCACCTTTTTATTTAATGGCAACTACTGCTTTGTAGTATTTCTGCCAAAAAATGGTGTTTGAAGAGACAAGTGTTTGAGCTAAGAGCCGGTATTTGCAGTCACGTTAGATAAGATAGACCCCCAAATAAGGTTGGGATTCCAAGTATGTTTCGAACTGTTAACACTGTTAACATCAGTGTGGTTGAATCAAGCACTAACCCATTGGTAGTAAAAAACAAGAAATTATTTTCAATCAATATTCCATGAATGAAATAGAATGTACGCAATGTATTTGTATAAACCTGTATAAAAAACCACAGGAACTTTCTTGATCCCTTCTGGTATTGACTATACAAAAAAGATGAGTTCATGTAAGACAAAGGCAGTCGGACCACATAGCCAGAGCCATATTTTTGCTGTGAGGTAGTACTCAGATGCGAGAGTCATTCTGTTTTACCTTAGCATGACCGAGCGTGATGTCTATTCTGATTAGACAAGTGACAAATACTGTTAATAAATCAACAGCCAATCTACATGTAGATATAGAAATGCCATGGCGTATTTGAAGCCATTAGGTGCCATGGCTCGGTTATAGCTGACAACTACTTATACCCTTAGTTGCATGATCATAAAAATGTTTTTAATTCAGTGATGGTTTCATCCCATACATCCAGCGGCAGAATTCCAACCTGACGGAAGAGTTTCGTGAGTTACTTGATGATGTGGACTCTGAGGTGCCATGGGCAAGTGAAGCATTTAACAAGAAGCCTGATGCTGTTAATTTCTGGATGGGAGATGAGAGAGCTATTACATCCAGTAAGTAGGTAGTCAGTAATCTCTAAACAAGATACTCGTACATGTTGGTTTGCTTATTTCAGTTGGCAGGTAATATGTACCTGGCATCCATGGTACTATAGCTTAATGGTTTCATGTCTTGGCAGACACACAAAGGCTTACAAAACTGGCTTAGGTTTTTCTCTTTTCTTTGGTTTGGATGTTCTGGGCCTAGGTATTGCCTACAGAACTTGTTACCACTACTGGGGCTATTATATTTAATTGTGTGGGTGTGCTGGTGTGCTGGTGTGCTGGTGTGCTGGTGTGCTGGTGTGCTGGTGTGCTGGTGTGCTGGTGTGCTGGTGTGCTGGTGTGCGGGTGCGCGAGTGCGCGGGTGCGTGTGCGCGCATGCATGCGTGTGCGTGTGCGTGCATGTGTATCAGCCATATCCATTATGTTATAGGAAGCCCTGATATATTTATTTATATATCTCTTTAAATGTGCCTTTTCTTACAGTGTTATCTGCCATATCCATTATGTTATAGGATTCAGTGCCCTGAATGTATTCATGTACATGAATTTGTCTTTTCTTGCAGTGCACAAAGATCCCTACGAAAACATTTATTGTGTAATTGATGGACACAAAGACTTCATATTAATTCCTCCCACTGACCTGCCTTTTGTCCCTTACAAGAAATACCCTCAAGCTGAATTCAAACGCACAGACGGCAAATGGGACATAGTACCTCTAGCTTCAACAACAGCAGTGGATGGAGAAGATAAAAAAGACCTGCCGTGGATTTGTATTGGTAATGAACTTTTATTCTACAACATTTTTTTTGTTACTTATTTAATATTTACCGAAACAAAATTGCTTCTAATTTATACCCCACTGCCCAAGTAAGGAGGGTTGCTCCAACCCAACACATGCTGAGTGGAGACCGTTTTGGATTTAGTGTATTGTGTAAACTTTTGTTTATAACACTCTTATAGCAGAAATCCAAATAAATACTTTTCTTTCTTTCTTAATGTTTTTCAAGTGTGAGTATGTATGTATGTTGTTTGGCGCATCCTGTAGCCTAAACTACTTGACCGATTTCGAAGTGCATGGTGTCGTTAGATTCCTCTGGAGTGTCATAGGATAAATTTTATACAAAAAAAAATTTAATGGCGCTCCGAAAATACAAAACATGCGGTCGGGTTTTTTTATATAGTTTATTACTCCGTAATACAGAGTAAATTTTTTTCTGATTAACTAAACTTGTGCTTTGCAATAAATTGGAATTGATATTTCATATTGTGTGCCAAATATTAATAATAGCCCAGCGAAAATACGGTAAAAAATTAGCTTAACTAGACATAATTCAGAACCGACTTATATAATTGCTATCTTATAGAGGTATATTAGAGATGTAATTTTGTATAATTAAGCCTATAAAAAAACGAGCGCTTAGTGTAGATTTTTTTAGAAAACCCTTTTTTTAATTTGTTCTTAATAACAATAAATACTAACTGATATTTAATTAGGTAGACTTTTGTTAAACACAGTTAACTTATTGATGGATTAAAAACTAAGCATGTTATAATTAAGCATGCATGTGTTTTTGCTGAAAATGTCATCGAGCTGCATTGCTTAAGAAATAAAAATGAGAACTAATATTTTGTCATGATAATTTCACTAAATGTTTTGAATTTAAAGAAATACACATCAATTGAGCATCAAGAAGCACATTTTTTACCTTACCTTATTTAGTTACTTGTAGGTACTTGCGCTTCTTACAAATGCTTAATTTTTAGCAATTAATTTACAACACTTTATTAAATGTTTCAAGAAGGCGGTTCTTCGTTTTTCCGAGGTCAAACCGTATTTTCCCTGGGCTATAAATCCATTAGAAAGAAAGAAAAACATTTATTCAGCTTACAATGGGCATGTACATTTGTAACTACAACATGATAAGTCATAAGTAAGATTCTTGTTTCCTCCACAACTATGTATTTGGCAGTATGTAATACTTATACTGTAACTTTAATGAAGATAATGTTTCCATTTTTAGATCCTCTACAGCCAGACTACGCTCTCTACCCAGAATTCGAGAAAGCCCATAAATACAAAGTCCGTGTCAACAAAGGGGATTGCCTATACTTGCCTAGTCTATGGTTCCACCATGTCACACAGAGTCACGGCTGCATAGCGGTCAACTATTGGTATGACATGGAGTTCGATATCAAGTATTGTTATTTCAGAATGCTGGAAAAGTTATGTGCCAAGTTTTAATGTACCTAATGTGTCAACAATACCAGTACTGATTATTTCCGTGCGTGATGATAGAATTCACTGAGTGGAATTGAGCTATTTTGACAATGTCAAAAAACTGTTAAAATAGTGTCAAATAGTACCCAAAGGAAAAAAAATTGTACCACTGTAGTTTAACGCCCGTATTAATAAACCTATCTCAATATAAGTCTTGAGGCTATATCAACCGAGATGCGTCTTAAGCAGTTGACGCTATCTCAAGGTCCGTGCTAATTTATAAACCAATCTTGAGGTCTACTCAGCTGAGATTACTTCTCAAGTACTTCTCACCGGCGAATGAATGATAGTCTTGAGTTTCGTTTATAAATAATACGCGCACCTCTCAAGTGAGTGCTGCTTGAGTATGCACGTGCTTTTCAGGTTTTAAGTTCGGTTTATTAATCAACATGTTTACTTGAGGCCGGTCAAAATCTTGAGAATGCTGTATTAATACGGGCCTTAGTCTGAGATAAGATATAACTAGTCCCTTCAAAATGTTACAGTTTTCCCATAAATTTGTTCAACATTTATTTTAAATGTATTTGACACTTTTATACTTTTCTGATTATGAATAAAAATAAATTATTATTTTGTTGTTATGTGTTGTATTTATTTGACAACAAATATTAATAACACCACTAATAAATTTAATAATTTCCCATTGGTTATTGCACTTGAGGATCCGTACATCGCCAGTCTAACGTTCTGAAACCAAATAATTATTTGAAATTTTAAAGAGAACGCAGAAAAGATGTTGTATGCTGCTGTATGCTGTATTGGTTGACAACTTGTCGACGGACGACCACTGTCTGGCTAAGTTAAGCAATGCCTGGCAGGCCAGTTCTTGGATGGGTGACCGCTAGTGGTATTTTAATACGAGTGTATCCGTGCTTCGGAGGGCACGTTAAATCGGTCCTGGCTGTTTTCAATTGAAGGCAGTCGTAAAGCCAATTCGGTGGCCTACAGGGAGGGCTTAAAAACACTGTCAGGTGGCCACTCATCATCAGCCCCACTACAGGGATATAGTCCTTGCCTCGTATAATGATAGTATGGGCCCTAGTCCACCACGCTGGCCCAATGCGGGTTGGGGACTTCACATGCCTTTGAATTTTTATTTCTCAGGCATGCAGGTTTCCTCACGATGTTTTCCTTCACCGTTTAAGAGCAGTCGAATAAATGCACATAATGTAATTAAATTTAAAAACTCAGTCGTACATGGCCTGTCTGGGAATAGATCCCGGACTTCCCAAATTGGGAGACCGTGTCTTAACCCCTGAGCCACCGACGCTACAAGTCCGACTCAAATCCACAATCCGTACTGGGCCCTAGTGTTGGTTAAACATCGATAGTCAATCGATTAATCGATAGTATTTCAACTATCGAAAAAAGTATCGATATTGGGTAGAATTAAGGAATTTATTTATGAAACGAACGTTTTCAACGTTTTCATTTGTTTTGATATGGAGATTATCATTTATTTACATAGCAAATGTAACAGTTAGTGTTAGTAGATTTTTCGCC
This sequence comes from Oegoconia quadripuncta, assembly GCA_949316235.1. Lineage (NCBI taxonomy): Eukaryota > Metazoa > Arthropoda > Insecta > Lepidoptera > Autostichidae > Oegoconia > Oegoconia quadripuncta. The sequence continues at coordinate 8,165,770 of OX438741.1, read as the reverse complement.
GGCATTTTCTGGGTAATTTCAAACATTGGCATTGACAACACGGTAATTATAAAAGTAAAAACAAACGGGATGGTGAGTAAAAAAGGTACTACAACTATAAAATAAAATAATTATTGTCCTGTTTGGTGTAGGTAGTGGTTAGAAACTCTAAACATTATTTTTTTTTCAGTCAAGAAATAAATAGGGCATATTAGGTACCTGAATCAGAAGATATTGGCATAGGTAGTTTAATTGTTCCTTTTAAACCATAATCGAATGAAGTGTTGGGTCATTTGCCGGTCACGTTTGTAGCTTATTAAATTTAAAAAACTTGGAGGAAATATGAGTTCCAAATAAATTTTGCACGATAGGAACCCTACGACTCCCGCCAGTCGTATATTAATCTCCGGCCGGCCCGTGCGTCTATGATGGTTTTGAAGAAAAAAAAATTAAACTACCTAATGCCAAACTTCTATTTCACTTACATAATATGCCCTATTTTTTTCATTAAGGTAAATATATTACCATTATATCGGGGTACACGTTCGATCTCGGCGCTATGAATCTGGGCTTGCATATTCCCGTGATGGAGCACAGGCCTACCACGTTGCGGGTGACGCACGTTTCGCCCACAGCCCAAGCGCGGATCGTCGCCATTGCGCAATACTGCTCGCTGCAAATCCGGAGGGTCACGTTGGCTGGGGGCCAAGAAATGTTGGTGCACACAATAGTCTAGCTAGCAGGGCTTGTTTACCGGTTCATTTTTAAAACTAAAGCAGTGTTAAGTACAAAGGGGTGTTTCATTTAACTCTTTACCTTAACTTAAAAAAACCGGGTTTGAATGAATTAAGCGGTTTTTACTGGTATTCATTTCGCGTTACCGACGACGCCGTCTCTATCACGATAAACTCCAAACGACGACGCCGACGTGTGCAGTATCTATCTACAATCAGAGTTAATATACTCACATACTTTATTGATTGCATCGGACCAGCCGTGGGCCGGCCTACTCCTATTAGCTCCGATTACTTCTAGCGCTATCATAGAATACTACTGACACAGAACCGAAAATCCAATAGTCATGTAGGTGTCTGCTATACTCACGTCCTTGGTAACTCTCATCAGGCCAGCTTTCTGGCAGCGTGCTGCCACTGGCTAACACTTCGAGCGCCGCAAATTCTGCGCCCACGCAGTCACCTTCCCGGTCCCCTTTCCGTTTCAATTTACAGCAGATCCCGCACAGCCGCTTCCTGCCCAGCGCTCCACCCTGCGAAATTCTACATTTCTTAAGATATGGGGCCATTTAAGTAGATATTGCAAGATGCAAGACAAGTTCACAGAATAGGTAAAACCTAGATTATCTTCCAAGACATGATGCCTATGCGAACGTCGTTAATATTTTATCCTTCAACAGCATCTTCATGTATAAGAATACCTATTGTTTACGAAAACCCTCAAGTACTCACACTAGGTATTTATGTTTATCTGGGATAACGGGGAAACGGGCTAAGTATTCGCTCCTCGATAATGAAGAATCTTTCAGAGCGAGAGGAAATAGATAGGGTACTAGTTCGGCTGGCTGGGTATTTTTCGCCCGGCCCGCAATTCCCTCGTTGTGAGGTATTCAGTAGGAGTTTTATAGGCTAATGATAAACCAGACGATGTTCGGTGACTGTAAAATTTGTAATATGACAGTACGGTTGCCACCGTATTTGTTTGGACTCCGGTAACGGTCGGTCGAAATAATATGGACCTGTCATACAGCGCAACTCTAAGAGAATCCGTTAGTCGCCATCAAAGCGATTCCATGATACAACGAGGACCGTAGTCGAAAGAAAGAAATCGTTATTGTAGAAATTTTCTGTAATAACATAGGACTTGATATAGTCATTACTGCCGGCAAACTGACGTACGAGCTTCTTACCGCCCCTTTCTTGTAGCATTGGCACTCTCGTAAACCAAGCCTAGCGCACTCGGCCGCGTGGCAACTACCGTCCGTGAGACAACGCCCTCCCAGACCGCAACGGCAATCCGAAGATCTGGTCGAGCACGTACACTCCTGATCTTGGGCTGTACAGTCCTGAAATTAGGACAACATACATACATACATAAAGTCACAACTGTTTCTCGTAGGGGTGGGTGGGCAGAGACCATAGACTTCCACTTGCTACGATCCTGACACACCTCTTTTGCTCCATTCACTCTCATAAGATTATTCATACATGCTCGTCGGTTTGGTGTACTTTTAATCAAGGTACGTTCGCCGTGGTTTTCGCCTAACAACACTGCCATCCACATCCACTAACGAAGTTAGTCTTCTTGCATTCATCCTCCACATGTCCAAACCATCTCAGCATATCTTTTTCAATCTTTGTCTCTACGTCTTCTATCACACTGCTTAACTCCCTAATTACATTATTCGTGATTCTATCTTTCAAAGTCCCCCCATTCAAACTTCTCAGTGATCTCATTTCCACTGCATCAATTCTACTTTCATTCTTCTTCTGCCATATCCAGCATTCTCTTCCGTATCAGCACCCCGCCATGAACAGCCAGATGAGCTTTTTTGGACACATTTTGGCTCCTCATAAAGACAAATTAAGACAAGAAAAGGTGTACTTATAAAATTGATGTTGTACCGTATGAAATAAAGAGTATATAGAGAAGGAATTACAACTTCCATGAAACTAAATCGGCTTCTCCAACATATCAACGTAATTTATTCTCTTTGCAAATTTTTCTCTGTGATGGTAACGATGATATGGAATTTGAGCAATCACCCGTCTCTACACTCCCACTGCAACTTCTGTAAGTGGGGGTCAGCAGTGGTATCTGCATAGCAGTTACCGAAGGTAGAAGACCTACGGGGCTATTGTTACCTTTGCCCCTAGATTAAGGAAGAGATAAACGTGTGTAAACCGCCCCTCAGCAAATGGGAGAATAGCTAATTTAAAGCAAAATCGGCCATAAGGCATTAGGTTGGGGATCAAGTGATGCTTGATCCCCCAGTTTTGATACACCACATACAGCGCCTTAGTTTTAATTTTCAGAAAGCAAAGACTTCCGCGAGAAGTAATGCCAATAGCATCGTGGCAAAATTTCCTAAAGGCTTCAAAATTATATCTGCTCCACACTTCATTGGTGTAGAAGACCGGATGGTAACACGATGGCACTTTATCCAGCATGACCTTCCGATCATTAGACCAGAGGACGGGCTTTTCCGGTATAATCACATTCAGGGGACACCACCACCTTCATAGAGATTGCCCTTGTTGCCACAACCTTACCCGTGAAATTGTCATGACTCTTGGATTTTGAGAAAGTATCTGCTACATTCAATTTTATTGAAAAGAAACCCTTTCCAATAAACCTATTGCCACCGACACGTGAAGTTACTTAGTTACTAACAATACCACTCTTTGTGAGGTCAGCGTATTTGCACTCCGCGTTGCAGCAGAGACCCTGTGACGGGTGACACATAGCTGTTGGAGCTACTGAGCAGCCTTCTTTGTGTAGTGTTCTGTAACAATTAAAATATTTATCGTAAAAATTATTATGTATTAAAAAAAATAGCAAATGCGACGCTGAGCTTTTATCATTTATTCGTAAAATGCAGAAAATTATAGGAAATTTTATATATTATGTGGTTGATTATATGATGGAAATTCTGTGGATTTAACTGTATTAAAGTAATATATTTTTATCTTTATGTTATATAATAATTACCAACTACAAAATACACCCGTATTGTTACTATTAGTGCAAACCTTATCTACTGGTAGCTTGTATATTTACCCTAAGGTTTGTCTGGAAGAGATCGCTGTTAGCGATAAGGCCGCCGTTTTGTGCGATTAATGAAGTACGCTGTATTCTACATGTAGCTTTTGTTAATTATGCAATAAAGAGTATTTGATTGATTGATTGATATTTATTGTAATATAATTTGGATGGATTAGATATTCCCCTCTCCCCAATCTAATCGGCAATTCTTTCTGATAGAACTTACCCTTCATCAAATACTAGAGCACCACCAGCTCTCGGGGTGCAGCAGGGGTCTCTCTGGCTACAACGTGACGGCATACCGCAATCACATGCCTCGCCGTCTTCAACTATACCTGGAAATAAGAACGTCAACAAATCCACCAAACATCACCAGACTGTTATCCACCACTGTACCTTTCCTATACTGAGGTGATATGTGGAAGTTTTATAGATACGCTCATGCGTGACACCGGAATCGAGCCTGGCTGGAAACATTTATAGACATGATCACGCGCACAAATCTCTTTTGTTTCTTTTTGTCACTTTTCTGCCATTAAAATGGCATGGCGTTAAAAATTAAAAAAATAAACTGCCTATGCCAATAACTTCTATTTTGTTCCTTATGGTAAAAAAAATCATCCGGTATATAAGCAATCTGAGGACTGTTGGATCGAAATGTCTCTCATAAACTTATGTGGAAAGATCTGTATGCCTTCTTCAGGCGCAATCCTATGCCCCCTAACAAAATACATATATCTCAGTACTCAAGATAGTTTCCCCCCACAAAAAAATATATATCTAACCGTTTCCACAGTACGGTCTATCCTCTTCAGTGAGACAGTAACTCATGCTGTTCAGAGTAGATGCAATCAGTCTCTTGCTGCATAATGAGAACTCAAAGTGTCTGTTGCTCTGGGCCACTGACGACTGTGACCCCATGAGGAAACCTCGACATTCGGGATTAGGGAAATTGTCGTCATGGTGCGCACCAAAACTGTGGCCTGGAAATAGAGAGAGAAAATTCTAGCATCGAATAACATTAATAATATTTTTTTGTAAGTAGGAAGGTACTTCTTTATATTTTCTGGGTATAATAAAAAATGTACTCAATAATAAGAGGTCTAGGCTTAAAAGTATCAAATTTACACCCTGCTTAAGGTAAGTAGAATAGGCAAAGACAGGTCACACCACTCAGTCTTTACTAATTTTGCATTGGATGATCGATTGATGTGACAGTCCAAATTAATCGATCAAAAAATAAAATTATCATCACCTCATCTTCACTTAACATCAGGTGTGATTGAGGTAAAGAGCTAACCCGTTGTGCAAAAAAAAACTGGTCAATAGGTATCGGGCTACACGCAGTAGGGTTCTTAAAGTAATTGTTATAGTTAATTAATTTTAGTTTGTAGCCATAGTTTACAAACCCAACTACATGTTAAATCTACAATCTAAATCTGCCGCCAAGCAGCAATGTTAATAGCATTGTTGTGTTCCGGTTGTCAGAGATAAGATAGCCCGTCCCCCTAATGTGTTGGGGTTTCCGGGTCAGTACGCTTCCACCTTCGACCTCATCTTCACTTAACATCAGATGTGATTGAGGTCAAGTACGAACCCGTCGTGCATAAAAAAAAAACTAAGTAGTCTAGAGTGGGTCGATTATTACTCGTAGCCTAAGTATACTATACACAATAGCGAAATTATAAGGAAAATTGTCACCGCTACTTAGGTGTCAAACTAACTACTAACAATTTTCCTTATAATTTCGCTATTGTGTATAGTATAGTGGTTTAGTAAAGTGGTGTTTTTTTTGGAATTACATGTGCGTGCATCCATACCAGCTAAATCGATGATTTGATATAATTTACAATAGCGAAATTATAAGGAAAATTGTCACAGCTACTTAGATGTCACAGTAAGTAGCTGTGACCATTATCCTTCTAATTTTGAAACGCATCAAACTATACTCTATCTATATACATGGTGGTGTTCAAAGTTAACAAGAATTACGCTCACTTCACATGTAGGCGTTTTAACTATGTATATCAGCTTCGTAGCATTTTTTGGTCTCCGAAGGAAATGCCTGTGCTGTGTCATGCAGACGGACGAACATAAAACTTCCTCCTTTTTTGAAGTCGGTAAAAAAATACAAGGTTGGCAATTCGAATTACTCAAGCTTGTAAAGACAAATAAATAAATATCTTTGCACATACACACAGCGCCATCTAGTTCCACACTAAGCAACTAGGCTTATATTATTGATGCCAGATGGTTGATTTACTACATAAATACATTTTTTTTAGTAAACAAATAAATACATATACAGGGTGTCCCGAAACTCAACGATAACCTGGTACCGGGTGAGAGGGCAAGGTATATCAGTTATGAAAAAAATGAGAAAAAAATCCATGTCACTAAGTTTAAAATTTGACACCCTTAGTCGCATTTTTAAGTACTGTGATCACAATTTTCACAATTTTACAGTGATTTTTTTAACAATGTAATCTCAAATAACAGTGTTATTAATTGCAACCATAAATCAAAGTTAATACATTGTTAACTAAGTAAAATAAATTAAGTTTTGACGAGTTCTGGTTCAAAAAATTATTATCAGTTAACTTTGACACTCCATGTTGGAAAAAAAATGTACCACACTACCCTTGGCAAGTACCTACTTCTTTTACTGGGGATGCATAAAAGAAAAAGTCTACACAAAACCAATACAAAATCTATTCGTTGAGTTTCGCGACACCCTGTATAAATGAAAAGCATCCATAACTCTGGAGCACATGTCTATATTCATCATATAAACATTGCCCCAAACGGGATTCGAAACCGCGACCTTTTGGTATAGCAGTCAGAGTTTCTAATCACTACACCAAACAGGTCGTCATATGTATCTTCTTCTTAGCGAGTCGATGGTAAACACATCAAATTCTTGAGGACCAGAACGCGGCCACGCGCACATCACCGTCCGTGGCATCGTAGAGGTCCTGTAATGTACACGCAGAGGTCGGGACACGCATGGCAGCATAGAAGATGCCCCATACGTAGGTACGCAGACGTAAATACTGCTAGATTAGTATATTTTAGTTATTTCCACAGCTTGATGTCTTACGGTATCTTCCTGTGGGGAAATGCCGCGGATATAAATACAATATTTGTTTTAAAAAAACGAGCCATTCGCGCAATTTATCAATTGAGACCTGCAGTGTCACTTAGAGATAGGTTTAAAGTGTATAACATTCTAACCTTTTCGTCACAGTACATTTTTGAAAATCTAATGTATGTCAAAAAAAATATAGCATCATTTAGGAAAAAGAGTGTAACATTATGTGAATACAAGAAAAAAAGATAAACTTGCAGGTCACATAAGTCGCCTCCGCAAAGTCAGTAATTCATTCAAAGGGTTATGTATACGCTTTTTCAATAAGGTTCCAGTTGATATACAAAATCTTCTTCTCAATAAATTTAAAGATACTATGAAACAGAAATTTATTAACAAAGTATATTATAAAATATCAGACTATTTAGGTGATAATCATCCCTGGACATAATCAGATCGTTCGCATGCAAGGCTATTTTGAACAAGTAGTAGCTTAAAAATTGTATAATTGACTATTTTAAGTGTACTCTGTGTACCTACAAAATAAAGCATTTCTGACTTTGACTTTGACATAGTTTGTGGTGGGTCATCGCACAAGCTGACATGAACGTGAAGCTATCCTCCTGTCATCTTACCCATCTCATGAGCCAGCGTCAAAGCGGCTATCCTCTCCGGCACGCGGTCCTGGTCTTCAGTGGTGGCATGCGCCAGCGCCAGCGTGTTGAACGACCGCCCGTACGCTCTACGGTCGCATAGTCCACCAGCTGCACCCCCCATACCACCACCGAGAGATGTGAAACTGGGGAAATAGCTCAATCAATAAGGAGCCACTTTGTATGTCGACTGAACTTTGTAAAACCGACATGTCATAATTGGGTAACCCACTATACGCTACTTTCTAGTAATGTTATAGAGGTAAATCCCATTAAATTTATATGCTGTCATGGGCGTACCCACGGTGGGGCAAGAGCGTCCGCGCCACCCTGACTGGAAGCTAAATATTTACGTATATTATTAAGTTGCATAATTAATTATTCGTTAATTAAAATAATTTATTCAGGTGTTACCTTGTAGAGACCCATCACAAATAATAATAAAATAATTATTTTATTTATAGTCGTGTAACCGACGTTCTGTCACTGAACCGGAACCGCTTTGCGCCCCTTTTCGCACGCCGATTCCGCTCCCGAAATTAATATGTAATAAAATTTGAGTACACTTATTTTTGCCCTAACCTGTACATAAATGCTGGGTACACCTATGTATGATGTGGGTGTTATTAAATAAAACTACATTCAACGGTTTCTGAAAAGTCACTTCTATCAGCGAGGAATCGAAAGTAAATGCGGAAAATAACATCGTGTACTTTTATAGCACCAATCGGCAGGGTCAACTAAGAGAATCAAGTCTCTCATATTGAAGGAAAACCTTTTAAGGGATGTTATAAGTTTAAGTCAGTCCGTCGTCGGTGGCTTTGTAGCGGCAAAACGACTACCGATTTGAAAACGTTAGTGTTTGCGAGATGATTCAACCACGTGTGGTGGAAATCGGTTTAGTCGTTTTAAAGATATTTAGCTTTTAACACAGTTTCACTATCATTTTCACAGATTCTCGGGTGGTCTAAATTTTCAATAGTTATTCTATATAATCAAATCAGTTGAGGGAGATATGAAATGTCGGTGGCGCTTCCATGGAGTCTCCAGCCAACCTTGTAGGTACTGCTCCTGGTACTTCTAAAACGAAACTATCATTACCAAGTACCAACCTTAAACCAAGTGTTCTATTATGGAAAGCATGCCCAGAGAAAGCCACGCCCAGACACACTTCCGAGAGACGTCGGAGTCTTGCGAACCTCATTAGGTACTGCCTGCCATCAATCGTCTTCTCCTGCAGGAGATCACCGAACACACGGTAGTTCGTGTCGTTGGACGTCAGGACTAGGATGTACTTCACTGAGAAACCTGCAGGAATTTTGTTGGACACTGCTCAATAGAAAGCTTGGATAACTATATTCACTTGACGACGTAACACAGAGTCGGCGATTCGATAGCATGCTATAATCGCCACGTTAGGCAAGCGAGTTGGGCTTTAGGCCAAGTGAATCTGCTGCCCATCACTGAACGAAGGTGTCAAACTCTTTCCCTTAGTCGCCGTAATACGATACCCACGGGTGGAAATGAGTTGGTTCTATTCTACTCTGACGTACGCCGCACGGCATGTGTGTTCCAGTGTTTTGATTCAGATAAAATAGTCAGTTTCTTGAAATTGACCACCCCGCCGTCACGTCAAATCCTATCGCATGACTACTAGTGAACCAAACTATATACAAACTTTGAGTTCTTCTTGAAGTCAAAGAATAGGCGGAATGTAGAGAAGTGTGGAAAGGACTCCACCGACAAGAGCATAGATTTTAAATTGAAGAGAGAGAGTGCTTCTTGACTCACCAATGTTATCAGGCACTCCGTCCTCATTGAAGTCAGCGTTCCTGAATATGATGTCTGCTTGTGCGACAGCGTGCACCATCCTCCTTACCTAGTAATAAATAGAGTCTTACGAACCTTAATATCTATAGCTTTTTAAGGTTTCGTGGTCAACCAGTATGGTGGTAGCTAGCCAGGCGGACGATTAAAATGGCCAAACAGCAGTAAAGAACGTTCGTGACAACGTACGTCCCAATGGTAAACTTTCGCAGTAACGTACAACGCAGTAGAGAACTTTCGCGACAACGTACGTCTATTATTTGTATAGGTATATTGAATTCCGTGATGATAGGTTTGCCTGGAAGAGATCGCTGTTAGCGATAAGGCCGCCTCATTTGTAGTTTCTATAAGATATTTGAATGTACCTTCCTTATTTAAACAACAAAGCGTATTTGATTGATTGATTTGAGCGTCCATACGTTTGTGATATTTGAAATAACAATTACGTTTCTAAAACCTAAAAACCCGACAATATTTTGTATTTTGTGTTAATAGCGAACCCGTCGTTCATAAAAAAAAATATAAAGACATCTCGCACTATAAAATCGGTCAAGATTTCCACAGACAGAGAAATCTACATACATTCCTGGGGCAGTCGGGTAAATAACAGATAATAATAATAATTGGACCGCATTAGTCCGTGAATTTACAAAGAGGTACAATAATAATAAAGGGTAACGTTCCCCTGGCAGAATTGTTTCCAATTTTTACAAGCTTTTATTTAGTTTCACCTGTCCTGGTCCGTTAATGAATCTTACAAGTTAAATTTGACCCACTTCCCAGTGTTTAATTGAGCTGAAATTTTAAATAATGTAGATACCTAGATAGATAAAGCGTTTATTTGCATATTATAGAAACACGTACAAAAATATTCGAGGCAACAATCATTCAGCTTGGTGTTATTCATACAAAATGTAGCCTTATTTCACAGTATATAAAGTAAAAACAAAAATTAAGTACAACTATTAGAACTTATAATAGAGTTGTATGTGTATCTGTACCACAAATGGGCCAGCGCTCAGTGTGGATCCTCACCTGTAGCGGTAAGACACTGATTTTCAGCTAGTGCCCTGCGAGAGAAAGCGAGGGTAGGTACTAAGTAGTGTAAAAATTTTCAATAACAACCATAAGTGTGTATTCTATAAAGATCATGTCGTACGGTGGTGTATAGCAATTGTATGGATCATAATGATACTCAAAAAATTGTTGTCAAAAGTGGACTTAACATAATTAACTAACGCGAACGAATCAAGAGGTCTGTGAGCAGCTACCGCTAAGCTATTCGAAATGTTGCAAATGCTTTCGGAATATTCTTCTTTTGTATTTCTAGCAGATGTGCTTTAATTCGCTTCTTAAAAGAAAATGTAAGCTTAAATAATGTAACTTGAAATTTGAGCTAAATGTGTGCCACAAATTAAAGCACCTAATAAGATGTGCAAAACTTCTCACTTGTAATATTAGTAAAATTGTAATCATCCTCACCGCGTGGTTGAGGCTCGAGTTGGCGTCTTTCTCGAAGAACTCCTTATCAGCCATGAGGAGGAGGTCGCAGACGCGAGCTCGAGCAATGCCCGGCACACGCCTGCGCTCTTCAATGCGAAACGGGAATTGGACGCCGAACGGAGAGTCCATGTCTACCTATAAAAACATAATATCATCATTATAAACAATAGAGGTTCACTGTAGGACATCAGTCGCTCCTCTTTTTCATGGGATAATGACGACCGATTGGTGTAGTCGAGAATGACCCTGTCAGAGAAACCAACGGTTGCGGGTTCGAAACGCACGAGGAGTGTTTGTGTGATGAATACGAACATTTATTGTCGAGTAATGGATGTTTATATAAATATTTGTGTATATTTATCTATTGTCTAGTGTCAATAGCATAAGCTTTGCTTAGTTTGGGACTAGATGCGTGTCCGAAATATTTATTTAAAAAAAATAGTGGTACTCTGCTACTGAACGTAGATGGTGCCTTACGTGATTCTATTGCTAACTTGGGCATCAGACTAATTAAAGAAGAATTAAAGATGTGAAGTAGGAAAAAGGTTACAACCCCCCTCGGGAAATGTTTGTGTATGAATACGAACATTTATTGCTGAGACATGAATATTCATATAAATATTTAAGTATGTTTATCCCTTATCGTAACCATAGTATAAACTTTGCTTATTTTGGGACTTGACTATTGGTGTTAGTGTCCGAAATATTTATTTATTGATTTATCATTGATCAACCTAATCGATTGTTGGAAATCTAGAAAACCCCGGAGAGACTATGATATGATCCAAATATACCAACTAATCGTGTTAAAAGCTAAATATCTTCGAAACGGCTTAACCGATTGTAATGAAACATAGCTAATAACGTTTCACCTCGTTTAATCTTTAATTTAAAAAACCGCATTCAAATTGGACCACGCGTTACTGAGATACATGCGGGCAAAGATTGGTCACACATACAAAATAATACAACACCCGTCGTTTTTCGTTGGGGGGGGTTAAAAAATACCTAATTTTCGACGCCTGATTGGTGGTGTTGTGAGTATGATCATGCCTTAGATACCAACGGTAGCGAGTTCGAATCCCCATTCGAATAAATGTGTGTGATATTTTCTTGTCATAAATTTTTACGTGTATCCCCGTTATTCATAGCGGGCTTTTGGGATTAGAATTATGTACATTAACATGCTGTCACAGTCCGAATATTTATTTTATCAATGTCAGCTATACTGATAAGAATTAAATCCACAAGTCGGTAATTAGGTTTCGAGTGGGATCGAACATTCGTGACACTAAGAAATGGCCCTAAGGCCGTCTGCCGCGTTAAGCGGGACACGCGCGCGGGTTAGCTTTAGCGACCGATTGTAAGCCTTATGGACACTGCACAGGGTGAAGAGTAATTTGCACTCACCACACGCACTACGAATGTCGACGTAACTTGAAAATAGACTCGTGATAGTATGCAAAGAAAATTCAAAATCGAGTTACCCGCGTCCGTCTCGTACTCCAGCGCAGGATTCCATTCCACAGAGGAATCCCGCGCACGCTCTAAGCGATGCGTGTGAGTAGACCATAAATTGGCAACAACTGAGATTTACATAGTGCTATATTTTATCTCGACCCATTCGTCGGTCGATGCTGCGCGCGAGTTATGCGACGGCATTCGCTTGCAAGTTATGTGTTCCCGGTAAATATTTTATGCAAACCAGTCAACGGCATTAGGCACAGCACAGTAGACAATAAAATTTTGTGGAACAGGTGACTTTGGCCTTTCCATTAATCAGAAATAAAAAGAAATTCAAAATAAGATTATATTGCTGATGCCCGAGTGTTCTATGAAAGCGATCTCAATGGCCGCTCTATTGTTTTTTTAATTAAAACTCTAACCTTTTTAGACTGTCATTGATTTCTAAGCTATAGATTTAGTCTCTTTTCTTGGAATCCTTTTCGCGCTTTTATTAGTAGATAAAACAGCGCCATCTCTTAGAATCCTCGAGAACAAATAGGACTGTTGAGAATATATGGTCTAAACCAAAACTGCACACAACCAAAATTCTTTTTAATCTGTGCTCAAAACGTATGTTTTTTGGTCACTTTTCTGTGATGATGCATTTTTTACAACGTAAATCAGTATTTGATATGACAATTCGGGAACGAAGTCGGTGTATGACTGAGTTCCCATTGGTTCTAAACTCTCGTTTTAACACCAACGAAATGGTGCCATTTTGATTGTTTTAACGACCCGGTCCATACGCAGTAAAATATAAGTCTATGTAGACTGTTGATTTTTTAGACTGTTGAAATGCCAAACTTCACCTGATCACCTGTTCATGGTGACGGCGTGGGCGCTCCGGAGTCGGGATGTACTCCTTCTCAAATTCACCGAACGATCTCTCGGGGTCGTCTAGACCATACGGGTCCGCGTGCAGGGTACGGTTGGCTGTAAGTATACATAAATTGAACATTTAGAAAACCCCTGATTAAACAAATTATTATATCATCTAGACAGACTAAACCAACTCTGTTAGCAGTTAAATATCATCGAAACGGCTGAACCGATTTTGATAAAACATGGCTAAGAACCACCGCTAGAAAACATGATTCCAAATATAAAAAAACCGCATCCAAATCGGTTCACCCGTTTAAGAGCAACGGTGTCTCAGACATAGCGGTAAAATTTTTAACACCCACTTTTTTGCATCGGAGGTCAAAAATAATGTTTTATAAAGGGTTCTTTTTAATGCACAAGTAGTTAGTGCTTGACCTCAATAACAACTGATGCTAATTGAAGATAAAGCCGAAGGTGTAAACGCGCTCGCCCGGAAGCCCAACATATGAAGTTGGAATCGGCTGTTTTATCTATTTCAATATATCAAAATTGCTTCTTTATGGCAGACTTAGATAAAATGGTGGTTACCCCAAAATACTCTAAGTATGGAGCACCACCAAGCAAACCGAGTACTAAACATATATTATAATTAGAAAAAAAAACAGATAAATTAAATTAGTGGGTAGCACAGGTAGAGTCTGAAACAGATCAACCTTTACAGTCTGGCGTAACACAAAAATAAATTTTCTCAGGAATTATTGAACGCTCCTGAATATATTTTTTTTAGGTAAAAGACAATCATTGCGTTCAACAGTAAATTAATAATTCAACAGTAGTAATACATTAATATTTTCCTGAGAAAACATAATTTGTATTGTACAGGCTTGGATAGGTTTCACATTTCATGTGTGTACAGACACATAACCAAGCTTTCCGAAACAAAATTATTAACATTCTTATAATAATTCTAAATTATTTTTGTCACTTCTTTTATTGTCTTTCATAAAAAGTTATCACTACGGCTAACAGATTCACTCTCTGCGACTAGTGACCTCTTGCTCCCTCTTCCTGACTCCGTCCTATAGTGTCGTAAAATACCACTATAAGATATTGAGCATATCAGTCAGCATTGACCGGTGATAGGCAGCTGTGTCATTGGTGCGGAGTTTACATTACTTCATCAAACCTATAAACCCGACAGAATCTTTTGTATTTTGCGGACGCCATGATGATTTTTTTACCTTAAAATGTATACTATGACACTCAGGGGATCAAGACGAATCTAAAGACACCATGCAATACGTAATCGATATAGCCTTTTAAACTATTTAGGCTACAGAATGCGCAAAAGGAACGGACGTACATACACACGAAAAACATTACCCTTCATCCTTAGGCAATCGGGTAAAAATACCTACTGCTCAATTCGCAAGGCTGACTTCCTGGAGAAGAACGAGCAAGAAACTAAACACAAGGATAGTTGAAGTGTGGAGAAAGGAAACAGGTTTTAAAGAAATGTACGCCTAGATATAGAAATAAATTAATATGCTCGTGCATGCTAATGTTGTTTTGCGCCAGCCCTAACAGCTCTTACCTAAATGCAGTACACCATAGAACTGATGATCTTCACCAATATACCCTTCAGCGGAGCCCGAGGCAGGGTCTTCGACGGGGAACCCATAGGCCATGGTCACGTCCGCGAGGGGGAACGCCTGGATCGCGTTGGCGCTCTCCTGAGCTTCCGGGTCCAGGAGGAGGGCAGCGCGGTGTGTTGTGAGGGGGGAGGAGCCTGAAGGAAGAATTCCAATTGATAAAACGTAGGTTTGTTAGAAGTCTCGTTACTTTTAGCGGAAGCTGACACTTTTACCCAATGATAGTTTAATGATCGATTGGTCTAGATGTAAGAGTGGATGTGACCACTACCTTAGATACCACCGGCTGCAGGTTGGTATCCCGGTGTAGGTAATATTTGTGTAACGAATTGTACGCTTAACTGTTACAGAAATATGCCTTGCATAGAAAGTGTACAAAGGCGAGCTTAACTCCGATAGAGATTTCTACCAGCAAACCTTAGAGATACATAGTATTTATTAGATTGGGTAGAAAATAGTGTAAGTTGTAATTTTTCTTTCTTTGTGTCATTTTGGTGGTGTTGTTATACTTATTATAACAATATTTATTTTATATAATGCTAAGTATAAGTATTTATACTGTGTATATTTATTTCTGTATCCAATAAAATGATTCTAATCATGTAAGTAATACGTTAAACTGCATAAGTATTAACAAAATTTTCCTGCAGAAATTCAGAGGCATTCACAAAGTTCGATAGGACCGGATGTGCATTTTTGAACTTAATTATACTTCGGAAAATGCAAATCCTGAATTGCTTACCTATTTCCTTCAACTTCAAACAAAGCATAAATGATTCCTTTCCAAATTTCGCCTGCACGACTTTATAACCATACGCACTGCAGATCATTTCGCCTTTCGCCGCTTGGAGACCATCGGGGTCCAACTTCGCACCTCGCACCAAGAGGCGGAAGTGTAGCAGACAGATCCATAAGTGTACTGTATTCATCGCTCAATTCTGATCCTCGCTGATGCGCCACTCAGCGATGCCATCGTCCTAATCTGTGACGAGGTTTCGCTTCGCACACTGTCACGTTTGATGGTTGGTTTGAGCATCTTGTCTGTCAGTATGCTTTTTATAGGTTTATTCAAGAAAAGAGTTCGTTTATAAACACTTAATTTATGGTTACAGCCAAACGATCACCCAGGTGATCGTATCGTCGTATTATCGTCGTATTATCAAAAAATCCCCAGGGATTTTTTGATAATTCTTAGTTTGTCATCCTCTGAAGTTAAATTTTAATTTAACTACTTTTCTGTAAATGGGTTCCCTTCTTACAAGGTTTCAGTTTGCAATGTTCGAAGCAGTTTTTCAACCACATACGATAACTGATTGAGCTGTAATTTGGCATATATGAGTTATGGTTATAAGACAATGCGATATTATGGTACCATCGAGCTGATTTGATGATGGAGCCGGGATGTACGTACTGGGACTCCATGATGGCAAATAGAAGATTAAGTTAATTAAGATGTAGTAATGTTAATAGCATTGTAATGTTCCAGTTGTCAGAGATAAGATAGCCAGTTCCCCAAATACTTGGGTTTCCGGGTCAGTACGCTTCCACCTTCGGCCTCATCTTCACTTAACATCAGGTGTGATGGAGCTCAAGTGCTAACCCGAAAAAAGAAAGAAAGAAAGAAAGAAAGAAAACATTTTATTCAGCTTACAATGGGCATGTATGTCAAATAGTTCAGGATAAATTCACATGTAACAGAAACACTAGTGTAGGTTTATTAGAATTAGAATTATTTTATTTTCTCAAAACATGGTATACAATGATGACAAGGGAAAAAGATGAACACAATTACAATGGCATGCAAATATTTGTTTAGGTAAGTTGTAAGTCGATTCTGTGGTACGACGTGCCATGAGACTCATAGGTGATAGTTCGATGACTGCTAAATTGCAGAGCCTTGAACACCGTCGCAAAGTCGCCTGTCTCTCAGTTTTTTACCCACCCTTCCATCTTCGGACCACTAGGCGTGGGGAGGGATTGCACCCGTATATAGTTAATATACCGAACATTCGCACTAAGAAGTTCGATTCTTCATTCATCATTCGAACAGCCAAGGCATGGAACTCCCTTCCGGCGTCAGTCTTTCCGGAATCCTACAACCTTGGGATCTTCAAGAGCAGAGTGAATAGGCATTTACTGGGATCGCGTGCTTCATCTTCGACCACATCGTCACTTTCCATCAGGTGAGATTGTGGTCAAACGCGAATCCAGACAATCATAAAAAAAAGTACTTATAATTAGGTTCAACAAGCATCTACTTTAATTCTAAATATTCTTTTACACTACAAAATATATTGTCACGAAGCCAGTTACATAACTTTGCCCTAAATAATTGTATATTTAACAACTTTATATCAGTTGGTAAATTATTGTAAATTCTGACACACATAGTTAAAAAGCTCTCGTCATATTGCATTGTTCTAGGAACTTCTCTAAATACAAGTTTACTGGAGTCCCTTCGGTTCCCTTAGTACCAACCTACATATTTTATTATATACACATACTTATCCATGTAGGGTAGAGATTCAGTGGTCGAACGTTGGGTCATGCTCGATAAAGTATATGACTATCCGGCCTTCTACACCGATATTTAGTGGCGAGCAGACATAATTTCCAAAGCCATTAGGAAATCTTGCTAGGATTACTATTACCATTATTCACTCATTGCGTTGTGGTGCTGTCCGTGGTCTATCAAAACTGTCGGGCTATACTATCCCCTTCCACATAGGTTAAGCTTTAAAGCCATTTTATTTCAATTAGCTACACTCCCATTTGCCGAGGAGGGTTGGAAACTATATACCACTTCACACCTTTAACTTTTCTTTAATTTGTCTGGTGCCCAAATTAGCAATAGAGTCATATAGGGCACCATTTATCAAATAAACAAAGAAACAAAATATTCATTATTGTACAACAATAAGAAACATAACAACGGTGATAATAAATAAGAAAAAAAGGATAGTACAATTTGGCGGCCTTATCACTAAAAGCGATCTCTTCCAGGCAACCTTTGGGTTAGGAAGCATTACCCGCATGATATGTAGGTTGCGTGCGCTACAAAACTAATTTATTTTCAGTATTACCTTCAGTAGGCGCAGTGCAGAGTACCACTATTTTATTTATATAAATATTACGGACTTCAACCAATCATATAGTCCCAAACTAAGCAAAGCTTGTGCTATGGATACTAGATAACGGATAAACATACATAAATATTTATATAAACGTACATGACTCGAGAATAAGTGTTCATATTCATGAAACATTCACCCCTCGCGGGAGTCGAACCCGCAACCGTTGGTTTCGCTTACAGGGTCACTATCCACTACACCTACACTACACTACACACAAATATTTATTACTAGTATTATTCCATAATTCATCTCGAATTCTCGAATTCGAAATTCGATTATGACACACAAACAAACTTTTAAGGCCCTTTTATCTCAGAAGCTTCAGCTAGGATACTATTAAATAAAATTACAGGATATTGGAGTAGGGGCAAGAGTACATACCTACTATGGAGTCGTTGTTCGATGATGTCATATGCCATGATGATAAAAAAGATTTTACTATGCCTAACTTTACACGACCTAATGGTATTAGGTACATGTGGTCTTCTGAAACATACTTAATTATTTAGGTCCTTACCTATGAAATTGGAGTTCTTTTTCTTCGTTAATCATATGTACCAAATCCTGCGATTTTCAAAGCTATAACCAAATTTGTTTTTTATTTGAAAAATGGAACACACATGAAATATTTTTTAATTTCTGGACCAAATCACATAATAAAAAAAAATTGAACAGAGCTCTTTTCATGTGCTTCCCATAATCATTTCTTAGATTCGCTGAAACTTAGCTAAATTTGGATTTGCCGTTCCCAAAAAACTTGAAAGATGTTTCTATAGTAAAAGTTAGTATTTGTACAAAGAGATAGATAAATCATTTATTTGTATCTCCAGTCACACACATACCATAAGTTCCAAAGCAATTGGATACTTTGGCACCCTCTCACATCCCCAAAATCTCTCCGAGAGCCAGAGCTGCGGCAGAGGAAGCACAGCTGCTCAAGCGCCGCAAGTACTCATCCCTATTGGGTAGCCATGAGTTTGTGGCGCTTGCAGTAGAAACTATGGGACCGTGGTCTTCTGACACCAGGAATTTCGTCCACGGTCTCTCGACCAGTTTGGTGCTGGCCTCGTGCGATTTACGGGCTGGCGCATACCTCGCTCAACGTCTCAGTCTGGCTGTTCAGAGAGGTAATGCAGCCAGTGTGTTAGGGTCCATACCGCAATCGGGAGCTCTGGATGACGTCTTTGCCTTATAATTTTAATTCAGTTTTTTATTTTTTATGCCTATGTAAATAATTATAATGTTTTCTTGGTGTCCAATAAATTGGATAAACATATTTTATAACAATTCATAAAAGTAACATCAGGATACAGTCTAGTGTATCCTGATGATAGCTGTAGCACACACATACTCTAGCATATGCTGTGCTACAGCCGTACAAATGGGTCATAGCTCAGTGCGTATAATTGCTCAGAGAGCAAAACACTGATGTTCAGCTATTACCAACAAATAGCGACATTATGGTACTCTAGAATCTCATCGTGCCCCCATAATGTCCCTGTCCATAACATAGAGAAGCCATTGATACATCAGCTATTAAATCTATTCAATTAGAATTTAACAAGTTTGTTCATTTTCTTCCCTTGTCTACGAATTCTTGAGATCAACGACAGTTTCTTGGGAGTTTTTCTTTGTTACTTATTTTTCAGAACGCAGTACGCAAGACTGTAGGCTTACGTACGTATATAAGCAGGAAGTAAAGCAGAGTTCACTCGAATATAGATCGCAGCCGCGGGCGGGCGCTGCCGTGACCGGTACGGTTTCGATTTGTGATATAAAAAAAAAAACTTTGTTTATAATTTTTAACAAAGCCAGCGTTGAATTTCATTTGTATAGTTTGATAAATTAAAATAGTTAACATGTTAAAATATACAGTGAAAAAATATTGTGCCGAAGGGAGCAAAACTAATCAGATTCTGATAGCTGTGTTAAGTGAGTCATTCAATTAATACGACTTCTAATTTTTAGCAAGGATTAAATGTTCTTGATTCTCTCTTCAAGTCTCTAGTATCTTCTATTGTTCTGAGAATAGTTCTTACAAAGTAAAAGTACATTTAGAATAAACCAAAATTATTAACACTTTTGACCATTTTTATTTTGAAATTAGAGGTATATAATTTTGATAAAACCGAATCAGTAAACAAATCACCATTCTTTTTGATAGTAGGTATTAAATAATTAACATCATCTTGGGCATCCATTAACCCCCTAACTGTTGGATATAGGTGTCATACTCTTATCATTTTTTGAAACTTGTCGTCCAGTGTATACTATAAATCTTGAAAGACTACGACAGAAATATGGTCTTCATCGCCTGACACATATATTATTGATTACAAATATTTTGTTAAAATGAACACTATTTTCTAATTTGAAACGATTGAATAGGATCTTTACATTGTGAAACAATGACTAATCGAATCGGGCGTTATTGTGCGAAAATCCATAGCTATGTTATTTTATACCTTTTATAATTGTAAATTGCAATAAGACTTTAATTCGGCTACTCATACCAAATGCAACATTTTATTATTGGCCCCATTTTTACACTACATTTTACATGATACTAGCTTTCCGCCGGAGACTTCGTCCGCGTGGAAGATTTTATCAAAATCGGTTCAGCAAAAAAATGTGCCAATATGTAAATCCAAGTCCTAATCTGTCTACCCACCAAATTTTGTCCTAATCCGTCCAGCCGTAGGCGTGACGAGGTAACAAACATACATACAGACATACACACAATCTTTTGCGTTTATAATATTAGTTGGGATTTGAATGTGAAGTGAATGAAAATGGCAGCTGTAAGCATAGGTACAATCAGTTCAATTGCGTGATTCACCTTCTATCGGCAAAATGTGTTGCTTTTACAAGAAAAATATTGTAGGGATTACAATACTGATGATATCTGTTATGAAACAAGGCGCGGGCGAAATACGAAATTACCTTTATCATCTTGCAGTTGGATTTTTACTACTTTTTTATGGACAAAAGAGAAATTAAGGCCGAAGGTAGAAACGAGTTCATTTGGAACCCCCTGCTTATTTTTAACCGACTTAAAAGGAGGAGGTTCTCAATTCGGCCGTTTGTATGTTTTTTTTTTGTAGGACTAATATTACCGATAATGGAGCATTAAAGAAACTATTTGGTCGATTGTTACATGTTGTAGTTTACGTAGTACTAACTAAATATATTAATATATTTATTGTACACACAACCGTTACATAACATATATAACGTCTCGACCATTATCCCAAATGGGGTGGGCAATAATATCCCAAACATAGTTTGTTTGTTTGTAAACACTTTATTGTGCAAAAAGGCGATACAGATACAGAATATGAATACAATTGTAACCGCCTCCGTGGCTTAATGTAAACAACATTGGGTTTACGATTCGGAGGTTGCGGGTTCGATGCCCAGCGGTGTACATATTTAGTACTCGGTTTGGTTGGTGGTAGGGCATTTTAAATGTCCGTCTGGCTAGCTACCATCATCTTATCTAAATCTGCCGCCAAACAGCAATGTTAATAGCATTGTTGTGTTCCGGTTGTCACATAGCCAGTAGGTACCCCAAATAAGATGGGGTTTCCGGGTCAGTACGCTACCTCTATCGGCCTTATCTTCACTTAACATCAGGTGTGATTGAGGTTAAGTGCTAACCAGCTGTGCTTAAAAAAAAAGTACTTAAACTATGAAAGAGTTGTCTACCAGCAAAACTTTATAGATACAGACTGCATGATTTGGCAGTAAATAGTGTAGTTAGTTTTTCAATGGTGTCGATTCGGACAGTACACCAACTAAACTAAACTAAAACCAGTTTTAAAGTAGTACTGTCTCTTTCTACCTGGAACAGTACGATGCAACGGCACCTCTCCAAAACTGGTTTTAGTTTAGTAATCAACACCATTGAACGTTGAAAATTTTTCAGTTCAATCAAATTGAATAAAACGAAATGCGTACTTAAATTGTACAATGTACAAGTTCACACGAACGGCTTGAAAATAATTGTAATAATATTTACTCAACTAGACTATAGTGGAAAGCAATTTTTTAATAATATTATGAGTTACACATTAGCGTAGGAATTTTTTTTATGTACCGACTTTCCGTCTACAGAAATATTTCTGTCTGCTACAATTCATTATGTCTGTTATAAATTGTAAGTAAATAAAATTATTATTATTAAGAGCCCCACTGTCCCACTACTGGGCAAAGGCGTCCCTCATAGATAAAATAGGGAATTATAACTATAGTGTAACTAATTTTAGTCCCAAATAAAAAAAAATCCCAAGTGCCTGGTTGGTGCAATCGTACCCAAGAGGCTGACCAACGAAACTAAGGCTCGTATTAATAAACAGTTCTCAAGATTAACAT
The DNA here is from genome assembly GCA_949316235.1 of Oegoconia quadripuncta. Classification (NCBI taxonomy): domain Eukaryota; kingdom Metazoa; phylum Arthropoda; class Insecta; order Lepidoptera; family Autostichidae; genus Oegoconia; species Oegoconia quadripuncta. The sequence goes on along the minus strand of OX438741.1, from coordinate 8,143,452 downwards.
GGCCTCAAGTTGACGCTTGAGAATCTGATGAATATTAAAACAGCATCAGAAAAAATGGTCTTGAGACTGAGACGCGATCTAAATCTCAAGAACTATTTATTAATACGGGCCCTAATTTTCTGTCCAAATTATTGGCCAGCCCTCCGCTCGTCGAATCCGAGGAAAAATCTTTTATGATTATAGTTATCTTAGGCAACTTGGATGAAAGAGAAGCGGGATATTTATAAATATCTTCATCTTGGGCGACATTGTCACTTTCCATCAGGTGAGATTGTGGTCAACCGCCTATCCAGTTAATCATAAAAAAACGCTTAAAAAATAGTGTAACGCATAATAAATTACTCTATATTTCGTTCTCAGATTCTTCTTGTTTCCGGTTGCCGGTCGTGATAAGTCGTGACGACCTGTTTGGTGTAGTGGTAGAAACTGACTGCTTTACCAAGAGGTCGCGGGTTCGAATCCCGCTAGAGGCATATGTTTGTATGATGAATAAATAAATGATTTGAGTTTGAGTTTGAGTTTGAATACATACATGTGTTCCCGAGTTATGAATGTTTTTCATTTATATTATATGTATTTATTTACAAAAACAAAATGTATTTGTGTAGTTTATCAACCATCTAGTATCCATACCACAAGCCTAGATGCTTACTGTGGACCTAGATGGCGCTGTGTGTAGGTATGTGTAAAGATATTTTATTTATTTATTTATAATTATCGCATAAAGAAAATCGCAGATACAAGTATCTTTGTCTCTTATCAACTTTTAAGCAAGTCGGATAGAGAAGTAGGTACGCTGATAAATTATCACCAGTGAGCTCCCTTGTACCTAAGTTATTTCCTGATGATATCCACGATCCGATTTTATAAAATTTTAAGCCGAAACGAAAGACGAAAAGCTATACACATTTACCCGATTCCTAGTCCAACTAGGTACTATAGTTTCGTCATGTTTGTCTGTCTGTAGGTTTTATTCACAAAGTATAATCTTAAAAATAATCACAGCGAGCTTCTTGCATTGAAGAACAAAATGCTTTACATTTTCTAAAATTGTTTACATAATGTGAATACAAGATATAAAAATAAACTTGCAGTGCATGCCAGTCACTTACACTAAGTCATCAAGGGACAATGTATACACTTTTATAATGTACCATATTCAAAATTTGCCTTTAAATAAATTTAATACCACCATTAAACGGAAACAATACGCAAAATGCTATTATAAAATTTCTGACTATCTAAATGATAAGAATGCATGGACATGTATGTATCGCTCGGCGATATTCAGTTATTATTTTCTTTTTTCTTTGTCGAATCATAAATTGTAAACATATTTATTTAAAAAGAGTACCTAACCCTCGAGTTTCTTGCTCGTTCTTCTCTCGGGAAACTGCCTTGTGAATGAGCGATAATTGTATGTTATGACGTTTTCAAATGCTATTTTTATAACTTACGAAAAATATATTTTAATTGAGTTAATAATACCTAGTTGGTTGAGTCGTAACAGATTTTCAGGGAATTTTGAAGTATAAAGGAGGTATTGATTGATTTTTCCAGAAAACAGAAACAGCTTTTAATTAAAAATATTTTACATTTCATAACTAAATACCTATACCTAAAGAAAGTTACCGACGTGTTAGAAAATATTTTTAGTATCACTGATAGCTATTCTATCCATGTGCAAAAAACTAGGAGCTTTAAGATTCGTCATCATGATCATTGGAACGTAAATATCCTACTGCAGCGATATAGGCCTTCCCTCGTACAATGAGGGAGTGTGGGCCATAGTCCACCACGCTGGCCAAATGCGGGTTGGGGACTTCACATGCCTTATAGAATTTTTATTTCCGAGGCATGCAGGTTTCTTCACGATGTTTTCCTTCACCGTTTAAGAGCAGTCTGATAAATAATTAAATTACATTTAAACACTCATTGGTACATTGACTGCTTGGGATTCGAACCCGGACCTCCTAAATTGAGAGACCGCGTCTTAACCGCTGAGCCACCGACGCTGGAACTTTAAGATTATGAAGTTAAAATCGTTCGCTAAATCAATTGTTCCCTACCTTAGCTCGTCACTCATCGCATTTTTAAGAGGGAGATACTAAAAATCAGTGTATCTCTTTCTGCTTCGTACTACCTCGTTATGGTGTCCCCCCAAATTCCGTCGCTAGGCCGTCGCTCCGCGGTTTGCCTACATGAAAGGACTCATGTACCAACAAATTCGCGACAGGTTCCACGTTCGTATTAATAGAAAATTATGCGTACAATTTTTCCATCGTCTTCTAGTTGAATGTGAATCATTCATTAATTATTTTTCACGTCGTCGTGAATCAATCAATTAATCGTAAAGCTTCACACTTGATTAACATCCATCTGTTTCAGTAGACATTATATTTTCCTTTTTGTATAATTGTTGCAGTTTTCGGTGTGCGCAGATCTTTATGTTTATGTATGCTATGTAATATTACGATTATCAGCTGACACTGTCAGGAACGTGTCACGGTGTCACGAGCAGTACCTAGCTACGGAACCCGTGGCCGCATTTTGCAGTTAATTTTATTTTTCACCCCCAGTGTGTCTGAGCGAAGCAAACTGCCGGGGACGGTGACAGTGTTGCCCCCTTTATAAGGCTCGCAAAATGAAATAGAGTTGCGTTCTAAGAACTCTGATTCCACTTTTAAAGTTCTGGTAACTTATTAGTAATCTGTGGTTCTGGTACTTCACTTTAAATAATTATCCTATATTTATCACCGGGCAGACAGAAGTTCAAATTGCATCTTTGCCCTAAAGAGTTCTCGTTTTGTTCGACGAATCTCAAAAAAAATACAATAGAAAGAATATTACTTCAATGCTTTTTACCTGGTTTCCTTGGATGGGATGGCGCGTGCCATGAAAATTCTCTGAACTACGTACCTCTATATGTCGCGTTACTTTAGACAATACAAGGAACTGAAAACAATGCAGGGCACCTCAACCATTAGGTTTCTGGGTAAACCAGCAACAGTGTGCTATTGTGGATCCAGTTGTCGCAAACATCTGGTTTAGGCTAAGTTGAAAGCACAATGAACTCTAATGAGACTGTTTAAAACTGAGTCAATCTAATATGACATAACAATGTCTAGTCACTACAAACCGGTTTTGCTTGTTCAGGTTCTCTGTCAAGGCAGCAGCCCGGTACGCACTGCATGGCAATCAATCAATCAAATACTCTTTATTGCACAATTAGCAAAAGCTACATGAAGACTACAGTGTACATCATTAATCGCACAAAACGGCCTTATCGCTAACAACGATCTCTTCCACGCAAAGCTTAGGGTAAAGATACAAGCTACCAGTAGATAAGGTTTGCACTAATAGTAGCAATACGGGTGTATTTTATAGTTGGTAATTATTATATAACGTAAATATAAAAATACATAAATTAAGCCTACAAACTATAACTAGGTAATTTAACTGCACTTAAAACATATAATATCTATATTATTGACTACATAACACACACAAATATATATACAGTATATTAAATATATAAATATATAATATTAAATACATAAAATTAATAAATACATGCCATTTGTTTGCTCAGAAATAACTTAGAAATCATATTGACAACCACGGAGAAGATAAGAGGACTTTCAATTTTTTTTTTTTTTATTGATCGAAGTGCGCCTTGACTTGCGCTTTGAAGACGGCAATCATAAACTGACACCGGTATTAATGATGTCTGAAAGAGACAAATTAGCCATAGGACGTCCGCTGCTGAATATAGGCCTCCCCCATAGATATCCATAGCGACCGGCAAGCGCGGTGTAGGACTTTCACTCATAAGGTGGACGGAGGACGTGATGAAGGTCGCGGGAAGTCGCTGGATGCAAGACAATTTATTTTGGATTTTCTTTATGCGATAATTATAAATAACTTTACACATACACACATCGCCATCTAGTTCCACACTAAGCAAATATTGTATTATGGATACCAGATAGTTGATAAAGTATACACAAATATATCTTTTTTTGTAAATAAATACATATTTAAATGAAAAACATAACTCGGGAACATGTATGTATTCATCATACAAACATATGCCCCTAGCGGGTTTCGAACCCTCAACCTTTGGTATAGCAGTCAGAGTTTCTAACCACTGCACCAAACAAGTCGTCAACATTCCATTGGCATCCTTCGGAACTGAACCGCTTATTGCTTGCGAACAGAGACTGGACATACATAAACATATAACGCCAACAAACACATAATACGTTTTTCGTCGGGGGTTAGAAACAGTGCATAACACTACACAACTCCACTTCAAATACCAGGCCCCTATTTCACCAAGTTGACAGGTGCGACAATTGTCAAAAAAATATAACCGCACCGATTTCATTTATTAAGTATTCGACACTGGTTTTACTAATTCGAAATTTTTCCTTAAACGCTAATTCAGTAATGTCAAAGGAGAAATTTATTCGTTCTCTATATATTCTCCTATATGCGAACTCATCTAAATCACTATCACTGTCACACTGCTGCTTTCACGGAGAGCCATTTTGTAATTAACAACGAAAACACTACAATTGTCACGCTAGCCTGACACAGCCTCGATCTCATGTCAACAATTACCGACAAATCTACAAATATGTCGAGTTCAAAAAATGATTCTTGTTTCACAACATAATTGTCATTTGATTGAGATAAGGACAATTGTCACAAAATGCCTGTCATGTTTATAAGATTTTCTATACGAAATAATTTACAAAATTGTCATTTGTCACCTGTGCGTTGACAATTGTCAGCGACATATGTCGAATTGTCAGCCGACATATGTCGCTGACAATTGTCAACTTGGTGAAATAGGGCCCAGGTCTTATGTTTCGTGATTTCCTTCTCGTTTGTATCTTTCCTTAAGTGTTTCTTCCTCAATCACCATATCTCTGCTGTAATACACTATGTCCATAGCTGGGGGGCCTGGTCACCTGTAATTCTGGTTCTTCCTTTTCAGGCACCAGTCTTCCCACAAATGTGTCCTATGTATTACCTAGTACCAAAATCACTCTGTAAAGCGTCATTTGTGGTGAGAAAATAAACAACATTATTTCTTTATTGTTACTGTATTGTTCTATATTTTAAGTATCTTAATAAAAATTTAATAAAAAACTTTAAATTCGTTTTTCCTTACGAGGGTTTGCTGGAAGAAATCTCTTACAGAGATAAGCTCGCCTTTTGTGTATTGTAATTTCTGTCCTATGTTTGTTCAATGTATATTTGTATACTTATATATGCAATAAAGTGTTAATTTAATTTAATTTAATTTGTTAATATCCTCTACGCAGTTATTGCAGAAGCAATGCGTATTCTTCAGTCTTTGGAAATTCTTCTACAAAATGATTCTGTTTTCTGACGATTTCGCACCTTTGCCTATAGTACCTACTACGTTGGTTGGTATTCGTGCGTAATACGACATGGTCACACATTAGTAATTTTAAAGAAATAAGGTTTATTTATAGGTAACAATCACTTCATTAGTTTTGTGAATGGTTGCGTCATCATTACGTAGATGTGATGTGAAAGAACATCTGTTCTTGTTACCCGACTGAGTACCCATGTGTACACAAAAGTTCAGTAAGTAACTTAGTATATCTAACAGGTTAAGAAAGCATATTATAAAATATCAAATTATAATAATTCATGAACATAACCAGCCCGTTCCGCATAACCAGGCTATTTCACAATTAATAATGAAATATTATAATATAAAATAATAGTTAATTAATAATTTTGTAATATAAAAACCTTTTTTTTAAAGCAATCTCTCGAGTTACTTGCTTGTTCTTCTCAGGGGAAAATTGCCTTTTGAACAAGCAGTAGCTTTAAAAATGTAAAATCTGACTATTTTAAGTGTACCCTGTATACCTACAAAATAAAGCATTGTTGATTTTGATTTTGGTATACAATCTAACAGACAAACCTCTACAGGTCAGCATAAAACAAATAAAATTTTCCCAGGAAATCATAAAAGCTTTTGGATAGACAAGGGGGAATCTTTGAAGCATGGGAAGATCAATCCATTCCTTTCCTATATAATGGGGCGGGACACCGGGACACAAAGCTGCAATCGGGACATGTCCCAGTGTACCGAGACGTAGGGTAACTCTAAACTAATATAAAATGCAGTCTTGATACAGAAGATATGTTTCTTCAATTAAGACAAATTGACCCTTGATAGTCAATGACGCACTTCCATTAACCAGCACATATTGAACTCGAGTCCCCTTCAGAGGGTTTCCGCAATGAAACCGCTGAAGAAGTATGATACCTAAGACCAGTTGACTGATCAGGCCGGTCAAAGAGACAAGCGTGTGATTAAACAACACGTGCAGTTTGCTATTGACCTTGTAACAAAGTTATCTATTAATAAAACATTGAAGGAAATCACCGTGAGAATTGCATAATTTGTGTGAGTTGGATTGTGAAAGGAGGCATAGAAATGGAAAATAGACAAACCTGTAGAAGTTTTGTTTGACGATAGTTTGTTAATCAAAATTTCTCATCCTTCATATTACCCCTGAAAGTTCAATATATTCGAAGCGGCTTATCCGATTTCAATCAAACATGGCTAAAAACGTATATTAGTTAATCTTAAGTGAAAAAAATTGAAAATTTAGAAAACTCTCGATGGACTGTGACGTCACCAAAAAGTCAAATATCGAAACGGTTTAACAAATTTTCATCAAACATGACTAAGAATCTGGACAGGTTTACGTCTTTCGTTTCAAATCGAATCACGCATCACTAAGATATGTGTGGACAAAGACTTGATACACACCGCCTCGTGGTTGAGTGGTCGGGCATTTTAAATGTTCGCCTGGCTACCTACCACCATCTTATCTAAGTCTGCCGCCAAACAGCAATGTTAATAGCATTGATGTGCTCCGGTTGTCCGGGTCAGTACGCTTCCACCTTCGGCCTCATCTTCACGAGATAACCCCTTGTGCATTAAAAAAACTCAAGGACACGCAAAGCCGTCAACACGTAAGACGTTATTCGTCGGTTAAAAAGTCATGCACACCATAGGTACCTCGGGAGTCGTCTTTGTCTGATAGTGAACTTAAGATGATAATGATGTTAACTTGTTCCAGTGGTGATGCCAGTCTTCTCCTATGGCACAGCAGTGGGTTGGATGTCCCCCATGGGACCCCGGCTAATGTCTGAGGACTCCCCAGCTGCCACACCAGTCCAGGCACATGTGATATCATGGATGGCTTCGGTGGCGTACCTTGTGGGCACACCAGCTGTTTTCCTCTTCGGATACATAGTGGACAACTTCGGCAGGAAGAAGGCTCTGCTGTTCACTTCGTTCAGTATGGCTGTATGTATTTTGTACGTTTGCTATACAGAGGGTTAGGCAGATATTGGAATAACTGTCGTCGCGAATAAAGGACGTCTGTCAAAAATTCATATGACCAGACGACGGACATAAGTCCGCCGGATGTTTTTGCGATATTACATAGAATCATAGGTAAAGCAGTATCTTTGGATGAGAAATGACAATTCCAGCAACACGTGACGTCAGAATGCTCACTTAAAATATTGAATAACTCTTACTACAGTGGCATTAATTTGGCAGTGGCGTGCAGTGTTCTGTCCCAAGGAAGGCAGGATGATAACATTTTCCATTTGGTAATTGAGAAAAAATACAACAGCAATCGTCGCAAATGTTTCGAATATTTCTATTCACATCAGTATGAATCACTTGTCTTGACAATTTGTCAGGGTAGGCGCTGCCTTCCTGAATGTGTGGAGGGCACGCCACTGCTATTTGGTACTATTTTTTTAACTTATTAAAATAGCTGATTCTAGTTTGTGTATTCTAGCATCACGTAGGGCTTGTGAAGGCACAGTGGTAATATAATATTGTGATTAAAGCGAAGCTGTAAATAGAATTGCGGTTAACCAGGGGGTCTCTCTGACGAAAATAGCTTCGGACGGCCGTAACTTCGGACTTTTTTTGTTGCAGTTTGCTGTGTCAATTATAAATCAATCGTCATAATTACATTTATTTACAAGACAAGTTAGTACGGGACGCAAGGAAAGTTTGAAGTTATGCAAATAACGGATTCTTAGCGGAAGAAAAAGTCGGAAGTTACGGCCGTCCGAAGCGATTTTCTTTAGAGAGTAGACCGCCAGAATCGAAAGAGTTAGAGTGGACTGGATATATCATCTCAAACAGACTCGAAACCCTGTTTCAAGTCTCGCCCTCCTTCCCCATAGGGATGGCCCTAGTGCCATGTTGCATTTCATTGGCTACACTCGCATTTGCCAAGGGGGGAAGTGGGAAACCTTTTTCTTACTTACACACCCTATTTCTTTCTTTAAGTAGCTTGGGGTCCAAGGTAGCAATAGAGTCACGTAGGGCACCGTCTACCTTCAGTAGGCGCCGTGTCGAGTACCACTGTCGATCCTAGCTTATAGGAGTTACAGTGGGAGGAGTGTTTTGGAGGATTGTTTCAACTGTGTGTAAAGAGTTAACTAATAACCCACAATTCTTTCCAGTTATGCTGGGGCCTAAAACTATATTCTACTGAAACGTGGGCCCTGATAACCGCGCGAGCAATCGTGGGTCTCGGAGTGAGCGGTTCTTACGTGGTAACACCGCTCTACATCAAGGAGACCAGCGAGGACTCCATCAGGGGCACCCTGGGCAGCCTGGTGATTCTCTCACAGAACCTTGGGAACCTGTTAGTGTATATAATGGGAGAGTATCTGAGCTACCAAGCGACGCTGTGGATTTGTCTGTCGGTGCCTCTCATACATCTGCTGGTGTTCACAACGATGCCGGAGACACCGTCTTATTTGTTGAAGTGTGGAAAAGTCGAGGTGAGTAATTTTATATATAACACAATATTATAAATGTGAAAGAAGGATGTATGTTTCTTGCTCAATCACGGCGATGAACGGATTTGCATGAAATTTGGTATATACCCTAGATTAAGACAACACAGAAGACACAGGATATTTTTTATCTACTGCTTGTTTCAAAAGGCAATTTTCCCCTGAGAAGAATAAGCAAGAAACTCGAGAGGTTGCTCTTTAAAAAAAAAGGTTTTTATATTACAAAATTATTAATTATTATTTTATAATCAATTAAAATCAATATTATAATATTTCATTATTAATTGTGAAATAGCCTGGTTGTGCGAACGGGCTGTTTATGTCCATGAATGTTTATCATCTAAATAATCTGATATTTTATAAAATGCTTTCTTAATAAGTTTCTGTTTTATAGTATCTTTAAAGTGAGCAGTTCCCGCGGGATAAACTTATTTCCCGATAAAGTTATTCCACGCAGGGAAAGTCGCGGGCGGTTAGCTAGTGTATATAAATTTTAGGCTATGACCCAATAATGTTATTGTCGGGATTACTAAACGGAGGTAGCGGGTTTGATTTCATTCATGATTACTATTGGCCGTAGAATTACAGATAGATAATGTAGTTTATTAGAGTGTGTTCGTGTGTTCTGATTCGTTTAAATTAAATAGATATCGTATTTAATCTTGCAAATGAAGAGCTCAGGTTTGACATGCCTGACTTAAAGTTTAATATTTTACTTGCTTTTGTCATTATTTAACTCTTTCCAAACATTATCTACAAATGTAGTAACTAGAGATTTTTTTATGCCCAACGTGTTGGCACTGACCTCAATCTCACCTGGTGTTATGTGAATATGAGGCCGAAGGTGGAAGCTTACTGACCCGGAAACCCAAGTATTTGAGGAACTGGCTATCTCTGACAACCGGAACACATATAGCAAGGTTAATAAACGTTACTGATTGGCGGCAGACTTATATAAGGTGGTGGTAGCTAGCCAGGCGGACTTTAAAAACGCCCTATCACCAACCGAAATTAGCTATACTTTTCCGCTATGAGCGTATAACTTGAACTGATCTTTCTTTTTAAATTTGTGGAAGCTTGTAATTGACATCATTATCTATTTATTGTTAGCAAATAACATTATAGTGAACAACAATTTCTGATACGTTATGCATTCTTCTATCAGTGAATGCACGAGATAAAAACTGAAAAACAGCTATTTTTTATTTATTTATTTCAGAGACAAACAGTTGCTTACATAAATTATTACATAAAGTAGCTCGTGTACTTCTGAAACAATATTAAAAATCTATAGTCTCCAATATTACATAATTTCGGACAACCAGGCGCGGGGGGGGTCTCCATCCATATGTTGTCAACATACCGAACATCCGCACTAAGCGCTTTGCTTCATCATTTATAATGCGGACTGCTAAGGTATGGAACTCACTGCCCGCGTCGGTTTTTCCCGACACTTACAACTTTGGGATCTTCAAGTCTAGAGTAAATAGGCATTTACTGGGTGCGCGTGATACATCTTCGGCTACATCGTCACTTTCCATCAGGTGAGATTGTAGTCAAACGCGAAACCAGTTTTTAATTAAAAAAAAAAAATAATTTAAAGTGCATTTAAATATTACATAACAAAAGAAATAAGTATTTTGCCGAGACTCTAACATATAATTTCTCCAGTATATTAAAAAATATTGTAACCATAAATTATTGCGTGTACCTAGTGTAATTTTTTTAAGTGAATAAATAAGTAGGGTCCCCGAATATAATAAATCTCTATCTAATCTATTGAGGTTGTCAGGAAGAAATCGCTATCAGCGATAAGACCGCCTTTGCACACTTTATTATTTATGTTAAAAGTTCTTTGTTAATAACGTTAATAACGAACGTTAATAATTACACAATAGTAAAAACAATAAGTATATAACTTAATACCTAACTACTCTATCATAATCTAATTGGATTTATTTGAATGAATTTCTTTTAAGTCACACAAGTTATGCACAACGGGTAGGTACTTGACTTCAATCACACCTGATGTTAAGTGAAGATGAGGTCGAAGGTGGAAGCGTACTGACCCGGAAACCCCAACACATTTGGGGGACTGGCTATCTTACCTCTGACAACCGGAACACAACAATGCTATTAACATTGATGCTTGGCGGCAGATTTAGATAAGATGGTGGTAGCTAGCCAGGCGGACATTTAAAATGACCTACCACCAACCAAACCGGGTACTTAAACATGTACCCCGCTGGGGATCGAACCCGCGACCTCCGAATCGTAAACCCAATGTTGTTTACATTGAGCCACGGAGGCGGTTAAAAAAGCCACAAGTGTGTTATTGTTGATTTATGACTTATATACTGCAGAACAATTTGCCTGATGAGTTAAATAATGGAAGTGCCTAGGTTATGTGTAGGTAGTTAGGAAACGTCGTAGTATAGGTACCTACACTATAATTGAGTTATATAACTATAGAATACCTACGTGAGCAATGAGGAAGTGGATAAGTTGGCAAAGGAAGCTACGGTCGATGGGGAGACATTAAGCTGTTTGCCAGTTTGTAACGAGGTCTTACACAATATTAGAGAATATTCTAGAAATATCTGGAAAGAATATTTTGATGCAAGATCTCGATACAAAGGTATTTGGTATAAAACCATTCAGCCCTATCTATTTTCCAAACCATGGTTTGATGATGTCGACATGTGCAGGACCATGGTAGTTACGGCCTTAAGGCTTCGATCCGGACACATTCCATTGAATAGTTTTGGATATCTTATGAGAAAAGTACCATCCCCAGACTGTGAAGAGTGTGGGATCGTAGAGGATGTACACCATGTTATGGTGGAGTGTGTCCGAACCGAAGCCGAAAGGTTTCAAATTAGAAACAGACATGTTGGCAATGTCGGTTGGTGCAATAGCATCTTGTCTCTCCCTAATTCAAGCGAAGCCAGAACTTTATATAAAATTGTTAAGCTAGGTATAAGTAGAAGATAAGGCGTCCTAAGTCTAGATTACCTATGAGGGTGGCATATGCTGTTACAGATAAAACCCTCTATAAATAAATAAAGATAAAAAAAAAAAAAAAAAAAAACTATAGAATACCTACGTTGTGGCACTGAGTAGATAACGTACGGTTATAGTACTCTGTGGCTGTAGTAGTCAGTACTAGAGCATTTAATGCATGAAGATAAAAAAGATTTTATTAGATACCTATGCCTGCTTCGATCAATTGAAATAGAAGTATGCCTGCCCTAAATGGAGTAGGTATCTCTTTCACACATCTCTCGAGTTCATAGATTAGAAATGCATGTCAATTCTAAACAATGTATACCAATGTATGTATTGGGTATATTTTGAATGTTTCGTACCTACGTAAAAAATAAGAATCTTCATGGTTACTGTAACAAAAAATAGTCGTGTGGTCATGTGGGCAATTTTTTTTCTGTTTTTGCTTCATCAGAATCACACCTGATGTTAAGTGAAGATGAGGTCGAAGATGGAAGCGTACTGACCCGGAAACCTTTGGGTGAAAAACATTTGGGGGACTGGCTATCTTATCTCTGATAACCGGAACACAACAATGCTATTAACATTGCTGCTTGACGGTAGATTTATATAAGATGGTGATAGCTAGTCAGGCGGACATTTAAAATGCCCTACCACCCACCAAACCGAGTACTTAAACATGTACCCCGCTGGGGATCGAACCCGCGACCTCCGAATCGTAAACCCAATGTTGTTTACATTGAGCCACGGAGGTGGTTAATATAATAAAATTTGTCAATTTTGTAATTTATGTGCACCCTGTACCAGGCCAACGAATTGGCTCTCACTCAGCATAATGTTGCGGGGAGACCCCACAACGCTGATAATTCGGTCAGAACCAAAAATTTTAGATTATGCACGCATCCCGCGGAATACAAGTCCAAGGATATTTTATATTTTATTTTTTTATTAAATGTAGGGTTTACTACTCAACATCGAATATCAACATATCGATGGTCACCAGATCGGCGTTTGCACATCGAAAGCGCAAATATACTTAGGCCCGTATTAATCAACCAATCTCAATACAAGTGTTGAGGCTGTATCACCCGAGATGCGTCTTAAGAAGTTAACGCTATCTCAAGCTCCGTGTTAATTTATAAACCAATCTTAGGTCTACTCAGCTGAAATTACTTCTCAAGTATTCGCCTCAGCGGCGAATGAATGATAGTCTTGAGTTTCGTTTATTAATACGTGAAACTCGGCGCACCTCTCAAGTGAGTACTGCTTTAGTATCCACGTGCGTTTCAGGTCTCAAGCTAGGTTTATTAATCAACATATTTACTTGAGACCGATCACAAGACTGTTCTCAATCTTGAGAATGCTTTATTAATATGGGCCATATTATCGAGGATCCCTGCCTCCCCCTCGAGGATGCAGAGTAATGTAGGAAATGTTCGCTATTCATAAGAATCCGCTTAGGCATTGAATGACTAATTTAACCATCTGCCTATAACATATAGGTACACTGCCCTAAAATAGATATTTCTTCTACTTGTTCACTGGGTTTCCTTCTACGTTGTAGGAAGCTCGGGACGCCCTCGCGTGGCTCAGATGTCGGCAGAGCTCGGAAGCAGTCGTAGACAATGAACTGCAGAGTTTACTGGTGGAACTTGAGCAGAACCAGTCCGGATTCTTTAGTAATCTGAAGAGCGTGGGTAAGTTTGTGCTACAATATACTTTTAATACGAACAGCCAAGGCATGGAATTCCCTTCCGGCGTCAGTCTTTACTGAATCTTACAACTTTGAGATCTTCAAGAGCAGGGTAAATAGGCATCTACTGAAATCGCGTGCTTCATCTTCCGCCACATCGTCACTTTCCAACAGGTGAGATTGTGGTCAAACGCGTATCCAGTTAATCATAAAAAAAAGACTTGCACTAATTTACTACAGAATAACCAAAAGTGTCCTACACCCACTTGTATGGAATCATTTCTACTGCCTGAAGGTACACGAGGGGTTATATATTCTCATCAAAATTTTAAATCACTAATCACCTTTTTTTTACTTCACATGATAACTTTATTACTGTACATATTTTAGATATAAATTTTCCACATATAATTACGAACACGAATAAATAAACACATTTTTACAATTAAAAAAAATTGTATACATTTACCAATTAATGAATAATGTGTATTTATATTCATTATATATAAAATACCAATTTTATATAATTAGAGCACCTAAAAACCTAACTTGAACAACTAATCTAAAGAGTCTGTGTCACCTCATCTCTTGTTTAGAAGGTCGGCCCGTGTGGGAGAGTGCTTAAGATACTGGCTGCATTAATAAAAAATTAATCTAATTCTCTTTCTCTTCAATTTAAGAGCTATGCTCTTATCGGTGGAGTCTTTTCCACATTTCTCTTCATTCCGCCTTTTCTTTGACTTCCTGATATCACGGCATTTACTTTTTCCGTTACTTGTACCATGTATGTTCTTCTAGGCCTTAATTAATTGTATTAAGTAATGTTTACTTTTTGAAGCAACTAAACGTTTTATTAGAATACATTTAACTAATATTATAAATGCGAAAGTTTGGATGTTTGTTTGTTTATTAATCACGGCGAAACGGATGAACGGATTTGGATGAAATTTTGTATATACTTAGGTAGAATATACCCTTGATTGAGACGGGATATTTTTCATCCTGATAAAGTAGTTCCCGCGGGATAAACAAATTTCCGCGATAAAGTTATTCCACGCAAGCGAAGCCACGGTCGGTAAACTAGTACAATGCTCAATTGCTCACGCCTGTATCTCGTTGGGGTAAGCAGAGACTGTTGATTTATATAATAATAACTTAGAGAACCCCCGAAAAAGCAAATGATTATAAAATCCAGATAAACCAAACTAACTGGGCTAAGTATACCTATTTTGAATATTAAAAAAAATGGGAAATCTACGGGGACTGTGATATCATGCAAATACAGGAAAAAAACTGTATTAGAAGCTAATTGTCTTCGAAACAGGAGATAGACACATACAACCCTGTCAAACACATAATACCCGTCGTGTTTCGTAGGGGGTTAAAAAAGGCTAACAATGTAGTTTTGATACTATTGTAACTCTATGTGAGTTACTAATGACGCTAAATGTACCTTTCACGACACGACCTCGAACTTAGTGTATCTTATCACGTGTCAGTATGTTTGGACTTGACCTATAGTCGTTATGTCTGAAGTAATCCCATGCAAATAACCCGCTAACGGGTTCCGTCGATCAAACAATGAATTCCCACAGAGTCGAGTGACAACCACGCCAGAGACAATGTTTGGTCAATTCAAGCGGCGCGTTTCCACTTCCAGTTTTATGTTATGGAAAAATTGTCTTTGCAGTTTTTATTTGGATACATAATTGTAGGTGTTATTGTATCAAATGAGTTGGATAAACAATAATACTTACGTTATGGAGTCAATGTATGATTTACATCGATTTCCTTGGGAGGATTCGCCCTTGTCGCTGCGCTGGGCAGGCGAGTTCGGTGATCGTAGGTTTTTAGTCTAGTATGGATACACTTTTAACTTCCTATAATTAATAAGGCCGTGATTTTTTGCACATGAATAGAGTACCTGACAGTGATAGAATAAAAAAAAAATCTAACAAATCGGTAGCTTGCTTTATAATATAGATATTTAGTAATAAAACAAAGACTATATGATTAAAATTACCACTGTGAATTTCCTTGCGTCGGCGAATGCTAATATTTTCAAAAAAAATCGATCAATAACTTATTTACATTTATGAAAAATTTCACTGAGGACAAATATCACGACTCAATAAACTATTTTTAGAAAATATAAAGTAGCTATTGATTAATTTTTTAGAAAATTGTTTTAGTGGATCTTAGCATCTTCTGCAACGCAATGAAAAGTTCACAGTGTAAGTTTAATTGAATATTGTGTGTTTTATAACTAAATATCTATACTATACCTAAAGCAAGCTACAGAATTGTTAGAATACATTTTTATTTGATTACTGATGGGTGCTCTGTCCTTCTATAAGACATCAGGAACTTTAAAATAATAGGAAGTTACACCACAAAATTTGCGTATTTTTACTGGACTGTTTAGGGAGGTGTATTAGGGTTCAGCCATTACCAAGATGCATTTAACACAGTTGGTTTGGTTAACTAGATTGAATTCTCCAACGACAGACGGCCAGAGACCGAGGTGTTTCCATAACCGTTCCGTTTTGACAATTTTGATACGAAACATTAAAAAACTAACTTTTCCAACAGTAACAAACCGCAGTACCTTCCGCGCGTTTCGGATCACCCTGACGATCACACTAGCCAGGGAGCTTTGTGGTTGCGTGGCGGTACTCCATTTTGCATCGACCATCTTCGACGCGGCCAGCGAAGGAAACTGGGTCCTCACAGCTAACCAACAAGCGGCCGTGCTAGGTGTCGTGCAGTTTGTGGGCTCCTGCACAGCCTCCAGCCTTGTCGAGAGGACTGGCAGAAAGGTACGTGTATAGGACAGGCATATACTAACTCGAGTATGTAGAGATAGTCCTGCAGAAAAGTAGTAGGACAGTCATAGGACTCCTGGGCATACCCACGGTGGCCCAAGGTGGGGTATCATTACGAGTAAGTTGTAGCGTAAATAGTTGTTTGAACAAATGGTGAAAACTCAGATTTATATTGTAGTAATGGCACCCATCGTGGGACCCTGTTCGTAGCAATCAGTGTCTTCTTAGCGAGTATATGACAAAAACATCGTCAGTGTCAAACGGATATAAGCGGCCAAGGTGGACAAATTGTATCTTCCACAATTAAGGAGCACGAAATCGTAAACAAATTGCGTAAAAATAAACATTTCTTTGTTGCAGTGCCAAGGTAAGTAAAATTAACTGGCAATGTCGCCTGGGATTAATTATTAATTAAAATAATTGTTTATTAATCATAAGATTAATTTATCTTAACCGTTCAAATACATTTGACTACCTTGAGTTCTGAAAACAATTCGACGCTGACTATACTTACCTTAGCTGCAAAGTTAACAATAATAATAAGCAGTTAATTAAAATAATTAAGATAAAAAAGAGTCCTATAATTAGCATAGAACTTAAAACGATTTGCAATAAATTTTCCGTTTTGTAGAATAGTTTTTTTCAATTAACAACTTATTGGTAATATAATTGGCGTTCGTACTTTGATTAACTATGTATTAATTATGAAGCTCACATGAGGTTTCTAATATCTATAAAAAATGATTTACCAATGTTCGATATCGACCAACCTACCACCAGAGATCAAAGGGCCAATTATAAAAAAGTTCGATTTCAAACTTAGTCTCGTTCATTTGTTTTATATTGTAGTATGCCTTATTTGAACAACTTCATTATTCACCATTCGCCTTTAGCGATACTTAAACAACCCACTGCATAGCATATAATTAAAGATGTGATTAGTTGTTTTTCTTCTCAGAAAAATCAATGATAATTCCATACAGGGTGAATTTCCGGGTCAGTACGCTTCCACCTTCGACCTCATCTTCACTTAACATCACGTGTGATTGAGGTCAAATACCAACCCATAGTGCATAAAAAAAATTGAATTCGTGTAATTGCCATTGACTGGTGACGCCACTCTTGATTACGTCCCCAAGGGACCATAGTCGAATTCGATAAAAAAAATTCGATTACCCATACAAAGTAATTCGAAAACCACCTTTGGTATGGGGGTGCAACAATTTTCGGCTGGTGACTCCACTCTTGATTACGAACAACTTTCCACTAGGAACCATATCCGAATTCAACGAAAATTGTTGGATTTCCATACTGTCAAGGTCAAGATTAAGGTCAAGAGCGATCCCATTCTAATAAAACTGTAAAGTTGGTCTCCGAATGGTTTACCCTAAACCGACGAGCATGTATGAACAATCTTATGAGAGTGAATGAAGCAAAAGAGGTATGTCAGGATCGTAGCAAGGATCCCATTCTAATTAAAAAAAAAAAAAAAAAGTGGAAGTCTGTGGTCTCTGCCTACCCCTTCGGGAATCAGGCGTGACTTTATGTATGTATGTTACTTTCTATGGGTAAATCAAAATTTGATCCTAGATAGATCCTGATTGATGGTTCCTAGAGGAAACTTGTTCGTAATCAGGAGTAAACAACAATTACACGAATTAAATTTCACTATGTTTACATGGCAATAAAATTCGGGATACATTGCTGGTTATGTTTAAACATATTACAGATAGTAACAACCTGCCTAATATTAGTTTATAGTTATTAGTAATGCATACTAAATTGTCATTGCACATTTTATAATTAGATGAATCACGATAAGTAGAAACTCCGTTTATGTATGTTTTAGGCAGTAAAGTGAATAACAATAAAATTGGAAATTTAAATCGAGTGCGATAAGTTACGACACATTACTACGAGAGCAAAGTTTATCTTAACCTGATTTACGTATACCTATGTATTATTTTATTTCACCTAGTATATACGTAGGTCATATAGGAATCTATTTTCGCTAAACCTAAGGTGAATTTCTGCTATCAGAGGACTGACATTCAGTAGAAAGATTAACACATTGTTATACACGTACTTAATAATAATAGGCCAATCAACATTAAGTTCTTATTATTAAAACACATATCAATTACGCACAAAATTCTATTGTCTTATTGATTTTATAGTAGCTAAGAAACGTTTCCTCAACGATTTAATTGAAGTAGGTATTTAAGTGCGCGTTTCCATTACCTAATCAAGTGACTTTAGCAAAGGCATGGTTTTCATGGGCGGAGCCACAGTGGGGCAGGGTGGGGCGCTTGCTGGATTTCGGGTTAAATACCCACATTCGGAAATCGAACTTGATATAGGTACTTGTACTTACCTACATGAAAATTAAGTTAATTTTTTTTTAGGCATAACGGGTCGGTACTTGACCTCAATCACACCTGATGTTAAGTGAAGATGAGGTCGAAGGTGGAAGCGTACTGACCCGGAAACCCTAACACATTTGGGGGGACTGGCTACCTTATCTCTGACAACCGGAACACAACAATGCTATTAACATTGCTGCTTGCCGACCGATTTAGATAAGATGGTGGTAGGTAGCCAGGCGGACATTTAAAATGCCCTACCACCAACCAAACCGAGTACTAAACATGTACCCCGCTGGGGATCGAACCCGCGACCTCCGTTAAGTTAATAACTAATAATATAACTAAAAATAATAGATAAATAATAAAATAATAATAAGTTAAGTTAATAGTCCAGGCCTAAATAACGTGTATTTAAGGTAAAATTATTTATCGTTTTTCCAGCCTCTACTAGGTGCCACGTGTTTCGTCTCAGGAATAGCAATGACGGCGTTAGGGGCGTGGTTCTTCACGCAGAGTCGGGGCACAGTGGTGGTCTCGTGGCTGCCAATCGCCGCACTATGCCTATGCATATACTGTGACGCCGCGGGGCTTCAGCCCGTGCCGTTTGTCATTATGACCGAGATGTTCTCTTTTCAGGTGAGGTTCTACAAAATCTTTGAGATATTTAAATACTATAAAAATATTACCATGTGATGTTCTATTGATGCCTTACCACTAACCAATGAAATATACTTCACAATACAGTACAAACCTTCTTTATTGTACAGCCAACAATAGTTACAGTATAAATAAATAAATATCTTTGCACATACATATAGCGCTATCTAATTCGACAATAAGCAACTAGGCTTGTATTATGGATACCAGATGGTTGATAAACTACACAAATACACTTGTTTGTAAATAAAGGTATAAATAAAAAAAAACTCTGACTCGGGAACATGTCTATATTCATCTCATACAAACATATGCCCCTAGCGGGATTCGAACCCGCGACCTTTTGATATAGCTCCTTCTAGGTATTTGGATTGTGTGGTGGATGGATGGGGAGCAGTGCCACAAGTGCGAAACTGCGGAGCTTCTAAAAAATCCCTGATAAAGGCAAATCTTCTCATGGAAACCGATGCAGATTGCATCATGAGAGAGGTTTATGATCAATAGGTGGACTTTTATATAGCCTGTTGAGGGAGTCTCGGTTAGGAACAAATTATAGGATTAAATGTTTTTAGAAAACAAGGAGGTTACATGTTCGTACGGATAGGGTTCAAGACGATTGGACCCTCAGGCTAAACGCCTAGTCCAAGACCTGTCGGCGCGTCTCATCTATCGAGTATTCTGGTGACCGCAGAGCTGCCTGCCTGTTGGGCAATATGCCGCCTCAAGGAGATGCACTTTTTTATCTACAACGGACTTGCTTATTGAATGAAATTATGTATTACCTAATTAGTGAATAATTTATTTATAATATTTTATGGATAAATAAATAAATAATAATAAATATCTTTGCACAAACACACAGCGCCATTTAGGTCCACAGTAAGCATCTAGGCTTGTGTTATAGATACCAGATGGTTGATAAACTACACAAATACTTTTTTTTTGTTGTAAATAAATACATGTATAAATGAAAAACATCCATAACTCGGGAACACATGTGTGTATTCATCATACAAACATATGCCCCTGGCGGGATTCGAACCCGCGACCTTTTGGTATAGTAGTAGAGTTTCTAACCACTACACCAAACATGTCGTCAATCAATAACTTGTTAATGAATTTTATATTTTCTATTTTCAGCTACGTGGTACAGTCACCTCCGTAGTAATAGCCTTCGCGTGTGCACTTGTGTCAGTGGAACTTCGAGTATTCCAGCCTTTGGCAACTTTTGCAGGCCTCCACGTTTCGTTCTGGCTGTTCGCTGCAGTTTGCCTTGTCAGTACCGTATACATCGCCTGTTGGGTGCCAGAGACCAAAATGAGAACGATAGATGAGATCTATGAAGAGATAGGCGGGAAAAAGGAGGTCGATTGTGAGAATAATGTCACTAAGTTGTAGGTGAACAATTTTTAAAATGATTTAGAATAGTTTTGAAGATCGTTGCGCACGGGCAAGACAAGTATTCGATTTTAATATGGAAATATATTACCGTGTCCAGTATAATGCTACGAGACGGTGGCTCGGGATTTCTCAGGCCCCAAAAATGTCCATTGATAGTATTAGTCCAGTAAGGACTTACTTTTAACTTCCTATAATCTCAAGCTCGTGACTTTTTGGAGAAAGATAGAGTACCTGTCAGTGATTGAATGAAAATGTTTTCTTACAAATCGGTAGCTTGCTTTAGATATAGAAAGAAAAAATTCTTTATTGTATACAGCTTAAAAATATACACAGTGATATTATTTTAACAGGTGTACAAAGGCGGTCTTATCGCTTATAGCGATCTCTTCCAGACAACCATGGCAAAGGAACTTGATATGATACACTACTGCTGCGTAGCGTAAAGCAAACTTACAAAAGTAAAATATATCTAAATCCTTATACTATAATATATACATATATTATACTATATATAAATGATAAATATACCTAACATTCAAACAATAGTAATATATAATCATAATTATAAATACAGACTAATGGGCATAACTACATAAAATACTTACTACAAAATATATAAATATATACTTACATAAACAAAATAAATACCATTATAATGTTTTAACATCAAAGCGATAAGTAATGCTCTCTTAAATAGATATAATATAGGTATTTAGTAACAAAACATAGACTATTGGATTAAATGCCACTGCGAATTCATTGCGTTGGAGAATATACTTAGAACTCCTGTAACTAATTGCAAAAAAACTAACCACAACTTCTTTACATTTATGGAAAATTTCACGACTAAACTATTTTTTAGAAAATATAAAGTAGTAATTTTTTTAGAAAATTATTTTAGGATATCTTAGCATCTTCTTCGACACAATGAAATTCACAGTGGTAACTTTAATTTAATATTGAATTTTAACATTATAGGAAGTTACACCGCAAATATTACGTATTTTTACTGGACTATATTTCAAGCTTGTACTCATGTCCGCAAGTAGTCACTACCTGCCGGGATGTTATTTCTGCCAGTGGTATACAGAGTGAATATTTTAAGTGGGCCTGGATGGCTAAATCCTAAACTATGAGGAATAGCGAAAAGTACTCAAAGGAGCCTCGGACCCGATTTTGATGAAAACTAAAACTGCATCTTTGGATGTTTGAAAAGTTAATATTCCTAGGCAGGAATCGAACCCGTTGATTTTTTAAAAAATAACATTCTGTATCACCATTGATAGTGTCGCTAAGGAACGAATTATGGGAAGTAATGAAACGCGGCAAACTATGTCAAAATCAACGGGTTCGATTCCTGGGTAGGAATATTAATTTTTCAAAAATCCAATGATGCAGTTTTAGTTTTCATCAGAATCGGGCCCGAGGCTGCTTTGAGTACTTTTCGCTATTCCTCATAGCTTAGGATTTGGCCATCCAGGCCCGCTTAAAAAATTCACTCTGTATACCTGCCTGTTTGAGTGCGATTTGCCTCGTCTCGATTTACTCTGTCAGTACTTATACATATTTTGTTAGTAATATTTTTAAGTGTGTACATACGTAGTTAAAGGACTGTAAAATTTTCGCCTTCTGTAATGTTACTATAGGTAGTTTTTATTTAATTACTGTAATTAGGGCCGTATGGCTAGCACTTAGTGTACGTTCATTGTATTAAGTATTTATTTAAAGTTGAAAATAAAAACTTTTTCCAATAACCTCTTTTTTGTTAAGTTCTACTATTTTAGGAAGAAGCTGAACCAACGAAATTAATTACTTTCGAACCCTTTCACACCTACGCACTTGTCATCTTTCATCTCTATCGCGCCATATTTCGCGTGTTTTAAAGCGAGACAATGTTTATCCGTACTTATAGCAAACATTTTATGTTATGTGCCTAATTATCTTAGAATTCTCACAAACGACAAATTCTAATTAACATAGTAACTTACAATAGACTCATGCAAAAAGGTCATCTTCACTTAACATCAGGTGTGATTGAGGTCAAGTACCAACCCGTTGTGGAAAAAAAATCCATTATTCAAGCAGATATTCGTCCCTGATACTTAGCTACTCCAAAAAAAGAGCACACAATAGACCTAGTTGTGTAAGGGTAGGTACACTTTCAAGTCGAACGTCTCGATTTTCTTGTACTGTTGAGTAATAGATAGTCAAATTTTTGAACACAAATGATAAGATAACCACACGTAGTCGGTCGTCGGATTGGTCGTTTTCTCGGTCCATGTTCAAACTTAGTAATTTCGGAGATCCAGCTGATGAATGGATTTGTTTTCAAATCGTTACAGTCGTCGTGGTTCCGGTTGTCAGAGATAAGATAGCCAGTCCCCGATGGGATTTCCGGGTCAGTACGTTTCCACCTTCGGCCTCATCATCACTTAACATCAGGTGTGATTGAGGTGCATAAAAAAACTGTAACTGAACCAACAGGATAAAGTGGGTATAAGTCATTCTATTGAATGACATGGCCCTATTGGGCCATGTGTGCGTTGCGCTGTTTGGGATATCATATAGAGCGATATGACACATAAGAAATTGTATTTATCTTGGGATTTTGTAAAAATAAAACACCAGTTCACAAGCAATGGAATGTTTACAACTTCAATGGTATATATTTTTTACAATATCATTAATTTAAGTACATACAAGCCTCATTCGAAAGACAGTCTCGCCTTGATCTCCAAATCTATAACTACTTACAGCATATTGTTTCGATTACAGTGCAAAATCCTGATGTTGGCAACGTTGATGGATGGTTTGATGACCTTTGCCTCTAATGGGGTGGTCAGAGATAACCCAACCACAAGCGTTTAGGTATTTTAAACATTAAAATTTCATTATAAAATTTGGAATATACAGATGTGCACGTGATAGGGGTGAGCCCATCGCAGTGCAAGCGTTTAAATGTGCAAGTCTATAGATGTTGTACAAGGTCAATTCTGAGCCTGATGCCATTCTTATGAGCGTAAAACAATTATCCAATTATTGCTTATACTCGTAGGAGGTAACATATAACAAATATTGCAAGATTTCGCATTGTCATCGAGAATAAATTTTTTAAATAGGATAAACTCTCGTGTCAAATCATTCGTTGAATATCACAACCAACGCTTTTAGGGCTATGTAATGGAGGCCAATAACGTACCATCGAAACAAAAGGTCAGTGTTATGTTAACTACACAACATGTAATAAAAAGTTAATAAAATAGAACTCTTCAAGAATTAAGTACAAACTTGTGATCTAACAAGAATGCGCTGTAACACGTATAGCATGAGGTTTATTTACATTTGTACCAACTTGTATGACAATTCTTTAATTTAACACTAAAAATAATTGAAATGGATTCAGGACCAAGTAGTTTCTGCTTAATTCGGTTACATGTTGTACGCGTAACAGTATTACATATAGCAAGGGTTGTAGTCATATAAGGACGAACGTTTCCGTATATCGAAAGACTCATAAGAAGCATCGTAATTTTTTCATTCCCTAGCGACCAAAACTTTTCGCAAAGCCCCTTGGGTTGCCAAGGACAGGTGGAACGAGTTCATACAAAAAGTGACATAACGGTTGCACCTTGTTTAAATGTTCCTATTCATCATACAAACATTTACCCCTCGCGGGATTCGAACCCGCAACCGTTGGTTTCGCTGATAGGGTGACTATCCACTACACATTACGGAGTTCCTATGACCACCTTCCGGCTACATCACACGATCAACTCAATGTAGTCGGTCTTTTGAGTCCCTACACTTGCAAGTTTCACTGGTAAACTTGAAAATATTTGAAAACTTGATAATAAAAATATATTTTAAAGAAAATTAAACAAGCTGTATTCAAGTTGAATTTTAAATATTTGTAGTTGCGAGTGTACAAACTCAAAAATACAATAAAGAAGTTATTTACATAAAGCTTTCATAAATCTCTGAATTGAATGTTGATGGACAGCGAGACCATCTCCCTTTAGGTACCGGTTTGAAGCATTTTTTACACAAATACAAAACACTGCAAAGGGTTATTTGATTATACAACATACACACCTATACAGAATAGTGTACATATTACGATCTAAAGGTATAGAAAATTTTATTACTCAGAGTAAATTGAATCGCTTACGGTACGTAAAATTCGAATACTTAGCCAAATTCTTTGCTATAAATAAATTTAAAACATGATGTATTTTAGAAGTCACTTCAGAAGTCCCAAGTTGGAGCAAAATATGGTGCTAAGTTGGTCCCACCTGGGCCACAAAAAGTAGGAAACGGAAAATGTAGGAATTACATTTTACACGGGAACACTGAATACTTGTGAATAGCTTTGAAGCTTGTGTTGCCAGTTAGGCACAAACGGTGCTCTTTTTTCGAAATTTTCTGGCCAAGCTGCATGACTAAGTCCCGTATTAATAAACCAATCTCAATACAAGTCTTGAGGCTGTATCACCCGAGATACGTCTTAAGAAGTTGACGTTATCTCAAGCTCCGTGCTAATTTATAAACCAATATTGAGGTCTACTCAGTTGAGATCACTTCTCAAGTATTCGCCTCACCGGCGACTGAATGATAGCCTTGAGTTTCGTTTATTAATACGCGCACCTCTCAAGTGAGTACTGCTTGAGTATGCGCATGTTTTTCAAGTCTCAAGTTAGGTTTATTAAGCAACACATTTACTTGAGACCGGTCACAAGACTCTTCTCAATCTTGAGAATGGTTTATTAATACGGGCCTAAGTTAGGGTTTTCTGTTGTACCCTTGTGCTGTTAATTAACATGCCAGTAATTATTGAGTTGATTATTTTGAAATGACATATTCACGATATAAATCGATGGTTATTTTTTTTATTACCAAATCGTTAGTAGTCCAAGCATACGTTTGAATATGGCGAGACATTTTGCGTAAAACGGAGAAAAATGGAAATTCGTGCAATTTATTTAGCGCAGTGTTTTTCATAGACTGCAATATACTTCGGTATTCTACTTTTAACACCAAACGGACTATGGCTTATACTTTGTACACTTCTTTATGGTATGGCCAGAAGAAAGTAAACGTATTTACATTACTTACAGATTCTTTAGATAAGTGCCAAATGTTTCTATAACGACAACATTTCTCGCAGCTGATTGGATGCCAATAAATCGATTACAGTCGATGACAAATCAGCTGCGAGGAAAGCGTTAGCGTTATAGACGCTATTGTCACTTACTATAGGTCCGACGCGGAATTAAAATAAACAGTTATTTCAAATACAATCAAATTCTATCCAATTTACTCCAAAATAAACGATTAAGTATAGAAAGTTCAGTGTTTTTTTTTTATTTATAGAAATTTGTGCTTCGCTTACAATAGTAGGTATATTTGTAATATTCATAGTACAATAATACACTTAACAATATTCCATATAAACTACACATCGCTAGACTATTACAAAATCTATTCATTCAAATTGTATAAAGGATGTACTTATTTTAAATATTTAATTGCATATTTGACAAAGAATTTACAAGTAAACATCTGTTCTGTAATTTTAAGATACCGTCATGTGAGATTTATTTAATACCTAATAATATAGAGACTCAAGTAGGGGTTCGACCAATTCTGTAATGTTATTCTGTTAATTAACAGTTCTAAACACAGTTAAAAGGAAACGTTAACGTATTACCTTATCTGTAGAGTTGTGGAAAAAAAAGTTTTAGCAAACAACACCATATATTATTTAAAAAAAAAAATCCTTTGTAGTAGAGAAGTGATGGTACGTAGGCACTAGCAGATACTTGTATATATATTTTCATATTTTTTTTAATGCACAACGGGTTCAATTTGTCTTGTTTGTTTGCCAATCACACCTGATGTTAAGTGAAGATGAGGTCGAAGGTGGATCGTACTGACCCGGAAACCCCAACACATTTGGGGGACTGGCTATCTTATCTCTGACAACCGGAACACAACAATGCTATTAACATTGCTGCTTGGCGGCGATTTAGATAAGATGGTGGTAGCTAGCCAGGCGGACATTTAAAATGCCCTACCACCGACCAAACAGACTACTTAAACATGAACCCCGCTGGAAATCGAACCCGCGACCTCCGAATCGTAAACCTAATGTTGTTTACATTGAGCCACGGAGGCGGTATACGAGTTGGTTTGCTACGCTCTCACATCGCGCCTCTCAAGATTTCTTGTAATAGTGTTTTGTATCTACCAACACTCCCGTGGCCGTAATATTAATAGAATTAAAATTAGTATTGTAAGAATTAACCAGTCTATAGTGTGATGATCGATTTCCTGCGTTAGTACAAGAGGTAGAAGCAAATATAACAGTAATGTTATCAATAAAAGGTTTACAAAGGTTGCTGGTTCGATTCCCAACGGGGTACGTTTTGAATATAATTATAGTATTCTGTTTGGTTGTTGACAGGGCGTTTTTAAGTGATAAGATAGTTAGCCCCCCAATATTTTTATGGTTCCAGATGAGATTCATTTAACTTTAGGTATGATTGTGTCTTAACTCGTTGTGCAAAAGAAATACACGACAATCTAAATGACTGTGGTTACTGCTCATTCACAAGGATGACTGCAGACAATAATGAGCAATAAATTCAAGAGTTGCTTTGTTTAAATAGATATTAGTGTTACAATATGTGACAGAACAAAATCAACAGGAAAATATATACTTCAACAGACGGTTCATGTCCGTTCTCGCTTATCATCTAAATATTCAGAAATTGCAGTGTACTAAATTAAACAAAGAAAAGGTATCCTATAACGTTTTCTGAAAACTGTCCAGAACTGGCTATTAACTTAAAAGAACAAAATTACAGACTCGTCATTCTTTATTACAATTAAATAAGTACCTATGTAAAATGTTTATAACTACTTATAAAATATAATATGCTTTGGATTGACATGCAAACCTTCAACGATACTGGACCAATTGTTGGGATAAAATTCGACAAGGCTCTGGCAAGTTTATCGAGAGTATTCTTTGAATCGCATTCAGATGCTATCTAGATAGCGAAGATTGTATTTTAGGTGTGTAACGTTAGGTGTGCTATTATACCTGCACGATCGACATAGACATCGAAGAGAAGCGATCGACCAGTCCTATCGATCGATATGTTTTATGAGACGCAATAAAAAAAAATATTTCTGACACTTACACCAATCATCTAGTCCCTAACTAAGCAAAGCTTGTACTATGGATACTACTTATATAACGGATAAACATACATAAATATTTATATAACCATCCAAGACTCGGGAACAAATGTTCGTATTCATCACACAAACATTTACCCCTCGCGGGATTCGAACCCGCAACCGTTGGTTTCGCTGATAGGGTCACTATCCACTACACCAATCGACGTTGAATGTAACGTAGATCGTGCAAGTGTAACAATGAGACTAAAGAGGGTTTATCCCGCATAGTATTCCATACAAACTTTCCAAAAAGTTAAAATTTTTCGAAATTAGTAAACCTATTCTAATAAAACTTACACAAATCTAAAAAGTTAGTATTGAACATTTTCGAAAAAGAGCATTGAAACTAAAATAGAGCGATTTATGTTTTCCATATTAACAGAAAAAAATGCAATATATTCTTTTAAATGCGATATTTTGAAAATGTTCACTAAAATCTTTCTAGATCTATGTATCCCGCTTAAACGTAGAAAGTTTCAATAGAATCGGTTCATTCAGTTCAGAAAATTTGGACTTGATAGTTTGTATGGAATAAACACTCTGAACAATAACTTATAAATTCAATTGTACAATGCCCAGCAGTTAAAAATATACCCCATATTCTATAGCGCGCTACTACAAGACAAAACAACCCGTAGTGTTGTAGGAACATCAATTTTTTACATTCATGGCTTGTTTTGCCTTGCGCGACATAATTAATAGGGAGTGAACAAGGGGCAATTTTAAGCAGGCAATTGTACAAGACTGCACTGACTATTGGAAATAGAGAATACTCAAGGGTTATCTTATTTTAGTTTTGCAGAGAAATACTCGTGATATTTTAAGTAGAGTATTCGTACGATCTCAATAGGACATCCCAAAAGGGCTTATTCCTTAAGCCATTCATTAAATGATTCTTTATGCACATAAGCAGGCAGTTATTATACGACATTTTCAGAATATGATAAGTTGGGTGTTAGAAGTTGACCGGCATGTGTCAGTCTGTGCGTCTATCTGTGGCACCGTAGTTCTTAACGGGTAAAATGATTTGGATGTGATTTTGTTTTATTTGAAAGCAGGCTTTCTAGCGGTGGTGCTTAGACATTTTTGTCAAAATCAGTTCAACTGTTTTGTATTAATCGCTTGTTTTATCGGGAGTTTTCTAAATTTTTAATTTTAGCTTGCATCACTACTCGCACATTGTATAAAGTGAACAGACTCGGTCTGGCAATCCACGATACATTAATAAAGCATACTACCTGATTAAAAAATTGGTCTAATATGATCTACTCCCCACGACCGACGAGAGTGACCAATAAGTCGGGTAAAATTTCCAACAGTGTTGGTCTCACGCGTTGGATGTGTTTATCGATAAACGGACTTTATCCCAACATTCAGCCCCAAAACATTCCATATAAAAAGATCTTACAAAATATAAAAACGTTATATTTTCCATCACAATACAGGCAAGACATTCATTGTCAAACATAACTAACAATATTGCACTAAACACTTAAAAATTAAACAAAAAAAATGATATGCAATTAGCTAGCCTAAGTGGTTAAATTAAAGCAAATAGTGGCGCTTGGGTATATCATTTAATATTTTCAAATACTTTATATATATATAGTTAAAAAACATTTTTCAACGAGATTCTAAACTATGGCCATCCCACGGTATTTAGGAAGCTATCCTTATCTATTAAGGTACTAAGAGGACTTGAATTATCAACTTCATTCACGTTGATACCATTATATACCATTAGATATCATCTTCTTGGCTACGTCACAATTTATTTGGGATCAGAGCAGTACGTCTTTTGTCTTCCAATCTCTGTCAGCCGTTACTCCATCATTCACACCCTTTCATTCACCCCTCACACAGACCATCCATCTTTTCCGTGGTTTTCTTTTCCATCCATCGACATCCATATTCATTACTCTCTTATTAACATGCGTGTCATCCCTCCTCATA
The DNA here is from genome assembly GCA_949316235.1 of Oegoconia quadripuncta. Taxonomy (NCBI): domain Eukaryota; kingdom Metazoa; phylum Arthropoda; class Insecta; order Lepidoptera; family Autostichidae; genus Oegoconia; species Oegoconia quadripuncta. Next base: position 8,113,411 of record OX438741.1, on the reverse strand, counting down.
ACATACCAAGCCAAACGATATACAATCGGTATTTATATGCTGTGCTTTGACGAGTCGCTAGCCACCCTTCACACATGTTTGAGTAATTTTGCCATAACAAAGTTGATAATATATTTTTTTTATGCACAACGTATTTGTACTTGACCTCAATCACACCTGATGTTAAGTGAAGATGAGGTCGAAGGTGGAAGCGTACTGACCCGGAAACCCCAACACATTTGGGGGACTGGCTATTTTATCTCCGACAACCGGAACAGAACAATGCTATTAACATTGCTGCTTGACGGCAGATTTAGATAAGATGATGGTAGCTAGCCAGGCAGACATTTAAAATGCCCTTCCACCAACCAAACTACCTACCTACCTACTTAAATATGTACCCCGCTGGGGATCGAACCCGCGACCTCCGAAACGTACTAAATCCAATGTTGTTTACATTGAGCCACGGAGGCGGTTAAAATACATCACAAGGCCGTTTAATAAATTCAAATCTATCTCAGCATCCATTTTTAAAAGACTTCCATACGATATCGACTTCTTAGTAACTAATATATGAGAAAATAACCCTACTTACATATATTTACACACATCATTACATTCACGGCAAGTACCAACCCTAATTTTTATTGTTTGTATGAAAACTAGATACAAATTTTTGCTCTGATTTATATTTAGGTAGTACAAATTCCGTCCTTAAAGTACAGCTATAATAGATAACAAGATTTCATCGTACCATTACAGGATGGCCGTAATGTAAAGGGAATGATCATGGGTGGGGGGGTTCATTTAAAAGAAACAGCCTTGTACAACATGATTTAAAACTATTTAGCCAAAATATTAGGACACATCTCGACGTTTCACTTACGTAAAATTTGATTATTAAGCTGCCGTAGACAAATAGGTCAAAAAGTGAGAAAAATACAACTAAAATAATAATTTTGGTGTTAATTTGGCATTCAATTTCGACTACATCGGTGGTAGACATGTACCTATCAGTCTTCAATTAATTGTATACAGGGCGCTTTAGAATAGAAAGCGTTCGAAGTTAAATTTAAAATAAGAAAAAAATAAATTGGGAAAATTTTTGGAGTCATTTTTGGGGGTTCCTCATCGATCTTATATTCATAAGTCGATTTTTACAGCACCCTGTATGTAGGTGAGCAATAATAAGGAATATGTGATAGATTATGCAAATAAAAATGTACCTTAAACCGTGTATATGAACATTAAAGCCCAGTTAAAATTATAAGCAAATATGAAGTACATACGACATATCGTATTTGTTCAGAAAATATGCGTTCAAAGTTGCTAAACATTAAATGGAACTAATGGGACATCATAACGCATTTTAAATCTACAATTAGTTCCACATGGCATGAACTACATGAAACAACTGAGACTTGCAGTGAGCTGCAGAGAAAAATGATACTTAGAATATTCGTCCATCACATGGGTCTCCCTAATTATCTCTGCTATATATTTGCGATGGAACCAACGCTCAACAAGTATATCCAATCTATGCATGGTCAGAACCCACATCGATGGAATCCAACTAACCCAATGAGAATCAAGAAAATAATAATTAAAATACGGAAGTATCAATTGACATGTTTGTACATTTGGAAGGAATTGACATATGGAAGACAGAAAAGGAATATGTATGAAGAATAGACATAGGATCATTTACAAGTAGATTTACTTGAAAGTAGTTCTTTACTCTATTTTCACTAAAATACCTACTTCACTGGATATAATAATTCATAAGATGTTGAACTTGGCTGCCGCACTACCTAGCCACAAATGTTAAGCAAGAGAAAACAGGACTAGACACATTTAGCAAAGTATCATAATCCAATCTATAAATAGGACCAAATATAAATAATATTCTCATTATTACAATATTAAGGTATATAATTTTACAATATAACATTTGAACATCTACTATAACCTTCACAAACTCTTCTACGAATTTATAAATATACCTGTCCTTTTTGCCTTCATTGTACTAAAATGAGATGGCACTAGACGAATAACATTTCATTAATTATTGAAGGCGAAGAATTTTCGAACTAATCCCAACAATGTCATATAAAAACTTTATCAAAATTGCTTCCAAGACTTTGCTTCTTTACATAGTAACATCTTTAATTATTTATTTAATTTGGCAAAAATCATAAAATGTCACAGAGTAGGCTTGTTCTATATCTCTCTCGCTCATATAGTGAAGAAGCGGTAAATGAGATATGAAATTAGCTACGACAAACCATAATTTTAAGATTGGCATTTTAATTTGAAATGGTGTCGATTAAGACACGCCTTTAACTAATTTTAATGTGCTGCCATCTCTCTCTTGCTGGAATAAAAGAGCAGGATAACACCACACTAAAATTAGGGATTGACACGAAAAGATTTAGATGACCTTAAGTTGACGCTTGAGAATCTGTTACATATTAAAACAGTAACCAAAAAAAATAGTATTGAGACTGAGGCGCGATCTCAATCTCAAGATCGATTTATGAATACGACTCTAAATCGCGCCTAATATAAATGAGTCCACAAAGTACTTCAACATTGTAGTCATTCTCAGTAGAAAACAATCTCGGATCAATCAGGACGACGCATATGCCACGCGCGCGCTATATATATCGCGCATAAATAAGTAGTACTACCACAGACTTAATAAAAAAATATTTCGGACACACCAATCATCTAGTCCCAAACTAAACAAAGTTTGTACTATGGATACTAGATAACGGATAAACATACATAAATATTTATATAAACATCCATGACTCGAGAATAAATGTTCGTATTCATCACACAAACATTTACTCGTCGCGGGATTCGAGCCCGCAACCGTTGGTTCGCTGACAGGGTCACTATCCACTACACCAACCGGTCGTCTTAATGTATTAGGTGTCCAATTACAATAGGCTATGGAGGCCAAGATAATTTAACGAAAAAAGAAATTTAACGAAACGAAAACACTTATATATAAATTAAAAATTCGCTATATTGGTGTTTAATCCTAGTGATTTGGTACCCATATTGTAGGAAAGAAAAAAGTTTTTTTTGTTTCATTATGTTCATGTGTGACGTCTGCCATATTGGTTTATTTGTGAGGTCACTTATCTTATGTCACTTACCCCATTTGCTAGAATCGGTGAACGTAAATGCTTATCCTCGACACACATTACCCTCCCTTTTATAGACGGGTAAAAAGATAAAAAACATTAAGGGTAAGAATTATAACCTAAGTATTTATAAACAAAAAAGATAAATAAATATCCTTAGAGATACAAACAGCGTCATCTAGTTCCACAGTAAGCAACTTGTGTTGTGGATACCAGATGGTTGATATACTACATAAATACTTCTTTTTTTTTCTTTTTTGTAAATAAATACTTATTGTAAAAGAAAACATCCATAACTCGGGTACATATGTCCGTATTCATCACACAAACATATGCCCCTAGCGGTATTCGAACCCGCAACCTTTTGGTATAGTGGTCAGAGTTGCTAACCAGCAGTTGGTTAAACAAGGAACCAATGAGACTACTACTACGATTTCACCCATGACCGTGACTCGTCCTGCTCGATACCAGAGAAAGTCCATGTGAGAAAAGACATTACACAGTCAAAATGTTTGCCACAATAACATATACATAACTCGTAGTTAAGTACATATATGTATAGAGGTTAAAATAGTAACGTTAAACAACATGTACCTATATTATACAATAATACTTATAGCAGACTATGTGCGGGGGAAGTAGTGCCCGGTGCGCGCCGGCAGCGGAGGGGGCGTGTCCTAGAAATTGAAATAACATTAGAGAACATCCGCGTCTACAGTTATATATAAATTCAGATTTTTTTCTCCTTTTCTTTCACCATGCGATGTAGCTTTAGAACAGTTAGGACTCAAAAAACACCATCATAAATATTACACAATTATAACTATTATATTTCTGTAACCTAATCAAAACTGTAACATTAACAAGTGTTTCTAAATAACACTTATGTACTTGTAACATTTAAGTCGCATTTCGTAGATTTGGCATTTGGTCCACTCGACGAAAACATATTTGGATCTATTAATGCTAAGTGTACAAAATAAAACATGCGAATATGATTAAGAGGACTGTATTTCACTTATTTCAGGGAATAATGGTAATTTTAACAAATCCGTCCGTGCACGACGAACGCAGCGATGGAAGAGAGATTGAAAATGTAGCAGTGTTGCCACTTGTTAACAAAAACTAGTTATCAATAACTGTTATTCAATGAGTTTTTATATAACCAAAAATTTATTATGTTAATGTTGTATTTTGTATTGAACACTAAGTGGACCAAATACGAAATGGACTTAACGAGAAAGAGACTCAAGTGGACAAAATGCAAAATGGACGAAATGCGCGTTATAACAGGTTTAAAGTAAACATTTATTAAACTGTTACCATGTGTCGGATACAAAACAGTTATGCAAAAAGTGTTAAAAACGTTTATTGCGGTAACAATTAAGTCCCAGAATGTGAAGTATATGAAAATAATTTTATAAAATTAAAAGGGGGCTATCAGTGTGCCAAAATAAACATCACAAAAAGCTTAAGACAATAAACGAAAGAAGAAGAATTCCAAATCCCATACTGTAACAAGAGGTATTATTATTTTAAAATTTTGGACTTTTTCACTGTAACTGATATATTTGGTCTTTACCTATGAAATTGTAGTTTTTTTTCTTCGTTAATCATGTGTACCAATTCCCAAAAAAAAAACAAAAATGTTTGTATGGAGAAAACAGTCTTAATAAAATTCTTCATATAAAACGCCAATTTCATAGGTAAGGACCTAATATTAACATTTAATTGTCTGCAAATCCAAATAGAAGCGTGCTATCTCGTTCATGTTTTTTCAATACAGGATTGCAATCTTCGATTTCGTGTCATTCTGACCCGCAAGGATAAGGATGCAAGTGATAATAAATTACTCTTTTGTAAAAGGACCATTCACTTATCATTAATTCATTCATAACATGTCCAATAACGAAAAACAATACAAACAAATAAATAAAAACAAACCTCAAAACATGTAAGCGAACTTAGGATTGTGTTCTAACACTAGGTGCCATGCTCTGAAATAAAATAAGAGAAAATAAAAAAGGGCAAAACAAAAAAAAAAGTGCAACATTCGCAAATCTCCAATATATAATAAAACAATGTATGTATAAAGTACTACATTCATATCATTTCTTATATACAAAAAATAAAATAAGGGGAACACATGGTAAATATTTATTAACTTTAAGGGACTTCATTAAGCAGTAATCTTCTAGTTTTTTCGTATCGAATTAGGATTGCACCACAAAGGACGACAAGACAAACGAATATTAGACGATTATTTTATCAAAGATATTTACTTGCTCTCTCATACGAAGCCATATGCTCTTCATGAAACAGAAAGGCATACAAAATATAAATGAAATAATATCTGTCACATTTTCCACATAATGTCTTCTAAACATATAAATTCAAAAATATAGTCAATCAATCAATCAAATACTCTTTATTGCACAATTAACAAAATTTTTATATTACCTATAAATATAAAAAAAAAATTTTAGGTTATAAAGAATATTTGTATTGTGTTGTATAAATGTATGAATCTGTAATTTAGAATATTAAATTTGACAACTGAATAATGCTTAATTAGAAAATAAGTTAAGTAACAAAATTTTTGCATGCCGCATCACTGGTAGAACATAAGATCCTCAAACTAATTTTGTTAAAGTTTGGAAGCATGATTGTGATTTGAACACAAGCCAGTATAGGAATATGTGTCTCAAATACCATCCCTTTTTAAAGGATTGAGTTAGAAATTTTACCTCGCCTCCGCATCGCATCGCCCCACCTCTAATTTAAGCGAGCGCGACAGATGTAAGCGCGGCACTAGTTGCTCCTGAGTAAATTCGAGGCGAAGCGGCGGCGAATCGGTCTCCAGGCTATCAGTTTTCGGCAACCTTTAGGCTATACCTTAGATTTTAATATTAATTGTAGCCCTCTAACTGTGCCTTAGACGTCGTCGTAGAAAGGGTCATGACGGTCAACAAAACCTTTTGTGGTACGAAATTCTTAAAAGCTTCTTCATCTGCACTATTTCGTCAAGCTCCCGGACATTAGTTTATGTAATGAACTCACCTGGACGTTGCTGTCGTGCAGGTAGTGCCGCGGCGGCTGAGGCCGTGGCATCGGCTCGTCGCTGTCATCGTCCTCATCATAATCTGGCAACAACTCGGCTGTTCAACATTTGCGTAAACGTATTCATTGATTCACTACTGGCCACTTCGACCAAATGAGCACACAGACTCGAGTTCCATCTTTAGTACTCGGTTTGGTTGGTGTAAGGGCAAGCAGGAATGTGGATAGCATTGTTATGTTCCGACTGCTAAAGATAAATAGAAGGTGAAGGCACTTCCACCTCTGGTCTTATTCACTTAACATCAGATGTGTCGAGGTCAAGCCTTAGAACATTATGCATTAAAAAGGGCAAGGCACATTATACTGTGGCATTCTCATGGTAAGTCGAGTGAGGATTGGTGGCTATGGATATCAAGTCGAAAAGGGTTTTGTGATTATTTTAATGTCATGGTCTACCAAAGGCGCTAGCAGTGATAAACTACGGCCTATGCTTTCGGCCTTGTTGGGAATCAGTAATGTGGAGGTAAAGATCATCGGGCTACTTGGAGACATTCCTCGACGGACCGTGCCTTCAGTTTTTAGTAGCCTCGTGCCTATATTCAATGTCTTGAGAATACTTAGTTAACGCGATGTAGAATTGATTGAGCAGCTTAGGTAACGTCTCTACAATTTCAAATGTGCGGGTAAGCCTTTAAATTCACTAGCTCTATTATGTCTCACATCAGAACACAAAAAGCAGTCACTGATACTTGGCGGTAGAGGGTGGTTGCTTCTAGAAAGTCCTATAATCTGATTACCCATTAAGACTGTATCCAGGAATAAGCACCCGATTCCAGAAATTAACAGCGAATCTAACATACATTATGGTTCATCGATAACTTCGACCGAAGAGAAACCCACAGCCTCGATAACTCTGGATTTGAAGATCACAGAAATGTAAGATTTATGGAAACTTGACGCCTTGAAGTTCTATACCCTTATACATTTATCCTTCATATTGAAACGAAACAAACGTTCGGGATACGGACGATTTACCTTGTTCCGAAAGTGGAATTAGATCATAAAATTCCAGCACTATCACCGATATTTAAAACACGGGTCGGAGAGTTAGGCAGCATTACGAAATGTCGCCTAGTTAGACGAATCAGTAAATTAGGATAAATTACATTATAGACCCTAAAGACACTGCACAACTAAAAGTAGTATGTACTCCGCTTACATTTTCTTGAAATCTGATTCCAGGTAGTGATTATTATGATTATACAGATGAAATATAATTTGTGAAATTCCTGTTTAATGGTCACTCTTGGTTACGAACAACTTTCCACTAGGAACCATAGCCGAACTCAGCCGAAAATTGTTGGACTTCCACACTAAAGGTGGTTTCAGAATGATTTACTTTGTCCATACAAATATCTATAAAAATTTTTTGATCGAATTCGACTATGGTTCTATGGGGAAAGCTGTCCCTAATCAAGAGTGGCGTCACCAGTTAATGGGAATTACACGAATCGAAATTCACTCTATATATTAATAAAATACGAGTGCATTTTTATTATATTATTATTAATTGAGATATAGGTGACTTCCAATACACCGGAGTCGTATCTAACATATTCTATATTACGGCCAATGATCGCTACCTCACATCCAAGTTCAATATGACACTATGAGCCTCGATGGCAATATTCACGGTGCTGACGTCATTCGAGTTTCTTAAACGCCTTACTCAAAATCCATCCATCCATCCATCTATGGCAGATTAGGTATTATTTAACACACACACTAACCTCTCTGCCTCCTCGGTTCGCCTTTTACTGTGTCTTCTGTGTCGGAGCCCTCTGTAAGTCACGAATGTTTCAACGTTCAAATCATCAAAATAACTCAGGACATATATGTCTCTTATTATAAGAGTCAAGTGCGCATGCGCATATTATCAGGAGGCAGTTTTTCCTATGTAGAAATCCATTTATACAGATTCCAATGTTTACAGATTAGTTTATGGGGCTGTAGCTAATGTTGAATTTGTGACGCAGTCGCACTGCATTATACCGAATAAGTTTTTTACCGCAAGGAAAAAAATAGAGCATATTAGATAAGTGTAATAGAAGTTATTGGCATAGTTTAATTATTTTTTTCAAAACTATTATCGACGCACGCTCCGGCCAGTTTCTTATCATACGAAATTTATTTGCAACTCATATTTTCTCCAAGTTTTTTTTATTTATTTAATGATGAAATTAGAATAGGCTATAAACGCGACCGTCAAAAAGCTTTATTCGAATGTGGTTTTAAAAAAAAACTAGGTACCTATCAATATCTTGTATTCCACTTACCGAATGTGCCCCATTTTTACTTGACGGTAAAAAAACTAATCCGGTATATCGAAAACGATTGCAACATTTCAGTCAGTTCTTGGTTTGAACACTTGTGACATTTTCACAGGAACATGTCCGTACTTCGTAGGACATAATAAAGTCGCTCTCACTTGACTCAATTCAAGACAGTCGTTAAGATTTGTTAGATGGACTCCACTGATGGACACAAATTCACCAATCTAACCTAACCTCAAAAGTTGTATCGCCTTGACCATCTCCTAATGAGAAGACGCCGCAAAGGGGACGAAAGACTATCGATATTCTATAGCTACGATTGCAAGCATACTATGAAGCTATGTCAAAGGTTAGTTACGTTATCATAGTTATCGGTTAGCTATCGCTTGTCACAGAGTAATAAAAGCAAAATCAGCATGCGCGACAAAAATCCTAAAAAAAACCACTCGGAACGTTAAGAAGATCTAATAAAATTTTACAGTTATATAAAACTTCAACACAGATCGAACGTCATACATGAAGTCACACAGATAGTAAAACCGTGCACAATCGAATACTCACCAGAGTTGAGCTCTCTGACGAGTGTGGACATCGCATTTGTGACGGAATCCGCCGCGTAGAGCAAATCACTGCGCAGGGTTCGACTCTCAATGCCCACTGACGAAATAGAACGTGGAAGTAACAATAATTTTAGGCTATATTATGTAATGGGAATCATCATACTTAGCCCGTATCAATTCACTGCGGGGTAAATGCCTCTTCTTTCTCATGCCTTCCATTCCTTATTAATTATGTTAATTATTAATGTGGCATTGACTTCCGAATACCATCACAATCTCATCCCACAACCGACCACCAGCAAATAGACCTCTAAATACAATTCGACACATCCGACCATCTCCATGGTCTGCCTACTTTGTTTTTCTAGACCAACCCTGCAACTGCATTTATCGGTTTGTCTGTGGACATATCCATTTAATAATAAGTATAGTAAGTAGAATACGTGTACCGTTACATTTTGTTTGGATAATTGGATTCACTGAGCGGTATAATTTGTCGATAGTTTTTTAATTAATGGGTATAGGGAACTTGGTATTGGTTTTCCACGTGGTTGTTACAGGTCAAGAAAACCCAGTGAGTCCACTGCGAATCCAGCCGATCTTTGGTGATCGTCACTAAATTACAGTTCGCTGTTGAAATTTGCCGCTTCGACAAATTGCAGCACTTTCCGGGCAGCGATCGTTTTTATGTCAACCGGGTGTACTCAGGTGGGTATTGCGTTTATGCATTAGCGGGTCATATTCACACTGTAGATGCACAGGTATTTCCTTTACGAAGAGGCAAAATCACCTTCCTGTGTCACGGAGCTCCATGTTGAGCATATGCTTGCTTAGACAGCAGTGCTTACAAGGATGTGTGAATTGCACTTCTTCAGCAGCATTCTCTTTGAAGGCTTTAATTAATGCTTTGAAATGTGTCAAATGTGGCGCGTTCGTCCAGTGTTCTAAAGATACATGGGCACACTGGTACTTTAAGGTAACGGAACTTAGTAATGGGAATACTCATAAATAAAACAAAACGTTAATGAATAAGAAACTAATATCCAATCTGCATCCAACCATATTCAACCATCCCGCCATCATTCAACACAACCCGAGAAAGCATAGTTAACGAAGCCCTTCTTACAACGGATTATCAAATTAAAATAAATGACAATAATAAGACCAATCCTGATCACGGCACCTGCCCTACTTGTAATGTAAACAGATACTCCAACAATTTCTTTTAATTTTTATCCCTTTGCTCGGGCGAACACGCATAATTACATTCATGAACAAAAGTGCAGTATGGATTAACTCAAATTTATTACATAGTTACATACAAAATTGCTAATTTTTCCAGACAAGTTTAACAATAATTATATTTTTTTATGTTTGGATTCTCCTAGTAAGCAAATTAAATAATTCACCTGTGCCAGAAGAAACCACTACCATTATTAGTATGTCTGAATTATATTTCTAATCCAAACGCTATTAGACGAGCGGAAGATTTCATCTTTACATGATCCAATATTTAAATAAATAATATCGCGGACACTTAATTATCTAGTCCTAAACTAGGCTAATCCTGTAATATAGATACTAGATAACAGATTCCATGACTCGGGAATAAATGTTTGGAAGTAGTCCAATCGACTGTCCGCTTTGCACAAAACATTTTGCTTCTTCGTTCATAATGCGAACTGTCAAGGTAAGAAATTCCTAGCCGGCGTCAGTGTTCCTGAATCTTACAATATTGTGATCTTCAAATCTATAATGAACATGCATTTAGTGGGATCGCATGCTCTATCTTCAACTACATATCGCTACTTTCCATCCGGTGAAATTGTGATCAAACAAATCTCCAGACCAGAAAAAATGTTTTTAATAAATTATTTGGTGCACATTGCGTGACTACGATGTAACTTATAGATCTCCAAAACCAGAGCGAGTAAATGGAAGCTCGGTTCACGTTTTCACCACATAATATGGGTGTTGCGCTTGAGCTGTAGTCCACAATATAACCATATATAACCGCCTCCGTGGCTCAATGTAAACAACATTGGGTTTACGATTCGGAGGTCGCGGGTTCGATACATGTTTAAGTACTCGGTTTGGTTGGTGGTAGGGCATTTTAAATGTCCACCTGGCTAGCTACCACCATCTTATCTAAATCTGCCGCCAAGCAGCAATGTTAATAGCATTGTTGTGTTCCGGTTGTCAGAGATAAGTTAGCCAATCTCCCAAATGTGTTGGGGTTTCCGGGTCAATACGCTTCCACTTTCGACCTCATCTTCACTTAACATCAGGTGTGGTTGAGGTCAAGTACCAACCCGTTGTGCATAAAAAAAAACAATACATAAAAATTTAAAGTCATACTCACTTGTTGTAGGCCGTTGGTTTTGATGGACTTTTCTACCCTCGCCGCCCATGCCTTCAACTCCACCTGAATGAAAAGAGTGGACAATAGTGTCAATTTCGTCTAACCTAAAACTAATTTTAAAATGGTGCTATCCTTGTCTTATTAAGTACTGATACTGAATAATACTGGCATGAAGGACAATTCCGGGACAATTCGCACTTTATTTTATTTTATTTTAGGAGCAATTTTCTAATTTTTGTCCAACGATTCCAGTTTTTGTAGTTTTGCGCGCAGCGCAGGACCGACATTGTGGAGAACTTTGGGGGGAGGCCTTTGTCCAGCAGTGGACGTCTTTCGGCTGATATGATGATGATGATTCCAGTTTTTAACAGCGGGGCCAGCATGACTTATGGCCAGTAATCTTATTACAACGATGCGGCATAGAAGCTTGCTATCCCTTTCATGCTTTATACGAGCAAGAGAGACGCAAAGTTTTTATCTCGTGGCTTTGTAGAGAGACTACGGGTCTGTACCTTTGCCGATCCTCATTTATATTACAATGTATTATATATGTGTAGGTTGCTACCGTATATAATAATAAATAAATATCCTTAGACATACACACAGCGCCATCTAGTTCCACAGTAAGCAACTGTAGCTTGAGTTGTGGATACCAGATGATTGATATACACATAAATATTTTTTCTTTTTGTAAATAAATACTTATGATAAATGAAAACATCCATTACATAATATAACAACATAATATAAGTATGACGAATACAATTTCGTCTATTACACTCCTTTTTACCTGTGTCGTTATTATTTTTACATATCTCTTGCTCTGTAAGTAGTCACTTACTTCCCTGAATGCCGGGGTGTATGGATATCATTACAGCATAGGTTTCAAAACCTACCATGTAATGTTAGCATTACAGCATAGGTTTTGGAATTTGAAAAAAGAACTGTCATACTGCAAGAAGAATATTTCGATTATTTACTCGAATCGGAATCGAGACAATTTATATTAGAATTTATGAAGATTTTATTTTAAATATCGAACTATTTGTTTCGCAGTCACATCGTATGTTAGTTGAAATCGATTTAGAAATCAAACTGGCCAGCATGATTTGACGCGCTTGCGTGCCATAAAATCGTAAAGAGTAAAAAAGGCAGCCGACTTGCTAGGTGCGAAAGTAAATTTTTCGTGTTTTGGAGTTCTTTCTCAAAAGTTTTGAAAAATGTCAAGTGACGAAGACATGGATCTAACCCCCCGATTTTATAAAAGAACAAGCAAAAACAGTTTTAGAAAATCGATACGAATACGATCGAAATACGACGAATTTATGAAGTGGCGGTCAGAAAAAAAAGTTAAATCTCTTTCTGAAAGTGTTTTGATATCATATTTTAATGAATTATCTAAGAAGCTACAATTTGTTTTTACTTACCTCACAATCGATATGTAAAGCAGAGTGTTTACCTCGGGTGTAAGCATCAATTGCATACTCGGGCTAATTAGCGCCCTCGCTACGCTCGGGCGCCAAAAACCTCGTATGCAATTGATGTCATACAGCCCTTGGTTAACAATCTACTATTACATATCTCTTGCTCTGTAAGTAGTCACTTACTTCCCTGAATGCCGGGGTGTATGGATATCATTACAGCATAGGTTTCAAAACCTACCATGTAATGTTAGCATTACAGCATAGGTTTTGGAATTTGAAAAAAGAACTGTCATACTGCAAGAAGAATATTTTTAAAACGTTAATTTTTTTTCCTCGGTATCGATTATTTACTCGAATCGGAATCGAGACAATTTATATTAAAATTTATGAAGATTTTATTTTAAATATCGAACTATTTGTTTCGCAGTCACATCGTATGTCAGTTGAAATCGATTTAAAAATCAAACTGGCCAGCACGATTTGACGCGCTTGCGTGCCATAATTTTAATTAAATACACATGTTTATCTTTAATAAATGTACATAGAAACCTGCTTTCTTGTTTTTATTTACCTCACAATCGATATGTAAAGCAGAGTGTTTATCTCGGGTGTAAGCATCAATTGCATACTCGGGCTAATTAGCGCCCTCGCTGCGCTCGGGCGCCAAAAACCTCGTATGCAATTGATGTCATACAGCCCTTGGTTAACAATCTACTATTAAACTCTGTAATTAAATATTAATCACCAACCAAATGAGCTATTTGTCTCAACAGATACTGCATCCGCAGATCCTAGAAGCAGACCATTGTCTGTAAAGTAGGCGGGGATCCCGAAAAGACCTCGACCTCGTCTGTTATATTTATTTATTTACTTAGGAAGAGATTATTAATTGTAGTGCAATCTAAGATCTCTTGGCCTATAGAGACGTGGAGAGGAATTTAAGGAGCGTCTTTTAACTGGAGCTACTTTAAAAAAATATTCCAATTTTATTAAATAAAGAAATGACACTGTTTCCACTTGGAAAGCACTACATATCTATTATATGGGTATGTATTAACTTAAAATTTAAAAGAATTATTTATCTTTTATTATAAAAGGCATCCATGCTGTTCAAATCAAATTAATTTACTGCTACAGCTGAGCCCCCCACAATCGCAGATATTCAATTATTACATTTTTTTTTATAAAAGTAAGTTAAGTTTATTAACATCATATTACATGACTCCGTGTTGCGTGATCTGAACCATCTAGCACAGATTTAACATATCCATATACACACGGTGTATATATGAAGTTTTTCAACTTACCGACACTATGAGTCATGTCAATGCGTTCCCGTTCGCCCAAAGAGGGCGTTTGCGGCGCGCTGCGGGTGTTGCCGCGAGTACTCGGCTCTCTGTAAGAAAATCAATGACGAAAAGTTATTGAGGGTGAATTTAGTGCACCAATCGGACGACAATGTGATATGCCACATCATGAAACTAGCACATAAAAGTCCACTGCTACATGTAAGCTTCGCCTTCGCGCTACATAGCGCGAAGGCCACATTGCCACATGGCAATCGAGAATTTTTTGGGTGTACTATACAGTTTTGTTTGGTGCACTTATACAAGTATTTGTATTGTATAAGTGCACCAAAAAAAAAAAGATATTGTACAAAATAATTTACAATAACCATACCAACGACGCTGTTATACTTTTTAGGAGAGTCGGTGGCTCAGCGGTTAAGACGCTGTCTCCCAATTTGGGAGATTTAGGTTCAATTCCCAGGCAGGCCATGATTTCAATTTAATTTAATTTAATTACTAATTACTTATGTGCATTTATCCGACTGCTTTTGAATGGTAAATGAAAACATCGTGAGGAAACCGGCATGCCTGAGAAATAAAAAAAATCAAAGGCATGTGAAGTCCCCAACCCGCATTGGGCCAGCTCATACTCCCTCATTATACGAGGGAAGGCCTAAATCATTGCAGTGGGATGTTTGCGGGCAAATGATGATACTTTTTAGAGATGGGTTGGGCTTATTCCATGTTTAATCCAGTGAAAATACGTAATTCTTGTGGGTTTATATTATTATTATTTTTTGGACAAGAATAAAATACCCATCAGTAAAAGAATATAAATGATTTCTAACCATCCTGTAGCTTGCTTTAGGTATAATATAGGTATTTAGTTATAAAAACTACAATATTAAATTAAACTTACCACTGTGAACGTCATTGCGTCGTAGACGCAAATAGATGCTAAGATCTCCTAAAATAATCTAAGAAATCTATATTGATAAAAACATACAGTAGCCATTGGGCTACTTTATGTTTTCCAAAAATAGTTCATTGCGTCGTGATATTCGCCCTTGGTGAAATTTTTCCATGAACCAAAACACCTATGCAAGCTACCGATTTGTTAGAATCTCTATGTGCCAAAAATCACGGCCATTAAGATTATAGGAAGGAAAGACGTATCCTTACTAGACTAGTTGCAACGTAACTAAATAGCAAAGGTGACCTTTCCGGCGCGCTGGGCTGCGGCGGAAGAGGCGCTCCGGGCAGCGGGGGACTCTTGGTGGAGCGGGGGGAAGAGTTGGGGGTAGAGCGCGGCGAAGCCTGCTGCGTCTGCGAACAAACATTATACTATTCATATTATAACACCTTATATCAAGACTCCAAAGCGTTTTTATCGTAACGGCTATACTGACTCCTTCACCAGAGGGCGGAGTGTGAATTTGTATCGACTTAACTTTACTACCGCGTTCACGTTTAGGTGACGATTTGTTTGAAGAAATGTGCAGCGCCTCCAGAGGATAGTTTGCAAAACGATTTTTTTCATAGATACTTTTTGCGTAAACGCGAACGCGATGGTAAGTTAAAAACGAGACAAAACTCACACTTCGCACACAGGTCTCAAGGGCCAAAACCTAGTCCCAGTGGCGTGCCCTCCACACAGGCAGAAAAGCAGTGGCTACCCTAGCAAATTGTAAGCTTTCGTCGAAATGCATTGTCAAGACAGCTGATTCATACTGATTTGAACAGAAATATTAACAGTTGCGAGCATTGCTATAAGAGGATGTTATTGTTCCAGAGCGTCCGATTGGAAGCGACCGCCATCCAGCGACTTCCGCTTGCCGTCCCCCGTTGCGCTAGCCAGTGCGTGGTGTCCATTCTATAACCAACGGCTATATACCCTGCCCACTGCTACTTCAACTTACTAATAGCAATCGAATCCATGTATCATACCTTCTATTACTTAAAATGAACTGTATTGCGTTACACCTTCAGGTTCATTTTTCTTACATGTCAAGACATATTTGATTACCCTAGCTGACCGACAATTTATCTGGACTACAGAGAGCATAATTGTAATCAGTTAATTTCTTCGTCATATCGGTTCTATGGCGACACTGTTAACAATTAGTAGTACCTTGTGAATCGATGATGTGTTTTAAAAACATAATGACTTTCAATAAGATATTATTTGTACCCTACATTGAATAAATTATTACTGTGTTAAAAGATAAATATCATTGAAAGGTCTGAACCGGATTCCTCGAATATATACCTCGTCAGGTTATAAAAATATATATATTGCAATGAAATTAAAGTTAAATATTAAGATATATTTGACCGCGTTGTTAAGACGCGGTCTCCCAATTTGGGAGGTTCGGGTTCGATTCCCACGCGGGCCATGTACCAATGCATTTTAATTTAATTACTCATGTGCATTTATCCGACTGCTCTTAAACGGTGAAGGAAAACATAGTAAACCTGCAAGCCTGAGAAATAAAAATTCAAGGGCATGTGATGTCACCAAGCCGCATTGGGCCAGCGTAGTGGACTATGGCCCATACTCTCATTATACGAGCGACGGCCTATATCCCTGCAGTGGCATGTTTACGGGCTGATGATGATTTGACCGCGTTGTTGGCAACTAATATTTGATGCTGAGTGTACCTACGCATATCCATATTTTTCATTCCTTTCATTCCATTAAAAGTATTTTAGAATTCGACCTATCGTAGTTATGCATTTATAATAAATTATTGATAATAAATTAAGACCATTAACTTTAAAGAAAATGTAAAATATTTTGCTAATAATAAAAATCGAGTATTTAACCAGGTGGAATGAACAACTTTCAGACAATATCATGAAGGTAACAATTGCTATTATAACTTTGGTATTAGGGGCGGCCGTGGCTGTGCCCATAGATGATACGGAGGTCACATTGGATAAAGACATTGGCAAGTGTGTTAAAGACGCGGTGATGAAATTTGTGGCCTGCATTGCTCTTAATGACGACAGGAATATAAATTTTCCAGAGACTCGTCTAATAGACACACGTAAGTAGACATTTTTTTTTAATGCACAACGGGTTAGCAATTGACCTCAATCACATCTGATGTTAAGTGAAGATGAGGCCGAAGCTGGTAGCGTACTGACCCGGAAACCCCATCTTATTTGGGGTACCTACTGGCTATGTGACAACCGGAACACAACAATGCTATTAACATTGCTGTTTGGCGGCAGATTTAGATAAGATGGTGGTAGCTAGCCAGGCGGACATTTAATATGCCCTACTACCAACCAAACCGAGTACTAAATCGATCGAACCCGCGACCTCCGAATCGTAAACCCAATGTTGTTTACATTGAGCCACGGAGGCGGTTAAGGCGGTGAGGTTACATTAGCGAAGTTGAACCACGCTAGGCGCGCTCAGTCCTTGGATGGGTGACCACTAATGGTATTTTAATACGAGTGTTTTAGTTTTTAAGGGGTCATGTTAAATAGTCGGCCCGGTTGATTTCAATTGAAGGCAATCGTTAAGCTAAGTCGATATGTCTGACAACCCCATTTGGGATACAGGTCGTTGTTTTATGTACGTACCTATATCATCAATTTAGAAATGAACTTGTCTTAGTATAAATTAAATTTTCAGTTAACATATAATATTAATTATGTAATATTTGCCAAATAAATGGAAAAAAAATTAAGTATCTCTTTCACTTTTCAAGCTATTCAGAATAAATTATTGACGTGCCTAATGGCTGCCTTAAAAGAAATAGCGAGCTGTATCTTAAAGAAGGATGATCACCAGACGTCTCTGGACTTGCTTGATGATATAAACAAAATAAACCTGGCGAAGGAGACTATGCAAAACCTCTGATCTATGCCGTAAGTATTTGATTTTAGCCATTCCCGTTTAGAATAATTTAAGAAATATCAAACGAAAATGAACTAATGATGTCGATTCGGATGTACACCAACTAAACTAAAACCAGTTTTAAAGTAGTACTGTCCCTTTCTGCCTGGAACAGTACGATGCGACGGCACCACTCCAAAACGATTTTAGTTGGTGTACATCCGAATCGACACCATTAGCTACAAATTACAAATTATTGAGTAACCAACCCATCTGTTTTAGGTAGCTACCGTAATACCTGTATAAATAGTAGCAACGCAAACATATACTTTTAAATCAACGTAGTTTTTTTGAAATATTTATAGGACTTATTTCAGTGTCACTATAATAATAATAAATATTTCGAACATGTAAGTGTAACACTTACACCAATCATCTAGTCCCAAACTAAGCAAAGCTTGTGCTATGGATGCCAGATAACAGATATTCATATTCATTTACTCCTCGCGGGATACGAAAAACGACGGGTGTTATGTGTGTGCGTGCGTGTGTAGACACCCGTTTATGAGGGGAGGGTGTGTGTATGTATGGAGGGTGTACACACACACGTGTGGGGGGGTGTGTGTGTGAATGTGTGTGTGTGTGTGTCCAGTCATTGTCCTTATGTATCTCAGTAATAGGTGATCTGCTTTGGGTGCGGTAATTTAAAAGAAACGACAGACAGGTTGTTAGGCATGCTTGATGAAAATCGGTTAAGCTATTTAACTTTTAACAAAATGTTTTCATGTTTTTTTTTCATAAATATCAGTCTTACGGGAATTTTAACCGAGAACATTGTTTCAATCGTTAAACTTTTAATGTTTGGAACACCCAAACGCTTTAGTTTGGGATATCTCTAACCACCCCATTTGAGATAAAGGTTGTGACTTTATATATGTATGTCTTTATTTACCAAGAAATTAATAAAAGTAAAATACTAAATAAAATACTAAGAAGTTCGATTCTTCATTCCTCATCCGAACAGCCAAGGCATGGACCTCCCTTCCGGCGTCAGTCTTTGCTGAATCCTACAACCTTGGAATCTTTAATTATTTATTGTAACATCTTGACATGTAAACCTACCTATATTCACAAATAAAGAATTATTGTATTTACTGGGATCTCTTGCTTCATCTCCGACCACATCGTCACTTTCCATCAGGTGAGATTGTGGTCAAACGCGAATCCAGTCAATCATAAAAAAAATGACTTTTTGGCAAAAACTATTTTCAGCCGGAGCCTGAAGTCATGTACAGTCGACCACACGTTGATCGCGCAAACATAATTTTCTTCATTTACAACAATTATTCAATTTCTATTTCAGATTCCTAAGAAAACGAGTGCAAGAATGTTACGTCATTTCTACTAAAATTCGACAATAAAGTCATTTGCAACGTTTTGGTTTCGATTTTATTATTTATCTCTTAGCAATTTCTCTCTCGTGAGTGGATAGAAATAAATAGGTTCTTATTTAGTATAAAGATACTTCTAGTAAATGACAAACATCAAATGTCAAATAACAGTAAAAAATTTATAACAATCACTTAAATTATCGTTAAAATAAAAAGAAACTGTCCCTCCACGAAAGTTAAAAGGGTGCATCGGGTACAGTGGCGACCAAATTGGATAAATTAAGATTTATTTTTATCATCGGCAGCACTTCAAGTTATTTATAAATATTATTTTTCGAAAATAGCAGAAATCAGCAATATTAGACGTAACGAGTTCACTTAGTGAGTACTTTTGTAGGTATAGGACGTTTGTAATTTTTGTACAAAAGAAAATAAATCCAAAAAAAAAATACTTAAAGCTATGCACAAAGTTATGTTTGCCGTAATTAATTCTTGAATATGGCAGCGCGAGGTAGTCTTGGCTTGGTTTTAAATGCATATTAACCATGTTTAAGAAAATGATCACTCCCACCCAGTGGCGGCTGGTGACTCCAAAACTAGGTCGTGCACTGTACTAATTTCTTGCATAGTTATCCTACAACATTTTTACAGAAATTAAGCTATCCAATACTTACTACACTTATATTACATCAGGTCAGCCCGTAGATTATGTAACTTCATTCGGTATCGTTATCGATTACATTGACCAATGAGAAACCGTTAAATAGTCGAGCGAGCGATGAGCCAACCAATCACATGTCAGAACGTAACCGATGACGATAACGATGAAATTATGTAATAGAAC
This sequence comes from Oegoconia quadripuncta, assembly GCA_949316235.1. Classification (NCBI taxonomy): domain Eukaryota; kingdom Metazoa; phylum Arthropoda; class Insecta; order Lepidoptera; family Autostichidae; genus Oegoconia; species Oegoconia quadripuncta. Next base: position 8,093,164 of record OX438741.1, on the reverse strand, counting down.
TCCTGGCTAGGTTCCCGTGCGCGCTATTTCGGCCTTCGCAAATCCTCGGTAAAACTCGGCGGCGCATGAATTTTTGTTAGGTCCTTCATACAATTTCTACTAGACATCTTGCAGCTCACGCGCCAGGCAGTTTACTTCGTATTTCATAGAAACTGTATGGGGACGGGACTGCAAAGCGCACGGGACATATTAGTTCGAGCGAAAATAAGATTTAATAGTTGTACTACTCTGTGTAAAAAGTATCGGGAATATGTCAATAAAAAGACCCGCGTAAAAGAGGTCGTTCTAATTTTTTTACTGCATGTTGGTAGCACTGTACTGATTTAGCGCGCAAAATTTGAGCGGGATCTGTCATTTAATTTGTTTTAAACTACACTTTTTGTTGGTCATAGTTTTGAGTCCTCGGCGATTTTTACAATGGAAAATATTATTGAACAAAGAGTGTGCCTTAAATTTTGTGTTTCAAATGATATTTCATGTGGTGAATCACTAAAAATGTTGCGAAATACCTACGGCGAATCGTGTATATCGAAAACAAGGGCTTATGAATGGTATAAGGCTTTTAAAGAAGGCCGAGAAGTAGTAGTAGACTTGCCTCGTTCTGGTAGACCTTCAACCGCTACGACCAAAGAAAACATCGACAGAATCAAGAAGCTAGTGCTCGAAAATCGACGTATGAGTCTGAGAGAGTTGGCTAGTGAGGTGAACATATCTTTTAAGTCCGTCCACAACATTCTCATTGACATTTTAGGCATGAAACGCGTCGCCGCTCGACTAGTTCCAAAAGAGCTCAATTTTGTTCAAAAAGCGCAGCGAAAGCATGTCGCTGAAGACATGGTTTCCCGAGCTTCTACGGATCCGACCTTTATGAAACGTATAATAACTGGCGACGAGACATGGGTTTATGAGTACGACATGCAAACAAGCCAACAGTCTTCAGAATGGCGTCTCGAAAACGAGCCGAAACCCAAAAAACCGCGGCAAAGTCGCTCCAAAATCAAGGTGATGCTGACAGTTTTTTTTGACTACCGTGGTGTGGTTCACTCCGAATTCCTTCCAGAGGGAGAAACAGTGAATAAAGAATATTATTTAGGCGTCATGAAGCGTTTGCGTGAGAGTATCCGCCGAAAACGTCCAGATTTGTGGCAACACAACTCATGGATGCTGCACCATGATAATGCACCATCACACACAGCCATTATAGTGAAAGAGTTTTTAGCGAAAAATTCAACAAAAGTTCTCGACCAAGCACCGTATTCACCTGATATGGCTCCGTCTGACTTTTTTTTATTTCCCAAGTTAAAATTACCACTTCGAGGAAAACGTTTTGAGTCGATAGAAGCCATAAAAGAAAATTCGCTGAATGAGCTAAAGGCCATACCGCAAATAGCCTATGAAAAATGTATGGAAGACTGGGTGAAGCGGTGGAGATGTTGTATTGCAAGCGATGGGGCCTACTTTGAAGGCGATAAAATAAATTTAGATGAATAATTTGTATTTTTTGTTTTATTGACAAATTCCCGATACTTAGTACACTGAATGTATAGTACAAATCAAGTGTCCGAAATATTTATTTATTTATTTATTTTATAGTTACTTTGTTTCTACGTGATAATTACGTACGTGACGGTGATATTTTTATATCATAAGAATTATTTGTTAAGTATTATTGTTTTGGTAGGTACGAGTAGGTGGGTTTAGATCTGGTAGTGCAGTGCATAAGTGCACCTGAGAGGCAGCCGCCACTGCGAACTGACTTCCTAAAAGTCCCAGCTGTAGCTGGAGAAGTTACTCACCTTGAGCATCCTCATGAGCCCTTCAAGCTGCTGCATGAGATGCTTCCTTGACTCCTGGAGCGAGGAGAGGTGGCCCTCCAACTCATCCTTGCGCTGCCGAAGTGCCCGAAGTTCTGATACTAGGGGAGGTGCAGCACTGGCGGCGCTTGGCGTGGTGTCCGTGTCTTGCTGACGTCTGGAGACAAGAGTAACAACGTCAAGACAGCATTCTTTCCACATGCAGGAATGTGGACCGACGTAGTCGATCGAGCGGGCCCAGGAAGTATATAAAAAGACGTTCAAATGTGGGAAGACTCTAATTGCGAAAACTCCGCAACTGACGTACGAAGCGCGTGATTGGATTTAGCTCGGCTCCGCAATCTGGATCGATATGAGAACGCGTGCATTTATTCTTCTTGAGTCAATGGTAAACATCTATAGAGGCGCATTCCACACTGCGAAATAGAGATCGACTATGCTTACGATCCTCAAATACTGCAATAAAATACCGAAGAATATAAGAGAAGCACAATATCCATAACTCGGGAACGCATGTCTGTATTCAGCATACAAACATATGCCCCTAACGGGATTCGAACCCGCGACCTTTTGGTATAGCAGCAGAGTTTCTGACCACTACACCAAACAGGTCGTGTTGAACATGTAAGGATCAATATTAACCCCTGTCACCTATTCTATAATGTTTGTACCCATGTTCTTCGCAATAAATAAATGAATATGTTTGGCCCAAGGAGTAGTTACATTGAGCCAGAAACTGGGGAGGCAGGGTTTGATAACAAGTGCGCTATAGATTATATGGTGCCGCTGTCACACATATCGCTTTTCGGCCTCATCTTCACTTAACATCAAGTATGATTGAGGTCAAGCGTCAACCTGTCATGCATAAAACAAATCGCTGTGCTAAAAGTGTGGGTTCAGAGGGCGGAGTGTAAGTTTTGTTTCGACTTAACTTTACTACCGCGTTCACGTTTACGTGAAGATTTGTATGGAGAAATGTGCAGCACCTCTAGCGGATAGTTTACAAAACGATTTTTTTTCATAGGGATTTTTTTCGTAAACGCGAACGCGATGGTAAAGTTAAAAACGAGACGAAACTTACACTTCGCACACTGATAACTGTATTATTATTTCCATAATGTGATCGCGAATTATTTATTATTTTATTATTAAATAAAAATAAAATATTAATTCTATTATATATTATGTATGTATGAATGTTCTGTATGTATTCTATAAATTGTAACCTGTACCTCGGAATATATTGAGTGGACTTCTTGGCCTTTTCGGTGCCACATATATTTTGCTGGTATTGAAGATTATTGTTTAGCTTATGATATATTACACTGAATTTTCTTTCTAAAAGCATGACAGCTGGTTGGATAAATTACAGTGTTTACCTGAGCCTGGCGATCTCCCGCATGATCTCTCTGTTCTTGCCCTCCAGCTGTGAAATCAGCTCCCGCTGCTGTCGAGCCGCGTCCACTTCCGAACCCTCAGACGACGACCGCCCCTGCCATAGTAATCACATGTTTTCAATACACAAGGTAATCAGAGTTACGACGTCAGTCACACATGGCAAAGTTATAGCATCCCGATGTAAAATGGTGTTTTTGAAAGAAGTTTCCTTACATGCGATTTGAATCTATAACGCCCTGCTGGTGCATATGCGTGATAGTTGAAATCCAAGGCTATTCTCTAGTAAATTGTTTCTTATAGAAAATCCCTTTATAGATTGGATGTGTACTTGGACACAGTGTAAATCTTATTATTAAATTTTTACATGTATGTGGTGCAAGGGAATCTTGGTGTATTGTCACCAACAGTTATTGTTGTTTTTTAATACAAATAAAATTATTCTACTATATTCTTGCTCGATAAAGTTCTGCTACATAGGCGTTTACTGTTTTAGAAAAATCTTTGGGTTCTAAACCAAACAGATAATAAATAAATAAATATCCTTATTGTATCGCAATGTTATTTATTACGCAAAATTAATTAAGTCTCTACTTTGAAGTTTAGTTTTAATTTAATAAGTCACCAGCAACTTGAAACAAAAAAAATGTTATTCGTTCATTGTCAAGTATAGGAAGCCAACGAGTTCTTATATACTGGTTCAAAGATACTAATTGGATTATAATCTCTTTGGATTATTGGAATTGTTGTCTTGTTCCGAGGAATGATTACTTTGGACTGTTTGGTGATGCGATGATGTTATCACGACCTTTTATGTTAGAGTAATGCCCGCGTATTGAAATGAAAAAAAATAAGTCAGCCATAAATTGAAAACAACAATTGTATCTATTTCTATCGATTTAGATAAATCTTTTTTTTTGGAAAAGTCAATCAAGCGCGGTAGTTTTTATTTAAAAAAAAGGACTAAACCATCATGTGGGTTTCTTGCGCCGCTTCTTTTCCAACAGATGATGTCCTTTTCCGGAGCGATAATACCATGGACATGCTTACTGACTTATTTGCGACTTATTGCGACGACCGATTGGTGTAGTGGATAGTGACCTTATCAGCGAAATCAACGGTTGCGGGTTCGAATCCCGCGATGGGTAAATGTTTATATGATGAATACGAACATTTATTCCAGAGTCTTGGATGTTTATATAAATATTTATATATGTTTATCCGTTATCTAGTATCCATAGTACAAGCTTTGCTTAGTTTGGGACTAGATGATTGGTGTAAGTGTCCGAAATATTTATTTATTTATTTATTTCCAATAGATTTAAATTGACATTCACCAAATGATAGCATGTATCTGACTTTGAAATAAATGCTTAAAGTTTAAAAATTTAATATAGTCATCTATTTACGTTTTAAAAAAACGGGTTCTAATTTAATTTACAATTTATGTATATACACCCAGATATACGTTTTTACTTACCAATTCCGGAGTAAGTGACGCTGATCTCCCAGCTCGAGGCTGTGAACGAAAAAATGGTTTCACAATAAAGAGTATTGCTTAAACCTAAGGACTGATGCCATTCGCATGGGAAATGCTTGTGAATCTATTACGGCTTTAGGTATAAAGCCACTATATCCTCATAAAAGACAACCATAAACATCATTACAAGAAAGCAAATTACAATGAGAATTTGAAAACAGTCATTTACATCGTACATATTAAATTTATTTAATCAAGATAACCAACAGCTGTTTCAAATACACTTGAACAGATTGTACACGAGTTAAATAGGTATCTTAGCTAATGACAGGATGTCCTAATAATAAGCAAAAACTATAAAAATTACCGAAATGAATATTTATTTGCCAAAACATGAGATTGATGTTTAGAAAAAACCTTGTGCAAGTGAATCAAAAATAGTCCTATCACGTTCTGTCATCCATCATGCAATGACGTGGAAATATTTAACATAAATCAACAACATAAATAGTTAAGTTAATCATACCGAAGAAAGAACGCTAATATAAACTCATATATTAGGTCCTTACCTATAAAATTTCATTAATATGAATAAAATTATAATGCAATAAAATACGGTTATTATATTTCTTTAACTGTGCTGTGCGGTTTCGGCTCGTAAAAACTATAGAACCAACCTTTAGAGACCTTCCCGTAGGTGTAACGACTATGGTACTTTTCATCAGAAAACATTTATAGACGTGCACGTTTCAACGGCGCTGGGGTCACCCCGTCACATGTGCATTTCCATATATTTCGTAAATGGATATTGTTTAATCCTACCGATTGCGCTATGTTTAATAAAATAAATTTGGCAATAGACAATCTCTTTATTCATGCTCCGATACACATACATATGTTAAGACAGTTCGGATATACAGGGCGTCCCAAAGTTATGGGACATGAAGGGGAAGTACCTTAAATATCGTAGATAGTGAATTTTGCTCAAAGAAGACTTTATGTTATTTTTAAAAGTTAGTAATTCTGCATTCATAGATTTTCTAAAAATTATTTGCTTCGGCTGGGAATCGAACCGACTCAAATGTGAAAAAAAAACACCCTACTTTTATGATGCCAATCGAAAGAATAGCTAAAAAATAATAACTCTGCCTAAGTAACATAGTATTTTAAAAGAAAGGAACAACGTGAAATTAATCATTTTAATCAAATAAAAAACATACATGAAACTGCCGTAGTCAATTAAGTAGGTATTTTTTTGTAAATTAATTAATTAAATGCTCAAAATGTGATCCCTCTTGTCTTACGCAAATCGCCAATCTTTTAATGAGCCCGCTGCCTGTTGATTTTCTAATCATTTTATGGTGAACACTCGATGTGATATGGCACAATTCTGTTTGCAACTCGCCTACGTTCTCGTATCGCTTTTTGTATAGCATATCTTTCACGTATCCCCAAAAGAAGAAATCTAATGGTGTGAGGTCCGGGGATCTGGCCGGCCATCTAATCGGTCCATTTGTACCAATCCATGTAGGAAAACATTCATTTAGAAAATCTGCTGCTCTCCGACTATTATGAGCCGGAGCTCCATCTTGTTGGAAAATTAAGTTTTCTTGCTCCGCCGCGGAATGGTTTCTTATCTTATCCCTTAAAATTTGAAGTATTCCTAAATACTTTTCTGTGTTCAAGGTTCCTTGGTAAAAATGGATTAAGAAAACCCGGTTTTTTAAAAGTCCGCACCAACAGTTGAGTGAAAAACGCACTTGGTTATTAGTTTCAGTCACTCGTAGGGGATTTTCTTTAGAGCAAATACGATTATTGTTGCGGTTATACATACCGTTATTGCTAAAGTTAGATTCGTCTGTCCAAATAATATTATCCAAAAAATTTGGATCTTCGAGCAATCGTGCCTGGATATCAAGACAGAAATTTTTTCTCCTTTCTGTATCGCCCGGAAGTAATTTTTGAACCAATCGTCCTTCAACATAACTCTTAAAACCGTGTTTTTTTAATACACGGTGTATTTTACTTTTTGAAACTCCAATTTCATGTTCTCCTTCTCTCACCGATGCTTTCGGAAAAGCCGAAAAGTAAATTAAAATACCAAGTTCTTCGTCGTTGATCGTATGGTTTTCTTGCTGTGGTTCTCTTGGGCGTTTATCGAAACGTCCCAGAGTTTTCAAATTGTTCACAAGCCTTTTCAAAACTTTACGAGACGGTATTTGTCTATCAGGATATTTTACGCCATACCACCGCAAACTTCTAGAGATATCTTTATCGTTCAAAAAATATGCTTCCATTAGATCAAAACTTACTTGATATGCCATGTTCGCAATAAATTAACACAATAACACTTGTGTAAGTGAATTGAGACTAAACAGATCAATATCCGAAAAACAAACGCTCGCACATACTGTTCCATTTTCAAATTTAAGAACAACATTTAAAAATATCACTTCTTTTTAAAATATCTTAAAAAGTATGCATTCAAACAAACGCTGTCATAAACTGTTCCATTTTCAAATTATAAATTATTTATTTTTGTTTTTAATTTGCCTTCTGTCTAGCTTACAGAGGACGTATTGAAATACAAGTTTTATCATTTCATCTATACGTGCACTTATAATAAGGAAAACTATGTTAGTACCTATTTTATGAAGTGGGTACTTATTTACGAATAATCAATGCTATCTTTGGAATGATAATATCGCTACTTTTCGAACGTCGTCGGCAATAAATAACTTTCTTGAAATTTGACTCAATCATTTTATGTTGTTCCTTTCTTTTAAAATACTATGTTACTTAGGCAGAGTTATTATTTTTTAGCTATTCTTTCGATTGGCATCATAAAAGTAGGGTGTTTTTTTTTTCACATTTAAGTCGGTTCGATTCCCAGCCGAAGCAAGTAATTTTTAGAAAATCTATGAATGCAGAATTACTAACTTTTAAAAATAACATAAAGTCTTCTTTGAGCAAAATTCACTATCTACGATATTTAAGGTACTTCCCCTTCATGTCCCATAACTTTGGGACGCCCTGTATAACAGATATTGTTTCAAGCATTAAAATTTAAATGTTTGAAACATCCAAACGCTTATGTTTGGGATGTCACTGACCACCCCATTTGGAATAAAGGTCGTCACATTGTAATAATAAATTATTTACAAAAAAGCCTAAAACACCATTATACAAGACTTCACAAGTGTAATTATAGATACCTAAGGCTGAGTGTGTACACAATGTGAATCTTTTGACCTCCAAATAGTTACGTATGTATGTTTTAATGAAATGATCGAAAAAGTGCGTCGTTTCCGCCTCGCACTCTAAATGCACCCACGGAATGTATACAGAAACATGTAAGCATTTGGGGGCACTGAAAACCAGCGCTGTGATCCGTCGCAGCATGAGCTGAGTGCTAATCCATTTGGGCACGCCGCAACACGTGACAGCATTGTGCGCATTTTATTTATAACTAGCTTTCCGGCCGCAACTTCGTCCGCGTGGAACATTTCTTCAAAATCGGTTCAGCAAACAAATTGCCTATATGTTAATCCAGGTCCTAATCTGTTTACCAACCAAATTTCATCTAAATCCGTTAAGGCGTTTGAAGAGGTAACAAACATACATACACACACAAAAACATTCGCATTTATAATATCAGTGTGATTGTATTTCTTTTTTAGCTATAATTTACTACTCCGTTGTTTTCGTATCGTGTTGTGGCTTTCATAATAAATTGTTCTTATTCGTAAGGTTGTATAACTCTCACCATGGTGCGTGTCTCGTGGGCAAGCCGCGCGGCGTACCGCGCGATGAGCCGATGCTCGTCGTCCACACCGCGAGACAGGTGCTCCAATATGCCTGCTGACATGCAACGTCATTAGCAATCACATCTCCTCCCATACAAGGTGTGACTTCAGATGCTCGCTGCAGCCTGTGGCGGCAGAGGTACTATCTCGATTCGAACACTTAGGCCCGTATAACAGAATGATCTCCTTTTGAGGACAGTTAAAAAGGGACAGTTTAATAAGAATAGGAAAACTTTATTTGATCCATTTAGCGACACTTATACATTACAATTATGTAACTTGTATAACGGCATCTCTTTCTAAGCGCAGATCTAAGCTTGAGCAAAATTGTGAAATACGGGCCTTAATCCCTCATGGGTGTGTATTTAAATATAATGTATGTTAATCCGTTATCTAGTATCAATAGCACAAGCTTTGCTTAGTTTGGGACTAGGTGATTGGTATAATTGTCCGAAATTATACCAATCATTATTACTAGCTTTCTCCCGCGGCTTCGCCTGCGTTAGAATAGCTTTATAGCGGATAAGTTTAATTTGTTTATCCCGCGGGACCTACTCACTTTATCGGGATAAAGAATATCCTATATCTGAATCCAGGGTTATACCAATATACCCATCCGTTTCGCCGTGATTGAGCAACATTAGTTAGATAATAACAAATGTAAGAGCATCGGTGGCTCAGCGGTTAAGACGCGGTCTCCACATTTGGGCAATTCGGCTTCAATTCCCACGCAGGTCATGTACCAATGTGTTTTTAAATTTAATTTAATTATATATGTGCATTTATCCAACTACTCTTAAACGGTGAAGAAAATCATCGCGAGGAAACCTGCATGCCTGAGAAACAGAAATTCTAATGCATGTGAAGTCCCCAACCGGCATTGGCCAGCGTGGTGGACTATGGCCCATACTCCCTCATTATACGAGGGAAGGCCTGCAGTGGGATGTTTACGGGCTGATGATGATGAATAATAAATATGTGACTCACTGCGATGTGTGGACCTGGATGATCTTGAGTCGAGAGAGCCAGTGTTGACGTAACCCGCCACGTACTCCGGGAAGCCGTTGTGTGCTGGCACAGGTGATGGGGGTCTGAGAAAAAACTTCATTGAAATAACCACAACAACAAAGATTATTAGATACTGCCTAATTGGGAATATTAAATGAAAGGAATACCAAAAAAATATTCTTTCAAGTCTGATTGATCAGGTTATTTAGATGATAATCATGCCTGGACATAACCAACTCGTTCGCATGCCAGGCTATTTCACAATTAATAACGATTCAATCACTATTTATGTATGTTGTGTAAACATAACGAAGTAATAATAATAAATATCCTTAGACATACACACAGCGCCATCTAGTTCCACAGTAAGCAACTATAGGCTTGTGTTGTGGATACCAGATGGTTACATAAATACATTTTTTTTCTTTTTTGTAAATAAATACTTATTATAAATGAAAAGTAGGTATGTTATTAATATTATACTTATATTGTTTAATTTGTACCTATCCCGTATTTATCTATCTTAAAATGTCTTATTATTTAAATTATTGTGCACAACCTACCTATTTTATTCTTTTTTCACTTCTCTCCACTAGCCAAGGATTGTCTGGTAGAAATCGCTCTTTAGCGATAAGATCGCCTAGTTGTACAATTGTAAGTAGGTAAAGTTTGTTCACTTGATTGATCACAATACTTGATTGATTTATCTATAATTGTGCATTTTTGAATAAAAACCTGTTTTTTAAAGAGCAATCCCTAGACTTTCTTGCTTATTCTTCGCATGCGATAATTGCCTTCTGAACAAGCAGTTGGTTTAAAAAAGTAAAATTTGACTATTTTAAGTGTACAAAATAGAGAATGTTTGACTATTGACTACCTGTTTGGTGTAGTGGTTAAAAATTCTGACTGCTATAACAAAAGGTCGCGGGAATCCCGCTAGGGGCATATGTTTGTATGATGAATACAGACATGTGTTCCCGAGTTAGGATGTTTTTCATTTATATATGTATTTATTTACAAAAAAAATGTATTTATGTAGTTTATCAACCATCTGGTGTCCAAAATAGAAGCTTAGTGTGGAATTAGATGGCGCTGTGTGTATGTGCAAAAGTATTTATATATTATTTATTTATTAATATCATCTATCAACACAGCAGGACAATAAAACAGATGCTCTAAACTTTTTGACTTTTGACTCCGATAGAAATCTCTAGGACACACCACAATTATTTTTGTTAATTTGGACAAGCTGTTCGTTAGCAACGAAATAAAGATTTGATGTAAGGAAGTATTTGAGATTTTATTTTATTTAGGGCCGTATTAATAAATCGATCTTAAGATTGTAATCGCGTCTCATGCTTTAATATTCAACAGATTCTCAAGCGTCAACTTAAGGTCATTTCAATCTTGAGAACGGTTTATTAATACGGACCTTAAGACTTATGTTCTATGCAAGTTGAGCAATCTCCTTTCGACCGCTCCTCTGTAACGCAATCGTTTATAATGATATAAATAAAACATTAACAGAACCAGCCCGTCTCCACCGGTTGGTGACGTAAAAGGCGACTAAGGGACTTTAAACCTAAACATATCAAGACTTGCACGTTTCAAAGGCCATGGGCTCCTCGCCCTGTCACGTGTACATTTCTGTATATTTCATAAGGTGAACCGTGAATGTTGTTTCAAGCTTTACCTGATTTATGTCATGAGATAGGTTTAAATAAATTTTTCTTTCTTTCTTCGTTTTTTTCTAATGTTTGAACACCCAAATGCTAATGCTTAGGATATCTCTGACCATTCCATTTGGAATAAAAATCGTGACAATGGTGTCGATTCGGATGTACACCAACTAAACTGAAACCAGTTTTAGAGTAGTACTGTCTCTTTCTACATGGAACAGTACTATGCGACGGCACCACTCCAAAACTGGCTTTAGTTTAGTTGGTGTACATCCGAATCGACACCATTATTACAATAGCTTAATTAAAATTGTAATGAAAAGGTAGGGATTCCGCAAAGTTGTTAATTTTGTCAGCATATGCAGTCAAAAAAATCATAAATTTAACAGACGTTCATACCGCAAGACTGGTTTACTTTAGCGATTTCCACAGCTTGATGTCATTTGGCATATTGTTGTGGGGAAACGCTGCTGACATACATATCATTTTTGTTCAGTAGAAGCGTGCTATTCGTGCCATTTATAAATTAGGACCTAGAGTGTCTCTTAGAGATAAGTTTAAGGAAATTAATGTCCTTACAATGACTTCTGAATACATTTATGAGAATTTGTAAATATATAACCTTATTCGCTAAAAATAGTGATAGGCACAATGTTAATACAAGCAATAAGAACTAGTTATCCGTTTACGTTAGCCGACTTCACAAAGTTAGTAAATCGTTCAAAGGGCAATGTATACGCTTTTATAATAAGGTTCCAGTAGACATTCAAAATTTGCCTTTAAATAAATTTAAAGCAATCATAAAACAGAAATATAAGCGAGCATGGACATAGCTGTCTTATTATTCATATAATTACGAAATCACAAATTGTAACCCATAATCTCTTTAAAAGAGCAACCTAGAGTTTCTTTCTCGTTCTTCTCTGGGGAGTCAGCTTTGTGAATGAGCCGTAAATGTAATATTAATAGTGACGTTTTCAAATGATAATTTTATCCTATGAAATAAAATATTTTGATTTTTTTTTTTTATATGAGAGGGCGGCAAACGAGCATGCGGGTCACCTGATGGAAAGCAATCACCGCCGCCCATGGACACCCGCAACACCAAAAGGGTCACAGATGCGTTGCCGGCCTTTGAAGAAGGTGTAGGCTCGTTTCTTGAAGGTTCCAATGTCGTACTCGTTCGGGTATACCGCTGCCGGAAGTCCGTTCCACAGGGTGGTCGTACGTGGTAAGAAGTTTCTTGAGAAACGTGCAGTGGTAGACTTCCACTCATCCAGGTGATGTGGATGGAAATTTAATTTTCTCCGAGAAGTGTATCGGTTAAATTGAGCAGCGGGTATTAGCTCGAACAGTTCTTCAGAACACTCCCCATGAAATATGCGATAAAGAATGCAGAGGGACGCGACGTCTCTTCGCAACGCAAGAGAACGCAATTTGATTTGTCTTTCTCAGCCCTCCAACTGTTTTAGGCAGTACGGTATTGGTCTTAATGAAAAGGAGGTGGCGGTGTCCGTGTGGTGTGGATACTCACACGATGTGGCTAAGGTTGAGGGTCCGCTCAGGCTGGTCGGGGTATCGGGGCAGCTGCGGCCGAGCGCGCTCAGGGACGCATCGGAACGACTTGCGGAGCGTCGCGCCTATCTGCTTCGATGGCGATTTCTGAATAAAAACCCATGACATTAAAAGGCTGTGAGGCATATTGGCTTCGACACACAGTCGCAATTTTGCAATACTGCCTTAAAAGTATTGGCAGGTATCTATATAAGGTCTAAGAAAATTAACCCGACAAACTTTTGCAATTGCACATACATGACAATAAAATAATATATTCTTATCTATGAACACAGTATACTCACAGTAATATTAGCGGCGTAAAGGAACGTAATATCAATCACCAGAGTCCCCACATTAGGATATTTTTCTCCTAAATCTAGGCGATTATTTTAAAAATTTCCTAAATTAGGAAACAATAAGGAGGTATTTCTTTAACAAAAAAAAATATCGATAGTACATACTTTTACATTAGGACGACCGATTGGTGTAGTGGATAGTGACCCTGTCAGCGACACCAACGGTTGCAGGTTCGGATCCCGCGACGGGTAAATGTTTGTATGATGAATATGAACATTTATTGCCGAGTCATGGATGTTATAAAAATATTTATGTATGTTTATCCGTTATCTAGTTACCACGGTACAAGCTTTGCTTAGTTTGGGACTAGATGATTGGTGTAGGTGTCCGAAATATTTATTTATTTATTTTATACTAGACGGCTCAGTAACCACCGGTTACCTGACAAATAAATGTAAGTGTACAGCAGGTGACTCACATATGCGGCGTACTCCTTGACTTCATGTTCGTTGGTGTGTGTGGCCGACACGCGGCCGCGCCAGAAGCACTCCTGGCACAGGGTGTAGTTGGCGCAGCGCGTGCATCGGTACCGGAAGCCGGTCAGCGAGCTACGGCGGCATGCACTACACGCGAGGGGATGGACCACTGCAAATGTGCGTGTAATAGCTTTATTGGGGATATGTTTCATTTGTTTATCCCGCGGGAACTACTCACTAGTTGGGAATTCTTTTCCTACGCTATTAATTTTTATGATTTTATTGGGGAGGCACCAAATGTTTGTATAATGGCTGATTTTGCTACAACCATTTTTGTGTGCCGACAATTTTGTCTTTATGGTTATTATCCTTCCGGAGCCCAGCTTTGTCGGGCGAGACTATTCTCACGCCTTCAGCGTGGGCAATCCCAGATGGTAGAGTTTAGTGTTTTTGGGAAAGCATTCTCCTCTGGACAGTAACTCTACGTCTGCCGCCGGTACAACACGTTTTCCTTTTCCGTCTGAGCTTAGCTCCGGAAGCAATATCATCTTAGTATTAACTTTATGGAGTCAGATGTAATAGCGTCATAATAAATATAATTACGCACACATCACCAACCACCCCACAGCCGTGATTGAGCAACAAACAAACAAACATCCAAACTTTCGTATTTAAAAAATTTTAGGTCCTTACCTATGAAATTGTCGTTTTGTATGAAGAATTTCATTAAGACTGTTTTCTCCATACAAACATTTTTGATTTTTTTTTGGCAACGGCAAATCCAAATTTAGCTAAATTTTGTGTGTATTATCGGATAACATTAAGTTAAGTATAGGCAGCGTTAATTTTTAAAAGTAACCGCTTTATAAAAGTTTTAGCGAATCTAAGAAATGATTATGGGAAGCACATGAAAAGAGCGCTGTTCATGTTTTTTATTATGTCATTTAGCCCAGAACTTAAAAAATATTTCATGTGAAACCTTGAAATAATATTTATTTTTATTTATTTTATTTATAGTTTATTGTACACTAATCATAAAAACAGTACAGCAATAAAGAGGATGTACAAAGGTGCAAGCTTATCTCTAAAAAGAGATTTCTTCCAGCAAGACCGTGAGTGACAAGAGTGAGAATTGAAGTGGATAGACATACATACGTGTACAGATTTAATAATAATACATACCTAATAATAGTAATATAATATATAATAATTGTATACACATACTTATATGTACAATACATATACCTACTTACATATCTAAATAGATAAATAAATACTAATATATACATATATAAATACATTTTACGTACAGAATATTTAAGAAACCTATAGTACCTGTGTGTTATAAATACCTATATCTGCAATACAATAAAAATTATTAATTGTAAGTCAAGCCCAATTCCATTTTCCAAATAAAAAAAAATTGGATATAGCTTTGAAAATCGCAGAAATTGGTACATATGATTAACGAAAAAAAAAACTCCAATTTCATAGGTAAAGACCCAATATTAGTTAGATTGTCTGTATTTTAAGTAGTTAAAGTTGGTAGAGTCCAGTTGCTATGTTTTCTTAAGCTCTTCTTAAGTGCTATGATTTGTATCTGTTTGGTGTACTGGTTAAAAACACTGACCAAAAGGTCGCGGATTCGAATACCGTTAGGGGCTATGTTTATATGATGCATACGGATATTTGTTTATACCCGGTTATGGATGTTTTTCATTTATTTACAAAAAAATGTATTTGTGTAGTATATCAACCAACTGGTATCCATAATACAAGCCTACTTAGTGTGGAACTAAATAGCGCTGTGTGTATATCGAAAGATATTTATTTATTTAAATCATCCGTTCTTTAATGAGGTCGGTAGTTCACAAGAATTCTAAGAGATGGCGCTGTTTTACCTTCTAAGATAACCTCGAAAGAGTTTTGTTCGCACGATGATACATATATCTAGTATATAAATCAATAGAATTATGTATTACCCAGATTCCAGACCACATTATATTTCAGAAACCCTTACCGTTCTCGACGCTCGCCAGGCGATGCAATAGGGGGAGCCAGACGAGGCACGGAGGGCCGGGGTCGGACATCAGCGTGTCTAGGAAGTCGTTCACCGTGATCTTGCCGTTCTAAGGAGAACATACAGCTTAATAAACCATTGTTAGTTAATAACAGGTAAGAGGGGTCGCTATGTGTGTGGCACACCTGATGTTAAGTGAAGATGAGGCCGAAGGTGGAAGCGTACTGACTCGGAAACCCAAATATTTGGGAAAGTGACTATCTTATCTCCGACAACCGGAACACAACGATGCTATTAATATTGCTGTTTGGCGGCAGATTTAGATAAGATGGTGGTAGCTAGCCAGGTGGACATTTAAAATGCCCTGCCACCAACCAAACTGAGTACTAAACATGTACCCACCTGGGGATCGAACCCGTGATCACCGATTCGTAAACCCTATGTTGTTTACATTGAGCCACGGAGGCGGTTAAGTATAATATTAGTTAGATTTTGCAGTGACAACATTGGCAAAATTACATGAACA
The DNA here is from genome assembly GCA_949316235.1 of Oegoconia quadripuncta. Lineage (NCBI taxonomy): Eukaryota > Metazoa > Arthropoda > Insecta > Lepidoptera > Autostichidae > Oegoconia > Oegoconia quadripuncta. The sequence goes on along the minus strand of OX438741.1, from coordinate 8,077,106 downwards.
TCGAAACTCTCAGTAATGCCAATAGGTATGACTGGCAATATAGAAATTTAATAACATGCCAATATTGTTGCTGAACGCAGAAGCTCACTGGTGCGAGTGGGCGTGGATTAACACAGTACCTGGTTGAATATAGACAGTGCTAGGCAGTCGTTGTAGCAGAACGATGGCGACTCGTACACCGCCGCGGGGAGCGCCAACACCTCTCGAAGATAGTCGGAGAGACGCTTCATCAGGAGGTGGCCATTGCCATCCGATAGTTGAGAGAATATATCTGTCACATAATTGTTTTTATTTTAATTTCATTTACAGTAGAGATTACAAACGAATTACATTTTAGAAAAGAAACTCTGTGTAAGAAGGGTTATTACAGGATAGATGATTATTTAGGTGATAAGGAGGTCTGGTGGTTAGCTGGTCGTTATGTTAATTGCTATTGTTTTGTAATATGTAATATAAAATGTAATATTATTGTAAAGATGGAAAGTAATTGAAAAGATGTGTTGTTGCGGAGTTTCTTGTCGCTTCTTTTCCCTAACCATAACACCTTGTGAAGCGATATAGTTTAAAAAAAAATAACATGTTGATTTTCAATAAGTGATACTTTTGTATCCTACATTGAATAAAATATTTTTAATTTTGATTTTATTTCATTTTGTTTATCCTGCGGGAACTACTCACCTTATCGAGGTAAAAAGTATCCTATGTCCTAATCCAGGGTATATTCTACCTTCATACCCATCCAAATTCGTTTCGCGGTGATTGAGCAACAAACAAACATCTAGACTTTCGTATTTATAATATTTATTTCAGACAACACACAGTCTATAGGTGTTTATTACAAATTATACTTACTATGTATTATGTGTTCCTTTATCGAGGATAAATTATAGACAGAATTCGTTTCTGATACGCGCTAGCAACAGCTTCAACAGCATATGCAATGACCTTGACATTGACCTATTTTGCACGAGTACTTCAACAGTGAGAGGTATACTCACTAAAGATTTTTATGACTGCGTGGAGGGTGACACGTAAGTGAACCATTGTTATTGTGGCTGACTGTACCTACTATTGTTATTTATTTAATGTTTTTTCTTTTTTTTTCTTTTTAACTTTCCTAATTTACATGTGGGAACTTGTAATTGGCATTTTTATATACAATGTTCATATGATATCTTATGTATTAGCTGTAAGTTCTCCTAAAAGCAAATAAATAAAATGTTAATATTATACCTAATTTTATTAAATTAAAGATAAATTATCTGAGACTGGACTCACCTTCGGCCCGCAAGCTCATCGAGACCTCAGAACGTGTAGTTCGATGAACCCGCCGACCAGAAGAGAGTATAATCTGTCCTCCACCATACCTAACCTCTATTAGAGCTCCTGCGCATTCTCCGCACTCTTTTAATTTAGGAATTATTTAGGGCGGCAAACATGATAGCTTAAATCAAAAATAATGTTCTGATCTACAGTCAAAAAGCCTTAAAGCTAATTACAAATAATAATTAAATTACAGTTATTTTCGAGAATTTAGAATTATTAATAAAAACGGCCGCTTTTTTTTTAAAGTAAATTCCGAATAATAACCTCCATCAAAGATATTTAGGTATTATTCATAATTAGCTTTTAGGCTTCTCGAGTGCAGGTCAGAGCGATTTAATTTATTCTGTATTAATAAAAGATTTTGTAATTTATCCAATGCGGGCGCCACTAGACGGAATAAACCCTCTTAAGTGTTAAAAACTTTGTAATCAAAGTCAGCACCAATATTTATAATCTATCAGGGATCAATAAAATTATGGGTAAATGTGCCAAATTCGAAATATTTTTTCATATAGAAATAATAATAATTGCGTCAGTAAACATAGGAAATAACTGATTGATTGATTTGGATCTATTTCAGTAAAAATTTTTTTTTACGTTTTTGTGGATGATAGAGAATTGAAATAATCAATAATCTGGACTTATTTGAATCCGAGCTCTTACGCTGTAATGGTAAAAATTTATTGTCCCTAATAAATAAAAAAAAAATTATGTCTCACCCCAGTCCTACCGAGTACCTACTGTATTATGCCAACATGTTCAATTGGCTTGAATGACCCATTGAATCAAAATGTATAAAACACATTTAATATTTGTAAGTACAAGTGTTCAATATGTCCACATCTTGCTAATGTTAATAAAACTCATGATTAACACTAGCTTTGCGTTAGGTACTAAAATAAGATATTTTATTTTATATTATTCTCACATCTCAGTTTATCCATCAGCTTGCCGGCGCACATAGTCGCGAGTGCTACCTTGATTGAGAACACGCGTATCTTGCCCACATTCTCACTGCAACATACAAATACTAGATTATTAATGATTATTAAAATTGTTTACTTAAATGACCAATACAAAAATAGTCATTTTGTTAACAAGAGAGCAAAAGATGATTTTTGTCGGAGAGTGCTGATTTGCAATACAGAGCAAGCAATGCAATTGAATCACAAAGCAAATGATTCTAAAATAGACTCCTCACATTAGCAAGGGATTCAGAGCAATGAGTTTTCAAATAACTTTGCTCTTATGCAAAACAAATTATCACCCTTACTGAGAAAAATATTAAATGTAAGAAAATCAATTGAAATAAAATTAAACACTTTATTTTTTTAAAAACAAAATGCAATTTTAAATTATTATGTGTTTTTGCCAAGTTCATTCTATAAAATACACTTACATCACAGTATCTGACAAGTCTTTAGTACGCCTCCAACCACTGAACAAAGCATATATGCTTTCAGATATATCACATGCCATGCCAATTCACCAGAAGAAAACCCAGTTCAGCATTTGTTCAGTTCAGGAATTTGTTAGCAATTCCACTGGTATCAAATTAGAATAGTGGACTACCTTATATGCAAAATAATACGCACCCCATGCTATATGCAGACAGCAGCCAATTCAGCAGCAGTGCAGAGCAAGCCTCCACCGAGACTTGGTGTGCTGGAGGTAACCGCTTGTTCAGGTTGTGGTAGAGTGACGATACAAGAGTTTCTAGACGGGTGACATTAACACTGGCTGTAGGCTCCAGGGTATTGAGGGCATTCTCCCGGAATGCTTCGATTACATTCCAGATGTCTATTACATGTACTGTAATAAAATTTTAATTATAAGAATGTCAATAACTTATGTGGTTGGTTGTATTAATTAGTGCTGTACAAGTTTTTGCAAAAATCTTTATATGTAGTTCTATGCATATATGTAACTGGACATGTACTTTTTAGTATTCCCCAAACAATGTATGCAAAATTACTTACAATTGCATTTCTTCTGCACATATCGAAGCTTGCAGGCTGTCCTGTATGATGCAAACCTGATCAGATCATAATTCTGCTCCCTCATCTCCTGAAATAGCTGTGAACGAGGGTCCGCCGCAGAGCTGGGCACCCCGGCCACTCCCACTCCCACCCCTGGCACTATACCCACACTGTCACGCTCCAGAGACATAGTGAGTGCTGAAATGATTGTTCATGTTCATCATTAGGTGGATGGCAGTCAAAAGATGCTGGAGACATGGGTCTAGTGAAACTGAAAATCCTCAGAGATAATGATCATCACCTGTATCCATCTGTCCAATGAATTTGTCTAATGCCTGACATGTTATGTACATTCTTTAAAGATAAAAAGAGAAGTTCATTACATGATCTATGATTAAACAATAAATAAATTGGCCATGTATAGAAATCTTGTTACATGTGCTTGCAATTCGAATGTTGGCTGTTTTTTTTAATGCACAATGGGTTGGTATTTGACCTCAATCACACCTGATATTAAGTGAAGATAAGGTCGAAGGTGGAAGCATACTGACCCGAAAACCCCAACACATTTGGAGGACTGGCTATCTTATCTCTGACAACCGGAACACAGCAATGCTATTAACATTGCTGCTTGGAGGCAGATTTAGATAAGATGGTGGTAGCTAGCCAGGCGGACATTTAATGGGCATATTAAACCACCCACCCATCCCACCAACCAAGCCGAGTACTTAAACATGTACCCCACTGGGGATCGAACCCGCGACCTCCGAATAGTAAATTCATTGTTGTTTACATTGAGCCACAGAGGCGGTTGTACCTATAGTGCTACTATTGGGTCAGAATGTCAATAAGGGGCATAAAAAAGCCTTTTTGTCCCTTTTTTGAGGTGGTTCTGAATTGTAACATAAAAGCCATAACAATATTGAATTCTTTCCTTTATAATAACGCGTTTACAAACAGACAATCGGCCAGTACTGCAAAAGAGGTAAAAATATAGTTTCTGGATGAAGGTGGTTCCAAATTGTAAGTACCAAAAACATTAATACCCCATGTAAGATGTCGAAATTCTTCATTTGATCTTGCACTTCGTACAAAAATTGCTTGGTTACACAAATTCTTATTTATATGAAGCGGGTTGGGTTTGGTATACCTACAGACGTTTTGCAATATATTTTGTTTATAATGCTGTCTTACCTGGAGTTAACGACTAACACATAACTTTGTTGACATAACGTTAAATGAATTCACGGCGAATTCAATTTATTTTTGTAGTCATATCGATTCAAGATCTTCAAGACACAACTATATTGCGAAAATTCATTTAATTATTTTTATATCACTAAAAGTCCCAAAGTGGCTCTAACGTTTATTTGACTTCACTATGTATGTAAGCTGCTGTTCAATCAAACTATGAATATCTAAATTAGCCTATGAATTATTTTATACAATTTACGAAAATAATTTCGTTCGTATTATCAACATGACAAGCTGCAGCTGCCATTGACAATGTTGCCACCTCTTAATTTTTATTTTCCCCTAGATTCTCGTGAAAATGACCTGAATTTGTCATTTTTTAGACTGCCTCTAAAGTACTACACAGCCTTGAAAAGCATCCATAGATTGCAATTCAATATCTTCTCAACTAATTTATTTTAAAGTCATACGTCTCGATAATTACTTCCACAGATATTGGAAGTACAAGAGATAATGGTACAAGGTGGTGGTCGTTTTTTATTGTACGACTGTACAGAATATGATTTTCTATGATAAAAGACATCGCACCCACGGTGTATACACGTCATGCATTGTATACAAAGTAAGGTGTTATATGCAGTTGTATGAGTAAGTATACCATTTCTCTTAAGTTTTTTGGTATAAGGTAACTTTAATTTGGAGTAAATAAAAATCAAAACCTGTAATAATTAAATTTGAAATAATACAACACAATAATACACTTCATCGATCAACAGAAAAGAAAATACATACTGTACCTAACCAATAACAAATATACCTAACATCTCTATAATGGAGTTACCAAGATAATGTTAGGTTTTTTGCACTCATACGAATACCAAATGCACGAAAAGAATATAATTGTAAATACTATTTACTTTTTCAAAATTACTACGACCACAATCGAAATTACCGATTAAAAATGTCTCCAAAAATAAGAATAGAATAGAATAGAATAGAATAGAATAGAATAGAATAGAATAGAATAGAATAGAATACATTTATTTGCAATGATTAGGGTAAGTAAATTAGTTGGTAAAATAGCATAAATTTGTATCACCTAAATCGTGTAGTATCGTGTGTAAGTAATCGAGAAGATGACTGGTATACACTCCATTGATTTCTCAAGTAAACGATGTTTACTGGGCTGTCAAGTCTGTGCTATGGAACAATTGTTTTTTAAGGGAACGCCTTATTACTCTGTCCATATTTTATCCTAATTCTGTACTCTAAAATAATCCCCAAGATTTAGGGGAAAATTCCCCTAAGGTGGGGACACTGGTCATTGATATTACGTTTCTATTTACGCCGTTTTTAGATTATATTTATTTATTTCATGTCACTATTCTAGAGATAATATGGTGCCATTTTACGCATTGCAAGTAACACCAAGCAATTAAATCTAGGTAAAATGAAATCAGTTAACCAATCCTAAAAGTAGTGTTTTCCTCTATGCTAAAAGTAATATATATAGATATATACAAAACTCATCGGAAATTGCAAGATTGTTGGCAGTCTCTGAAAAGGAATCCGGGCACTGGTTACACGCGCTCCCTTCGACAATTTAGGGATGGTATTAGACCCCAGCTCGCTGCGTATTCCTGTTTGCCTTAGGCTTGGAGCTAAAGCATGCGAAATACATCATTGCGTTTGCGGCCAGCTGGTAGACGACCTTGGACGTCATGGGCTTTCGTGTACCAGAAGTGCGGGTCGTCTTTACAGACATTCTTCATTGAACGATCTTATCCGTCGGTCCCTTACTTCTGCCTCAGTGTCGTCGACACTCGAATAATCAGGCATGTCGACATCGGATGGCAAGAGACCTGACGGATGCACTCTGGTTCCCTGGCGACTTGGCCGCACACTGGTCTGGGATGCCACTTGTGTAGATACTTTGGCCCCATCTTATGTACAGAGCTCTGCCCGCAAGGCCGGTGCCGCCACCGACCTCGCCCAGAGAGTAGAGTGCCGCAAATACTCGTTTTTAACTACTAATTACGAGTTTGCGGCACTTGCCTTCGAAACATTGGGCCCGTGGTCGTCCGACACTAAGAAATTCATAAAAGAGGTGTCGGATTTGCTAATCCAAGCGTCAGGTGACCTCAGGGCGGGCGCCTTCTTTACACAAAGTCTAAGCCTGGCGGTGCTGCGGGGCAACGCGGCTAGCGTGCTGGGGACAATGCCGCAGGTAGGAGAGCTTGATGCGATACACTTTTTATAGTTATGTAAATATTATTTATATATATTATATATTTTATATTATTATCTCTTAAGTATTGTATTTGAATATTATAAGTCAGTGTAGGTACTATCTTACAATAAAGAGGGAATATAAGGGTGTGAAATAAAAAAGATATGATTAAAATTGCCTATTTCTTTTTAGACAGAAACCATTTCGTAGATAGAAGAAAACTATATTTCATTTTTATTTGAGACTACTTTTCTGGCTGTAGCTTTGCCTGCGCTGAATTACTTTATGGCGAAGATTTTCAGGATGAAAAGTAGCCTGCCTATGTCATTCTCCGGATCCCAGGCTACCTACCTCCTGTCGAATGATCGTTTTAACAGTTTGTGCGTGAAAGCCGAAAAAACTTAGGTATTTCGTATCTTATCGTTTCCTAGATCATACAACCTTGTATATTTTACATTTTACTTTTGTTTATTGTCATAGTTTCCTATTTTTGTCACAGTTTATGTCACTTAGGATATATCGGTCATTATAAATATGAATTCCGTCCGAGGGGTGAAACCTGGGGGTCTACTCTCTAACGAAAATAGCTTTGGACAGTAACTTCGGACTTTTTCTTTCGTTAAGAATCCTTCATTCTTCATTAGACTATGTCACGATTAATCAATCAATCAATCAATATCATTTATTGTGAATAACAGGATTAAGGATGTTACATTAAAATTATTACCGCTGTGTTCCGCCCGTAGGCATACAAGGTCAAAATAATTAGGTACTATAAAATAATCCTTTATTTGCATAACTTCAGACGTTACTTGTGATGTTTAAACTACCGAGTTTTTTTACGAGCATATTAGTAAGTGAAATAGATGGTATTGGCATAGGCAGTTTCTTTTTTTTTTTCAAAATGTGTCAACTGACAGTCGCGTTTGTAGACTATTCCACATAATTACATCATTAAATTAAATAAATAAAGAAAACTTGTAGAAAATATGAGTTCCAATAAAAGTCATGAGAGATGCTCATGAGTTTTATTGAAAATGTTAAACTCTTATTGTATTTTTTATATGTGATTTAATATGTGAGAATGAAACAATTTGAAATTGAATTCATTACTCAAGTCATCATCATCTTTAATAGCGTTACACGTCGCCTCTGTTGGAGCACAGACTCTTTTCATTGGGAGAGGGTATGGACACATCCACCATGAGGGCCTGTTGCGAAACTATGTTTCAACATAACGTTCACGTATGTCCACAGTCAGTGTTTATAAGCCCACTGTAGGTCACCGACTCTTCAATTGAAAAAAACTGGGATTATTTAGTGCCCATTCGAAGCTCGAAAACACTCATATTAAAATTTTACTAGTGGTTACCCTAACTATAACTCCTTAATAATTGACTCCGGAAGCCTAAAAATGATTGAAATGGGATAATATTTTAACTTGAACAATTTTTTCCGTGTTCTCCACCTTCCACCTTCGACTTCACCTTCACTTAGGTACCGTGCCCAGATGTGATTGAGGTCAAATGCTAACCCGAAAAAAAATTATAATATTTTTATTGTACACGTTTACCTCAATCACACATGATATTATGTAAAGATGAGGCCGAAGGTGGAACTGTACTGACCCGGAAACCACATCTTATTTGGGGGACTAGCTGTCTAACATCTGACAACCGGAACACTACAATGCTATTGACATGTTTGGCGGCAGACTTAGATTAACAATTAATAATTTTGTTATATAAAAACCTTTTTTTTTTAAAGAGCAACCTCTCGCGTTTCTTGCTTGTTCTTCTCAGGGGAAAATTACCTTTTGAACAAGCACTAGCTTTAAAAATGTAAAATCTGACTATTTTAAGTGTAACCTGTGTACTTACCTACAAAATAAAGCATTTTTGATTTGATTTGATTAGATAAGGTTTCCGTTCGAAAGACGATAAAACCGATGAAAGAAAGTGCTAGGCTAATTTATTTATTAAATAACAACTGTAAATTTAAAGTTTGGAAACAGCACTCCAACTGAACCGCTTATTGCTTGCGGACAGAGACTGGACATACATACACACATAACGCCAACAAACACATAACACCCGTCGCTTTTCGCCGGTGGTTAAAAACAGTTGTTTTTTTTTTTTATATATGAGAGGGCGGCAAACGAGCATGCGGGTCACCTGATGGAAAGCAATCACCGCCGCCCATGGACATCCGCAACACCAAAAGGGTCAGAGATCCGTTGCCGGCCTTTGAGGAAGGTGTAGGCTCGTTTCGTTAGTGTTATCACTACAACTCCACTCCAAAAACCAGGTCTTATGTTTCGTGATTTCCTTCTCGTTTGTATCTTTCCTTAAGGGTTTCTTCCTCAATCACCATATCTCTGCTCTAATACACTGTGTCCATAGCTGGGGGGCCTGCTGACCTGTAATTGTGGTTCTTCCTTTTCAGGCACATGTCTTCCCACAAATGTGTTCTATGTATTACTTAGCTCTAAAATCACTTTGTAAATCATATAAGGTGAGAAAATAGACATTGTTTTATTTTTTATTTAATTAAACAAAGCCTAGAACTTGAAGTTGTTTGTTTCGTTTCTTAAACTCTTGCTAGGTATATATTTTTTAATAACTTTTCGAATTTATGGTCATGTTTAGGTCAAAAAATAAAAAAAAACATTATGATTTTGAAATGTGTATATCGGATAAGAAATATTTCTCAAGTTAGTTTTTTAACATGCTATTACGGAATAATGTAGTCTAGGTTACATTTTGAAAGAAAAGCTGAATATCGTGTCGTACCAAGAGGTTAAATCGAAGGCGGAAAACAGAGAGACGTGGTCATTACTCCACCGCAAAGAGACTTATTTATGGCTATTATATGAACGATGGCAATTTTCAATACTGTACGACCTTTGTATGTCTATCGTCATTATAAGGTTATATCGATTCTATGGAACGACGCGCCATAAGACTCATAGGCGATGACTCAACGGTTACCGGCAAATTGCAAAGCCTTTCAGTTTCAAAGTTTTACAGGATACATTTCGGTGAGTGTGCGATGGAATTGCACAATCTTATTCCACCGTCCCCTTTCCATCTTCGGACAACCAGGCGGCGCGGGGGGGGGGTTCCAATTTATAATGCGGACTGCTGAGGTATGGAACTCACTGCCCGCGTCGGTTTTTCCCGACACTTACAACCTTGGGATCTTCAAGTCTAGAGTGAATAGGCATTTACTGGGTGCGCGTGATACATCTTCGGCTACATCGTCACTTTCCATCACGTGAGATTGTAGTCAAACGCGAAACCAGTTTTAAAAAAAAAAAAAAAAAAAGGTACTCAATCAGAGGCTACTTATACTAATTGAGTGGATAATACATAAAGAACAGTAGTAGTTGTCTAACACATTTAATTTATAAATGAACACAGTTTACAATATATTCTTTAGCAGATATTCTAAAACATTTACTTACTTATATCTAATAATAAGACAAGTGCATTATTTACAATTCTAAAGTACCCACTAAGTAAGCTTTCACTTTACAATAGGTACCTGTTATAATTAAGTATTTTTAACTCTCCTGGAGCGTTATTCGCATAAAATAAATCATAAATCTCTAAATAGGCAATAGACAAACATTAATTTTCTACAATTTTTTTTATTAATCCCCGACGCAAAAAGGGGTGTTATTAGTTTCAAGCCTTTGTATGTCTGTGGCGTTGTAGCGCTAAACTCGAAAACTTGTATTTACGAGGCCATGTTTCATGGAAATCGGTGCAGTCGTTTCCAAGATATAAACACATTTAGATTTGCCAGCATGGTTTTCTAAATGGTCTATTTATAGTTATTATTTAACGTACTATTATTTAACGTAGCTTTTAACTTTTAGTCCAGTAAAAAAACGAATTTTAGTGGTGTAACTTCCTAATTTTTTTTGTAGAGGGATAGAGTAGGTACCCATCAATGATAGAATAGAAATGTTATCTAACCATACCGTCGCTTGCTTTAGGTATAGTATAGGTATTTAGTTAAAAAACCTACAATATTACATTAAAGTTACCACTACTGTGAACTTCATTGCGTTGTAGAAGATGCTAAAAAAAAATTATAAAAAATTAATCAATGGTTACTTTATAAAAATAGTTTATTTAGTCGTGATATTTGCCTTCGGTGAAATGTTTCATAAATTTAAAGAAATTATTAATCATTTTTTTTATAGTTAAAAGAGTTTGAAGTATAATGCTCCGACGCAATGACATTTACAGTGGTAATCTAGGTTACTATTACCATTACTATTACCTATACGATTTGTTGGAAAACAATTTTATTTTATTTTATTCTATCACTGACGGATAGGTAAAAAATCACGGCCTTTAAGATTTTTACACATTTTTTGCTTTGCATGTTTATTCTTACTGGACTATTTAAAGCATCTAAAAAGTTTAATTAAGTTATTATTTCTTACATAGCTTAATTTTATCGAGCTATCTATTCTATTATACAACATACAAAAATACACAGTTGCCCTTACCTATATCTACCAAAAAACTGAATATTGTCTACCTATTTACTTCATAAAGCCTATAAAAATATTTTCAAGCTATGGATTAAATACCTTGAAGCAGTAATATTGAGTGTACATTGTTCAGGTAAATATCGATAAAGTTTAGTTTTATATACATATTATTGTTTCATTGTCACAGATCTGTTTGCGAGATTGGTCCAGATAAGGACGATATATTTGCGATGATATTTATAATAGCATAAGCAATTTACTAATAGCCCGCTCGGCCGCCTTTTACGTGGCTTGGCCAGAGGCCAGAGGGCGGAGTGTGAGTTTTATTTCGACTTAACTTTACTACCGCGTTCACGTTTACGTGACGATTTGTATGAAGAAATGTGCAGCGCCTCTAGCGGATAGTTTACAAAACGATTTTTTTTCATAGATACTTCTTGCGTAAACGCGAACGCGATGGTAAAGTTAAAAACGAGACAAAACTCGCACTTCGCACACTGAGCACTCCGTGTGCTTAGAATATTAATTAATATTTTATTTTATGTAAAAAGGACTTCGGCACGTCCTGCATACCTGTGTCATTCATTCTCTTTCATATAACTTACTCAAACTTACAATACCATTGAAAAATATCCTCTCATTGATTGATTAATTACAAACATTAGATTAAACGTGGTACAGACTCACCAATAAATTATTTCATAGCATTTTTTCTTAAGTTTTTTGAGTATGTCTGTGGGTATATTATAAGTTCACGCAGTCCGCTCTCGTTGTAGTAAATTATATATATATAGAGCAGCAATATCGATAGATTATGATAACGAGAATAGTTTATGCAAACTCATAATACAGGGCCTGTTGATTTGATCACAGAAAACATAAGGTATTTCGCATTTTATTATGTAAAAACACACGAGCAATACATGTCATCCTTTTTTCACAAGCAATATACGCCGTATTGGTTTGCCTGTTCATTCATAGCTGCTGACTTCAGTTCACCGCGGTTCATACCTATTTTTTTATATAAAAAAGGTTTATAGGGTAAGTAAGTACTACATACCTATTAGGTACCTACCAATTAATTCTACTTACATTTTCTTCTTATTCTAATAAAACGTAATAATTCAATGCTATTATTATACAATAAACTACATTTTACAATACAATTTATAAATTGTAAATTTTAAATGCAACTTTAATTTTATTTATTATATATCTGGGTGCACGGTAGTGCAGTGTCAAGTTTCCTCATCACATTAACTTATTATTGTAATTATCTATAGTATTATAATCTTTTCATTTATCGTAAACTGGCACAATGACAAAATTCAATTTATTATAAAGTAACAATAATATTAAATTCTGAAAACTTTTCAATAAACTATAGCATAAGCATCAACGTATTCCCATAATAATTAGTACCTTCCTTTAATTATTAAGATATCTCATAGATAAATTTTAAGGAATTCTCGCTCTTCTCTTCACTCTTAATATGCCTTAGGGCAAAATCAATAATCGCGCCCTTTTTATTCATTTCTTAAACATAAAGCCAGTGGCGCCAGGTGAAGCGGCTGACCGGTGCACCTCCACGAATGGCCTCGTGTTCTGATTCCGGTGATATGCAGCAAGCGAGGCGCTGGAATACCAAAATAAGTACATTTAGAGAGCACAAATATATGCTAATCTTATTATTACTCTAAAGGCTAAAGGATAAGATATGATGTTTATTTACCAAAAACAACCATATATAATTAGACATTTGCTGTAACATTCACACTAGACTAGTATTTGAATTCTTTACCTGTCTACAGGTTCCAGGTGTTCTAATCAATTTGTATATAGCCACGATGGGTATCATTAGAATGGAGGAGCAGGCGAGGCCCCAGCCGAGGACCACTGCCCACGGAGGGTAGGTATAGTGTTGATATTGTAGAGGTTGCTGATAAAGCAGCCCGAATACTACCACGCCCTGAAAAAAATTTAATCCTTTTTAATATGAGTTAGCATACATGTGGCTTGTGATAAAAATAGGTATGTGAATAAGTATTCCAGCAACACGTGAGGCCAGAAAGCTCACTTAAAATATTGAATAACTCTGGCACTATTTCAGCACAGTTTTTTGACATTGTTAAAACAGCTGACTTGTACCACAGATTACTAATAAGTTACTAACTTGTACTGTGTGAATTCTAGCATCACGCATGTCAAAAATTAAGCCCACTCAGTAGTTACCCTCATCCATCAATGTGAATAATTACTCATTAATTAAAACAACAACTCACGATGATAAAAATAGGACTGATAAATTTCCAACATATCCTCCAATAGAGTCCAGGTCTGAAACCGAGCATTTCTTCAACGTCGTCGGAGAACTTTTCCAAGCCTTAAAGAGAAATAATGTTAAATATTATATATAGTGAGAGATCAGGCAAGACATTCAGGAGAAAAATACCGTACCGTAAAACCAAGACACTGCTACAGCTTCAAAAAGGGCAGAACATAGGAGTGATATACCGGCCGCATAAGTGTCCAACAAATGAAACATGTAGATCCCACCCTGAAACATATAGCCTAAATTTAATACTACCCAGAATAATAAATAGTGATCAGTATCAAATGTTATTATTGCTTATGGAGAATCACTCATCTTTTGGGTGTCGTACATAACAAGAGTTTTAGATATACATACAGATGAAAATGAATGAAATGTGAAATGAAAAGATTACGAATGAAAGAGAAAAGGAATGGGGCAGATGAGAGAACGCTGAAGAGACAATGGATTGAATTTGAAGAATAATAACGATTATGAGAAATGATGGAAACAATTGAGACATGATTAAATTTATAACACATAACTATCTTAAAAGTTAAAAATAAGAATTTTATTTTACGTTCAAGACTATACAAAACAACACATCTCTAGAAACTCCCATATAATCGTTCGTCCCAATATACGACATTAAGTTAGTAATGAAGCAATTATATGACAGATTTAAAATATAATCAATATTACCGGTGTAATGTTAATGCAAGCCACGCAGAATGATACACAGACTACAAGCAACGTAAAGTGCTCGCGACGTAGCCAGTGTGCGCCGCTCGCTCGAGCCTGATCGAGAAGGCCAGTGATAACGCACTCTAGACCACCCATCTGTAATTAAATTACATTAAAAAACTAAAGTACCGCTCACGCTTAGTGGAGCTGATTACTAACTAAGATTAAATAGCAATAACTGTCTACTTCAGTAGCCAGGGTTCGGCAGAATTGATGAGTGGTATGAAGTTTTCAAATGGTCCTGCAAAAAAGCTCCTGGCATCAATCTGGATCCCATATTGATGTTGTGTACCATTTTGATTAAAACTTCAAGATTCCGGAGATCCCAAAAATGAAAGCGCATATGAGAGGTTTTATAGCTAACGGTAGTTGGTGGACTAGTAAACAATTTTATTAGAATGGATTTGCAAATAAATTGTTGGTAAGTACAGTCTATATTAATTCTGTGGCACAGTGTCAGTTCGTTGTATATTATCTTAGGTAATAGGTATAGATACAATTTGACTCTTACTCCGGAATCCAATCCAAGCATTATAAGCATGAAGAAGAAGAGCATAGACCATAAACTTGCTCCTGGTAATGTAGCAACTGCTTCAGGATACACTTGAAAAACTAACCCTGGACCTGAAATACACAAATTTTCATGAGGTGTAGGAGTGATGATTTTTAAATAGGATAGGGCAAATAGCAGGACCAATCTTATTAATGGGACTCACAATACCATAATTCATTCTAGTTCAAATCAATAGATATTTTGATGTTTATGAAGTAATGCACATTGGTCATAATGAAAATTATTTAGATATTTCTTTAAATAGGTATTCTTGGAGTATAATCAGCTCCTGGGTAACATTCGAGTCAAAATAAAATTATCATTCCACATCAACTCATTGTGACAGCAGCGTTGGTGTTTTTTATTCTACATCTCGAATGGCTCCAAAGCTTGGAGTTCAGAAAATCGTACAATACCTTCAGTAGCCACAGACGATATCGGCACACCCTGTTTATGTGACATGAATCCAAGGTATGTAAAGATGACGAAACCAGAGAAGAAAGATGTGAAGCAGTTGACTAATGTTGTCACCAGGCAATCCCTGCAAAATTTAAATTAAATAACGTTTTTCCTTCAAATTATGGATAGATGCACTCATCTGATACCTATAGTAATCTATACTGTAGATTCCAAGCCAGATAATCGACCTTTGCGTATTTTATAAAGATTGCAAGACAAATACACAATACTTTACCTATAGCAATTATTATGAAATGTGTTGTAGCTGGCGTACGACAAATGTACTCCGAATCCAGCCCCGACTGAATAGAATATTTGAACTGCAGCATCCACCCATACCTGTAATAAAATAAAAGCTGATCAGGACATAGTCGGCAAGCGATTATCACATACAACGTTAGAACCACTCAGATAGGAATGACTGACAGAGAGTTGAGTAAAATTTTGTATTTCTTAAAAGACGATTGTCTTCAAACATTATGTCCCATTCAGAGAGGAATAATGGACAGACAGTTTTATACGTATATTTGTAATTTTTTTAAAGAATATTATGCAGACGTAGATGTGACTTTCCTTTTAAGTACAAAAATGTCCAGGAAATGTCCTGCAGGAAGTCACGCTTCCACATCAAATACGGTTTTAAGATATTATTATTACTTATTACAGTATGCGTATCGAAACATATGTCAATAATCGTAGCTGCCCGAGAAGTCGTCAATATTATACCGACTCCAATAGATGACGGATGGAATAATGGTTCACCATTATTAAGGACAATGTTGACAAACTTCTCCTGAATAGACAACACAGTGTTGAAATCACAGTAAGCGGCCATAAGTTCAGGTCCTATATTATGAGTTGAAGGGTTGAAGAGTATGGGGTATGTACTTTTACTGCGGGAAAAATTAAAAATACTACACAGGTTCACTATAAAGGTAGAAATTATGATGTAGAAACTAGAAAGATCGAATTTTAACCTATTTCTAAATTTCCTTCTTAGCTATCCGCTTTGTGCTACCTTCCTTTATTTACAATAATCTATCACTAATATAATTAATGATATTTTAA
Organism: Oegoconia quadripuncta; assembly: GCA_949316235.1. Classification (NCBI taxonomy): domain Eukaryota; kingdom Metazoa; phylum Arthropoda; class Insecta; order Lepidoptera; family Autostichidae; genus Oegoconia; species Oegoconia quadripuncta. Next base: position 8,060,732 of record OX438741.1, on the reverse strand, counting down.
TAATAAATACCAAATATAACAGACGATAACAGTGAACTAAATGACTCTGAATCTTAAAATTATAATTTATGTATCGCTTATGAAGCGATAGATTAAAAGGAATAAATTCAAGTTGAACACACATAATATCGCTCTTTTTGGTTCAAGGGTGAAAGAGGGGAAAAATTCAATTCTTGAAATATAAACCTACCTGTGTATCCTTCAACCTGGTCAGCTCAGGTTGTAAGTAATAAGCGATGCCACTTGTTGCGCCTGGTAGCAGTAATCCACGGGCTAGCAATATGGAAAGCACCACGTACGGCATTGTGGCGGTCATCCATACAACTTTACCTAAAAGCAAGAAATGTTGTATTGGTAGGAATGTAGGTAATTTAGAGAAATCCTACTAGCAGAAGAATTGCAACGTTTCTTAACAAATCACAATAGTTCAGTTTTAATCACGGTAAAACAATTTGCATCATTTGAGATTTAAAGTTGTCTAATCGTTCTTATTCTTCAATAGAGACGTGGCTAATTTTTTTACTAAATGGTTTTCACTTTGTTGCTTACCTAATAATTCTATTGTATTTTTTTGTATATATTTTTAATTATTATTTTATGTAAGATTGGTTACATATATCCCAACGAAGTATTTTCAAAACCCTAATTATAGCTATCGAATTCTTATTAATTATACCTTTTACATGACATGAATTATGTATGATCTCTACGTGATAAAAAGATTATTAGATACAAATTAATAGATAGTTAACCAACCTGAACTCTTGACTCCTTTGAAAAGTGACAGGTAAAGAGTCACGTAGACCATGCCCAAGCAAAGCGCCAGTTGCCACTTAGGAAGCCCCAGGTCATTAAGACCTTCCGAATATTGCATTTCAAGGACGGATCGGCTGCAATAAAACAATTTCTCTTTAAAGTATTATTTAAGTTTAGTTTTATTTGAAATTAAGGCTGGATAATGATAAGGTTTGATAAATAATGAAAACACACCAAAGAATTACATTTATTTAAGTGACATATTTACCTATGGCCAAATACACGTTGCTATTATAGACTGATGAACATACATCATTCAATCAACCAATCAAATACGCTTTAATGTTTATATTAGGTCCTTACCTATGAAATTGGCGTTTTGTATGAAGAATTTCATTAAGACTGTTGTCTCCATACAAACATTTTTGATTTTTTTTGGGAACGGCAAATCCAAATTTAGCTAAACTTTGTGTGTATTATCGGATAACATTAGGTTAAGTATAGGCAGCGTTAATTTTTAAAAGTAACCGCTTTATAAAAGTTTCAGCGAGCCTAAGAAATGATTATGGGAAGCACATGAAAAGAGCTCTGTGCATTTTTTTTATTTTTAGCAAAGAAATTAAAAAATATTTCATGTGAAACCTTGAAATAATATTCCATTTTCCAAATAAAAAACAAATTTGGATATAGCTTTGAAAATCGCAGGAATTGGTACATATGATTAACGAAGAAAAAAACTCCAATTTCATAGGTAAAGACCCAATATCATTAGTTAAGACTAGAGAAAATTATTGTAAATTAAAACTAATCAAAAATACTTTTAAACGTGTAAACAAAGCCCTTTCGTATGATGTCCAACTCGACTTCATTTATCACTTACTGAAAGAACTCGGAGGCCGGCGTAAAGTGTGACAGCGGACCTTGGTACTTCACATCAGTTCTGTTCGTGGCATTGATCCTGGCTGCGTCCCAGCACTGCTCCGAATTCCAGGCATTATCGCAATGTAGCCAGGGGAGCTCAGAGCGAGCTGACGAAATCAGGAAATAAAACGCCCAACCTACACAGAAAGAGGTGTTTGAATGTATCTAATCTATCAGGGATCTTATTTTAATGTTGTACTATCCTATTGCTAATTATTTGAGGAAGAAAGAGATGGCAGCACACGTTTTCTACCTTACTTAGTTTTCGGGGCTGAAAACGTGTTTTGGAGGTTTTGGTTTGATTAGTTTTCTTCTACTTTTCTATATTCTGAATTTTTGGTGTATGTTTTTTTTTTAGACATAGACATATATTTATTTCACACCACACTATAGCAACAACAATATTAATAAAAACAAGACAATTATCACAATATACAGAAACAGATTTTGAAATGCGGTGAGTGCAGTGTGATGTCAAAAATGGACTCCATCTCAGCATATGCTGCAGAAATTATTGTTACAGCGCTGGTTTTCAGAGGAGTCCAACATCAAGAGCCTCCGACGCGATTCGGAAAGTTGTACTAGTTGTGCAAATCCATCCACATAACTAAATATAACAGTTGCAAATAGATAAAATTAAACATTATTTAATATACTTATATACTGAATATTTATACAGGTAATTTATAAAATTATGACGAAGGAAAGAATAACATAAATATATGAAAGAGTAATACGTAATAAATTTTATGCACAACGGGTTAACGCTTGACCTCAATGACACCTGATGTTTACTTGGATTGTTTTTTTTGCTTGCTTTGGAAATTGTTATCATTTATGATGTCAATGCACCATCCATCCTTGTCATATCGTAACACAATGACAAGGATGGACAGTGTATTGCCATCGCTACAGCTATAGCTTTGAGTTAGGTGGTAGAGCCCCTTGGCGGCTGATTAACCCGCGAGCTCCAATTAACTTAAGCAATCCATGAGTCAACAGATCCTGGTACCTGAATGTTCTATCAACCTATATATTACAAAGACCTAATTTAGTAAATTTCATTTATGAGTAGGTAAGTAAAGGTGAAAATGTTCGCTGGCGTTATTTATTTTTAGCCCTTTTCGAGTGTGATAATTTCTTACGTAAATGTAATTAATTCGGAACAAAGTGACGCACGAGTAATATAAGTAATAAGGCCAAAGAGCAATCAGCACTACCTAGGTACCTGCAGTAATAAGAGATTATGAGAACATATTGTCTCGAAACCAGGTGCCTATATAAGGGAAGTCATTAGTAAATTTTAATTATAAATAAAACATTGGTCCTTACCTATGAAATTAGCGTTTTGTATGAAGAATTTCATTAAGACTGTTTTCTCCATACAAACATTTTTGAAATGTTTTTGGGAACGGCAAATCCAAATTTAGCTAAACTTTTTGTGTATTATCGGATAACATTAAGTTAATATAGGCAGTGTTAATTTTTAAAAGTAACCGCTTTATAAAAGTTTCTGCGAATCTAAGAAATAATATGGGAAAGCTCATGAAAAGAGCTGTGTTCAAGTTTTTTTTATTGTGATTTAGCTCAGACATTAAAAAATATTTCATGTGAAACTTGGAAAATATATTCTATTTTCCAAATAAAAAACAAATTTGGTAATAGCTATAGAATCGTAGGGGTTGGTACATTATGATTTACGAATCTCCAATTTCATAGGTAAAGACCTAATATATTAAGCTCGATTACCACTGACTCTCTAAGTGACATGCTCAGGTGCCTTTAAAAGGGAAGTCATTAGTAAATTTTAGTTATAAATATAAAATTGACATGCTCCATTTCGAGGGGGGAAGAGTATAAACAAACAAAAAATGGAATGCGTAGAGGGTCGTGAGAAACCCATAGGAAAACTATAGCCAAGGTAGTGGATTATTTCCTTTCTATTCATACATTCCTAATACCATTCGAGAACCGCGTAGTATGGGTTTATGAAAAGGAAAAACAAGATGGCCGCCGAGTTAGGCGGTGCACAAGTTTTCGCATTTTCGGGACTAAATAAATAAGGTAGGGTTTCCGGGTCAGCAGGCATTCACCTACATCTTCATCCTCACTTAACATTAGGTGTACATCGGTTACATCGTCACTTTCCATTAGATTGTAGTCAAAAGCGAAACCAGTTTAAAAAAAAAAGGTGTGATTGAGATCAAGTGCTAACACGTTGTGCATAAAAAAAAGGTTGCTTAAATCGAAAATGAAACTTTTGAGCATATAATTAACTTACCAATAATTACATTGTAGTAGAAAGACACGTAGAAAGCTACCATGACGGCACAGAAGCCTACACCTGGAACAAAAGTTAAGTAGTAGTATACAGGCTGATGGATAGTGACGTCACTCTTGATTACGAACAACTTCCCGAAGGAACCATAGTCAATTTTGATCAAAAAATTTTCGATTAAACCTAAAAAGAAAACCTTCCTGAAACCACCTTTAGTATGGAAGTGCAACAATTTTCGGCTGGTGACTCCACTCCTGTTTACGAACCGTTTACAAAATGTTTTACTCTGTAAGGATAATCGTTTTTTTTTTCATCGAATTCGTCTATGGTTTCTTGGAGAACGTTGTTCTTAATCAAGAGTGGCGTTATCAGTTATGGGAATTACACCTGGAGATAATTTGATTAACTTGTCTTTAATAAAATATCTGTATTTGATTTGTAATTTGAATTAAATTTGAATGTTTTTTTGTAATTATATTGAAATTTATCCATTCCATAGCACCAATGGAAAATGAAATAATAATATGTTGACATTATGGTTTTGGTTCATAGACATTTAAATAGTAGTAGACTTAACATAAGAGTTTAAGTTAATTTAATTTATTAGTCTGTGTTTTGGTTGTTTATGTTATTTTTATTAAATAGGTACTTACTAAAAATATCTACGTAAAATAACTGTTATATTTCTCGTATTTCACAATGTAAACAACCGCATATAAAGCCTTTCTTTACATTTAATACATTTCAGTGAACCCTAGGGATTTCGCGAGTCAACGTTTGATTAACAAATTGCTTGCCTCAAGGTAAAACATTTCAAATATGTTATGAACCGAGTATATAGGTAAGATTAAAATATCTTAGCAATACGTATCCTCATTCGATTTCTATTTTTGTTGTATGGTATCTCCGACTGCGAAATGCAAAGTGATTCCGCCAGATTTATACAATACCTTTGAATAGTGGACATATCTTCCACAAGGTGATGGGCCCCTGTCGGTTGTACTGGCCGAGGATTAACTCCATATAAAACAGTGGTACCGCCCCGAACACCAGCATCAATGTATAAGGGATCAGAAATGCTCCTGTCGAAATAAAAAATATTAATACGCAAGCGCCCGTGTATCATGTGATATTAACAAATTACTTTGGCCCAGCATATCATTATTAGGATTATTATATCATATACACCCACCACTGCACACGTTCGAAGGCCAGTCTTATATTTATATCACCCATTGACTATGTCATGCATTTGTATGGGTGTTGAATATTGTCGAAACAAATCATAGTTTGGCAGTTAGAGTATTAGGTCTGTATTAATAAAGATTCCAGATTTATATCGAACTTAAGTTGACACTTGAGATATTATTTTATATGAAAATATCAAAACTGTGAAGTTACGACAGAATTTAAAATAAAGACAAGGATAACAGAAAATTTCAGTTGTTAATTTTTCAAATTCTGCTAGCCAATATCATAGAGGAATAATACTACACCGAACCAATATAGAATATCCTCTCTTAATAAGGTTGCAAGCAGGCCTTAGACTAGTTAAGGGTGCGTTTTCAATCGAAAAGCCGAGCGGAGAAGTATCAGCTGACATCTATAGTCTCCGCTATGCATTAGAGATGCCATGTAGAAGTGATCTTATCGGTTCATTTCCTTCGCTCCGCTAAGTAAACCATCGTCTTTGCATTGACTTTCCACCAAGCTTCTTCTTCTCTTCTTTTCCAGTAGAAATGTACAATTTTTCGAACTGCAATTTTGATATTGTAGTTAGGTACTTCAATAGTGTATCAACAATTTCTATTAATTCACATTTCATAATGAAACCTCCAGAAATTGACAAAACAACCGATGTCAGTTATTTCTATGGCGCTAACGCCATACTAAATTTAGCGATCGAACACAATTTTTTTACTTATTCTTTAGGTATTGCACAAGAAATACAAGCAGATTTTTTAAGCGGTACGACTGCAGATCTTAATTTTTACATGATATCACCCTGATCATAAAATCAAACAACATTAACAATCATCAAAAGCGATTAACAATTACGAAAAATATGGGTGAACATACATTAAAAAATATACATTCTGATGAATATAAAACCTTCTCCCTTTTTGAAGTTTGTTAATCAAATATGAGTTGATTTTTTTTTTTGACGTTTTAGCAGAATAGCAAATTTGTTACAATAACTATTAATCTCAATAAAGTGTGGCTGGGACAAAAATTGTATGTCTTAATTTTAGCTGATGATATAACGATACTTACCACCTCCGTTCCGGTAGCAGAGATAAGGGAAGCGCCACACGTTGGCCAAGTCCACCGCAAACCCAATGATGGATAGGAGGAAATCCGCTCCGGTTCCCCACGTCTCTCGTCCATCATTTACCTCTATACGATGTTAATTATGAAAAAGTTAGATTAGTCAAACTATGTAATTGTTGGTGGTGGGTTGCTGGGTTCGATACATATATACATATGCCTGATTCCCGTTGGGGTAAGCAGAGACTATCGATTTCTACTTGCAACGATCCTGACATACTACTTTTGCTTCTTCCACTCTCATCAAATGCTTCATACACGCTCGTCGGTTGGTGGTTGACCGCACCTGATCTTTTTTGAGTACGTCAGTCACTTGATTGACGTACATCCTTCTTGGTCGACCTTCCTAGGGTTAGATGGTTTAGGGTAATGCTACTTTCTTTCTTTGCTAAAATTTACTACTGGTGTGCAGGCAGTGTCATCATCAACAGCCTATACGTCCCCACTGTTGGGGGGTTACTGATTTACTGTTCCGTGGTTGGGGCACAGCCTCCTCTCACTGGAAGAGAGTATGGGCAGTAATCCACCATGCGGGCCCGGTAGATTTATTATTTATAGACTAGTGGCCAGTGACAGTCAATGTTAAGCAGTCCCTTGGGCCACCAACTTGACTTAACGACTGCCTTCAATTGAAAACAATCGGGACAGACTATTTAACGTACCCATCGAAGCACGGAAACACTCGTATTAATGGCCCTGCCAGACCCAATCCACCAATCCACATTGGGCCAGCGTGGTGGATTATGGCCCAGTCTGTGGGCTGTACTCCAAGAGAGGGGACGCTGATAGTAATGATGTTAATCTGGCTTTGAACAATGGTCAACTTTTTTTTTTATGCACAACGGGTTGTTACTTGACCTTAAACACATCTGAGTTTAAGTGAAGATGAGGTCGAAGGTGGAAGCGTACTGACCCGGAAACCCCAACACATTTTGGGGGACTGGCTATGTTATCTCTGACAACCGGAACACAACAATGCTATTGACATTGCTGCTTGGCGGCAGATTTAGATAAGATGGTGGTAGCTAGCCAGGCGGACATTTAAAATGCCCTACCACCAACCAAACCGAGTACTTAAACATGTACCCCGCTGGGGATCGAACCCGCGACCTCCGAATCGTAAACCCAATGTTGTTTACATTGAGCCACGGAGGCGGTTTAAGACTTATTGAATAGAGTGATTTCATAAGCAGTATTTATCAATTATCTTCTAAAACAGTGCCTTGATCCCGTCAATATCGCTACATAGTCATCTGTATTAACAGGAAGGACCCTGTACCACAAGTCTGTGAGTAGGGGAATGTGTTTGATAGGTCATATCTCTGCTGAGGAGGAGGATTTGACGGACAGACAGACAGACAGACAAAGCGGTCCCATAACGCCGTTTTTTTTATTTTCTGGTACCCTAAAAGTTGCGAATATTCGATATATACCTGGTTTAACACTATTCGCTCGTATCCTTTTCGATGTTTCATTGTAGAAGACTTCCTCTTCGATTTGGATCTTCGGCTCCTCTGAGGACAAAATTCGCGTTTTTATTGCGTTCTACAAAACGATCTCCATGTGCTAAGAGTATTTTGAGGTTGGATTTTATTCCAGTATGTGCGTAAATGTAAATTTCTATTACAACCGAATTGTGCGCCTACGCACCTGTCACCATGTATGGATCTGAGTGTTGAGCAATGAAAGAGGATGAAAGTAGAATGCATGTTGGGAAAGATGATAATGCTAAGATAGATGTGTGGTGTGACTAGAATGGATATAAGATCAGGAATGAGTATATCAGAGGAAGTCTGAAAGTGGCACCAATAACAGAAAAGTTGAGGAGTAATGGGTAAGCATGGTTTGAGCACATTATAAGGAGGGGTGAATGGCATGTAACGCCACGAGTGTTAAGTATGAATGTAGAGGGATACAAAGGTAGAGGAAGACCGAAGGTGATTCAGCGTGAGGAATGATATGTGTGTGAAAGGGGTGAGTACGGAGATGACGGCTGATAAAGGAAAGTGGAAGATGAAGACATGTTGTGCCGAGCCCACCTAGAGTGAGATAAGGTCAGGAAAATGATGATAAGCGCATACACGTATGTGGATCTGTGTGTGAATTTTACAACTTAATTATGATACACATTTTATAGGAATGACATAACTTAATTATACTGGATGAGTTTTTTTACCGTAAGAAAAAAAATGTCCTATTTTTATATTTATCATTGAATGAAATTTATATTTATCAAGTTAATGAAATAGAAGGTATTGGCATAGTTAGTTTTTTTTATCAAAGCTCTGGAATAATGCCTAAATTGTGCCATTTAACGGTCGCGTTTATAGCCTGTTGCCCACAATTGCATCATTAAATTAAATAAATAAAGAAAACTTGGAGAAAACATGAGTTCCAAATAAATTTAGCATGATAGCAACCCTAGAAATCACGCCAGTTGCATATCAATATCAGGCCGCAGCGGGCGTTTTTGAAAAAAAAAATTTACTACCTATACCAATACCTTCCATTTCACTTACCTAATTATGCCCTATTTTTTTCCTTACGCTAAAAAAACTCATCTGATTATATCATGAAGGACTGAAGAAATAAGGACTCCTATGTTCAACACTTAGGCTCATCATATAGACCAAAAAATATAGTATTGAGAGTGAGGCTAGATCTTGAGATCGCCTTGGATCATACCAAAAAGTATTCTATTAATTACATGGTTTCATATACTTAATATAAACAGGTACATACTTTTGTAACAAGAAAGCGTAACCACTGATCCTTTGGTTGATTTGTGATCTGAAAATAAAAAAAACTTTTATTTAATGCAAATTTACCAAGAAATTAAAAATACTATGAACAACTGGAAGATACACTGCAATTCCCACTGATGTATAAAATCTTCCGTTCAATAAATTTAAAGACTCTATAAAACAGAAACTTATTAAGAAAGCAAATTATATGATAATCAACCATGACTTAACCAGTTCGTTCGCACGCCAGGCTATTTCACAATTAATAATGGAATATCATTGTGCCTTTTTGTAATATATATTTTTATTTTATTATTATCTTAAGTATTATATTTTCTTAGCTTAGTAATATTGTATACTATTTTAAGATACCAATCACAGTATACTACTAACTTCATCTGATTGTGGAGAAAATAAACAATTCCAGCAGTAGCTTAAAAAATGTAAAATCTGACTATTTGTACAAAATAAAGTATTTTTGACTTTGAATATAACCGTGACAAACAAAAATTAGTTCTATGCCATGCGTCACAAGACTGTTTTTAAATTATCTAATAATAATAAAGAAATGTAATTCTGGTTCTTCCTTTTTAGGCATCAGTCTTCCCACGAATGTGTTCTGTGTATTATATAGGCCTAAAGCATCATTTGTGGTAAGAAAAAAATAAACAATTTTTAAATAATTTTTTTAGTTTAATTTTATTATGAGAATTTTTCAAACGTTTTTGGTGATAATATACAAAATAAAACCTACTGTTCAAGGGCAAAGGGAATAATATTACCAATAACTTCCTTATTCTGTTAATCAGAATCCTAATCGAAAGCTTGCATATCATAGGCCCTATTACCTGCTCGATGTCCCCTTAGTCGGAATACCGCTCTTTGAACGCCTTAATAACGTCGGCATCCGCCCGCAATACAGCATAATGGGATGCCGATGCGGAAAAATTCCGCAATAACTCCGAACGGGGCGCCACTAGCACCTCTATTGGAATTCAAAAATGGAAGCGTCACCGTGCGGAATTTGCGGCCGCGCGGATAGGAATTTGTTTTTAACCTTATTCTTCATTATAAATAAAGCCACCATAAATTATCATCCACTACTGGACAATGCCATTCCTAAACTAGAGGAACTATATATAATTTGAATCCATATTTAGCGAGGAATGAAGTACATAGTTGTTCACAGCGTAACAAATCCTAGGATGCTTTCATAAATCATCATCATTATACAATTTAACGACCTGTTTGGTGTAGTGGTTAGCAACTCTGACCACTATACCAAAACGTTGCGGGTTCGAATCCCGCTAGGGGCATATGTTTGTGTGATGAATACATATATGTGTACTCAAGTTGCATTTATGTAGTATATCAACCAACTGGTATCCACAACACAAGTCTATAGTAGCTTACTATGGAACTAGATGGCGATGTGTGTATGTATAAGGATATTTATTTATTTATTTATCCACTGCTTAACAAAGGCCTCCTCCATAGATTTACAAAGTGACCGGTTGGAAGCGACCTGCATCCTGATTCCTGATTTGACATCGAAGTGAAACGCTGAGCATCGCCCTCTCTATAGCTCGTTGCGTGACTTTGAACGTACTTATGAGATTCAATAGTGAGATGAGTGAGATAGTGAGAGATTTCATTGCCATAAGTCATCAAGGGTGACACAAACTGAACACTTTCGTCTTTAAATAGATAGCTAAAATTATTGTATGTTAGACTTTTGTTCAAGGACGGATCCAGTCTTCGTGGGTCGCATCCTCAAAGTCGATCCTGGACAAGTTTCGAAATAACGATAATGCATCTAATTTAAAACAAAAATAAGCTCGCCTTTTGTATATTTTTAATAAATCCTGTTTTTTTTTGTTTTGTTTAATGTGTATGATTATGCAATAAAGTGTTAAATAAATAAATAAAATAAATATTATATATATATCCCCCCAAGATCATTCCTCCTAGATCTGCCGTTGCTTGTCAATTGTGTTCGGTACTGTAGGCTGTTGATGATAATAAAATGTAGGTAAGTACCAGTTAGGAATGAGGCGAACTAAGTTGAGCTTATTTTTGCGATCTACCCGATATACTCGATTAGTAGTCGTTTGAAAGGTATTTCCCGTGATTCCGTTCCTCGGACAACGATTGATTGGAGTTGCAGGTACAAAGGGTGGCAAGCGAAAGCCAACTTGTATGTAGCATTTCAGGCAACCAAAGTTACGCATATTAAACTGGCGCCCGATGTGGGAAATTTTGGCTGAATCAACATTACACAAAATAGATATTGCTATATAGGGTGAAATTTAATTCGTGTAATTCCTGTATAGTTGAGTCATCCACTACTGATTACGAACAACTTTCTACTGATAACTTTAGCCGAAATCAGCCGAAAATTGTTGAAATGGCTAAAGGTGGTTTCGGAATGGTTTACTTTGTAGGGTAATCGAAATTTTTTTGATCGAATTCCACTATTGTTCCTTGGGGAAAGTTGTTCGTAATCAAGAGTAGCGTCACCCGTTAATGGGAATTACACGAATTGAAATTCACCCTGTATATCTAACGACCTAAATGCGATATAAAGCGTAGTCCCTTTACAATACCCAGAATGACAAGTGCAAGAAGTGCACTAAATCTACTGTTCACTTATTGAACTTAAGTTATTGGTAACATTGATTTTAATGGTTCTATTCGTTATGTGGCAAAGTAACCCCGCTGTGAGTTTACATACTTCTAATGGCAAGTCTTGTTTTATACAAAGAGAGAACACTCTATAAGTCTAGTGGTAGCATGGTGAAGAGATGTACTAAATTCGAACTTGAGTAGGTAACCCCGTCGCACATTGAAACTAAAAAAAATTATCGTAATATATATTTTTTATGCACGACGGGTTCGTACTTGACCTCAATCACACCTGATGTTAAGTGAAGATGAGGTCGAAGGTGGAAGCGTACTGACCCGGAAACCACAACACATTTGAGGGACTGGCTATCTTATCTCTGACAACTGGAACACAACAATGCTATTAACATTACTGCTTGGCGGCAGATTTAGATAAGATGGTGGTAGCTAGCCAGGCGGACATTTAAAATGCCCTACCACCAACCAAACCGAATACTTAAACATGTACCCCGCTGGGGATGGAACCCGCGACCTCCGAATCGTAAACTCAATGTTGTTTACATTAAAACGTGCGGTTAATATAGTACAAAGCCTGGTTAATCGAACTCTCCGAATCGATACAAAATAGTTTGGATTATAACGCCTAATGTCAAACAAGCACAAAGTCAAACTTACATAATACAGCACGACGTTTACCCCAAATTGGGTGGTCAGAGATGTCCCAAACTCTATTGTTTGGGTGTTCCAAACAACATGTACGGTTCATCTTATGAAATATACAGAAAGCGCCTATCGCCTTTTAAACGCGCTAGTCTATAGATGTTTTTTGGTGGAAAGTCCCTTAGTCGCTTTTTACTACACCCACGAGAACACACTTGTTGGTTCTATTCTTATTACATGCCGAATCCACACAGTCATTCAGTCAAATACGAACGGGTCCATTTTAGGGTTCTCGAGAACTGTAATTAGTACCTACTGCATCGACTCTGCGGTCTGGCAAAGTCGCAGTTTCTGTAATTTTTCCACTTTGTCGAGAAATCTGCATGTATATTAAAAATTGGCATGATTAAACTGTAGTTATGATAATTCCTTCCGGCCGCCATGGCCACCGAGTCCGCAATTTGCCATTTCATCACAATTTGACCTAATTTATTATCAATTAATTATTTGTTAAATTAACTTTGTGGTGAATAAATACCTTTTATTTATTTAATTAGTTGCGATAGGAGATTATTGTAGGTACTTCATTTTTAATGATTTTTACGTATTACCGATTTGCGACCGTGGCTTTTATAAATACGGAAATTGTTGAATATTTACAAGGAGGGACAACAATAGAAGTAAATTAATGACGAGGTACACTCAGACTAGATAAACCTTTACAGCCCTGCATAACATAAATTGAGTTTTGTCAGCAAATTATGAATATTTTTAGATTCTTCCTGCTTATTGTTAAACTTAACAATTGCTGTAACTAAGCGAAAAATTATCCGAAAATATGCGCGAAATATATGTATTCCTGAGACAATTTAATGTGTATGACGCAGACCTGGTAAAGGTTTATATGTTTCAGACTGTACTACAATTACTCCGCGCCTATTTCTGAATTTCCATGTAATCTAATTTAAAGACTATCCATCTTTTCCGAAAATATTTAATCTGGTAAAAGATGGAAAGTCTTGGAGAGTAAGACATTGCGACGTTGCCAGGACGGTGCGTTTTAAGGCCATGTCGACCATTATTTGGTGGTTTTATAAAAAGACTGAGTTGAAAATCAGCGCTGGTCGACTTATCACAATAGCACAAAGCTGAACCTGGATCCCTTTATCATAAGTGCTGAAGGTTAGGTAATCTAGATACTTAAACCTTCAGCAGGTAGGTACCTATTGTACAACAGGAACAGTTTTTTAATGATTAACTGGATCTTTTTTTTATGCACAACGGGTTGGTACTTGACCTCAATCACACCTGATGTTAAGTGAAGATGAGGTCGAAGGTGGAAGCGTACTGACCCGGAAACCCCAACACATTTGGGGGACTGGCTATCTTATCTCTGACAACCGGAACACAACAATGCTATTAACATTGCGACTTGGCGGCAGATTTAAATAAGATGGTGGTAGCTAGCCAGGCGGACATTTAAAATGCCCTACCACCAACCAAACCGAGTACTTAAGCATGTACCCCGCTGGGGATCGAACTCGCGACCTCCGAATCGTAAACCCAATGTTGTTTACATTGAGCCACAGATACGCTTTTGGCCACAATCTCACCGTACAGTGTACTTATGTAAGTAAATCGTACAATTGTCTGTGGCATCATAGAGGTCCTGTACCGTACAATGCGATAATGCTGTACGCTTGGCCACATTCTGGTGCTCAAGAATTTGATATTTTTGCCATCGACTCGCTAAGAAGAAGAAGAAGAAGTAGATTATAGGTATATCAGAATATTTTATTTGCAATGGATAAACAGGCATGTTAGTTTAAAGCCTATTTCCGTACGCATGGTGTAACTGAAGAGCCAACATTTGAGGTATGAAATTTGGCATGATTCCTGGTGGAAATAGGCTTTGCTGTTGCCTGATTAAGATAATTGATTAAGACGACCTGTTTGGTGTAGTGGTTAAAAATTCTGACTGCTATACCAAAAGGTCGCGGGTTCGAATCCCGCTAGGGGCATATGTTTGTATGATGAATACAGACATGTGTTCCCGAGTTATGGATGTTTTTCATTTACTTATGTATTTATTTACAAAAAAAAATGTATGTGTGTAGTTTATCAACCATCTGGTATCCATAATACAAGTCTAGTTGCTTAGTGTGGAACTAGATGGCTCTGTGCGTATGTGTAAAGATATTTGTTATTATTATTAATTACTGCCATCATCTGTGGGTTAGAAGTGCCATCATCATGGAAATATCGAGATTTTCTTTGTTTTTTTTTATCTTTAATTACCTGTTATTCTAATATTATTCTATAATTATTAGTATTACCTTCATTCTATATTATAAGTACAGGGTTTGTGTATATACATTTCTCATAGTGCCGTGTGGTTTCAGCACGTAAAATGAATAGAACCAACCCATCTCCTTCCGTGGGTGTCTGGACTAAGGGATTTTTCTAGCAAAAAATATATACAAGGTGAAATTTAATTCGTGTAATTCCTATTTACTGGTAACTCTACCACTAATTATGAATAATTTTCCACTAGGAACCGTTTGGACATTTTAACATTTTTACTTTATGGCTATGAGATAATTAATGCTTTGGACATTTTGTCATACACATTCTAACTCGCATACATTTTAGTAATGACATTATTTGTCACCAAAACATTGTGGCTATTTCGTTTTATGCGTTTTGACATTTGTACGTTTTGACACTCGTACCATTAAACCATTCGTCCACTGGACATTTTGTCACGTTGACGACTCTGTCCCGGAATGGCTGAAATCAGCCGAAAATTGTTGAACTTCCATATTAAAGGTGGTTTCAGAATGGTTTATGTGTATTGTTAATCGAAAGTTTTTTGATCGAATGTTAATGTGAATTACACGAATTCAAATTCACCCTGTATAGACGGCGATGGGTCCTCCCCTGTCAAGTCTGCATTTTGTGTAGATATATTACGAAAGGTGAACTTTGTATGTTGTTTCAAGCTATATTTGGAACACTCATACGTTTGGAATATCACCACCCCATTTGGGATAAAGGCCTTGCCGTTATGTATGTATTATTCTGATAGGTGGAGGTACCTGTGGCGTAATTATGGAGTCGACACATATGGGTCAACGATATCGTAGGTAATGAGATATCCGCGCGGTCCGTGAGGAGTGGCCCTTGAGACCAATTTTTGTTTAAACGTCGCTAGAGTGTTCCAAAAATAAATTTTAATGATTTCAATGAATCAAATCGTTTTTGTATCGACGTTGAATGACGTTGCATATTAAAGAATAGGGTTCATAAGAGCATTTGGGTTTGCACACTTATTCTTTTATACCTACGATCCTTTTAAGATCTCCCTTTACAACATCTTCATCATCATCAGTCAGTAAACATCCCACTGCCGGGATATAGACCTTCTCTCTTATTGAGGGAGTATGGGCAGTCCGCCACGCTGACTCAGTGCGGGTTGGGGACTTCACATGCCTTCGAGTATTTTATTTCTCAGGCATGAGGTTTCCTTGTAATGTATTCCTTCTCCGTTTAAGAACAGTCGGATAATGGCACAAAAGTAATTAAATTAAATTTAAAAACTCATTGGTACATGGCCTGGACCTTCCAAATTCGGAGACTGGGTCTCCTCCACTGAGCCACAGACGCTCATAAATGCAATAAATTAATTGAATCATTTCATACCATCGTAACACATACCAGGCATGAGGTGCAAATCGTGCACTCGGAATCTGAGGATATTACTCGAGATAGTTGAGATGTCCACATTTTGGAAATTCCTATAGTATGATTCGCTCGCAGCTAAAAGCAGGAAAATTCTCTAGGGTTAGCCTCAGACCTTTCGCTTATGCCTTTCAAATAATTTTCAAAAACGACGGCTGTTATATAACCGCATTTAACGGCATCGCGAAGTGTCTTCATTCTGATGTACCTATCTCATAAATACGCTCTCTGATTTGAGTGCGATTTCATTTATGTTAAAGATTAAATTGGGGGATAGGTTCTTAGTATTCTAAGATATTCAGCATTTAACACAGTTGTTTGATGTATGGATGCGATGGTCTTTCGGGGTTATTCTAAATTTTCAATTTATAATTGGAAGGGATCGGAGGGCTGGCCAATACTTTGGTCAAAGAATCAGCCTTGCTATACAGCGAAACACTATACAGCGAAACATTCCACCAACCAGAGACTTGAGGCTAGTTTTTTATTTGTGATTTTTTTTAATATAAATTGTATAATTATTGTTTATAAATATTGTACAAATGTTAAAAAGTGTTACCATAAAATTTTTAATATAAACTAATATTTTAAAAGAAAATAAATTTATAATTATAAGTCTCATATCATTTCTTAGACAGCGTAAAACGAATGTAAGTTGTAAATGAAACCATGCTCATCATATCAGCCATAAGACGTCCACTGCTGAATCTAGGCCTCCATAAATGAAACCAGCAAGGTGTTAAATAATAAAGGTGATAAATACGGAAAATGTATTAAAAATCTGAAAGACGGCCCAGTGCTCTTGAGATGTCGACAGTGTAACTATATTGCCTCTTCGCCTCGCCATCTTAGTTAGTGTTTACTTTTATTGTATCAAATGGCGCAGTTTCCATGGGGCTTTGACAATGGTGTCCTTAATTTCTCGATATCTTTAAAAAATCGATAATAGTAGGCATGGGAAATTGCGGGTGAAGCACATAGTACTTTTTATAAACTCCAGCCCCTTTTACCCCGATGCCACAGGAACAAGGGTAAACAACTTGACCGATTTTGAAATTCGTCGTCGTTCGTCGGAAAATTGAGATGTCGTTGAATTCATCTTCATTCACAGAGTGTCTTAGGCATTATGGTAAAAAAAATCCACCGTGGCGCCAGCAAAATGCAAAAAGTGCTGTCGGGTTTTTTCTACCGCATTTATTTTTATAATTTAGTATACAACCTCATAGTGCTCACCTCTTTAGTATTTGCTGTTGTATATTTGCTGAAGTTTTATTAATTCTAAATTCTAAATAATTTTACTTCCTCAAAAATTCAAATTGGCCAGCGAATTCTTTAGAAAATTTCAAAATTTGATTGCGTTTCCCTTTGGTTTTGAAATACGGAAGATACCTAACTTCTAAGCAGTAGTCACGCTGCCAATTCCAATGACTTCTGAGGCTGCACAGTACTGAACTAATTAAACGAGGGAGTCAGCTGTTATCGTAGGTACCGAGAGCCGCCCTGCTGTCATACATGTTACTAGCTGCTGAGGGGGATATAAAAACATACGTAGGTATGTGCATGTTATGTTAATCTTACCGAGCTCGCCGCGCTGCCTTCCCTGTGCATTTGCTGAAGGTGAAATACACTTCTAATTAAACGATGGAGTGAGCTGGTATCGTACCGAGCGCTGCCCTGCATACATGCTACTATCTGCTGGGTGTGACATAGAAATAAGTGTACTGGTGCAGTAACAGTGCTAGTTAATCTTACCGAGCTACCCGCTAACCTGTAGCCACGCGAAGCAATCCCCATCAGCAAATCCTCTGTGCCAATGACTGCTGAGAGAGAGAAATAGCACTGCACTAATGAGGCGAATGGTGAACTGTTATTGGTAGCCGTGGTGCTATCGTACGTACATATGAGACTCCTGCGCTATTAGGTGGTGAGGGTAGGGTTGTCAGAGAATATTAAAATATCTGGACAAATGTCTGGGAAACGCTTTTTCAGTAAGGTTCCTGTCGACATACAAAATCATCCTTTCAAATAATTTAAAGATACTATAAATCAGAAACTTATTATAAAAAGCATATTATAAAATATCAGACTATATGGATGATAATCATCCTGGACATAACCAGCTCGTTCGCATACCAGGCTATTTCACAATTAATAATGAAATATAAAAACCTGTTTTTATAAGAGCAACCCCTCGAGTCTCTTGCTTGTTCTTCTCAGGGGAAAATTGCATTTTGAACAAGCAGTAGCTTAAAAAACGGAAAATTTACTACTTTAAGGTGCACCCTGTGTATCTACAAATAAAGCATTTTTGACTTTGACTTTGTACTTGTCTAAACATTAAGTTTTAAAATTTTTATTTATAATCACGTTACTCAAAGGTATTCAATATTATTCAACAATTTTGATAAACTCGAACTTAAGTGTAATGAGTTAATTTATTATAATTTAAGAGGCTCATTGCACGTGGCATTAAACCTTTGTTGGAAGTCTAGAATCGTGTGTAATGTTGGGAGAATCCCGACTATCTGGCAACCCTAGCTGAAGGTGCATGAAATTAATGGAAACTAAAATTTTTGTGGCTTTTTTATTGCCCTAAATTTTCTTTATAACGCCTTATTTCATTGGTCTATATTGGTATAATATAACAATATTTATGAATTTGTCTGTAACTGTTTTGGCAGGCTGTAAATAACTTATTAAACAAATAACTTATTATTAAGGCTGTAAATAATTAATAAAAATACATTGTTATGTATGTGTCAGGTGTCAGGTGGAACTTACCGAGCGCCGGCGTGCTGCCCGCTGAGCAATAGCCGTCGTCACGCACGCTGCGTCCTCCGGGTGTGCCAGTAGCTGTATGCCTGCTGAGGAGCGCGGGGCTGGCTCGTTGCTCCTCGTAGGACGGGGCTGTGTGTGTCACTACCCCACTGCCAGCGAGTGTCGCCTATTGATAACAGTTATTTATTAAGACTAAGGATCCATTGCCAGTGACCCTCGTTCGCCTATGGATTTCTTCATTTTGATTGGATCACATAGCTCGAAGAACTGATGGCCGGTTGGGCATTAAGTAATTAGTGGGAGATGATGCACTCACAAGGTGTACAGATGATTTGATAAAGGTCGCGGGAAATCGCTGGATGAAGGCCGCTTCCAACCGGCACTCTGGAATTCTATGGGGGAGGCCTCATTATTCATCAGTGGACGTCCTGTGGCTGACATGATAATGATGAACATCCATTGCAAGTCATTTTAATAGCCTCCTCGACTCAATGTGAGGTGGAATAATTTACCGGCTACGGATTCTCAGTTACAAAAACTACACTAACCGGTTTTTATTACAACACTTTTAATAATTAGTTCATCATCATCATCATTTTTTATGCACGACGGGTTCGTACTTGACCTCAATCACATCTGATGTTAAGTGAAGATGAGGTCGAAGGTGGAAGCGTACTGACCCGGAAACCCCAACACATTTGGGGGACTGGTTATCTTATCTCTGACAACCGGAACACAACAATGCTATTAACACAACTATGCTATTAACATTTATATAAGATGGTGGTAGCTAGCCAGGCGGACATTTAAAATGCCCTACCACCAACCAAACCGAGTACATAAACATGTACCCCGCTGGGGATCGAACCCGCGACCTCCGAATCGTAAACCCAATGTTGTTTAACGAAGGCGGTTATCATATTAGCCATATGAAGTCCATTGCTAAACATAGGCCTCTGACAGCGGTCTGCATCCTGCGACTTCCCGTGACCTTCATAAGGTCGTCCGTCCGACACGTTGCGCTTGCCAATACGTGGTCTTCACTCGAGAACTCCCACCGGCCATCAGGCCTACTAAACCGCTGGGCTATGTCTGTAACTTTCGTATGTCTACGGATTTCGATCAGGTTGTCGCGAAGCGCGAATGTGGTAATACAAATCTGCGTCGATCGAAACACATTGCTTAAGATTCGCAAGGTGGCAACACGGTCATAGTGAGAGCGGTGTAAGAAGAGAAAGGAAGAGAATATGGCGGCAAGATAAAAAGCCTGTAATAATGATTATGAGAATGTTTGTGAGTAATGTGTGAAGATAACGAAGTGAGGTAGTATTTAAAAGATTGGTGAGTCCTTGCGTAACTAAAGAAGCTCTCGGGTGAGTATGCATACGTTACCTATGAGAACCATTTCACCAAAACTAAGAGTTTACATGGAGGCCGGGGATTGACAATAGGGGGGGCGGCTTAGGAGCTCAATTCAGAGGCACAGAGACCTCGCCTAGAAGGAGCACAGAGGCTCCACCAAGAGAGACAACACATATGTATATTGGTAATCGATGATAATCAATATACATATGAATCTAGGCTTATAAAGAACAGAGAGAACTTGCGTGTATCATCATGCTTACTTTAATTATTCCTACCTACACTGATATTCTACAAGCCTTACAACTATATTAACATATATATATCAACAAATTGAACCCAGTAGAATTAATCGTCCGATGGTGTTGACGACACAGGTAGTGAAACGCCAGCATCGCCCTCTTCATAGCACATTACGATAATTTCCTGCGGGGCTCACTCCATTGACTGTTTGACTCCCCTTGTATCACTTACTTAATGAGTTTTACAAAAATGTACTAACCATTGTGGGAACTTTGGTCTCGTGGTAGCAGTCATAGTTATTGGGTCGCGGCCTGCTGGGCAAGGTACTGGTGAGATCAGGTTTCTGGTGAACTACGTCGGAGTCATGATCCTGATGACAGGACAAAGGATTACTGTAGAGTTTCTTATCTCGAACGTCACATGCAAACTTTTCCGTGACGAATCCTTTCTACTTCACTATCTGGAGACTGAACCATAATATTATATGGGGTTATTCATAGAAAGTCCTCCACAAATGGTATGATACATCTACACTTAACATCAGGTGTGATTGTGATCACGCGTTGCACGTAAAAAAAAGAAATGACACTATTCCATTATGATTTTCATATAACGCACAATATTTGTTCAAACAGAATGGAATTCATTGCATATTCTGTACACGGAAGTTTCATAAGCTGAATGAATATATGAAACGACGCCACTGATTGACGTGTTTATTGCTACGCTATATTATATTGCTTTTGTGGCTATTACAGATTACTGCAATTGACAAGTTCCACTTCTCTCCCTACTGCGCACAGTAGGTAAAGGCGTAGTCATACCAACAGAGACACGATTAATTTCTAATAAAACAAAATATCATTCACTTCTAATCGTTCAGCATTCAATACACAAAAAAAATCATGGGATAAGGTTGGTTAGTATAACTCTAAATATATAGTTATATTTTTTTAATTTCAAATTAAAATTACTGTTCACACAAAAAGGAACGAGTAAGAAACTCAAAGAATAATAGGTGTTATAATTTGTGATTAGATAAAATCAAAAAAAAAATCGATGGCCAAAAAATAGAAATAAAGAAACAAGCGCCACAAAATAACATTGTATACAGGGTGAATTCCATAAACTGGTGACGCTACTCTTGATTACGAACAGCTTTCTCCAAGAAACCATTCGATCAAAAGAATTTCGATTACCCATACAAAGTAAACCATTTTTCCAACCACAATTTTCGGCTGAAATCCGCTGTGGTTCCTAGTGGAAAGTTGTTCGTAATTAGGAGTGGAGTCACCAGTAAACAGGAAATCCACTAAATAAATTCCACCCTGTATGTCTTTGCTAGGGATTTTTTTTTTATGATTGACTGGATTCGTGTTTGACCACAATCTCACCCGATGGAAAACCTGAGGGATAAAAAAACATACTTAGAACTTATTTTGCTTGATTGTTACACGTCTTTGTCTCCTTAAGACTTTTTAACATGTTGGGTCTACATCCTACACACAACAGAAGTTTGATTGATTCGGGTTTGATTTTTATTTCTGACTTTTTGGTTTCTTCTCATTTTTATGATTGTTTGTTTGTTTGTAAACGCTTTATTGTACTTCATATGAATAAATATACATTGATAAATTAAATGTAACTTAAATTTTTTTTAAACAAAGGCGGACTTATCCCATAAAGTGATCTTTTCAGTCAACCTTGGTAAATATAAAGGAACACATTGACTGGGCGTACAAAAAGCTAAACATTTTCATTAAAACTATGAGTCTACATATTATATACCTACTATACTACAATAGATATGTATTGTATTAGACAGGACCGTAAGAAAATACTAAAACTTGCATACGACAAGAAAAGCGACTGACTTTGCGAAACATTTTAACTTGGTGTCCTATTAGACCTCCTACAATTAAGACATGCATTAGGACTTTAAGAAATCCTTCCAATTTTTTATATCCAATCTTGCTTCCAATTCAGCAGGGGTTGGGGTAGAGGCTATATTGTAGAGGGTGCAAACCTGTGCGTGGTGGGGGGATGAGCCTCGCCGGGAGCCGCTACTCGAAGACCTGTTGCTTGCGTCTGTAACAAAAGAGACAAGTTTTTTTTAATTAGGTTTAGTACTTGTAATGCACATTACAGTTGGTAAAATGGTTATTACGTATCGTACACAGGGCTTAATACCAGTATTTTCAGAAAGTAACGGTATTGGTTAATGATAAGTACTCCACGAGCGTCGGTTGCTCAGCGGTTAAGACGCGGTCTCCCAATTTAGGAGGTCCGGGTTTGATTCCCAGGCAGGCCATGTGCCAATGAGTTTTTAAATTTAATTTAATTACTTATGTGCATTTAACCGATTGATAATGGGTGACATGGAAACCTGCATGCCTGAGAATTAAAATTCAAAGGTATGTGTATTCCCCACACCGCATTGGGCCAGTGTGGTGGACGACGGCCCTTACTCCCTCAAATACGAACGAAGGCCTATATCCGTGCAGTGGGATTTTTTTTTTTTTATATGAGAGGGCGGCAAGCGAGCTTGCGGGTCACCTGATGGAAAGCAATCACCGCCGCCCATGGACACCCGCAACACCAAAAGGGTCACAGATGCGTTGCGGGCCTTATGTTTACGGGCTGATGATGATTATGAAGTACTCCACAGACAAACCAATTAAGATTCATCATCATCATCATTCACGCGATCCCACTGTTGAGGCACAGCCTCCTCTCACTGGGAGAGGCTTTTGGTGATAATCCACCACGCGGGCTCAGTGCGGATTGGTAGATTTATGTAGGACTAGTGGCTCATCATAGTCAGTGTTTATCGACTTAGCTTAACAAGTGCCTTCAATTGAAAACAACCATCTTATCTAGCCAAGCAGCAATGTTGTGTTTCGATTGTCCGAGATAAGATAACCAGTCCCCCAAATGTGTTGGGGTTTCCGGGTCAGTACGCTTCCAACTTCGACCTCATCTTCACTTAACATCACGTGTGATTGAGGTTAAGTACCAACCCGTTGTGCATAAACCGGGACTGACTATTTCACGTGCCCTCCGAAGCGCGGAAACACTCGTATTAAAATACTACTACACACCCATCGAAGGATTGACCGCGCCAGACATTCCTTAACTTCACTAACCGAAATCGAATAACGATTTCACCACAAGTTAGGTTATGTTTCAGGAATCAATATATATCTACGTTTACAACTGAACTTGCTTTGGAAATGGTACCGGTTATCTATTATATTGAACCGGTACAAGTACCGGTATTACAGATACATGCTCTTATACAGTTACTCATGATTTGAAAGCAACAAACTTATATAATTTGATTACCTATCTACTTTAATTGTGTTTCTCCTCAGAGTAATGCGAAATATAGTGCAAGCGTTTCGACATTACAATGCCACGAACAGGTTCATGGGCTTCAAACTCACAACACCCTTCTTGCATCGGGGTTAAAAAGAAACTGTGCTGGGTGTTCCGTATATAATTCTATTTAATTTGTTTTATTTATTTATTTTACTCGCTGTCTGAATTCCAAGACTTCGTACACACAAAATCAAATGGAAAAAACATGTCAAAATGCCCGCTACTCTCGACTGAAGCCAAACGAGGCCTAAACAAACACGAGCTCATCAAGTGGCGCTATAATCACGCACAGGCGTATCCAGGTGTACACAGAACCCTGAGGTTTTATGAGTCGCGAGATCAAAGAGCTTTGACAGGCGACGGCCATCACTTTTTTGTGGCATTTAAATTTTTTCGACAGGTCTGCGTTGATTATATTCATTTTTACAATGCTCTTCATAATTCCTGTAATAACGGTTGGGAGGTCATCACACTCATTACACATATCAGATTATTTAGATGATAAACATTTCACAAACAATTAATAATGAAATATTATTGTACCTTTTTGTAATATAAATAACCTTTTTTTTTTAAAGAGCAACCTCTCGAGTTTCTTGCTTGTTCTTCTCAGGTGAAAATTGCCTTTTGAACAAGCGGTAACTTTAAAAATGTAAAATCTGACATTTTTGACTTTGATTAAGATCTAATAAAGATCAGTCGTCGCTTAGATATTTGAGATTACATATCTTTATCCCAAATGGGGTAGTCAAAATTGTCACTAACAAGCGTTTGGGTATTCCAATCATTAACAGCTTAATACCTGAAACAGCAACTACGTTTACCTTTATGAAATATACTTATGTATATAAGGTATTTATATACCTTACCTTCTATTAAGAAGGTAAGGTATTTCTGTATATTTACTTTAATTTTATTAACCTTGCCATTATTAGAAATGAGCCCAACAAAGGCAACTATTAATAAATTCTTATTAGTTAACCTGGAACTCATGTCATTCAATACATACGGCGACGTGTACATTGTAACTAGGTAACGTAGCTTTTTGTGAAACTCGAGCTCCCACAGACAAACTGTGCAAGCAGTTTTCTGGGGCATTGTTTAATTAATATGAATTAATAGATTTAATGCCTAACAAATAAAATAAATGCACACGTGGCAGGGGGTGCGACCATTGTCGTTTAAACGGCCATAGATATTTGTGGTAATTCTCTTAGTGGCCTTTTACGACACCGACGGGAAGAGAAAATAAAACATAAAAAATCTTTAGACATACACACAGCGCCATCTAGTTCCACACCAAGCAACTATAGGCTGTGTTGTGGATACCAGATGGTTGATATACTACATAAATACATTTTTTTGTAAATAAATACTTATTATAAATGAAAACATCCATAACTCGGGTACACATGTCGTATTCATCACACAAACATATGCCCCCAGCGGGATTCGAACCCGCAACCTTTTGGTATAGTGGCCAGAGTTGCTAACCAATACACCAAACAGGTCGTCAAGGAAGAGACGGGTTGATTCTATTCTTATTACATAAGCTACGTATATTTAAGGTCGTATAAGAGCTGGCAACTACGACTAGTAGCTAATTGGCTTTACCATTCTATGGGTTAATTCTGCCAGTCTTTTGGGCGCCCTCTCACACGGTACGGACTTCAAACATGTTTTTCTACCGATCGTAGTCATCAGAGTAGAGAGCGTGTTTTAACCTGACTGCCGAAGAAAGGAAGGTAATGTTTTTCGAGTGTAAGTATTTTCACCTGACCCAAGCACTTTCTGGTCACGGGGTTTTCAGATCTTATTTGAGAAGAATCCAGAAAGCACCCTGTGACCATTGCGGGTTGCGGGTTGCGGGTACCCTCGCGGGGTAAATGTGTGTGTGATGAATACGAACATTTATTCCCGAATCATGGATGTTTATATAAATAATTTATGTATGTTTATCCGCTATCTAGTATCCATAGCACAAGCTTTGCTTAGTTTGAGACTAGATGATTTGTGTAAGTGTCCGAAATATTTATATTTATATGGGCAATAGAAGTTTTTTTAATCGAATTCGACTATGGTTCCTTAGGGATAGTTGTTCAAAATCAGGAGTGGAGTCACCAGAAAACAGGAACTATACCGGAAGTTGTTGGTAATCAAGAGTGGCGTCATCAATTAAGGGGAATTCAAGGGCAACGTCAACCTGTATAATGACACCTTATTGACACACGCACATCCCAAAACATTACCCTCCTCCCCAGTTATCCGCCATACTACTATGTAATACTCTAACCTCTCTATGCGTACTGTAGCTAGATTCCCTGATCTCATACTCCAGTCTATACGTACCACGGCTAGTGTCTCTCAACTCGCCGGCTCCCACGCTGTTGCCCAGTATCGGCATGCCCGCCATACCGTCTCCGCTACGCTTCCCTCTCTTTCATTGTGATAAACCTGCGACAGAGGAAAATTGCATTTTGAACAAGAAGTAGCTTAAAAAATGTAAAATTGACTATTTTAAGTGTACCCTGAGTAGGTACAATACAGCATTTTTGACTTTGACTTCGACAAGCATGTTATGTGATGATCTTACATATACAGTGAATTAGCTATGATAAGTAGATTTAAGTGTATTATGCTAAACACATTACTCGTCTGAACGTCGCAGTTGGATAACAGATATAAATTCGTGCATTCGACCACAGCACCGCGGGCCCGAGACGCTAAGTCAGCAAATTCCTATTGATAACGCATCCAACGCCTGGCTGCATGGCGCGCTGCGACATTCATTGTCTATTTTTAGCTCTTAGGAGCACTACTGTTTAATTATTTTGTGTACTTAATTCACAATAAATTAGGTTCACATGGATTCTTAAAAGTCTTTTCTCTACCTATATCCTGTGAACCCATAATTAGCATAAATTGGAAATATAATAAACTCCGAAGGACCACCAATGATACCATTCAAATTGATAAACCAACTGTGTCAAAAGCTAAATATCTTTACAACTGCTCAACCAATTTCCATCAAATATGGCTAAGAAATATCTCGCAACTACCAGCTAACGAAAAAAAAAACCGAAGAATCGATCCAGCCGGTTTGGCACTATATTGCCATAGACAGACATAGGTTGTAAACTTATAACGTCCGGTTAGCACTTAACCTCAATCACACCTGATATAAAGTGAAGATGAGGCCAAAGGTGGATGCGTATTGACCAGAAAAAACCATCTTATTTGGCGGACTGGCTATCTTATCTGTGACAACCGGCAAACAATAATGCTACTAACACTCATGATAGCCGGCAGACATAGATAAGATGGTAGTAGCTGGCCAGGTGGCCATTTAAAATCCCTACCACCAACCAGACCGAGCACTAAACTGGGGATAGAATCCGCGTCCTCGTATTCATAAACACTATTTCTGCCAAACCGAGCACTAAACATGTACCGTCGGGGCTAGAATCCGCGTTCTCCGATTCATAAACACTATTTCTGTTTACATTGAGCCACGGAGGCGGTCGATGTTTATACGTCAAGGCTTAATAAAGGCATAACATTGTTTACATAGTACAATCGAGCGTGGAACTGCATACAAGTTCATTCCATATACTCAAAAACACTTGTTGCAGCATTCACGCAGATAGAAGTTTCCACTATCTTGTAACTTATATATAATATTGTCATTTACTTATCCTGCAGGAACTAGTCACTCTATCGGCATAAAAAGTACCATTATCTCCTACTCTAAGGTATACTCCATTTATGTACTAAATTTCATAGAAATCCGTTTATCTGTTTCATCAGGATTCAACAGGAAACAAACAACATCCAAAGTTATTCATAATATTAGTAGGTCTAGTTGAATTTTACCAAAGTAAATTTATGAAGCTTCAGGACATTTCAGGGTCGGGACGGAAACATGACCTAAGTTAAAGCCTTTAATACAATGGGTATATAAAGAATTACCTAATATTTCTTGAATGTAAAAACAACTCATGTACACAAGGTACAAGTTACAACATAATGTAGATATTGTTGCAATAGGTATTGGATACTAAACAAGCGCTTAAAGTCCCATTTCCATTTGTTAAGTGTTATAAAGCTACCCGCAAAGCTTTTAGCTAGAATTGCACTTTCAGTGTTAAGGAATAACAAACAGTGTCATTGACTGTACGTAATCTGAGTGTGAGCGTAGCCGCGAGTTCGTAGCACCGTAGCAAAATTGTAGCGTCGTAGAATGTTGTAACGTAGTAACTTTTCACAGAAAGCTGATTATGATTTTATTTTGATTTGTTGCTTTATTATTTAAAACCACAGCTTAGAAAACTTGAGTATATGAGTTATTGGCCGCTATGACTGTCGGGATTTTTCCGCTAGGGTTCCGTACGTCTTAAAATAAAACATAATATTATATTATAAGGTCACTTTGTTATCCGTCTGTATTATAAATACAGATAGATGTCTTGGGCAGATGGTTTAATTAGCCATCGTCATGTATGGCAGGCATTTCCTGCATTATAGAAAACCACGCCACCCGGTAGTATCCAAAGCAATCTAACTAACCCGCTTTGTTCATCACAGTTTTCTGTATGTCCGCCAAACATAACAATCCGTCTAGGAATTCCATTGAATGGCTAATTTAGCAATCTACCTGCGACATATACACAAAATCCTTTCTCTCAGGAACGACTAAACATATCAAGCTGTAACAATAATTGAACCGTCTAAAATTAGCAAAACATCCGACTCCAGTAAGGGTCCGTTCTCTGTCTCAAGAGTGCCTCATCAGATCATCATTAAATGGGCCCACATTAATAATCATCAAAATCGGTTAATAATTGAAGAAGTAATCGCCTAATAAAGATACAACAAAGAAGATATACGCGAATTGAGTGCCTCCTCCTTTTTTGAAATCGGTTAAAAAGTATGACTAGTCAAACACGTGTACTGATTGATAATAAGGCTTAACATTACAATTTAGCCACAAATAACAGGAAAAATAAATTACCTCCAGAAAGATTTCATTTCTGTGCGTCGTGGATTTTGCCACGTTTTTAAACAAATTGAGATCTATTTTAAAATACATGCACAAACATCTATTTGTCTCTTTTAAACTTATAGAATTACCTATAGAAAATTCCCCCGCACCGAGGTGAGAACGGCTACTTTAACAATACAATACAATACAAATACACTTTATTGCACAAAAGAAGAATATACATTTTACAAAGCACAATACTGAAAAGAGTACAATTCGGTGGCCTTATCACTAAGAGCAATCTCTTCCAGGCAACCTTAGGGTGTAGGAGTATAACTTTATAGAACAGGCAGGTTGTGCAAAATACGGATACAGATATGAAATGGCTACATAATTCATTACTTATTCAATAAACAAAAATTAAAACCATACATTTATACATATATATTATATACATAAATTTAACTTTTTTTTTATGATTGACTGGATTCGCGTTTGACCACAATCTCACAATGGAAAGTGACGATGTGGTCGAAGATGAAGCACGCGATCCCAGTAAATACCTATTCACACTGCTCTTGAAGATCCCAAGGTTGTAGGATTTAGGAAAGACTGACGCCGGAAGGGAGTTCCATGCCTTGGACTTCCAACTTATATTTAACGCTTCCTTGTGAACCATTATGTACGTATATAAAATTCCATTCATTTCCCTAAAATAATACAGATATCAATACAAAAATAAAATCCAATATGCAAACTATAAGAAACATACCTCTCCGGAGCGCCCCGTAAACATTTTTATAGCTCAGTGAGTATGCGATACAGAAGCGATATACCGCGTTCACTTTCCCTTTTTACGATTACTTACTGTGGACAGGCCGTTTGGAGACTAAATGTGTAATAAAACAACCAATTTCTTTTCACTCTTTTTGCGCATAAAATACAACGACCTTAGTTGAAGTGTATCGATATCGCACGGCTTTACCAGGTGGCAGGGTCTTCTATTTCATCAGGAGGATTACCAACTCAACCTCTTCTATTTTCATAACCGTATCAATATCATCACCCAACCACAGATTATTTATTAAATAACAACTATAAATAAATAAATAATATTTCGGACACTTATACCAATCATCTAGACCCAAACTAAGCAAAGCTTGTGCTATGGATACTAGATAACGGATAAACATACATAAATATTTATATAAACATCCAAGACTCGGGAATAAAGGTTCGTATTCATCACACAAACATTTACCCCTCGCGGGATTCGAACCCGCAACCGTTGGTTTGGCTGATAGGGTCACTATCCAGTACACCAATCGGTCGTCAACCAACTATAAATTGAAATATTGGAAACAGCACTCCAACTGGACCGCTTATTGCTTGCGGACAGAGACTGGACATACATAAACACATAACGCCAACAAACACATAACACCCGTGATCTTTCATCGGGGTTAAAAACAGTGCACAACACTACAACTCCACTCCAAGAACCAGGTCTTATGTTTCGTGATTTCCTTCTCGTTTGTATCTTTCCTTAAGTGTTTCTTCCTCAATCACCATATCTCTGCTCTAACACACTAATCCATAGCTGGGGGGCCTGGTGACCTGTAATTTTGGTTCTTCCTTTTCAGGCAGCAGTCTTCCCACGAATGAGTTAAAAAAAAATCAGAGATCTGGACGATTAAGATAATTAGTCTCATCTGAACCACTGATGGTGAAGGTCAATGGTGCATACGGTACAAGGGGCATTTACCGCCGCCTTCGCCGCCGCAGCCGCGTTTGGCCGCCTCCGTGGTCCAATATAAACAACATGAGGTTTACGATTCGTAGGTCGTTAGCGGGGTACATGATCAGTACTCGGCATGATTGGTGGTAGGGCATTTTAAATGTTAATAGCATTGTTGGGTTCCGGTTGTCAGAGTTAAGATCGCCAGTCCCTCAAATAGGATGGGGTTTCCTGGTCAGCACGCTTCCACCTTCGGCCTCATCTTCACTTAACATCTAATAATTCTAGCTAACGGGCTAGATAGTGCCTCATTATGGCCACTGGATTGGGATGTAGACGAGATTGGGTGCGTGTACACATGCAACAGGTCCCGCGTGAATGTTTGTATTTCTGTATTATAATATAATAATAATATATCCTTGGACATATACAGACAGCGCCATCTAGTTCCACACTAAGCAACTAGGCTTATATTGTGGATACCAGATAGTTGATACACTACACAGGTACATATTTTTTTTCTAAATAAATACATATATAAATGAAAAACATCCATAACTCGGGTTCACATGTCCGTATTCATCATACAAACATATGCCCCTAGCGGGATTCGAACCCGCGATCTTTTGGCAGCAGAGTTTCTAACCACTACACCAAACAGGTCGTCAATATTGTTGTATACTTGTCAGTAAGAACTCTATTAACACAATTATAACTTTAATACTTTCGCAGACAGTGAACCAGACGGTAACCAGACACAATAGAGGTTTATTATTATCGCGTCTATAGGCGTTCAGTGTCGGCGAAAGTGTTAAAAATCAAAATCAAATTATGAAAATTGTACCTACATAAAACAACTTTGTCAAATTTTGAAACGTCTGAACCGATTTTTATCAAACATGACTTAAGAACCATCGCGCAAATACTTGATTGCGAAAATAAAAGAGAATCGTTTCCAAATAGATTCAGGAGTAATTTGTCATGAAAAGAAGCCTCTTCTCTAGGTTTCTAGCCTAACTCTGCCAAAATTCAATAATAGTAAGTAATAATAAATGTTCGTATTCATCACACAAACATTTACCTCTCGCGGGATTCCAACGCGCACCGTTGGTTTCGCTGATAGGGTCACTATCCACTACACCAATCGGTTAGTCATGAAAAGGTAACAAACAGAAGAACGCTTCACATGTTAGTGGAGATAGCCTAAATTAAAGATATTATAATATATTTTTGGTAAGTGACAGGTGGTTGCAGGCAGTAGTGCTCAGTTTTTACCAGATGAGATGCTTGCCCATCTGTCATACATTTCCATAAAAATAGAAGGTACGGTCAACAACATTAATATGCATGAAACGCAATTTAGGACTTTCATTAGTAGAAAGTACGAAGATAGACCGGGTGCAGACCTCGGAATCTAGTTTCTCATAACGCAAATGCGAGCTGGGCCATACTCAAAACTCCCTCAGGTAGACAGCAGTGACACAGTACCTACATTATATACCACCAGTAACTCAGCTCTAGGCAATCTTTCTATTCACTTTGCAAAAATTGTGGTATATATAAATAATAAATGCCAAGGCAAATTAATAAATAATTTACATAATTTAATTCACACTCCACGCCTCTGGAGATATGAGAGCTGGTGCCTACTTTGCTCATTAACTGAGCTTATGCATTCAGCGGGGCAATAGCGCTAGCGTACTAGGTACTATGCCTCACGGAAGCGAGTTGGACGGCGTTTTTTTTTTCTATAGACATAGGTATTTTTAATTACGTTTTATAAATTTGTTGTACATTCTTAATTTTAAAAAATTACACAATAAATAATATAAAAAAATGCAAACTAAGTTAATTTAATCAACGTCAAAAATATTGTCAATGAAATACATACAACAAAATAGAATAAAACGAATGTAGGTATTAATCATAGTCAATAGTTAGTCCAATAAAAAATCATGTCAGATATTTCTCAATGATATCCAGTTTTAACTAAATAAAAC
This sequence comes from Oegoconia quadripuncta, assembly GCA_949316235.1. Taxonomy (NCBI): domain Eukaryota; kingdom Metazoa; phylum Arthropoda; class Insecta; order Lepidoptera; family Autostichidae; genus Oegoconia; species Oegoconia quadripuncta. The sequence goes on along the minus strand of OX438741.1, from coordinate 8,028,196 downwards.
TAATTTGAAAATATCATTAATTTTAAGAAATTGACAATGCCAATAAATACAAATTATCAAATTTATAAAACACAATTGAAAATACCTATATCTTATAGAAAAAATATGCCGTGCAACTCGCTTCCGTGAGGCATAGCGCCTAGTACGCTACCGCTATTAATTGAATGCATAAGCTCAGCTGCTGAGCAAAGTGGGCACCAGCTCTCACATCTCCAGAGGCGTGGACCAGTCTAACGGATTTGTTGTTTCGTGTATTTTAATTAACTTTATCAATAAATTGGACCATTTGCAATTGGTGTAATTGTCATTTGAATTTTTTTTGAAAAAATACAAGAAATCAAAACAGACATGACTAAAGCCCGTATCCCACAAACCGCTCTCGAGATTGAGATGGCCACAAGCTGACGCTTGAAAATCTGTTGCTTATTGCTTCGATCTCACGAGGAATTAGACCTGTGTGTACAGGACAGAATGCTGAATTGTTCTTCTGTTTATCAGTAACTATGGCATTGGGCACTCCCGTGTCACCCACGGACACAGTAGCTCGATGTCGTTTAAATCTATAACCGCCCCCGGGTTCGCCACTTAGCGACTAGTCAATTATGTGTTAATTTACATATTGCCTTCACACCCTCCTGTCTAGGGCTGCAACACGCGCTTTATACAATTTTTAATAGACAACACTTGAATGTATCATCTTGTAATAATATTAAATTGAAAAATTTTAAACTTAGTTACTTGGTAGACTACTAATGAATATTTTTAATTTGAACGGCAACATAATTTATAATTTGAACGGCATTATGACCATTATTATCTCCGACACGTGGAAGAGTCCGGTGAGTCGTTACTTAATAAGAAATTGGTTATGGAATTTGAACAGGATGATAATGAAAAAAAAGTGGCCATTTCTATCAATAATTCTAAAGTCTCGAAAATAACTGTATTAACGCAATTTAGGAATGATTTATAACTATCTTTTCGAGTGCAGGTTGCAACAAAAAAACATGTACAGATTTAACTCGAACTCTAACAGATAAGAAGTCTCTGACAACTATTTTCGACGACCGATTGGTGTAGTGGATAGTCACCCTTTCAGCGAAATCAACGGTTGCGGGTTCGAATCCCGCGAGGGGTAAATGTTTGTATGATGAATACGAACATTTATTCCCGAGTCTTGGATGTTTATATAAATATTTATCTATGTTTATCCGTTATTTAGTATCCATAGTACAAGCCTTGCTTAGTTTGGGACTAGATGATTGGTGTAAGTGTCCGAAATATTTATTTATTTATTTATTATTATTATTTATTTAAAAAGAAATCTGTATTTATCCAAGCGCCTCTGGACGGAATAAACCCTCTTAATAATAAGTCAATAATAATGGGTTATGAAAATTCATTAAATCACCATCAGGTTGGTGGTGGTTAGCTCGTTTGTCATGGTCATGCCATAAAAAGGTGCTGCCCCAATATCTCTCACACCTGCATGACTTCGAATCAGATTTAGGCCAACCCTACCGCATTGACGAGGGAGTCATTTAAAAATATCAAAACGTGCCTCGGACGCTGCCATTTCATATCAATTAGCAAATTAGTCTACTGTTTTATTAACTTTTGATTTAATAGTCTTACAACAATCCCTTATGTTTTAATATATTAAAGTCCCTGTCTACTTATTAGTAGGTATTAATGTATTTATTAGCGCAAAATATTCATCAAGTACCCAGCTTATAAGCCTCTTCGAAACCCACGTTAACGTAAAGATTGTATAAACAAGGAACATTTAGATAGCCAGGTTAATGTCTCCATTTTGACTTATCAGCTAGACAATTTGGTTGGTGGTAGGGCCATCTTAAATGTCCGCCTGGCTAGCTACCGCCATCTTATCTAAATCTGCAATGTTAATAGCATTGTTGTTTTCCGGTTGTCAGAGATAAGATGTGCCAGTCCCCCAAATGTGTTGGGGTTTCCGAGTCAGTACGCTTCCACCTTCGGCCCCATCTTCACTTAACATCAGGTGTGATTGAAGTCAAGTGCTAACCCGTTGGGCAAAAAAAAACAACTCGATTTTACAACACGTATTAAGAGTATTAGGTATTGAGAGTGCTATCAGAAAGACTGAGGCCAAAAGGGGGATCTTGGCCAGATGACACCTTGCCATGAATCATACGTCCATGTTACCTTTCATTACGTCTGCAATATTTTACAAAAGCATTTACCCAACTTTTGATCATACATTCTAGCTTCAGGCGACGTCGGGGCGGACGTCAATAAATATGATTCCAGTTTATATACAATGCTGGGGCGCATAGGTGAGAGTTCCCCAATCGTGCCCGTTTCTATATTTATGCTGAAAAATATAATAGGCCTCTGTGTAAGCCTCCTCACAATTGAGAGGGTTCCGCGTGACTTCACTCTCACCTTTAACATGGGATTTACTCACAAAGACTTGATGACAACCATTATAAGTGGGTGTCCTTTCTCATCTGAGAGGTCCTCTTTATTTTCGGTATTTATTAAAAACATTGGGTGAACGTCCATGCCACCACAGACTTATAATACTAGAAGAGATAAATAATAATAAATGTCTTTACACAAACACACAGCGCCATCTAGGTCCACAGTAAGCATCTAGGCTTGTGTTATGGATACCAGATGGTTGATAAACTACACAAATACATTTTATTTTTGTAAATAAATACACGTGTAAATGAAAAACAACCATAACTCGGGAACACATGTCTGCATTCATCATAAAAACATATGCCCCTAGCGGGATTCGAACCCGCAACCATTTGGTACAGTAGCAGAGTTTCTAACCACTACACCAAACAGGTCGTCAATGAGCCCATTGGTTCTATAAAACCACAGTTTAATCGGTTTCTATGGGAGGATTGTCCTAATCGTCTCGCTGGGCAGGCGGGTTGGCCATCGCAGATTGTTTGGGAGCTCCGCATTAATGACACTGCTGCCAATCACACTAGTACAATACTAGAAACTATACTAAACATCACTGTTTTAAAATTAACAGGCCTTTATTAGGTAGGACTTAGTAAATGGTACGCAAGCAATTAATAAGTACAACGAAAGCGATGCAACTCGAATCTTGGGAGAAACAAAGACCAGCAGACCCAACTACGCACTCCTCCCACTGTAGGTAATTCCTGTAAGCCAGGATCAACAGTGGGACTCTTCACGGCGCCTACTTAAGGTAGACGGTGCCCTACGTGACTCTATTGGCACCTTGGACCCCAGACTAATTAAAGATAGAATTTATGGGTGAAAAAGTAAGAAAGAAAGTCCCTTCAGCAAAAGGTGTAGTTAATGTGACGCAAAAAGCCAAAGAGACTAACCCTATGGGGGAGAGAGCCAAGTGAAGCTCGCCTCCCTAATTTAGTACACCACGGACAGCGCCAGATCGCTGTGCTAGCCATAATATTGGCACTTTTACCTACGGAAGCCTTCTACTACCCCACCATCAATGCTCACTTAAGTTCTTGATTCCTAATGATTCAATTCACAAGGTGAACTGGCAACAGGGGGTGCCAGCGGGTTTTCAAAGGTTAAGACCAGCAGTGCACTTACTCAAATTATTGTACAGATCCTGAAGTTGATTTTGAAGTTATTAAACGAACTACAAGACACTAGCCTAAGATACAATGAAAGAATGTGGGCCGCATCCAGGCATTTACTTTACTCAGAATTCTTCTCAAGCATGTAGTTCTTCTAACATTGTGTTCTTTTACTGAAAAGCCTACTGCTGATAGGCCTCCCATATAGTTTTCCATAGCTATCGGTGGAAAGCGGCCTGCATCCCTCGACCATCATTATGTCGTCCGTCCTCTTAGTGGGTCTTAGTTAGTCCTACGTTATACTTGCCGGTGCGTGGTCTTCATACAAAACATTCTGTTGGTAGGTATACGTAATAACTAGCTTTCCTCCCGCGACTTCGTCCGCGTGGAAGATTTTATCAAAATACAAACAACAAACTTTCACCCCCTATTTTATCCCCTTGGGGGTAAAATTTATCAAAAGCCATTCTTAGCGGATGCCTACGTCATAACATCTACCTGCATGCCAAATTTCAGCCCGATCCGTCCAGTGGTTTGGGCTGGGCGTTGATAGATCACTATGTCAGTCACCTTTGAGTTATATATATTTAGATATAGATTATAACGTTATAACGCGGCGTCGTCAGAGCTCTATATGATAAACTCTGAAACCGCTATCGTGGTTTTTCAATGATACTCATATAATTTGTAGTGTTGCCCATCATAGAGAAAACAATTCGGGAGATATAATCTGAAAATTCGGTATTTTTCATATTAAAATCGATAGACTTGAATTCAATATTTATTTTCCCTACATTTTTACTAAATTATCTCTTCATTGTCATAGTTTTGGTTGAAATCAAAAAATTTTCGAACAGTACGAACCAAACCAATTATGTAAAATATAGACAGTTAAAGATATGCCTACAGTATAACAGAGACACCACAAAGTAATAGCATTCCTTTCAAAATTTAATAAACATCATTTTCTTGGTGTTGTCTATGACTAAGGGAATTCCCATGTTTCGTCTGCTGTTTCATTATTGACATGCCAAGTGAAAAGAGTAAAATGTACGTTGGGTGAATACACTCAATGTTTTGTTTTAATTAATTGAGTTGGTCGGTCTGGAAATCTGGAGGAGGTCCGTGTTGAACAGTAGGCGTCCTGTGGCTGATATGATGAAATGAGTTTGGACTGTTTATAATATATCTCAGTTTAAAAACTTTTGTTTACCGTAATAATAATTAACCGCCTCCGTGGCTCAATGTAAACAACATTGGGTTTACGATTCGGAGGTCGCGGGTTCGATCCCCAGCTGGGCACATGTTTAAGTATTCGGTTTGGTTGGTGGTAGAGCATTTTAAATGTCCGCCTGGCTAGCTATCTTATCTAAATCTGCTGCCAAGCAGCAATGTTAATAGCAATGTTGTGTTCCGGTTATCAGAGATAAGATAACCAGTCCCCCATTAGTGTTGGGGTTTCCGGGTCAGTACGCTTCCACCATCGACCTCATTTTCACTTAACATCAGGTGTGATTAAGGTCAAGTACCAATACGTTGTGCATAAAATAAAAAATAAGTACTTCGATGGACGTATATACGTTCAATAGATATATAAAACGTGAGCGCTTTTCTTTTTCGCGGCCACAGGATGAGCCCTGCCGTTCTAATGTCAGGACTCTGCTGTGTATCCCTTCTCACCGCTCAGACTTCTACTCACATTCTTTCACTGTGCATGCTGCCAGGCTGTGGAATTCTCTTCCTCACACTATCCGTGCCAGTCCATCGATCGCTGTCTTTAGGAAAAGAGTTAAGGAACCTTACCTTTCCATTTCATAGTGTTATTCCGTGTATTATATGTATGTTATACTTTATATTCGTATGTATTGAAATATGTACTTATTTATGTATTTATGTACTTATTAGTATGTAGTTACATTTATATTCAGTTAGGTTTTTTTATCTATCATATTTATCCATTTTTTAGATTGTGCACGTCTTATCTGCCTCTTCCAGTCATATCTCTCTTTCGTAGGTCTGCTGGAAGAAATTTCATTGTAGAAATAAGCAGAACCTGTTGTGTCGTCTCTATTATGTTGTATCTGTATGTCTTTTTTTCTTGTGTGCAATAAATGATAAATAAATAAAAATAAATAATAAAAAAAGTCGGTAAAAATACCGATAAATCGGTAGCATTGACAACACTGACAATTTGTAAGTAGTTAGTCTAGAGCATCTTATGTGACCTGCAAGTTCATCTTTATTTCTTGTATTGACATCATACAATATGCTCGTCGGTTTACGGCACTCTTGACTTGGTCTTTCTTTAAGATGTCCCCGATTTGATCAGGATACGTTCGCCGTGGTCTTCCCCTACCAACACTACCGTTCACATTCGCTTCGTATATCACTTTCGTAAGTCTTCTTTCATTCATCCTCTCCACATGTCCAAACCATCTTTGCATACCTTTTTCATGTCTACTTGATATGTAATATAAATTGAAAACTTAATGACATCATCCAGGTATACAAAGCAACTGTGTTAAAACTTAAATATCTTCGTAAATGCTAAACTTTCATCAAACATCTACAGCTAGTTCAGTCTTAAATACTTAATACTTCACTTTTATTTTGCAGTAACTAAACTGATTTGGTATACTACTTACTTTTTACTTTGTTCATACCTACTCTACTGATTCCTATTACGTATACTTTTATCTTTAATCAGTACCTTTACTTGCAAATACCCAAAACCTTATTTAATTAAATAGTCGAAAGAAGAGATAATATGCCAATTTGGATTTTGACCAGCAGAGATAAAGTTGCCAATCCGATTTAAAGTAAATGACATTTGTTAGATAGACAGAAGGTTATGAAGTTATAATGACACCATTATTAAGATACTGAAATTTAAGATAAAACCAATGAATATTAAGATCTCTACTTATCGATAGAGATCAGCAGGTGTTCCATTTGACGTTGAATTTGCTTATGAAATCTCGGCGATCCCTATGAATCGGATATAACTCGAGTTGTTTGAGACGTTCAACGTCCAGTGCCCCATATATGGGTCACGATGAACTAGCTCCACGCGTCCGTGACCCATATATGGGTCACTACGAAACGACCAGATACGCACTAAGGGTTAGATTAGGTTAGTTAGCAAAGGTTAGCTCTCAGCAAGCAAGTCTCGCAGTTCAAAGAGGAAACGCACTTAGCCTCTTAGGTACCCTTCCAGTTCAGCAAGATCTGGGCTATTTTTTATATGTAAATGTGTATTTATTTATTTCCTTTTTGTAAAGATGTATAAAATTCACTGAGACATTATAAATATATCTAAATAGAAAAATATAGTAAATTCCTTTACTCTAAATAATTAAATTGTTTTCAATGCCATTTCAAAAATTTCTTCCGAAGGGTTTAAATTCATATTTTATTTATTTCAAAAAGAAAAGAAAAGTCGATATTTTGCAATCAAGTCGTGAAATATTTTCGGGCGCTTACATTGCTAACGTTGGCTTAACCTTATGAGATATTTTAAAATAATCTTCTAAACGGAATTGTATATTTGAAAAGGCCTACAGTAAACCCCGCGATGGTAAGGTCTACCTTCTAGGGATAATCCACAGTAATTATTTGCTGACGTCACGAAATGTATGTAGTCACTTCACTGGTTATTCATTCCTATATGGTCAGCAGAAGTGTTAATGACGTTCTTATGTTTTCTATCCGACGAGAAACGACATGTTATGTATTTGATGTGTGTGTGTCCAGTCTTTTTTGGGACTTGTCTCAATAATAAGTGGTCCGATTTCAATGTGGTTTTTTTTATACGAATCGCTAGAAAAATAAGATTCAGCTATTTTGACAATGCCGAATAACTGTGCTGAATAGTGCCAAATAGTGACCAAAAAAAAAGTGACACTGTAGTTTAAGAGTTATTCAATATTTTAAAATCTTTCTCAAACTATACTAAATTATAATTTATATCCCAGAAAACTGTGCATAAATAGTTTTATATTAATTTAATATATTTTATTATATTATATTATATATATAAATTTAATAAGTCCCATAAATGGTTCGTCAAAAGCAATGCAGTTATTTAGATATTTTTGTGAAAAGGGCCAGCGTAGACGATGCACTGTTTGTCAGCCGCCTTTTTTGGTTTTTGTATTGGATAGAATAATATATACATACCATCCTCGTGGACAAAATTGTCAGACTTGGATTTTTGCGCTTTTTGCAATTTAGTTTTAGGCGAGAAGTACCAAAATTGAAAATTCTCATTATTTTTTTCATAAACAAAATTGGAATCATTTGGACCTAGATAATCACGAATTAATAAATTAGGTCCTTGTCTACCGTAAATTTAATTGGATACATAATACATACATACATAAAGTCACAGAAGACTTCCCCTTGCTACGATCCTAACACACAATACTACTATCTTTATCTCTATGCTAGAGATATTTATAATGGAATGAAAACTTCTCAACAATTCAAGGATCTGAATAAAATACACATGGCATTGCAATTATATATGCATTGCGTACGTAAGACGTCATTAGAAATGGGACTCCATCACGCGCCTCTCTCCCAATACATTACCTACTATGACGACATGGTATTGGATTGAATTTTCATACTTCGGCATGAGCTCATAGGAGGTACAAGTAACATTAAACAAGACTGCATCTGACCCCTTTTAACACTTTTATTTTTGTGATATGGCAAGTAAAGTTTTATATACCGGATGAGATTTTTTACCGTAAGGAATACAATTGGGAATATTAGGTAAGTGAAAAAAAAGTTACTGGCATAGGTAGTTTAATTTTTTTTTTTCCAAAACCATCATCGACCCACGGTCCTGCCGGAGTTTGATATGCGACTGGCGGGATTCCTAGAGTTCCTATCATGCGATTTTTAATTGGAACTCATATTTTCTGGAAGTTTTTTAATTTATTTAATTTAATGATGTAATTATGTGCAATAGGCTACATGCGCGACCGCCAAATGCGACAACGTTTTAAGATATTTTATGGTTTTGAAGAAAAAAAATTAAACGTTTAAAGTGTGTGTGTCCAGTGTAACTAATTGGTTTCGCTGACAGGGTCACTATCCACTACACCAACCGGTCGTCGAATATAGTTTTTTTTTATGCACAACGGGTTTGTACTTGACCTCACTCACACCTGATGTTAAGTGAAGATGAGGTCGAAGGTGGATGCGTACTGACCCGGAAACCCCAACACATTTGGGCGACTGGCTATCTTAACTCTGACAACCGGAACACAACAATGCTATTAACATTGCAACATTGCTGCTTGGCGGCAGATTTAGATAAGATGGTGGTAGCTAGCCAGTTGTTGTCAGAGATAAGATAGATAATGAGATAGTTTGGGTGTACCAACAGTAAGAGTTCAACATCGTAGTCCATCATCGTTAAAACGTTAAATCTGTAGATGGTTTTTGGTTGAGAGTCCCATAGACGCCTTTTACAACAAGAAAAGAAACACAATTAAAAAAAAATGACTATGGACTAGACTAGGCTTCAAAAAGACTAGGTACCTAATAAATGAAACCTAGGTACCTAAAACAATTCAAGCAAATTAACATATTTCAGATACCTACTCGTATATATAATTTACCAAAAAATATAATTTTGAGACCATTTTGTCTTAGGTATTACCATTTATACCGCCTGGCTAGCTACCATCATCTTATCTAAATCTGCCCGCAAACAGCAATGTTAATAGCATTATTGTGTGCCGGTTGTCAGAGATAAGATAGCCAGTCACCCAAATGTGTTGGGGTTTCCAGGTCAGTACGTTCCACCTTCGACCTCATCTTCACTTAACATCAGGTGTGATTGAGTTTAAGTACAAACCCGCTGTGGGGAAAAAAACACACATAAATATAAGCTAAACTTAAAAATGATAGGTACTTGAGATTATTGTAATTCTTCCGACTAATCTGAATTTGAACAGTATCTATTATTGACAGTGAGACTCAATCTCAATCCTGAGACTGCCCCACCAATACGGCCCTCAGTTTTACATACATAAGAGGAAAAAGAAAGAAGTCAGTTAACAAAAAATAAAATAATAAATATAGAAATATATAAATAAAAAATATACGTGCTTAGAAATGCTTTCTCATGAGTACCAAGTATCTGTTCGGGCAAAACTATAAATAATATAAGGTATCAATCTACTCAATAACATAGATACTGTAACTCAATGTCCATATTCTACCCCTTAATAATGAAAGTGCGGGATTTGAGGTGGGATAATATGACAGGTGCGATGCCATTGGCAGTTGAACGTTGTCCCATTCAAAGTGGAGCGAGAGTCGGGCACGAGAATTTCGAGATGATCTCTTGAAGGATTTTCTCAAAAAAAAATAGAAATTTCTTCAAATTGACTACAGCGAAGAGGGTGTCGATTTTGCAGGCTTGTTTTCGCCGCTCGCTTCCGAATCGGGCGGGGAGCAGTGAGATTGCCAGTGGCCATGACCGTAAAGTTGTAGTCATTTGGAATCTCACCGTGAATTCCGACAAGAGTTATGCCTGTTTTCTTACGGAATAACATCGCTACTTATTATCCATGAAAGCACTATAATATTCACCAGTGATATTGCTCCGTCTGTCTGTTAAATTAAAAAGTTACGTGCGGTATTCAGACAGTGGAAGTTATTTAGATATCGTTCTGAAATGCGAACGAATCCTGTTATGTCCAGGGATGATTATCATCTAAATAGCCTGATATTTTATAATATGCTTTCTGATTTTTTATTTTATTGACTGGATTCGGGTTTCACCACAATCTCATCTGATGGAAAGTGACGATGTTGTCGAAGATGTAGCACGCAATCCCAGTAAATGCCTATTCACTCTGCTCTTGAAGATCCCAAGGTTGTGGGATTCAGGAAAGACTCTATTGCTTGGCTGTTCGGATGATAAATAAAGAGTCGAACTTCTTAGCGCGAATGTTCGGTATATTAACTACATATATAAATTATTGAAGGGAGATTTTGAATCCTACGAAATCGATACTTGTTCCCGACGTTCAAGTTAGTTACCATTTTTGTGGCAGATGTTTTGAACCTATTAATTTCATAAAACAAAGTTCGCTGAACCTTGACATTTTCCTGTATAAATAAATACATATTCTTGGACATACACACAGCGCCATCTAGTTCCACAGTAAGAAACTAGGCTTGTATTATGGATACCAGATGGTTGATGAACTACATAAATACATTTTTTTTGTAAATAAATACTTATTATAAATGGAAACGTCCATAACCCCGGTACACATGTCCGTATTCATCACACAAACATATGCTCCTAGCGGGATTCGAACCCGTGACCATTTGGTATAGTGGTTAGAGTTTCTAACCACTACACCAAACAGGTCGTCGAATGCTGTCGTCTGTATGCTTTTAACACGAAGGATGATAAACCAAATTATTAACTGGAGAACTGGCAGATATTAATATATTTCATAGTGAGCTTGTTTAATTCCTTACTCATTCTGTCTAGACTATCGCCAATCTAAATCGCTGACCACATATCCTGGAGTCAGCTCACCCGTGCTTAATGTAGCATACGCAGTTGCGAGCGTTGATAACCCAACCCGAGACGTGATGGCCGCTCATACGCAACCAACTTGGCCCGACTTAACCAGATAACGCCTCTTTTGACGACGTGCTCAAATTTTGGCTTAATTGTCTGTGAAGGGCCTAACGATCTTACGTTGCAACTGGAATATCCATTCGTACCTTTGAATCTATAGCAAGCAGATTCAGATATCAGTTTTGATTTTTAGGGGTTTTATTAAAAATGTAAGTAGAGGGATTACATTCGCCGTTTTAAATTTATTTACATGGAATCGTAATAATAGTAAATATAGATATTTATAATTTAATATTAAAGCAGAGCATACATATAGTCAACTATGATGACTGCTAAATTGCAGACCGTTGAACACCGTCGCAAAGTCGCCTGTCTCTCAATTTTTTACAGGATACATTTCGGGGAGTGTGCGTTGGAATTACATAATCTTATTCCACCGTCACCCTTCCATCTTCGGACCACTAGGCGTGGGAAGGGATTCCACCCATATACATAGTTAACATACCGAACATTCGCACTAAGAAGTTCGATTCTTCATTCATCATCCGAACAGCCAAGGCATGGAACTCCCTTCCGGCGTCAGTCTTTCCTGAATCCTACAACCTTGGGATCTTCAAGAGAGTGAATAGGCATTTACTGAGATCGCGTGCTTCATTTCCGACCACATCGTCACTTTCCATCAGGTGAGATTGTGGTCAAATGCGTATCCCGTCAATCATAAAAAAAAAAAAAACTAGTTTTAACAGATGTTTTAATTACACCTTTATAAATAAATAAATATCGTTAGACATACACACAGCGCCATCTAGTTCCGCAGTAAGCAACTATAGGCTTGTGTTGTGGATACCAGATGGTTGATATACTACATAAATACATTTTTTTTCTTTTTTGTAAATAAATACTTATTATAAATGAAATCATCCATAACTCGGTTACACATGTCCGTATTCATCACACAAACATATGCCCCTGGCGGGATTCGAACCCGCAACCTTTTGGTATAGTGGTCAGAGTTGCTAACCACTACACCAAACAGGTCGTCATTATGTCTCGTTTAATTTCATAAATAACGACATGTCTGCATTTAATGAAACATATCGTAATGAAGCCTCAGTGTAAAAAGTAGTTGTGATCACTGTTAGGTGTTTTAGTATGGAGTAATTGGCAAGCAATAAAAATAATTTTTCGTATTGCAACCCTACCTAGGGTTGCCAAGTGAAAAAATGCAACAATCGTAAACCATCAAAAAGTCGTATGCCCAAGGAACATTTTAATACTGTTGAAATAAATCTGCCTTTTTTTTCAGTAGTCTATCGGCTTAAGACCGGTGCGGTTTCTCCAAATTCTAATCATATTGCTTAGTCAGTAACGACACATTTTAATGCTTCCTTGGTTTTAACTTTAATTTCTTAGTTTGTGTAATATTGTTGCCAGAGATATCTTAAAGCCATGAGAGAAATCAGATTGCTTTAATTACAAGAATCGTACATTTTCCGTACAATTGCGATGTTTGGGTCATACGCCCAAAAATCATACAAAAGATTTCAAACTTCAAACTTCAAGCATTTATTTCAACGTAATTTGTTGAATGTCAATTTAAATCTATTGGAAATAAAAATAGGGCTAAGCATTTTTCGGTCAGTCAGTATGTCCAAACGGCGCAAGAAACCCACAGGATCGTTTTCCTTATTTTTTTTTATATATATATATAAAAGTATACAACTAATACAATTTAATAATTTTTGGGAGCTGGGCGAAGTATACCAAGCGTTTTTTGTCATTCAGGTAGTCACTAATTTGGTAATAACCTTTTGTTGTTAATGTTGATTGATTGATTGACAGCCCTGGCCGTACCGGACTAGTTCAGGATGACGACATTTTAATTAAGAAGCCGTGTAATGTTAAGACAGCGCAACCCGTATCCGACACCAGCATTCCACGGGGTCTATTGTTGAGATACACTAGTTCAGGCCCTATTGTTTAGCGTCAGAGATCCACTGGCAGATATGCGATGCGACAGCTCTGATTTATGGATGAATTTATTTAAGCACCAGTCTATTACGAGTTAACAGTTTAACACACAACAATGATTAAGTTAATAGGCAGAAAGATGTAGTCAGTAGAGTAGGAAACTATATTAAGTAGGTACCCATTAAAACAAGTACTTACCTAGATTTAATTATGGATGGGCATTAATTTACTAAAAATTAAATAGTCAGGGGTGTGCCTAGGGTTTCAAAATAGTAGCCCAATAATGTTTTTGTGGTTTTTACACAACTAGTTAACCAAACACGATGTTTCTGACAAGTACGAATGTTTAAATCAAAGATTTCCTATACTGTTTAAATAGAGTATTTATTAAGGCAAGGCTTTTGGGCTTATATGAAGGTATCGCCACTGTAAATATGTATGTCTTATCTCTAGGGCCGTGACTTTGGATTAGGTATTTCGGTAACAGTGCTTCTTTTTTAAATGCTTTTTTCAAAAGCTGCTGGATTGGTTCAATAGTATATGAGCTTGTTGACAAGCACTACATTTAGGAACCAGCTCATTGAGAACGTAATGTTGATTATAATATAATAAAAATGTAGTGTTACTGGTGTTTGTTCATTTTATAACATACTAGCTTTCCGCCCGCGACTTCGCCCGCGTGGAAGATAGGTAAAGTCGGTTTAGCAAAAAAATAGCCTATATGTTAATCCAGGTCCTAATCTGTCTACCAACCAAATTTCAGCTAAATCCGTCCAGCGGTATAGGCTCAAAGAGGTAACAAACATACATACATACAGATATACACACACAAACTTTCGTATTTATAATATTAGTTGGGATAGTTGGGATTTTGGAAAATATAATTTAAGTCAGGAAGACGTCATGTTTCTTTTCTTTTTCGGAAAATTTCCGTATTTAGAATCGTAGACCATAAAACCAGTTTCTGAACTATAGGATAGTCAGAGAAATAGACAGAACTTACAGGATAGGATTACGGGTTTATATTCGCTCCCCACAAACAGAGCTTTCACTGGGCACACTCCAAGTTAGTGAAGGCTGTGCTGTGCCCCAACAGTGGGAATCTAAGGTTGTTAATGTACCTATAGATTTCAGTACGATACACTAAAGAGTAGTATTGTATTATGATCCAATAGAAGAGAAAAAATACATACCAAATTAGATTTTTCTCCATTTAAATTCAATGAAGTTTTTACTGTACAGTTAAGTGTAAACTATGATAAGACAGACGATCTGCTAAAAATATTAACTTAGCCCACTATCATTCATTACACAATGGGTGCATGTAGGTGATTGCTACCAGCCTTAAAAGGAGTCGGAGCTCCACTGAACACATTAACGGCCAAGGGCTAAGTTGTATGGCATGAGGGGCATGCAAATGTTTACTATTCACCAGTAAGCATCTCAGGTTTCATGATCATAATGAAATGTGAATACGTTATCTATTCGCCTTTAGTAGCTTGCAATAATATCGGCAGCATTACCCGAGCTATCCTTTACCACGCTACTGGCACCGTCCCGGTTGCTCTCAACGCCCGCACTCAACTCCGACATATAGATTAATCACCAAAACAAAAAACTGAATAGGAGCACCACAAGGTTTTAGTGCAACAAAATAGAAAGAAAACCTTGAATGAAATATGAATGAACGAACTCATATCGTACGACTGAGGTAGTGCAATATAGGATGGACTCTGCAGTTTGAAGTATATATACCGACGAAATTAATTCTACGAGTGATATTAGAATGAAGATTAAAATGCCCGACTCGGCTCAAAGTGATATGCGACGGTTTAATTAAGAGTCTCATATAAGGACTGTGCCTCAGGTGAGGCTCGCATTGTGCCTTCGCTGGAAATAGCTTGTGGTATACTAGTGATTTAATGCATCTTCGTTCAAGTTGAATATTAATGAACGATTTCTGAAAAACATTGTACAGTATGGTCCGATCACAGAGCCACACATGGGCCCAATTGCAGAATTTCCACAGTCCTAATAGTACGTTACTGCTGAAAGACCACTATAACCTAACTGATCCAAGTATGAGTTTGATGATGACGATGACAATTTTTTTTTATATGAGAGCGCGGCAAACGAGCATGCGGGTCACCTAAGCAATCACCCATGGACACCCGCAACACCAAAAGGTTCACAGATGCGTTGCTGGCCTTTGATGAAGGTGTAGGCTCGTTTCTTGAAGGTTCCAATGTCGTACTCGTTCGGGAATACCGCTGCAGGAAGTCCGTTCCACAGGGTGGTCGTACGTGATAGGAAGTTTTTTGAGTGAGAAACGTACAGTGGTAGACTTCCACTCATCCCGGTGATTGCGGTCGAAACATGTATAGTGCTTTTATAAAAGATAAACTGAATCCATGGGTAATTGGGATCAAGCCATATGCCTTATAAACGTTTATAAAGTGATTTACTCAAAAATAAAAAAAATATTGTATACTAGCTTTCCGCCCGCAGCTTCGCCTGTGTCGAAGTTTATCGCGGATATATTTAATTTGCTTATTGCGCGGGAACTACTCACTTTATCGGGATAAAAAAATATGGGTATATTCTACCTCCCTCGTAAGATTTATTTTGTTTGTTTGAATTTTAGAACAAAAACTCTCGAGAACAAACAAGACAGCTCTATATGCTGAAATAATTAGGTCTAATTTCCATTGCAAAATATCTCTTTTCTTTGTATACTGGGTCTTACGAGGAATACCAAATTTCATCAAAATCCGTTCATCCGTTTCGCCGTGATTGAGCAGCAAACAAATAAACATTCAAACTTTCACATTTATGATATTAGTAATATAGGTATATGATTATGAAAGTTGATTTTGCAAAGATTTTTATCGCATTTACCTTTTTAATTTCTCATACAACCTCACCTCTTTAGTCGTTTAAAAACTGTCACTACCACAGACATACATAGCTAGTACCAAATTCAAATATAATATGGAATTTCATGCCCAAGTTTTATTGATTCCAAATTCAAAATCATTCTATTTTCTCTTATTTATTTATTAGTTCTCACAGTATACGTTTTTCTTCACGGAAACACATTCAAAATTAATGGAATATCGATTGTAGAACCATTTAGAATACGGGAACTGGATACTTAACTTTCTGTTATCCGTATGCAATTGTAATGGCAACATTTCATAGAATTTTTTGGCAAAATGATCTTTTTCTTTTTTTTTTCAATCTCTGAAACGTGAGCTCTCACAACAGTCCTATAATAAAACTCAGTGTTACACAACAAGCTATGGAGAGGGCAATGCTCGATGTTTCAGTACGAAATCGAATCAGGATGAAGAGATTCATTAATAACTATAGTACCCCAGCGGATTAATAAGTTGAAAGGCGGGAACAATGATTTGAAAACAATCTTCGATAATGACGTCTAAAGGTACATTTCGTATGTGCAATGTTACATTTTTCCTAGTGCGTTGAATTTCTACTTCATACAATTCTTATCTAGTACCATACTATTGTATTATGTGCTCAATTTCAAACGCAGTACTACAATGTTGATATTTTTGAATATATGAACTCTGTTCATTAATAACATTGTGCTTCAAGTTTTCTTATATAAAAGTTTATCAGTAAAGTATTTTTGATCTGTGTGTAACATTTTGTATCTATATTTCATGTCTCAAAAATTCAAATTTCATTAGGGTTTATGAGAGGAAGTCTAAAATTCCTATCTTCTCGTCAGCCCTAAGCAATAATAATACCCATTATCAAATTGTGAAAGGAAAAAATCATCCACACTAATTCGCAAGCGAATGTGAATTCTCATTTTATTTTAAACTAGATTCTTCAATTTGTGGTCCCGTAGAATACCATAATGTATTGATTACAGAATTTAAATGTCATACAAAAGGAACTAGGTATTAACTATTGATGATTACCTATTTAGGCAATAAGTTAATAGTAACTTTTGATACCTATCTATTTAAATGTTGATTAATGACAACTTCCATGTTTCTTCTCCCTAATTAACCATATGTGTATATTTTTTTAAATTGTCCTTTTTATTGTTTAATGTGTATGTGTATGTTTATATGCAATAAAGTGTTAAATAAATAAATATTAAAAAAAACACATTGACTTTCAATGAGGGATATTTTTCTATCCTACATTGATGAATAAAATTAAATGTTTGATTTTCAATTCGGGATAAAAAAATATATATTAATCCAGGACATTGTCCACCTTTCCATACGTTCGTTTAGGCGTCATAAAATGACGGTAAAACAAACATGGATGGATAGTTTGGAATGTCGGGACATTCGGGCACGTAAAATTTTTTAATTGCAGTAGTTGTGTTAAATTGTATATTCACCCGAAATTCACCGTTGCAAAATACAAATTACACCTTTTAGATATAACAGCTGGTTAAGGTCTAATTTCACCCTCCGGTAATAATAGAGACAGCTAAAAGTAGATATTGTAATGTACAGGGTCAGGGGCGCCATCGCTGCATACACCATGGGAGGCGGATGCCCAGAGGCCGATGCAAGGGCAGCCTGTTGACGAATTGAACAAGGTCAAGTTTGCCTCGAATTAGCTACTGCATGAACTATTTCACAACGGAAATATTTATTTTATTTATTCAGAAAACCAACAGCTGTTTACAAATAGAATATTACAATTAGTTTACCTTAACATAAGCCACCGCCTCCTTGGATCAATCTAAACAAAATAGAGTTTACGAATCGGAGGGGCGTGGGTTCGATCTCCAGCCCATGTTTAGTCCTCGGTTTGGTTGGTGGTAGGGCATTTTAAAGCCATGCCATATACCAATGAGTTTTTAAAGTGCATTATCCGACTGCTCTTAAAACGGTAAAGGAAAACATCGTGAGGAAACCTGCATGACTGAGAAAAAAAAATCAGAGGCATGTGTAGTCCCCAACCCGCATTCGGCCAGCGTGGTGGACTATGACCCATACGCTCTCATATACGAGGGAATCCCTACAGTGGGATATTTATGGGCTGAAGATGATGAGGGCATTTTAAATGTCCGCCTGGCTAGTAACCACCATCACATCTAAATCTGCTGCCATACAGCAATGTTAACAGCATTGTTGTGATCCGGCATAATATAAGATATGGTTCCCGGGTCAGGGAAGGTGGAAACCTTCGGCCTAATCTTCACTTAACATCAGGTGTGATTGAGGTCAAGTACTAACCCGTTCTAGAAAAAAACAATTAAAAGTTTACATAAAGTGATATAACCTATAGTACCTATACTTAAGCAGTTGGAGGGACAATTAAATGTACACAAAAATGTTAGTTACATCCATATGAATATACTAATGTGTAAGTGGGTAATTACCTGTTGTAGATAAATAAAATTGTGTGTGTGTGTGTGTGATGTGAATGAACTATCTACATACAAGTTTGTACGGAACCCTCGATGAGAGAGTCATATTCGCGCTTATCTGATTTTTCCAAATAAATCTTACTCATATAGGTAGGTACCTAAATAGTATACCTGTTACCTACTAATTATGTATAAATGAAATGAAATGAAGTATATATTCACTAGAATATGGTCTAACAATTGATCTTTAAATATAATACAGCGCGTTCGCATATTCTGCCATTTATGGCGTGCAAATATCATTGTCTTGAAGCATAATATACCCTGAATTATCGTGTAGCCAGGTATTAGCTAATTTTTCTGTTTTTCTAAACATTATGTTACAACGTTATAATGGCCGTCCTTCAAACTTCCGTTCACTAATCTTTTAAGATCAATATAACGGAAACTCGCAAACATTTCTCCTGTGCCACTTTTGATAAAAAAAGTTAAAGTAAACAAGATCGGAAATTAATATCGGCTGTCGGAAGCCACCTCTCACAGATTGGCCGTCGATATACTTGTTACAATTCATTTGTTTTCTTAAGCTGAAATTAAATAAGTTTAGTTATTTACTATGTGCCATGTGGTGTCGCCTCATAAAGAACCTTCCCGTCACAACATTTTTTTATACACAACGGGTTAGCACTTGACCTCAATCACATTAAGTGAAGATGAGGCCGAAGGTGGTGGCGTACTGACCCGGAAAACCCATCTTATTTGGGGAACTGGCTATCTTATCTCTGACAACCGGAACACATAGCAACCATGGGAATTTCCACGAAAACACGTTTCAACGGCGATGGGCTCACCCCCTGACAGGTGTGCATTTCTGTATATTTTGAAAGATGAACTAATGATGTTGTTGTTGTTACTTTGATGTTCGTAGTTAAAGTTATGTATACACTCGTGTATAGTATATAGTTATTACTAAGTATTTTTTTTTTGTGCACGATGGGTTGTTTCTTGACCTCAATCACACCTGATGTTAAGTGAAGATGAAGTCGAACGCGTACTGACCCAGAAACCCCGATACATTTGGGGGACTGGCTATCTTATCTCTGATAACCGGAACACAACAATGCTATTAACATTGTTGCTTGGCGGCAGATTTAGATAAGATGGTGGTAGCTAGCCAGGCGGATATTTAAAATGCGCTACCACCAACCAAACCGAGTACTTAAACATGTACCCCGCTGTGGATCAAACCCGCGACCTCCGAATCGTTAACCCAATGTTGTTTACATTGAGCCACTGAGGCGGCAATTATAAATAGGGTGTGAAGATTTGATTCCCGGATCTTCAAACTAAAGCTCTTTCTCTTATATTTAAGTCCTATCCACACTTCTCTACATTCCGCCTTTTCTTTGACTTCCTGATACGACACGGCATTTACTTTTTCTTTTACTTCTACCATGTATGTTCTTCTAGGCCTTCCTCTCTTCCTAAACTAAAGCTAAAAATTATTATTTATTTAGTTAATTATTCCCATAACAATAAGGTTATAACCAGTTATTCTAAAGTTGCTCAATAAGCGCGAAACGGATGGACGACGTTGAAATTTGGTACATAGGTAGAATATACCATGGATTAAAATAAAATATTTATCCCGATAAAGTGAGTAGTTCCCACGGATAAACAAATTTGCGCGATGAAGTTATGCCACGCAGGCGAAGCCGCGGGCGGATGCTAGTGTTAGATATATGAAAGTTTATATTGCAATGTAATAAACGAGATCAAACAGATCGACAACTTTAAATTGAAAATTACAAAACCTTCGAGAAAACAAATGTTTATATTATCATCCAGATAGATGAAACCATAGATGATGAGAGCTAAATATCTTCCGAACGGCTTAACCGATTTCCATTTAACATGGCTAACCTATCCTCGGATTTAATCATAATTACAAAACAATTGAAAATTTATAAAACCCTCGAAAGACTGTGTATATCGAACTAGGTACACCAAAAAAACTGTGTTAAAAGTTAAATATTTACTTCAAATATGGCTAAGAAACTGTCCCATTGTTTAGTCTTTAATATAATAACTATTTAAGTATTTAAAAACCAAAAAACTCGACAGCATATTTTGAATTTCGCGGGAGCTATTTTAGATATTTTTACCATCAAATGTGCCCTAAGACATTCTTACGATCAAAACGAATCTAACGACACCTTCCATTTCAAAATCGTACTACGCATTACTAAGATACGTCCGGACAAAGATTGGCCACACACACATGCACACACAACGCCTGTCAAACATATACACACGTCGTTTTTCGTCGAGGGTTAAAAATAACGGCGATTGTGGAAAACAGTGTCTGTTTCATTGGCATTGTAGTGGCAAAGAGCTGAATGGATTTGAAAACGGTGTTTAATTTTGGAAAGCTGAGGGTGGAGTGTGAGTTTTGTTTCGACTTAACTTTACTACCGCGTTCACGTTTACGTGACGATTTGTATGGAGAAATGTGCACCGCCTCTAGCGGATAGTTTGCAAAACGATTTTTTTCAGGGCCTTTTTTCGTAAAAGCGAACGCTATGGTAAAGTTAAAAACGAGACAAACCTCACACTTCGCACTCTGTAGTATAATTCTGTAAGCTGTAGCTGTAGTATAATGCGGCAGCGGCTGGACTGCCATGGACTTTAAGCTATGACCGTAAAATTTGCAATTAATTGAAGTCTCACTGCAGATATGTTTACATCACGTTTGAAAGAGCCATTATCTTTGGTCCTGTCAATAACCATTGTTTATTTATATACTCATTTATATACCTATTCATTTATATATTTGTAGGCTTAATTACGTACTTATTATTATGTATTATAATAAATATTATTTTTATTTAACTTTTTATTTGTGTGCACGCTATTTTCGTAACTGTTGTTATTGTCCTATGTCGGATTTGCTAAAAATATATCTTTTAGGGATAAGCTAAGAGCTAATACTAAGCTAATACTCGTATAAAAAAAAGAAGAGAAAAAGGAAAAACAACAATAATGTGTGCCTGTGGACTTACAGAATAACATAGCTGTTTTCGAGATGGTTCTTAATCCATATTTCATGGAAACGGTTAAGTAGTTTCAAGTTATTTATGTAGATTATTTATTAGGTTTTAATACAGTTCATTTGTTTATTTGCATTTGTATAATTGTCTCTCAGAGGTTTTCTAAACTTTCTAATCACTGTAGCATTCGGTTTGGAAAACGATAGCGCAATCTGCTACTTTAAAAATTGCAATCGTGATCTAAAATTCTGTTTATTTCTATTGTTATCGCAATAATGAATGAATGAATATTCTTGCTCGCAAAATATTTTTACGACTTCAATAACCTGTCTTTGTTCTTTGTGAGACAAACTTTAAATTTTTTGTTCGAAAACGTTGACACCGAAGACAGATGTTGCACTCTCACCTTGTTTTCGGACGCTTGCGTTTCGCAATCACATTCGTTTTGCTATGACATTTTAAAGATCGATTCAGGTTCACGGTTCGACCAAACGACAGGAGTAGGTTTGTCAATGCATACAAAATTATTCGTTCATTATTTTGCCCTAAAATAATCAGCGTAAACTCTTAAAACTGACACAGTGACAACTGATTGAAAATTAATCGTTTATTGTTTTAACGGATACTTTGGCGATTGCGCGTGGTTATTTGCGATCGCCCCACGGATTGACTTTGTGTTTAACGTTTCTATATAATATTCTATTTCACTCGAGAACATAATTTTTTAAACTTTTTATGAGATAGGAGTACCTATCCTATTACATTAAACTGTTTTGTGTACTACTTTTATCTCACTCGGTACCAATTTCACTGTGTATATTTTCACATTTCATGTAATAATAATATGTGTGTCGCTAAATGGGTCAAATAAACGATTCTTATTCTTATAATATCCCACCGGCCATCAGTTCTTCGAGCTATATGTCCTGCCCACTGCCACTTCTATGATGTCAGTGACTTTCATTCGCCGACGGATTTCTTCATTTCTGATTCTCTTCCATAGCTCGTTATGTGACTCCACATGTACGGCCGTAGGATAGGTGACAGACGACCTGATAATATCCATTCCAACCGATCACTTTGGAATTCTTTGGGCAAGGTCTATGTTTAACAGTGGACGTCCTATGGCTGATGTGGTGATGATGATCATATCATTTACGTGTTGTGCCAAAATGGTAGGTATCTAGTGCGTTTATATGAAGATTCGAGTTACAGCGGCCCCTTTACAAATGTGCAGCAAATTCTTATTTTTTTTTATACTGCACTTGGATACGCAATTTGACTATAATCTAACTAAAATTCTAAATGCGAAAGTTTGGTTGTTTGTTTATTTGTTGCTCAATAACGGCGAAACGGATGAATGGATTTGGATGAAATTTGATACATAGGTAGCACATATCCTGGATTAAACCATAGGATAATTTTTATTCCGACAAAGCGAGTAGTTCTCGTGAGATAAACAAATTGAAATTATCAGCGATTAAGTTAATCGACGAAGGCGAAGCCGCGGACGGAAAACTAGTATTCAATATTTTAATTATACTTCCGATCATGCCCCATCGATTTGAGATACCCAGCATGGTCATACACTAAATAATTTTCCCTCTCTATATCAGATACTATGGAAGACAATAATCGATAAAAAACCGGCCAAATGCGTGTCGGCCACGCTAAGTGTAGAGTTTCGTACTTACCCTTTACTACTACTACTACTACTATTAGGTACTCAGTAACTTTTAAAACCAAGTTTCCCAGTGATAGTTTTCCTTTTAGATTATTATTTTTTTACATATCCAAAATCAACCGTTTAGCTAGTGGGGGGGGGGAGAAAATTCATCCACACTTTACCATCTTAGCGTGTCGATGGCAAAAACATCAAACTATCATCATAACTTTACGTGTAGGAGAGGTACGCGTTTCAATATTTCATTTTACCACTTTATCGGCATCATTAAATTGGGTGCATTCCAAATTATAGCTGTCTAGTACTAAGAGCCTCTGAGCTAAGCCCGGTACCTTAACCATCCAATTTCAAACCCCATGCATTCACTGATTCCGTAACGTTTCGTTATATTAATGTTATGGCTATAGCAATTATAAAAATTTTTATAATTGCTATAGCCATTATAGCAATTATAAAAATTATAGTTAATTTTATAACAATTTATAAAATCTAATCAGTAAGTATTTGAGTATTTAAACAGTATTTAAGAGTTTTTTTTTCTTCCTTTTATGCACAACGGGTTAGCACTTGACCTCATTCACACCTGATGTTGAGTGAATATGAGGCCGAAGGTGGCAGCGTACTGATCCGGAAACCCAAATATTTCGTTAACTGGCTATCTTATTTTTGAACCGGAACACAACAATGCTATTAACATTACCGCTTGCTATCAATTTAAATAAAAATAATTTAGAAGGTACTTATCATATATTAAAACTGAGGGATGATATATTGATGACATATTTCTCGCGTACCCCATCTTGTGAAGTATAAGCCTGGACTAAAAAGGGGTGTTATAAGTCTGTGTGCCTTTATAACTATGTACCTCTCTGTAGCTTTATAACGCCAAAACGGTTTAACCGATTAGAAAACGGTGCTTTAATTTGCTTTCGAAATTAAAGTCTTTAAGAAATGGTTCTTAGTCATGTTTGATGGAAATCTGTTTAGCCGTTTCAAAGATATTTAGCGTTCAGGATGATATTTTCGTTTCGAGTAAATCCGGAGGGTTTTCTAAATTTTCAGTGAACATGTTTTTATAGTCGTTTTTACTCTAAATTTCTATGTTATTAAAAATTCTAAAAAAAAATTCAAGAGCACAGACTTTAAAACCTTTGAGCAGGGTTAATGTATAAACTACAATTTTCAGTCATCCACTAAGTTTATAGCTTTGAGTTTACAAGTCGAACGGAACCCTTACTTAATGCATTACATATCGCTCGGCGATTTTTTCATTGTCTACAATTCTTTACAGCTGTCAAGCTTCAATCATAGAGGCTGAAGAAAGCATGTTCAGTCATACCGCCCAAATTATTAAAGAGATCCCATCTCAAAATAAGTAAATATTTTTACACTTAAAACTTTAAATTTTTAGCCCCATACGACACTGAAATTATAATATATAAATATAAGTGTACCTACTACTAAAATACCTACTTATTAAATTCTCTGAAAATTCTGATTGTTTTAACATTATAAAGATAAATTGACATTCTAACGAAGCAAAAAGTAAACCCTTCGCTGTTTAGACAAAACTTTCGTAAAGTTTAACCGCAATCCGGAGAACAGTCTTTTGTATTTTTTTTAATAAACGAGGCGAAATTCCAATGAGTCTTTATGAAGATGAACCCTGGCAACGAAAGAATGTTCACTAAACTTTTTTAATTTGATATCTCTATTTATCCTTGGAACGAAATCTTAAACTTTTATGAAATAATGACGGTGCTGAAAGCATTTAATCAATAAAATAAATCAATTATTTGTGGAATCTGCACAAAATGTTTTAAATATTTTTTAAAAATTTTCGCTGTTTCAACTGCAGTCATTTAATTTGAATACTATTAACTCAATTACGCTGTCATCTCTTTGTACAAACACATACACAACACACCTTTCGATTTCTATGATTATTACTGTTAAAATTAAAAAAGATTCAGGTTTTAATGACTATTTCCGAAAAACACCTTTCAGTCAACTTACCGCCGCGTCCCGTTTAAATAAAATATCGCCGTAACTAGGGAGTTGAGTACATAATTAAATTTTAATCATGAAATGTATGTGTCAAGTATTTTTGAAGTGTTAATTATAATAAATTTTACTCATTAGTTATTTAAATTACAAATATAGGTAGAAAACCAACGTTAACACGTTATAAAAGATAACGAATAAAATTCGAACGCCCGGACACATATTCTAATTATGAAAATTTACAAAAAAAAAATCGATTGTTCCATTTATTTACAAACGTGTAAATATCCGAACTGTATTTTCAAATAAAAACTCACCTCCCATGAAACCGAGTCCTTATTCTTTTTTGAACTGCAAACTTGACCACCAACCCACTAAATAGAGTTTATTGTAGTGACTTAGGAGAAGCAGAAAAAAGTTGTCGGAGTGTCGCGAAGTTTTCAATCGTGCTCGATCCGTACGACCGAGCTCGGCTATGGCATGCGACTGACGGGTGCGAGGATCGGCCGGAGGGTTGTCGAGCGGCGAGTGTGTTGTCGCCTTAATAAAGGCGGGAGCAGATCACAGCAAAATAAGCGGCGTTTCAAGTGCTTCCGATGCTCTGTGAAAGGGGAATCAATTTTTAAAGACTTAATTTTTCTATAAAGTAGGTATTATAATGTATTAGGTTATATATGTGGACCCTTTTGGGTATTGGGTAGTGACCTTTGCTGCAAAAGCAGTGGTTGGGCGTTCGAATCTTGTTTCGGAGTAAATATTTGTGTGATCAATACGAACATTTATTCCCGAGTCAGATCATTATATAAATATCTATGTTTGTTTGTGTATCGCTTATCTAGTATCAATAGTACAAGCTTTGCTTAGTTCGAGACTTAATGATTGGTGTACGGAAATATTATTATCATTTAGTTAGGTATTCCAGTAAGTATTGAGGCTGTATCAATCGAGATGCGTCTTAAGAAGTTGACACTATCTCAGGCTCCGTGCTAATTTATAAACCAATCTTGAGGTCTACTCGGCTGAGATCTCTTCTCAAGCATTCGCCTTAGCGGCGAATGAATGATAGTCTTGAATTTTGTTTATTAATACGCGCACCTCTCAAGTGAGTACAGCTTGAGTATGCACGTGTTTTTCAGGTCTAAAGTTAGGTTTATTAATCAACACATTTACTTGAAACCTGTCACAAGACTGTTCTCAATCTTGAGAATGGTTTATTAATTACGGGCCTCAGACGTATAAAAAAAACAATCTAAATACTGAGTTGAACTTAAATTGAAACTTAAGATAACATTGTGTATCTAAGCAGCATATAAAAAAATAGTATTGATGAAACTTGAGATCTTAAACTAAGAACGCTTTAGTAATACGTCCATAATTTAGCTAACTACCTATTGAAATGTTAGTAACAAAGTTATAATTACCAATAAATTATAAATTAAAGTTAATAAGACAAGATTGCCCAAAACATTTTTGTGGTATGCCCTGCTCGTACTTTCCCATATATTTATGTATAAAATGAACATGAAGATAACGTATGTTTCTTAGAAGACACGAAAAAAAATAAAACAATTTTTTTTAAATGAATGTTGTGAACCAACCTTAATATTTATGAATTTTAATGAAATATTATTAATGTGTGATAGAATGACTTTACACATGGATTAGTCATGGCGTACCACTTTATTAAAATTGTTCTCGCTTCAATAATTCAGCTTAGGTTTGATGAAGATGTAATGAGAAAGAGGACGCGGATGAGGATGAGAAAGCGGAAAAGATTGAGACCTTCCTTGTTAGCATATCCTTTGAACCATCACTCCGGTTAAGGCATGCTTACCAGATACTGGTATCGATTCTGATATGACTTCACCAAACTAATCAATAACCAGTTTAAAAGCGGTGCTGTCTCCCTTTTTTAATAACAATCGTTATTTTTGGTTTCGTTTCGTTTGGAGAAATTACATCAGACATTTTTTTTATTTTATTTTATTTATTTAAGATCACCAACAGTTGTTACATCTAGTCCATCTAACAATTAAGGTGGCTGGTATTGAATTCAAATGTACAACCTTTTATAGGTGAACACATCATGGAAAAAACTTTAAAAATAAAATAACTGTGAAACCAAAAGTTATTTTACCTAAATTTACAGCTAATTCTTTACTTTGCTTTGATTGGTTGAACAGGATGCCACTATCTCTCTTTATTATGACAAAGTCAACTGAGGAAGGTGGGATGTTTAGAGATGAGTATAATCGTATCTTTACGACCTTTCAAAGCGTATTTTCATACTAAAAGTCCCACTGACAAATCATGATAATCTAATGTATGAATAGTACTTGCCGGTGACCAACAATCTTGTTTGGCACGAAGGGATGTATTTTAGCATAAGTGAGCACTTTTCTTCATAAAATAAGAAATTTCGTAACAGAGTAATTAATGCATAGTTACTATTGGATTTCGTTTATTTAAACGGTCAGACAGACAGACGGACAACAAAATGTACCTATAAGAGTTCCTTTTTTACCTTTAGATGTACGGAATTCCCTCTAACATGAAATCACATCAATTTTGTTGGTGTTAGGGCATTTTAAAGTTCACCTGGCTAGCTACCACCATCTTATTTAAGTCCGCCGTCAAAACAGCAATGTTAACATCAACTTAACAACAGGTGTGATCAAAGTCAAGTGCTAAGCCGCTGTGCATAAAATAATCCTAGGGATTACTAACCGTAGCCAGCTCTTGTGCTGCTACGTGTTGCGTAGCACAATTCGTAGAAGCGCTACGAAGTTCTCATACATTAGCTATAGAATCTATCACTGAATATTTTTGCTTGACCTTTGTTAATCTGAATTCGGAATTTAAAAGTGAAAATGAGGCCACAAGTATCAAATTATAAATTTTTGCTCTATCACTTTTGGGTAAGTCTAGAACGGTAGCAACTAGATTATGGCAGGATATAATGTTTATCATTTCTAATCAGTGTGTGTTAGTTAAAGCATATGACTATCATATCTAGACCTTCTATCAACGATAAATACTAAAGTTTTCAGAGCCAACAAGAGGTTTTCAAGGTTCAACTCCCAAGCTGATTTTGACAAAATTCAACAGAAATTTTGCAATACGAACAGATACAGACTTGACCTAATAGGTATGTCATAATTCCGTGAACATAATTATGCAACACATAATTTGCGTTTGGAACGTCTATAGAAGCGTTTCCTATGGCACCTCTCGTTTTCCATAGGTATGGCTAAGAAAATAAGATCTTATGCGAGTAGATTGAAACTTTTTAATATGGTTTCTCTAGCAACTCGTAGGGAGCTTATAGATACGTTATTTGCTTTCAAGGTACTAAGACAAAAAATCGACAGTCCCCAATTACTGGCGCTTTTCCGCTTCCGTGCCCCTGTCAGTGTTCCTCGTTATAACACCATTATGTCCGCCGCTCCGAAAAACTGTCTCTCACCAATCTCCAGGCTAAGTAAAATAATAAATACATGCAGTGATCAAACGGATATGCACTTTGATTCCATTGCTAAGTTCTACAGAGCAACTTTAGAATCTCTAACATACTAAAATCTTAGATTAAATGTGAACTTCTGAAGTGTTGACTTTATTATTGATTAATTGTTACAAATATATATTGTTAGTGCATGTGGTGTTTACCTGTAAGTGATTGTTAAACTTAACGGTATCAGATTACTTAATGTGTATTTACATGTATTGGTGTAATCAATTGTTGGTGAACCTTGAAAATAAAAAATAAATAAAAATAAAAATAAATAAAATTAAATTAAATAATCTAGTTTTAAATTACAGTAATGAATTTATTTCAAAGTAAGGTATAAGATATCGTTTACTTTAAATAATAATAGGGCATTGTTCATTCGTTTATAACTATTTCTGTTTTAAAAATACAGGACAAATAATTAAATTACTTGTATTACTTCGATGTTAATGTACATATGTATTATACCTTGAAAATATTTCAATAAACGCTAATGTTACCTATAATATGTTTGTTTAGATTTAAACAATACGTGGTAGATGATAGACTAGATATCGTTATTAGTAAGCTTGTCACTTTGCTATATCCAATGATTAGTGAAGCTAATAAAAGCGTGTTAAAAATTAAAACTAACACACGAAGACGTCATCCAGCCCTGGATGGATCCTGACATACTGGACGCGTTGTCTCGCTGACAAGCTCGACTAAGACGTTGAGCTACGTACGCGCCAGCCCAAAGATGACACAAGTTCAGAACCAATATTGTTAAAGATCATGGACGAACTTCTGGGTGTCCTTTGACCAAGGGCCCATAGTCTCTACAGGAAGCCCCACAAACTCATACGATAAGTATTTGTGGCTCTTGAGTAGCTGTCTTGCCCCGCGTGTCCTGACAGCTGCGCCTTTGACGACCTCCTTACCACCACAGACAGTGCTGTTAGAGTGGCTAAGTTTTAGTCCAATAAAATTTGAAAATTGCTTCGACACGAAAAGAAGAAGTAGCTGAGCTTCCTCAGCCTCGGCTCTGACTCTCCTGACGGTTTTGGGGAAGTGTCGACGCATGTGGCAGCCCAAATCCAAGTACGTACCAGTGACCATGGCAGGCTTAACCTATTAACGAGATTGCGTTATATTCCGGCTTATAACAAATAACATAACCGTATACGGTGCACAATGCAGCCAGTGAGCTGGAAGGGTCAGGTTTTATTAATGCATAATATTAAACAAAATCTCAGGGAAAGTATTGAAAGAGAAAGAATACAAAAGAATATATGTACGTATCTTATACGACGCAGTACCTACACAAACGACGCATTTAGATTTTAAATAAATACTTTGGACATCAGTCTATACTTTGTACCTACTAAAATGAAACTAAATCTTTTCTTTTAAAAAAAAATATAATTATCTAAGGGGCTTTTTGGCGGGATCTCGGCGAGTGAAGTTGCATTTTTCTTTATAATTCTTATAATTTGTGCATTCTGACTTTTGAAGCTTAATAATGGCAGAATATTGTGCAGCAAAAGTTAGTAATGGTATACAAGTGAAGGGAAGTGTAAATTAAAGTGCGTAACTGAGCTTTCGGGTTCCCACAAGAAAGTTCCCCAAAAAAATTCCCACTAAACAAATTTACTTTTTGCGTGTATTTGAACCCGCGACCGTTGGTTTCGAAGGCAGGGTCACTACCCACTACATACAATACACACAAAGTTACGCCTGTTTCTAGGGGGATATCACAGACCTCCAAGAAATATGTATTTACTTGTGTAATTAGATGCCATGAAATATTTGAAATGGTTTTTGGTTCCACAATAAAGATTTTACGATACGGAAGTACAAGAAATAGGATAAAATCGATTTTATATCTTATTAGAGTTTAATGTACTCGTAATGTAATCGAGAAGGTGTAGCTCTCGAAGTTTATCGAATAAACCTTTTCGGAATTACCGAGAGAGCGAGGCAGGTGTATGTTTTAAGTAGATATAATGCGTTATTTGGACCTCACTGAAAACCAGCTTTCTTCTTCAGCCAAAAACTTCACCGATGGCAAATATCACGATACAATAAACTATTTTTAGAAAATACAAATGATTAATTTTTAGAAAATTGTTTCATGAGATCTTAACTTCTTCTACAACGTAATGAAGTTCACTTTAACTTAATGTAACAGCGGGGTACATGTTTAGTACTCGGTTTTGTTTGTGGTAGAGCATTTTAAATGTCCGCCTGGCCAGCTACGACCATCTTATCTAAATCTGCCGCCAAACAGCAATGTTAATAACATTGTTGTGTTCCAGTTGTCAGAGACAAGAGACCCAGTTCCCCAAATATTTGGGTGCCCGGGTCAGTACACTTCCACCTTCGGCCTCATCTTCACTTAACATCATGTGAAATTAATATTGTAGGGGTATTTTTTTTATGTGCACGACGGGTTTTTACTTGACCTCAATCACACCTGATGTTAAGTGAAGATGAGGTCGAAAGTGGAAGCGTACTGACCCGGAAACCCCAACACATTTGGGGGACTAGCTATCTTATCTCTGACAACCGGAACACAACAATGCTGCTTGGCGGCAGGTTTAGATAAAATGGTGGTAGCTAGCTAGGCGGACATTCTAAAAAACCCCATCACCAACCAAACCGAGTACTTAAACATGTACGCCGCTGGGGATCGAACCTGCGACCTCCGAATCGTAAACCCAATGTTGTTTACATTGAGCCACGGAGGCGGTTAATAACTAAATACCTATACTATTCCTAAAGCAAGCTAATGTATGGTTAGAAAATTTTTATTCTATTACTGATGGGTACTCTATACAAGAAATCAGAAACTTTAAGTTTGTAGGAAGTTACACCACAAAAATTACGTATTTATATTAAATTAAACATATTAAGTATTTGGATGCTATGCAGTGCTACAGTTTCTACGGAAACAAAGATATCAACGCGTATATGTGCTCGCAACCACGTTCACATTGCTGGGAGCGTTCCGTCCAGTGGCGCTCCTGATTGGAGAAATTATGATTACCTTCTAAATAGAAAATAAATAAAAAAATCGCTCTGATAGCTTTAATTACGGTTATTTTCGAGAATTTCAAAGTACTGATAAAAACGGCGACTTTTTCAAAGCTATTTAGGTATAATTTATAATTAGCGTTTAGGCTTCTAGATTGTAGGTCAGAGCTATTGTTTTCAATTATCGGTATTTAAAAACAAATCTTAATTTATCCAATGAGAATCCCATTAGACAGCATTAACCCTCTGAACACAGGTAACGGTTCTCGTGCAAAATATTTATATCAGCTTTTGCAATACTCAAACTCAAAGCATTTTATTTCAACGTAAGATACATGATATCATTTGTTGAATGTCAATTTAAATCTATTAGAAATAAAAATAGGGCTAAGCATTTTTCGGTCAGTCGGTATGTCCAAGCTACCACCGCTTCGGAAAGGGAAATCATCTGTGGGAAAAGAAGCGGCGCAAGAAACCCACAGGATCATTTTCTTTTCTTTTCTTTTTTTTATATATAAAAGTATACAACTAATACAATTTTACAATTTTTGGGAGCTGGGCGAAGTATACCAAGCGTTTTTGTCATTCAGGTAGTCACTAATTTTGTAATAACCTTTTTTTGTTAATGTTGTTTTGACATGACAATGTCGTTATCATTTAGCTACTAATACATAAGGTAATGCCTGTTTCCCGTAGAGGTAGGCAGAGCCCACAGACTTCCATGATGTACATAATCTTCAATTTAAATGTTAAATTGTTAAAGCTAGAATAATGTCCAATGATATATAATTGTCAAAAAAAAAGGATATCTAACTTCTTACGATTACCTTGATAGAAGTATGAATTCAGTAACATTTTAATATGAAAAATATAGACAAATTATGCTCATTACAATGTCCTTGTCACCTAGAAAACCTTCTGTAGTACTTCTTGTTCACCAAAAAAGCATACAACGCTTGGTTTTTAGATAAGTGACAGTTCCATATGCCGATAAATTAGCTAGGTGCTAAGCAGATCAGGCTTTTGTGAGTGTATGAGAAATATAGCTTGTTTTAGCGTATGTAATGTATGTCGAAGAGTAAATAGACATCTGACCCACTATGGACCCCTGCGCTCAATACCTGATTACCACAATGATCTGCAGTGGCAGCATGACATATATAGTTTATAACAGATTTTATCGCGGTCATCTATCAAAATGAGCGACATAACAGTCGTACAGCAGCATTTGGACAGATGCACGCGATATAATTTGTAACAAACTATATCGCGTATGGTCATGCTACCCATGATGGATTATTTAGAGAACGTCGTTGGTACAATTTTTTTTTTACAACTACGCGCTTTACCACTATCTCACCTTATGAAAAGTGACGATGTGGCCGAAGATAAAGCACGTGATCTTAGTAGATGCCTATTCACTATGCTCTTGAAGAGCCCAAGGTTGTAGGATTCAAGAAAGACTGACGCCGGAAGAGAGTTCCATGCCTTGGCTGTTAGCATTATGAATGAAGAGTCGAACTGCTTAGTGCGAATGTTCGGTATGTTAACTACATACGTATAGGTAATTCTTCATAGGTATAGGTTCAAGGTCATCCATACTTATAGGTACTTTAATGTTTTTAATCACATAACAAGCCACACCTGTCTAATTCGTATTTAAACGACATTCTGTTAGTATTGCTTGAAGAACGAAGGACGTGGGAACATTTGTACGTGTAATTTGAAGGCTTAAATAAATTATGAGGGCATTAGCACGTATTAGGAAATTTTGTAGTGCTATTCGCTAACAAAACGTACTTCGATCAGTAACGTATATCGTGATTGTGTATTCAACACTTGATGTCAACAATTTAACACTGAATAGATGTAAAATTATTATAGGTAATATTAAGGATATTTTAAAAAACCGGGCAAGTGCGTGTCGGGCCACGCACAGTGTAGGGT
Source organism: Oegoconia quadripuncta (assembly GCA_949316235.1). NCBI lineage: Eukaryota > Metazoa > Arthropoda > Insecta > Lepidoptera > Autostichidae > Oegoconia > Oegoconia quadripuncta. Next base: position 7,994,456 of record OX438741.1, on the reverse strand, counting down.
TTCACAATATGCGCACTTAGAAGGGGGCTTTTGTTGTTGGATAAATAATTTTCAACAGAAATTACATTTCATAAGTATTTCGACCATTAATCAATAAATTGTCAATCCCACTTAGCTGTGGTTGTTATACAGGGCGTCCCAAAGTTATGGGACATGAAGGGGAAGTACCTTAAATATCGTAGATAGTGAATTTTGCTCAAAGAAGACTTTATGTTATTTTTAAAAGTTAGTAATTCTGCATTCATAGATTTTCTAAAAATTATTTGCTTCGGCTGGGAATCGAACCGACTCAAATGTGAAAAAAAAAACACCCTACTTTTATGATGCCAATCGAAAGAATAGCTAAAAAATAATAACTCTGCCTAAGTAACATAGTATTTTAAAAGAAAGGAACAACGTGAAATTAATCATTTTAATCAAATAAAAAACATACATGAAACTGCCGTAGTCAATTAAGTAGGTATTTTTTTGTAAATTAATTAATTAAATGCTCAAAATGTGATCCCTCTTGTCTTACGCAAATCGCCAATCTTTTAATGAGCCCGCTGCCTGTTGATTTTCTAATCATTTTATGGTGAACACTCGATGTGATATGGCACAATTCTGTTTGCAACTCGCCTACGTTCTCGTATCGCTTTTTGTATAGCATATCTTTCACGTATCCCCAAAAGAAGAAATCTAATGGTGTGAGGTCCGGGGATCTGGCCGGCCATCTAATCGGTCCATTTGTACCAATCCATGTAGGAAAACATTCATTTAGAAAATCTGCTGCTCTCCGACTATTATGAGCCGGAGCTCCATCTTGTTGGAAAATTAAAATAACTTTCTTGAAATTTGACTCAATCATTTTATGTTGTTCCTTTCTTTTAAAATACTATGTTACTTAGGCAGAGTTATTATTTTTTAGCTATTCTTTCGATTGGCATCATAAAAGTAGGGTGTTTTTTTTTTCACATTTAAGTCGGTTCGATTCCCAGCCGAAGCAAGTAATTTTTAGAAAATCTATGAATGCAGAATTACTAACTTTTAAAAATAACATAAAGTCTTCTTTGAGCAAAATTCACTATCTACAATATTTAAGGTACTTCCCCTTCATGTCCCATAACTTTGGGACGCCCTGTATATACTACTGCCGTGAATTTTACACATATCCAAAACCGTTTAGTTGGTAGGGGGGGACGGGGTGACCACTTGAATCGAACGAAAATTAACACTTCAAAGCATAATACTTCTTAAAAGGACCCCTCAATCGAAAAATTGTTCAAGATAACCTCTAACATTATTCACGACCTATCCAAAGATTCCCATATGATGGTTACAAAAATTAAAAAATTCATTCCCACTTTACGCTTAAAAATATTTTCAATGTTTATTTTACCACTTTGTTGTGCCAAATTACAGCTTTCGAGTACTGAGACTATGAGCTAAGCCAGACAGAGGGACGGACGGACATCACGAAACTACAAGGGTTACTTGTAGACTACGGAACCTTACAAATGATCCGACTCTGAAAAGTATTAAAAAGCAATAATGTAAAACTACCCGGGGATATAGAAAGTCATACATTTACAAATCAAACATTTTATGTAAATGAAGCGCTAATAATTTTGTCAGATTGTTTAATCACGTGCCTGGACAATTAGACAGGGCAGTCGTGTTTTTAAATGTCATAGATATTCTGAATCTTGGTTGGTGGTATAGCATTTTAAATGTCCGCCTGGCTAGCTAGTCATACCACCATCTTATCTAAATCTGCCGCCAAGCAGCAATGTTAATAGCATTGTTGTGTTCCAGTTGTCAGAGATAAGATAGCCAGTCCACCAAATCTGTTGGGTTTCCGGGTCAGTACGCTTCCACCTTCGACATCATCTTCACTTAACATGTGTGATTGGTCAAGTACTTGACCTCATCAAGTACCAACCCGTTGTGCATAGAAAACAATCAGAATCAGAAATTCAGAATTTCTGATAATGACTGTCCTAAGAATTGCGTACCGTTTAATAAAAATAAAGCTTAAGATTCTTGTCTAACAATAACTTCAATATTAAAGAGTGCTATTAGCTAAGACAAAAGACAAACTCCTGACTAACGGCACCCACCCAGACGGATGTTTCCCGCCAAAAGCGATTGCCCCATTAAAATTAATGACAACTTTCATTGCAATAATAACTCTCTTTCTTGAACGATCGTGAGGTATTCTTTTCATAGATTTTCAAGTTTCAAACTCAAACTCAAATCATTTATTGCATTCCTTATGTTTTGTTTTGATGACATTATAGTGTACTGTATCAATAAGGACCTTGTAAAGGCACAGCAAGTTTTTCTGTGTTATTTTCATTTAAGTGAGTAAACCAGAAGAAAATACTTGTATATTGTGCAATGTTACTACTCAATGGTACTACTGGGAAATGTTTGAACAGAGTACCTATTGTGCGAATGGCGATTCTGTACCAATGCCAGAATTGTACTAATTGCTCAGTGTACGAACTGATATTTTGTGTGAACAGAGATATTGTGCGAATGGCGATATTGTACCAATGCCAGAATTGTACTAATTGCTCAGTGTACGAATTGATAATTTGTGTGAACAGAGAATTGTACGTACTGCGATATTGTACCGATGTCGATGCTTTCTTATGTTCCACGTAAAGCTTATCGAATCTGAGTAACCTGTTCTTACAATACAATACAAATACACTTTATTGCACAACAGAAAAGAAAATACAGTTACGGATAGTGGTAAGAGTAGAACTTACAATTTGGCGACCTTATCACTAACAGCGATCTCTTCCATGCTACCTTTAGGTATAAGGACAGTACATTTGAAATGCGGTAATATATAAGGATGCAGATATAAAATACGTGAATAGACTAAAATAGAAAAAAGAATATACTTACATACACATATTTACATAGAACATATCATTACTTAGATAGACAAATATACCTTCTTATCTTAATTAAGCTCTTTTTTGACAATATACAATATATGTATTATTTATGCATGCCTGAGAAATTAACAAAACAATTCTAAGGCATGTGAAGACCCCAACCCGCATTGGGCCAGCGTGGTGGACTATGGCCCATACTCCCTCATTATATAGAAGGCCTATATCCCTGCAGTGGAATGTTTACGAGAGATGTATTATTATTTTTATATGCCTTTGTCCAGCAGTGGACGTCTTTCGGCTGATGATGATGGTACAAGATTTCATCCAACTCGGACTCGTGGCGCAGTCGCTATTGGTTTTCGATTAGTGAAGTTAAGCAATACTGGCATTACTGGCATTTTAATACGAGGAATTCCGTGTTTCGGAGGGCACGTTAAATAGTCGGTCCTGGGGGTCTACTCTATAACGAAAATAGCTTCGGACGGCTGTAACTTCGGACTTTTTCTTTTGCTAAGAATCCTTTATTTGCATAACTTCAGACGTTCCTTGCGTCCTGTACTAACTTGTGATATCCAACTATATACAACAAAAGTAAAATAATGACAATTGGTTTATAATTCCATTTGTAATGTTCATACAGATATCGACATATTCCACGGCTCGCTCCCCATGTTTAGTCGAAAGCGGAAATATTACTCTTTGGTCGAAAGATAATGAAGATTCCATCGACTGACGATTGATTTCACCTACTGTGTCTGCTTTTTGTTATTGTTATTTTATTTTAGTGTTCAGTGTAATTGGTGTAAAAATGTACTTATCACCTTTACACATAGTTATAAGTAGTTAGTCGTAAAATTTTAAGACTATTTTAATTAACTTATCCAAATTTATTTAAGATACTTTCAAAATTCTTTGTTAAAGTTTAAATTTCTATGCATACAGTTTTATAGTGTTATCGTACTACATGCATTTGAGTGTTGTGCTCGTCTGTAATTTTTTTTTATGCACAACGGGTTGGTACTTGACCTCAATCACACCTGATGTTAAGTGAAGATGAGGTCGAAGGTGGAAGCGTACTGACCCGGAAATCCCAATACATTTGGAGGACTGGCTATCTTATCTCTGACAACCGAAACACAAGAATGCTATTAACATTGCTGCTTGGCGGCAGACTTAAATAAGATGGTGGTAGCTAGCCAGGCGGACTTTTAAAATGCCCTACCACCAACCAAACCGAGTACTTAAACATGTACCCAGCTGGGGATCGAACCCGCGACCTCCGAATCGTAAACCCAATGTTGTTTACATTGAGCCACGAAGGCGGTTATAATTGGAGTTCATATCAGATAATTTTATTTTAGTTTCCTTGATTTTGGAGTCGAAACCTTAGGTCCTTGGGGGCCGAGCGCTCTTCAATTTTTCTTTAATATTTCAAAGCGCTCAGTCGATGTCACTGGTGACCCGAGAGTTGGCTTTTGGCTGTTTCCTCGCTCAATGCTTAAGTATCTGCATTGCCACGCGGACCCAATTTTTTACATTTGTTCTAGTTTATATTTAAATTCCATCTCTTTATTTGTTACTTTTTATTATTATTTTAGTTTCAATAATTGTGTAAGATGTAATGTATGTACTCTGTTGGTGAGCCTAAACAAATTAATTAGTTAATTAGATGAATTTAAACAGATTTTGAAACAAAAACTTGTAACATATTTTTATTTCTTAGTTTAGTTTGTAAATTTGTATTTTGTTTAAATTACAATAGACGCCTGTATTAATACTAATTAAATTATCATCATCTCAGTTAATACTTTACGAAAGTAAATCGTACATAACCTTAGAACTTGTAAATATTTATTATGTATAAGAAAAAGTAAATATAGACTTGTAACAAAATCTGTGTTATTGCAAATTATGTCTACAATTGGATTGATGAAGCAAACCATCAAGATGAAACAATAAATGTCATGAAAAATTAAAATGAATCGATATTGTAACTATTACCAACTTCCAATTACTTCGATAAGAATATGCAGACATTTAAATGCATTTACTTACAATAAAAATCAAATTCAAATAGTTGCTTGTGAAACTATTCAAGTTGACAAAGTGAATAATCCTACCGAGATTGCACCGGCGGCGGTGCCGGGCGCGGGCACGGCGCAGTAAGCACCTGTCCCTCATTTACAAGAAGTCATTAAACACGCTGCTATTGTCACGTCGTTCGAGGAGCCGAGGAATTCTCGCCTTGAGAGAAAGGCCATGAAGGCCTATGCAGGTGGAGCGTGAAAATCGCGACGATTATAACGCTTGAGAAATGGTGACATACATAAATAAATAGACACATAGCAGTGGTGTGCACAGCGTTTTGTCACAGGGTATGTAGAATGATGAAATTTGCTTTCAAATGAGAAAAAATACAACTACAAAATAATAACTCACTCTTATAGCAATCCATGCAACTGTTTAGAATATTTGTGTTTACGTCAATATGAATCAGCTGTCTCGACAATGCATTTCGACGAAAGCTTACAATTTGCTAGGGTAGGTATGGAGGGCACTCTACTGACATACACTGCCATTAAATACCTTGCTAAGCTGGCAGGTTGTATTGTCGATACGTATCTGAATATTTTTTTAGTATTAAAAATAATTTTTGAAGTAAATGGAAGTGACAGACCTAACTCGTCTGTCAAATCTTTGTGACAGACGACGCCTAATCCGGATTCTTTGTCTAAGCTATATACAATGGGTCAAAGTCAATAAATCTTTATTTCATAGGTACTGTAATGATTACTCGCACAACATATCTTTAAATGCTCTTTAATTCCTGAAGCTTTTCAATATTGACCGCGCGAATTAGTTTTTTTTTTAACATAAAATGGATTTTTAGAAATGTTAGAAAATACACCGCAGATTATTTTTAGGGAGGTAGCTCACGAAGTAATTATTTGCTCAGTGAGATTGAAGGTAGAATCATCGTAGGACATAAGAGATTCAGTCAAAAGAACAATGTCGTGATGTTCATTTAACTAAAGAGGTCACAAATAAGATAAAAAGAAATGTGGAAAATTGTTTATAATAAAATATTATAATATAACCAAGTACTTGAGGTTCTCTAAGGTTGAGGAGGAGGGGAATGGGCCTCCCCTTGTGAGGGGGGGTGGGGCGGGGGAGGGCCTGGAGCCGCCTATGCGTTCCCAGGTCCTCCCTACTGCCGAAGAGGGTCGCCGCGGGGTTTTCCCAATAGGGAGGGGAGTCCCATAGAACCGTCTCGCCGTCCCCCAGGCGAGCGGTATGCTAAAACGCATTTCCCCGAAATATCTGAAATATCCATAAAAAAATAAATAAAAAAAAAAACAAAATAATAAAAAAGGAAACACATGTTAGCTTTCTAAACCAAGTAACACACCATACTGTTGCATAGAAAAATTATGCTTAACTCTTTGACGTCAGGGTTCATATTTAGCCGAACTAATGGTCTTTGACTATGAATAGTTGAGCTAAAATAAGTTAAATAATGACGAGAGCTCGGAGCAGATCGGTAAATATATAAATATGTCATAATGCGGCACAAACGTCATGTTAGCGTTGAATGTCACATCAACATCTAGTCTACAAGCAGAAGTCAACTTTAAGGTGCCAAACATTTTCATTACGCGACTGCACATACCTTTAGATTTTATGTTTACCCTGAAATAAAATAAAAAGAAAATCTCAAAATGTAATTTCAATAGTAAACAGTATTAAATAAAGGTGCAAGTGTTCCACGCGTTTGCAACGCGCGTTAAGCTCCGCCCTTAATGTCTCCCATTAGGTGTGGGTCAGGGAGGCGAGCAAAAGAGAAGGGGGGGTATTTTGCGGCTATTTCAATTATACGTCTTATGAAATAGTTGTCGAGGCGGTGTCGATTTCGCGGATGCCCGCAATATTGAAGGCGAGGCGATAGGCGATTGGAATTTTTGTTAGGTCGCTACCACAGTCAAGGTCAAAGGGAGCTGCTACTTCACTCCTCATCACCTTCGTGATAGATTGCGCCCCGCGAAGTAGAATAACCAAAGTGTTGTAAAAGAACAGAATCTCAAAAATTATGATAAATCAATAATCATTCATTTCATACTAGCTTTCCGCCCGCGGCTTCGCCTGCGTGGAGTAACTTTATCGCGGAAATTTGTTTATCCCGCGGGAACTACTAACTTTATCGGGATAAAAAATATCCTATGTCTTAATGCAGGCTATGTTCTACCTGTATACCAAATTTCATCCAAACCCGTTCATCCGTGAGCAACAAACAAATAAATAAACAAACAAACAAATAAATAAACAAACATCCAAACTTTCGCATTTATAATATTAGTTAGATTACGAAAGATCCATGGTAGTTTCTTACATATATTATTTATTATGTCAATATTTAATGAATTTATTGATAAACGCCAATTATGCTAAGAACGTGAAATCCGCAGCAGTGCAATATCAAAGCTCGATTAATGGAAAAACACTTCTCAGACAATATATTTTCACCACGAGCGTGAAGAAAATACGCTATTGAAACGAGCTATCCTACTTTAATTTTTAAGGCTAAGGTGAACTTGACAGTATGCTAGACGTTTATATTTAGATTAAGCTAGCAGCAACTTTCACCAAAGAAAATGAAAAGGAAATCTTTATTTCACCTAAGTATAACATTACAGATGTGAAAAATGCATTAACATTGTCATCCATGAGAATTCCTCATGTCCATCGCAATTTCGCATTGATATTTGACTGAGGGTGATTGATATCCATCCGGTATTTCTAGCATTAATTCCTATTAAACTTGTGATATTCATCTCGCTCCGCTTATTACTAAGAGAGCAGTCTAAGGCGCCTCACGCGCCCGCGCCGCCCCTAAGAATGGGAGATATAGCGCGCAGCTCAAGGTTTTTAAATTCACCCCGGGATCTTCATTCGAAGGACCCTATGCTTATTGGATTTCTATTATTTAAGTTCTTCGATAATAAATAATATTAAAATTCGTTCGATTTGTCGTATAATTAAACCTTCACTGTCGCCAAACGCTTTACCTAATAGTAAGTAGGTAACTCTACCAACTACAAATGCGGTGCCTTGACTGAAATTATTAAGGTGGCCCGTTTAGTTGTCCTGCAAGTGGTTTAGATAAATATTGGGAATATTTATCCCATCGCATATCCCATATTACCTGTTTGGTCTACTTACGCGACGATCTGTTTGGTGTAGCGGTTAAAAACTCGGACTGCTATACCAAAATGTCACGGGTTCGAATCCCGCCAGGGGCATATGTTTGTATAACTGAGTTAATCTGAGTTAATGCGTGGTCCGATTTGAGTGTGTTTTTTTTATTTTAAAGACCAAAAAGAGGTTTTTAAACATTTGATTAAAATCGATTAAGTAATTTCGAAAATATTTATATTTTAACACAGTTATTTGGTGAATTTGCATAATATCATAGTTTTTCAACGGTTTTTAATTATATATAAATATATAGTTATATTATTATTACAATATTAAATATTGTAATAAACTGAGTCAGATGGTATTCTTTTGATCAAATAAACCTACTACATCAGAGTAGCACCTAGCGCCGTCAACCGCCCTGCATCAAAGACCAGCAGGCAACAGTTTCCGAGGGAAGCAAAGCCCGTCAGCCTCGCCTCACCGTCATCAGATCGCAGAACCCGTAAAATGGAACTTAAAAACCTACAAGAGCCGTGATTACTCATTATAGAAATTGGTTCAGCGGCTTCTATAGCTTTTAAAGCCACATCCCCGCCAAGAAATATTCGTCGAGCGACATGACTGTCCGTTTCTTGCGCCGGCCGCTTCTTTTACCTCAGATGATTTCCCTTTCCGAAGCGGTAGTAGCTTGGACATTCTAACTGACAGATAAATGCGATAAGCCCTTTTATTTCTAGTAGACTTTAATTGACATTCACCAAATGATATCATGTATCTTACGTTGAAATAGGTAAATGCCAGAAGTTTGGAGAAATCGGGTGACGTTGCCAGACTTCGCCCGACATATCTAATAGACTGATGTGAACGGAGACAAGACATCGAGCGACGTGGGGCGATGTCGACCGATGTCTCCGGGGACACATGTCGCTCGACAAAAGGTTCCGAGTGGGGACGCGGTTTAAGGGCAGTCGCGCACTTGATAGCTGCGGAGGTTTTCTAAATTTTCAATTTATAGTTATGTGTTGTGCTGTTCTGATCCCTGAACTCAGGTCTAGGTCAACTACTCACTAATAAACGTAATCTTCAGAGTACAAGTGCAAGATGTAAGGCTCGTATTAATAAACCGTTCTCAAGGCTGACCGCCTCCGTGGCTCAATGTAAACAACATTGGGTTTACGATTCGGAGGTCGCGGGTTCGATCCCCAGCGGGGTACATGTTTAAGTACTCTGTTTGGTTGGTGGTAGGGCATTTTAAATGTCCGCCTGGCTAGCCACCCCCATCTTATCTAAGTCTCCGCCAAACAGCAATGTTAATAGCATTGTTGTGTTCCGGTTGTCAGAGATAAAGATAGCCAGTCCCCCAAATGTGTTGGGGTTTTCGGGTCAGTACGCTTCCACCTTCGTCTTCATCTTCACTTAACATCAGGTGTGATTGAGGTCAAGTACCAACCCGTTCGTTATTCATAAAAAAAAAAAGATCATCTTAAGTTGACGCTTAATCAGTTGCATATTAAAAAAACAGTATTGAGAATGAGACGCGATCTCAATCTCAAGATCGACTTATTAATAGGGTCCTAAGAATCACAAACATAAGCTTGTGATCTATGTTGTGACCGCTACTAGGTATAATATAGTAGTTGACTTTGTAATCTAGAGCTATCTAAGATTAATCTACCTCACCGCTAACCTGGTTAACCGGCCCATTTCAATTAGCCGGTACCTGTTGCTCTCAGCCACAAGTGGAGCCTTCTCAATTTACTAGTATTTACGTTCGTGCGTGATTATTCCTAAAATACTTCATTGACTCATAACTTTGTCGGCCACAGAGTGCCACAACATGATCGTAACTTCATTATTAACGTGAGAGCGTCGGCGGCTCAGCGGTTAAGACGCGGTCTCCCAATTTAGGAGGCCCGGGTTCGATTCCCATGCAGGTTTTTAAATTTCATTTAATTACACATGTGCCTTTATCCGACTGCTCTGAAACGGTGAAGGAAAACATAATGAGGAAACCTGCATGCCTGAGAAATGTGAAATCCCCAACCCGCATTGGGCCAGCGTGGTGGACTATGGCCCATACTTCCTCATATACGAGTGAAGGCCTATATCCCTGCAGTGGAATGTTTACGGGTTGATGATAATTATTAACGTTCACCGATGAGAAATCGTCAAAGTACCTCAAACTAAAACGAACCAACCAATCATACGTCAAACAGAACATAACCAATAATGGAAATTAATTGGCAAAAGACAGCGGTTTACAAATTCTAAATTATCATGAAATAGGAAATATTAATCTAACCTAAAGCCGATTACATCTTGTTTCTTGCTTGGTCTTCTCTGGGGAGTCAGCTTTGTGAATGAGTATCTAGTAATGTCAATAATTTAAATACTAGGTTAAAAAATGTGACTTTTTCAAGTGATAATTTTATCCTACGAAATAAATCTTTTATGAATTTGATTTGATTTGAATTTGATGGTTAGAAGAACCACAGACCACCCACCCCTAGATCGGAAATACGCTGGGAGCGCTATTCGCCAAAACATCGAGATAGGCTGACTTTTAAGTCAGACATTCAAAACATCGAGAAATACTGACTTTTAAGTCAGTCATCCAAAACATTGAGAAATGCTGACTTTTAAGTCGGCGGCGCACACTAGTGAGCACGATCTGTCTCGGAAAAACACACAGGCGATTGCGGGGCCCCGCGCGTCTGCTTTCGTCCTACCCTTGCTTCACCCCCGTGAAAGAGTAGAACTTCCTACCGTTATAGAACGTTCCTGAAATGGCCCGCCTTAATACCATAGTTACTAACATGTTCTGAGAGTCTAACAATCAATTTCAGCACATTAAGATTGCATTGGAATAGCCTTTATTGATTCAATAACATGCAAGAAACATTCAACTTTAGAGATATTAGGACTTATTTGGTCGATTTCACTTTAAGGTTATATTTCAAAGAGATTATATTTTAATTTTTACACTCCATAATCTGACGGCTGTCAAAATGGTCTTTGAAGTATCGGGAGTACCTACCCTGAAACCCGAAAAACATTGATTATTTTTTACATTCTTTTTTTACAAAAATTACCGTTTTCATTTCACCTAAAGTTTCTCAAAACATGTAAGTTATATACAAATATATGTATTACAAAATACATAGGCATATTTAGTCCTATTTTCAATTACTTCTAAGCCTAGGTAAGTAATATGATTTTTTTTGATGTTTATTCTGAGGATGTATATTATGTCTTCAGTGATTCTGGGACCCGATAATAGTATAAATAGGTATTTCTGTGAATCCTTGTGTGATACAGAACACGATAGTTTAGGTGAGATATATTGTCGTCGGCCTAAGATTTTCTATTCTAATTCTCAAGTCTGTCTTTCTTGCCGCAACAATACAAATTTAACTAACCTTCTCCAATCAAGATTTATGATTTGGTTGTCGTTTCGAATCATAATTAAACATTTTGCTTATGAGATGAGTCGTCTACCTTAAACCGCTGTACTTATCATTGGTTACTTTTCGTCCTGAAAATGTCCACATGGCATTCCAATACAAATTTTCAAAATTCCATTACAAATTAGAGAATTGCAACTATCTGTTTCTAAATGAGATATTTCAAAAATGTTCTCTGCTGTCTTTTAGACTTAAAGTTTACTAATTTCGAATATTACATGATTAATCAAAATATAGAAAACATGATTAAATAAGAACGATTTTCTGGCTCTAGAGCTTCTCAAAATGGCTATTCAATGTAATATTCAAAATTAGTAAATTTTAAGTCTAAAAGTTAGCAGACTAATAATACTAATAAGACTAATAAAATAAACTAATAGAGATTAGTTACTATTTAATACTTAAAATCGCTCTTATTTAATGTTTTCGTTATTTCAATTAATCATGTAATATTCCAAATTAGTAAATTTTAAGTCTAAAAGTTAGCAGCAGAGAACATAGTAACTAATAGAGATTAGTTACTATTAATACTTACTTAAAATCGCTCTTATTTAATCATGTTTTGAATCGTGAAGTTCTCTCTCTTGTATGACAAAGTTTCACTACAATCGATTCAATTTAGAAGATTTTATACGAAAAGTTTTGTATTCGAATGGGAGGTCATGCGGCGTTATGCTCTTTAAAAATAAAACAATATTCTAATTTTATCCCGTAGCTGAACAATGGGGGACGCCAAGTGCACGTTCGGCACTCGGATGCCAATCGACATCCACATGCTGAACGAGATCATATACCGAGAGGTGAAGAACTTCCGCAACTACAAGATATATCGCCCCAACTTCGGATGTTAGTATCACGTGTGTGTGATCTATTAGTCTACCACAATTCAGCCGTTCGTACCACGTAAAAATTTTGGCGTTCAATTGCTAAATACCATGCTTATATGGTACCATTGCTAGGTACCATGTAAGCAGGGTTATAGGGCAAACAGAGCGGCCGCTCCAGGCGCCGCACCAGAAGGCGCCTCAGTGGTCAAGAAAAACATTTAGTTAAAAAAAAAATACAAATAAATGCACCTTAATTCCGACATATTTTTTTTCATTCTACATCTGTAGAATGAAAAAAAAAATGTTCCGTTAGAAGTGCAGTGCCACGAGCATTCAATCGACAAATTAGACATAGACTTAAGATGTTGTCGAGATCTTCTCAGTTCCATTCTTGCACATGCTATTATTACGTGCAAGCAAAGGTGGCGCCATAATTGGAACTCGCTCCATCTTAGCCTCGAACCAGCACTGCATGTAAGCGCCTTAGAGGTAAGGATAAGGAGAAACGTCTAGATAGACATATCAAGTTACACATAATTTACTTCCGGGGCGCTTACGTGGTATATACCTTTAGCGATCGCATACAAGCGAATTACACTGCAAATTTTTAGAGATCGAACGAAAAATTATTACGTTGTACGACTGCAGATTTTAATCACATGAAACCACGGTTAACAATTAAGGAAAAAATGGAAGAACACACAAAAAAAATATGTATACATACGAACATAGAACCTCCTCCTTTTTTGGTTTGAAGGTTTTAATAGATTTGTTACAATGGTGTCGATTCGGATGTACACCAACTAAACTAAACTAAAACCAGTTACAGTAGTACTATCTCTTACTACTACTACTACTAGTACGATGCGACGGCACCACTCCAAAACTGGTTTTAGTTTGATTTAGTTTAGTTGGTGTACATCCGAATCGACACCATTGTCTATTAGTCTCAATAAAGTGTAGCTGGGATGAAAACTACGTGGGGCTGCTCATACTTACTTTAACTTTTTTTTTTTTATGCATAACGGGTTGGTACTTGACCTCAATCACACCTGATGTTAAGGGAAGATGAGGTCGAAGATGGAAGCGTACTGACCCGGAAACCCCAACACATTTGGGGGACTGGCTATCTTATCTCTGACAACCGGAACACGACAATGCTATTAACATTGCTGCTTGGCGGCAGATTTAGATAAGATGGTGGTAGCTAGCCAGGCGGACATTTAAAATGCCCTACCACCAACCAAACCGAGTACTTAAACATGTACCCCGCTGGGGATCGAACCCGCGACCTCCGAATCGTAAACTCAATGTTGTTTGCATTGAGCCACGGAGGCGGAGGAGGTAACTTCGAAATATCCGTTATACTGTCATAATCTGTATCCAGTACGCCCGTGACGAACAGCATGGACATCGGTCGGCTCTCTAGCTTCTGCGATCACCAAGCCGCTGCCCAGTGCGAACATTAGGGCAAATCTTCCCGTAGACACTGATACAAATCTCACCATGGAAACGGCTTTATATCTAGCAGTGGACTTATCTAATTAAATATGATATGTAACTTCACCAATACTCAACCAAACTATATATCAGTTGGTTTTTTTAGGCTAGTGGTCTATACTCGAATACATAGTAGAAATGAGTGAGCCTGCCTATGAAACCAACGGTTGCGCGGTTCGAATCCCGTTTTGGGTAAATGTTTGTATGATGAATACGAAATTTCTATAAATATTTAAGTATATTTATCCGTTAGGAAATAAATATAAATATCCTTGGACATGCACACAATGCCATTTAGTTTCACTTTAAGCAACTATAGGCTTGTGTTGTGAATACCAGATACTTGATATACCACATAAATACAATTTTTTTTTGTAAACTGTTGTACAAGTTGTATCCATAGTACAAGCTTTGCTCAGTTTCGGGCTAGACAATTAAAATACAACACAATAAGTTTATATTTTCTCTCACAAGAGTACATATAGCTCAACAATTGATGCTTAATTTTTGCACTAGTAGGTACCCTACCCTCGCTTTCTCTCGCAGGGCACTAGCTGAAAATCAGTGTCTTACCGCTATAGGTGAGGATCCACACTGAGCGATGGCCCGTTTGTGGTACAGATAGACATACAACTCTATTATAAGTTGTAACAGTTGTACTTAATTTTGTTTTTTTTTTATTACTGTGAAATAAGGCTACATTTTTAAAGAATAACACCAAGCAGAATGATTGTTGCGTCGAATATTTTTGTATGTGTTTCTGTAATATGCAAATAAACGCTTTATCTATCCATCTTTAAACAAAAAGGTATAAATAACATCGTTTCTGTGATTGATGCCAAATATTTATATAATTATGGTAATACCCCAGCAATACCTGTGGCCGGCAAGTTCTACGCGGCCCACGACCAGATCAGGTCTCTGTCTAAAGAGGAGAACACCAAGGTGGAGAATTACCATCATAACGTGGCACAAACGAGGGCAAAGGGACCTCGCAGCAAGTATCCCTCGCCGGTTACAGAGAACCAATGGTATGTGAAAGTGAATGATTCATAAAACCGCCGCCGTGGCTCAGTGTAAACATTTCCTTTTTTTTTTTATGCACTACGGGTTGGTACTTGACCTCAATCACACCTGATGTTAAGTGAAGATGAGGTCGAAGCGTACTGACCCGGAAACCCCAACACATTTGGGGGACTGGCTATCTTATCTCTGACAACCGGAACACAACAATACTATTAACATTGCTGCTTGGCGGCGGATTTAGATAAGATGGTGGTAGCTAACCAGGCGGACATTTAAAATGCCCTACCACCAACCAAACCGAGTACTTAAACATGTATCTACCCCGCTGGGGACCGAACCCGCGAGCTCCGAATCGTAAACCCAATGTTGTTTACATTGAGCCACGGAGGCGGTTAAACATAGGGTATCAGCGTTACACCAAAAGACATCTAGAGACTACAAGGAAATTAAAAACATAATGCTGCCATACCTGGGAAATGTTGTTGATGTTACCTTGTATTAGCCATGTTATTGTCTTTGACAGTTACGGCTGGTACCCCAGGCCACTTATCAACGTGGACAGAAACGACCGCCGCTTCTACTACCCGATGAGGGAGAGCGAACACACCAAGATCGAAGTCATCATACTCATGGCCAAGCCCAAGGCACCACCCAAGTGACAAACTACACAAATGTAGTTTAATACTATTTTAGCCTTAGAATTAGGGCCGTATTAATAAATCGATCTTGAGATTGAGATCGCATCTCAGTCTTAATAATTATTTTTTTTGATACTTTCAATATGCAATTTCAAGCGTCAACTTTAGGTCATATGAATCTTGAGGGTTTATTAATACGGGCCTTAAACATTGCGAAAGATATCCCATGTCCTCTCTTTTTCAATAGTCATCGTTGTAATCTCATCAGCCCGTGGACAAAGGAAGAATTATGTAAGCTTGTGATTGGTATTTTTTTTTATAGGATAAAGGTCCGCAATGCTTTTTTCTTCCAACTACGCCGAAATTTCCTCATAACTTTTCAAAATGGGTTCGAAAGCGGCACTTACTGCTCTCGTGTGTAAAGTTGTATGAAAATTCATTACGGTACACTTTTTTTTATTATTAAACTTGGCGGGCAGCCGCAAGACATTTAATTCAATGCCATATTGAATGCGTGAAACTTCGAATGCGTTTTTGTTTACCGAAACGAATATCGATTATCGAATCATTTAAATTAAGAATGGGGGGGGACTAGCTTTCTAAATTATCTAACAGTTATCTAGCCTTCTTTTGTATGAAAAACGACATCTGTTGTTCAACGCAGTATAACAGTATGTATACAGTACAGTTGAGCAATCACAAACTTTCATTTTCTTCCCTTCCATAAACCATGTTAATCAGGTCGGTCACAATGTTCACGTCGAGAGCATTATAAGGGGAGAATTTGAAAATTGTCAAATCAAAGAAAATTTACCAACTCAGCCAGTGAAGCACTTTCACTGAATTGGGTAAAATGGGTTGTATTATGATGTTAAGAATGTAAAAAATTTCACATTCACGAAAGCGAATGTTTAGGCTGCGAATGTGCGAATGCGAATATTAAGATTTTTTTATAATCAATCATATTTATTTCCTACTTAAAAGAGAAAAAGAGCGGAAACAAAAACACGACACGTCACGCACGACCTGCATGCACGCATACTCATTCGCATAACATTCGCATTAATTGATACGAATGTTTAAAACGATGCGAACCATTCGCATAAGCGAATGCGAATATTCGTAACATATAGTTATGACTGCATGGATGCTTTGGTGTATGTAAGGTGAGTGTAGATCCAATAATTAATTGAATGTCAATTAAAAATTACGTAACTCAGGCTTCGACCGCTCCTGCCCCCCTAAGCAAACCACGTGGTTTATGGACGTTCGCTAATAGATATATACCAGGTACAATATTATTTAGCCGATTGTACTTATATTTTAGAAACGAATCTAGTGTTCTATTTTAATTATACCTAGATGTAGTTACAAAAATCACTGCGAAAGAAATGGAAAATCAACCAACAAAATTATGTAAACTTATACAAAAATCACCTTTATTATATATAGATTAATCATTTTACTAAAAATAAGTAAGTATTATTTATTGTTTTTACTTTTTCTATTCTTCTTAAAAATACGTTTTCAGTGAGCCATTCTTCACACAACGAAACTTTAGTTTCATAGAATGTTAAACAAGAAGAAATCTAAGTGTGATAAAATACTGAACCATGTTGATTGTGCTGAATACCTAATTAAGGATGCATTACAGTGCGGGCTGGGAATTTTGCATTTTTACATGAATTTGTCGATTAATCACTAATCAAAAATACATACTTATTGTAGTCAATACGGTTACTATCAACCTGTAAACGAAGGGGAATAACAAGACGAAGTCGTCGGAGACAGTATAGAGCCTCTGTACACGATTTCAGACCAAACGCCAATATTAATAATAAGGATTCTACCTATATACCAAATTTCATCGAAATCCGTTCATCCGTTACGGCGTGATTGAGCAACAAACGAACAAACATCCAAACTTTTGCATTTACTTAGATTCGAATTATATCGGCAAAAAAGTCAATACAGTAACCCTATCCCGTACCGTATGCACCATTGACCTGCACCATCTATGGTGCAGACGAGACTATTTGAATACATATGTATTGCCAGCGTGCAATGTAAATGTACCCTTAATGCGTAATCTAAATAATTGATGCATTAATTTTAAATGATACATAATATACAGTATTTCAAAATCATAATGAAATAAAATCGATTTTTATATTTCAATGTTTTATTTTCATGGAAGATAATAAACATAATGATGTACTCAATAAGCTGCTGAGTGTAGACATTGAGTAGCTAACGTGATGTCAGCCACGGGACGTTCACTGCTGAACAGAAGCCTCCCCCATAGTTTTCCAGACCGTCCGTTTGGAGCGGCATACTCCAACCACCACATTTGCCGGTCCGTAGCGTACGACATAAGAATTCCTACTGAAGGAGTTTTGGATGCGGGGATTCTTCGAGGAATGACACAACCAACTCTTCTTGATAATATCACATGAACGGTAAACCACCAAACATTCAAGCAATTAATTATCTAAAAACTAACTAGGAAAATCGTACACTAAAATATTGCTCATGACGTCTGTCTGAATTTATTTGAATCCCGAGAGCCGACCAAAGAGTTTCCATAGGCGCGGTATAAATGTTAATGGCCAAGACGCTACACCACTATCTCCTCCCTATCTCTAATCTTCTCTTCTATATAGTCGCATTATTTTCCTACTTACACACCCTATTTCTTTCTTTAGTCAGGGGCCCAAAGTATCAGCAATATAGTCACGTAGGGCACCGTCTACCTTCAGTAGGCGCCGGGCAGTGTACCACTTTTCCATACAAACTTTCAGGTTAAAATTTTTCGAAAGCAATAAACTGATTCTATTCTTTCTTCTTCTTCTATTCTATTCTATTCTAGCATAAAGCAGGTACGTAAATCTAAAAAGTTATAGTTAAAAATATTTTCGGATAAGAGTAGAACTACTAAATTAAAGCGATTTTGAATAGTAGTAGTAACAGAACAAATGCAAAATATTAATTCGATATTTTGAAAATGTTCTCTACTACTTTTTAGATTTTATTTATTCTGCTGTAAGTGTCGGTCTATTCATTTAGAAAAATTTTGACTTGAAAATTTGTATGGAATTTCATGTAGAGAATTTCTTCCGGAAGTCGGGGCGGATCGCTACTAAATAGTAGACGCAGATGCGACTGCTTGGCCCAGTATAATACTACTTGTATAAAAATAGGCAGCACCTACCCATAAAACTCATGTAAAATGGATGATACGTGTCAAACCAGTAGATTCCGTAGTCAAAGTAAATATTTTAAACACAAACATTTTAAACCGCCTCCGTAGCTCAATGTAAACAATGGGTGTGTGAATCGGAGGTCCGCGTGTTCGATCCCCAGCGGGGTATATGTTTAAGTACTTGGTTTGGTTGGTGGTAGGGCATTTTAAATGTCCGCCTGGCTAGCTACCACCATCTTATCTAAATCTGCCGCCAAGCAACAATGTTAATGGCATTGTTGTGTTCCGGTTGTCAGAGGTAAGATAGCCAGTCCCCCAAATGTGTTGCGGTTTCCGGGTCAATAAGCTTTCACCTTCGACCTCATCTTCACTTAACATCAGGTGTGATTGAGGTCAAGTACAAACCCGTCGTGCATAATTGCAGTTCATTTACGTAGTTTCTATTAACTTTTTATTTGACTAATTTGTTATGTGGCTCCTGTAATACTTTTCCTTTCAATTCCATTTACGTTAATTACTAGTGTTATGAATACTGTTTTAATTTTCAAAAATAACAATGTAGCTGGTAGACGTAATAGATCTCTGTATTCTTATGACATAGAAAATGTACAAATCATACATTTTTACAGGCCTATTCCACAATACGATGAGGAATGCAAATAAAAACAAATATTTTTTAAGATTTTTTTTTATATCTTTATGTGCATAAACCAAGCTAAACCATTCTACAGATATGTATAACCATACCAAATTTCGATATTCTATAGCACTAATAGGTGTTAAAGGGCCGTGATATACAGACAAACAAAGTGAAACTACTTGACTAAACTAAAAATCGTGAGTTGCCCGTGGGGCGCTTGATGCGCTATATCTGTCATGGCATAGTAAGTCCAAAACAGCTGAATCTATTTGAAACCAGTATTTTATTTCCAAGAACTTGGTGTCTGCGAGATCGATGGATCTCAACTATATTTGTTGGAAATTACTTCAGTCGTTTTGAAAACATTTAGTTATGTGTCACGAGGTTTATCCGTGTGAGATCCTGCCATTTTAGAAGGTTATCGTTTACTATATCGGAATATAAAAGTACCAAACACAAATACGTAAACATGTCGCGCTTGAAGCAAAATACAGATTAGTGGAGAACACAAATCATCACATCTATTATAAACCGTTACAATTTCCTAGTGTATGAAGTTGTAGCATAATTTAACGTTTCGTTGGTATTGATTACTTCTCCGTATTACTCCTTGTCATCCTTTTCCTTGGAAGCATATTGGTTCCAAGACCTGAAGGATTTCTTGTAGTCACTTCTCTCCAGCGGAGTTAAGTGAGCAGCTGCCACTCGGTCTCTAGAGAAATAAACTTAAGTAAAATTATTCTTCATTTAACGGTTAAGTGCCTAGTTATTTTCAGGTATACACAATGGTCTAATTACAAACTAAGGTTTTCCCAAGGCACGCATTGTAGCATCCTCCTTATTCGCAAGCTGGATAGGCGTGTTGGTCGTAGCAGATTTTTAAGAACAGGTGTTCTAAGGTGAATCTTATCTCAAGTAACGGAAACACAACTATAAACAATACTCTACTGCATGTTGGTAGATTGTTCACATATTCTTCACCACCCAAATCGAATATTGTGGGTATTATTTATGGAAGAATTGTTAAATTTAAAGACTAAACGTGGGGATAGGTTATTAGTTTGTATATGATGAAAATCGGTTAAACACTTCCAAAGAAATTTAGCTTGTTATTTTTTGTAAATAAATACATGTATAAATGAAAAACATCCATAACTCGGGAACACAATGTCTGTATTCATCATACAAACATGCCCCTAGCGGGATTCGAACACGCGACCATTTGGTATAGTAGCAAGAGTTTCTAACCACTACACCAAACAGGTCGTCAATTGTATATTTATTATGAATGTTGTATTTGAAAACGGTTTTTTTATTATCGAAGGCTGGTATTTGCGTGATGGTTCTGAGCCATGTTTGATGTAAAACTTAGCAACATTTGTCGTCATCACCCCACGTCCCCAGATGTCTTGTCCCCGTTCACATCAGGGGGTCAACTCTCTAACGAAAATAGATTCGGACGGCCGTAATTTCAGACTTTTTCTTTTGCTAAGAATCCTTTATTTGCATAACTTCAGAAGTTCCTTGCGTCCCATACTAACTTGTTATGTCCAACTATATACATTAAAAGTAAAAAACGACGATTGATTTATAATTGCCGCAGCAAACTGCCAAAGACAAAGTCCGAAGTTGCGGCCGTCCGAAGCTATTTTCGTTCGAGAGTAGACCCCCAGTTCAGGAACCTATAAGACATTTCTGCTAAGTCAGGAGCAGTCTGGCAACGCACTAGGTAACATAGGACGCGGCTTTAAACATAGTAGATTTGTTTTTCAAAATGTTTTGTCACGTTCAATGGTCATGTTTATAATATACAAATCCATCACTTCCTCTAGATCATTAGTTCCCAAAGTGGTCCAGGTGGACCCCCAGGGGTCCACAGGAGACTCCACAGGGTTCTACGTAGGCGTGACAAAATAATGGGGTTTCACAATTCGTTCACGAAAATTGGGAGTTGGGGGAGAATGGGGGTTTTCTAAATGAAATAAGTGAGAATCGATTGGTTTTTTATGCTGTGAGTAGATGTCAAAAAAGTAAAGTTGAATGGAATTCCTCTTTTGATTGGTCAACTTTACTTTTTTGTCATCCACTCACAGCACAATCAATTAATTAACCAATCGATTCTCACTTTCGAAAACTATTAACTCGTGGTAGGAAATCAGCCGCAATATTTTCCATAATTAGATCTATTCTTCACATTTTTTGTCGAGTTTCGGGAATATGGTAGAAATGTAGCTGTAGAGGGTCCACAGGAGCCAGTAAAATTCTGAAAGTGATCTATGAGATAAAAAGACTGGGAACGTCTGCTTTAGATAGAACCATGGGCTATGTTGAGGTTTTATATACATCACTATGTATTACTGGCCGGTGTTGCAAATTAGTTTGTTTGCTCTTATAAAATATTGATATTTTGTTGGTTTTAAAGTGTCAAACTGATTACACTAAATTTTATTCACGATTTTTCGTTTTAATGCTATTTGTTATTGTAAGAGTATAAAACGCCTCGCTCGGAGAATATTTACAACCACCAAACATGCACATCACAGACGGTCAGGACTGCTCACCCAAGAAAAAGAAAACCAAAGATACATACCGAATTATTTTGTACCTTTATATAGACCGTGACGTATTATGGATAGAGCAAAAAGCGTACGCGCATTGTCGCGCCGTCGATTTGCTTTGTGTGTATCTTTATAGGCTATAATGGAAACTTACGCGAACTCCTCGTAAGTCCTGGCGGTGTGAACAGCATCGCACTTCACATCATTGACCCGCCAGTATCGCCGGTCTTGCTCCACACTTTCTCTAAGCTGGCTTTCCATAGCTGTGATATCCTCTTGATTCAGCGGCTTGTCCATTACTAATGTAGACAATACGTTACTGCGAATAAATATTTTGAGCTACTTTGGAGATTTTTATTCTTCGTTACACCACAATAGGGTTAGATTAGACAGCGATATATCAATATTTCCATCAAAGAGAGTACACAACGCGTTGCTATGGATATATGTGACATTTGGCATAACATTTTTAACACGCTTTTATTAGCTTCACTATTGGTGTAAATTCTTTTTTTTTATGCACAACGGGTTGGTACATCACCTTCATCACACCTGATGTTAAGTGAGGATGAGGTCGAAGGTGGAAGCGTACTGACCCAGAAACCCCAACACATTTGGGGGACTGGCTATCTTATCTTTGACAACCGGGACACAACAATGCGATAAACATTACTGCTTGGCGGCAGATTTAGATAAGATGGTGGCAGCTGGCTAGGCGGACATTTAAAATGCCCTACCACCAACCAATAAATCATATGAACCCTAGCCAAAGTAAATGTAATAATAGGTATGTAGTTTTAAAAAATAAAAAAAACACGCTATATTTTCAACATCCATCTCCGGGCTCCATCATCAGATCGTTGGCAGCAAGTGTAATGTGTTGTACTTGTCAAAATGAATCATATGAGCCCAAACTCGAGGGGTTTACTAGTAGCCACTGAAGAGTTTCACCATCCACCTCCTGGCTCCATCATCAGATCAGGTCCAAGATACCGAATTATAGTATTGTCATCAGAATTACGTAACACACAAAGTTTCACTTCGATGCGACAATTATGTGTGGGTTTAAAATTACTTACAAGATTTGATTACAATTGTTAGTTACAAGTGAAGCTAATTCAATTCATTTTTTTTAAGTAGGTAATGGCTTTCCTTTTTAGGATTCTACCAGCATCAAGTCAGTCATGGGAGTGACAATATTGCAGATAACCGGTTGATAGATTTTTAATGTGGTTTATTAATTTATTTACCGCCTTAGTGGCTCAATGTAAACAACACGCGGGTTCGATCCCCAGAGGGGTACTTGTTTAAGTACTCGGTTTGGGATGGTGATAGGGCATTTTAAATGACCGTCTGGCTAGCTACCACCATCTTACGTAAAATCAATGTTAATAGCATTGTTGTGTTCCGGTTGTCAGAGATACGATAGCCAGTCCTACAAAATGTGTCGGGGTTTCCGGGTCAGTACGCTTCCACGTTCGGCCTCATCTTCACTTAACATCAGGTGTGATTAAGGTCAAGTGCTAACCCGTTGTGGATAAAATAAAGGAAAAATTTCCTTTCAATAAATTTAAAGCATAATAAAATATCACAGTATTTGGATGATAATCATCAAAACCTATCGGTCTCCAGCCAGGCTATTTCACAATTAATTTGTGAAATATTTTTCCTTTGTACTGATGACTATTTTAAGTAAAGAAGTACTCGATTTTTCTAAGGAAATAAATAACCACGAGTTTTAGTATTTTTCATAAGTGTTTTTACATTGTTGGGGCCCAGCCTCTTGATTGCTACATATTGTAATCATATTGGCGGCAACCGCCGTCCCTGTATTGTAAGCCACAGACTTGGCTTACCTTCGTTCAATTGAAAACTAATATAAAAATGCTACCAGTAGTGTGGTTTCATCCTAGGACTAACAACGCCAGACGTAGCTTAACTCCGTTAATCGTAAACAAATAGCAAATGCGACTGCTTTACGAGTGCTGCACGGCAATCATGCATGGGCGAGGCTTAATTATATCCTGCAATAATAATATTCTTTATTGCAATAGACTTTTATAATACCTTCTGCATTATTCTGATGCGATGCGATTATAAATAATAAAAAGTCTAGATTCACATAAGGAAGTGCACCAATCCCTATTGGCAAATGCAATTATTGGGAAATTAATGAGTTCATACATAACACAAGATGTTGACAAAACGATCGAACAATACGTGATGAATATACACTGACTTATCAAACGGTGTCGCTTGCAGTTGCACTCTGAAATAGAAAATTATATTTTAATAATATTTTTATTCTATTTCATGTATAGAGTATTTTTATACCTTATACGAATATCGAATGCGGCTGGGCAACACGAGTGCTTTTTAACCGACTTCATAAAACCTTTTTGATTTTATTTTTTTGCATGTTTGTTACGCGATTTCTTCGTCAATTAGGTACTAACCGATTTTCCTAATTTCTTTTTGAATAATCTTAAAATTTGGTAATGTACGCTTGAGATAGAGATTGGAATATTTTTGAAATCGGTTGTTTTGCCAATTCTTGGTGGTTCAATTATTTACTTGTGATTTGTCTCCCGGTTAAGAATTTGTTTCTGTATGAATACTGCTTCTTCCAACATTGCTGCCTGGCAGCTGACTTATATAGTTAAAACCTTGCCACCAACCAAACCGAGTAGGTAATGAATCGCTGGGAATAGAACCCGCAACATTATAATACTTATGTTGATTATAATGACATACGGAAACGGTTATACCTATATATACAATGTGGAAAGATAAGTCGGGCCCTGGAGGGACACTACCTTAAATCCTTAAGCTGGCTCATTTTTCCTAATGGAGTCATTCCTTTATTTTTAAAAAGAAACAAAACTGCATTGAAAGATTTTCTAAAACTCGCTTGCCTCGCCCGGGACTCGAACCAACTAAAATGAAAGGAAACAAACACTCCCTATTTTATTATACTAATCGATAGTATTATTATTCGGGATAAAATTTCTCTAACAAACATTTGGTCTTACTCTGGAAAGTTAACATCTTGTACTTATTGTTCACTTTCAACAAGTAAAAGACACGTAACAGTTCTCTTATCTCTCCAACATTCAAAGACTTCGTATGAAGTACACGCTTGCTAATTTATCGGAAAGTACCTTGTTGAAATCTTCGGTAAGAAAATCGTTTAATGGTAGTAATAACTCTATGCACATTTGGGCTTACCTCAGTGAAAATTTCAATGTCTGGATAGGTACAAACGGGACGATTAGATGGCCTGCAAGGAGTCCAGACCTGACGCCCATGGACTTCTTTTTAAGGGGTCATGTAAAAAATGTTATTTATGAAACTTGCTATGAAACCGTTCAAGAGCTAAGGGTTGCGGTAGAAAATGTTATTAGGGGCATACACCACAACACTTTGCTGAAGGCTACAAGAAATGAATTTCAACGGCGACTAATTTTATGTAGCCAGAACGAGGGGGCTCATTTCGAACAATTTATCAGTTAAATAATTTAAGTGTAACAAATTGATAGTAAAATAAAGTAAATGTTTCTTAGAGAAATTTTATCCTGAATAATAATACTATCGATTAGTATTATAAAATAGGGAGTGTTTGTTTTTTTAATTTTAGCTGGTTCGAGTCCCGGGCGAGGCAAGCGAGTTTTAGAAAATCTTTGAATGCAGTTTTGTTTCTTTTTAAAAATAAAGGAATGTCTCTTTAAGTAAAATGAGCCAGCTTAAGGATTTAACGTTGTTTCCCTCCAGGGCTCGACTTATCTTTCCACACTGTATACATACAATACTTGATAATATACACACTGACTTATCAAATCTTTTCTGCATTAATAATATACCGGATGAGTTTTTTTACCATAAGGAAAAAAATAGGGCATATTAGGTAAGTGAAATAGAAGTTTTTGGCATAGGTAGTTTTTTTTTTTCGAAAACGCCCGCGTAGGCTGTTATTGGAGATGCGACTGGCGGGATTCGTAGGGTTCCTATCATGCGAAATTTATTTGGAACTCATATTTTCTCCGAGTTTTCCTTATTAAATTTAATGATGTAATTATGTGGAATGGGCTACATCCGCGACCGTCAAATTAAACAATTAATGCTTTATTTGATTATGATTTTGAGAAAAAACGTTACACTACCTATGCCAATACCTTCTATCTATCTCACTTACCTAAAATGTCCTATTTTTTTCCTTGCGTAAAAAAACTCATCCGGTACATTATTAATGCACAAAAAATTTGTCGACCGGGTAAAAATATCAATCATAAAGCACTCGTGGCAAAGCCCAACGTTAAGCAATGTTTTCAAAGGCAACATTTTCATACAAGTATGATCGCTTTCGGTTGTTTGTGGGTGTAAAAAATTCTACTTGTAAACAGTTATAGGTATGTAATATCGACAGCCCTGTTATTACAGCGCGCGCTCGTCGAAATCGAGTTAAACACCGCGAGTGCTAGCGTTGAAGTCGTATCGTTATACAACAACGCGTGACCGAGGCAGCAACCGGCGACTTTTCACAACAATCCATAAACTCGCGCCACATAATGTTTTAACAGCAAACAGAGTTTAGTGCAACGATAATTATGTATAAACGTAAGTTCCGCTTCTTAATACTTATTTTATTACGTGTCGTCGTGCGTGATCGATCGTGATTTAATGGAACAGACCAAACTATCCGTTGACTTGATCACGTTACAGCGGCAAGTGTAATGGAAGAATGGCACCTATGCTTCAGCAAATTTGACATCCAATATATAATCAATGGTTATCGTCACATTAAGGGAAAGTGCGTACATTTTTCAAGGATATTTACTACGCTGCGCGTGGTCTCCACTCAAGAACTTTAATGCCTCGATCAGCCATCAGTCATCATGTGTACCTATTGCCACTTACTAGTCCGCTGGGCTATGTCGGCAATTTCCGTTGATCAATACAGATTTCTTCATTCTTGGTAATGATAATAAACTGAAAATATACACAGCGCCATCTAGTTCCACACTAAGCGACTAGGCTTGTATTGTGGAAACCTGCTCCCGTAGTATGACATCGTATGTCGGGCGCGACGCCTGTAAGAGTGGGATAGTTGTATATTTCGTCCAAGCTAATGAGAAGGACAAATATTATGTCGCGCGACTTAAACGTTTATGGAGCCTGTCATGTTGCGGGGGCAGGCAGAACTGGCTTGAAAATACTGACTGCCACTTAATCTGACACAAAATAATAATAACAACAGTCACACTTATAGGTCACACTGATTACCTGGCATCGAATTAGGATGCTCTGTATTACGGTGAAATGAAGAC
Organism: Oegoconia quadripuncta; assembly: GCA_949316235.1. Taxonomy (NCBI): domain Eukaryota; kingdom Metazoa; phylum Arthropoda; class Insecta; order Lepidoptera; family Autostichidae; genus Oegoconia; species Oegoconia quadripuncta. The sequence continues at coordinate 7,967,190 of OX438741.1, read as the reverse complement.
CCGAAAAACATTATAAAGCAATTTATTCATACGTTATACCAACCCACAGACCAAGTGGGGTGGTTGGTCTGTGTACCAACCAGTGAAGTCGGAAGACAAAATATCTAATTTGTCATCCATCATGTTTGACGATCTCCGTGACTTACTGATTTCGTAGCTCGACTTCCATCCAAAAAGGCCCGTCCGGGGTTTCGCATCCCGGTCGAGATGACTACAAGAATAATAATTTCCCTTGTTGCCCGTGGTACCCGTGTTGCTACCAGTAGTACCACAGGGAAAAGAAATTCCAAGCGATCCAGTAGTGGGAGTTGTTTTTACCCGGGGTAAATGTTCTCCAGAATGGAAGTTTTTATATTCTATTAGTACTCGCAATGTGTATTCCTAGAGTTGGCGCTAGTAATCCTGAACGTAGCTGGGTGCCTGAGCTTGGCGACATACGAACAGTTCCGGGGATTCGACACATCCGACACAGACTTAGAAGACTTAAAAGACGATACAACCGAAGCTGCCGGAGTTTCCAACACTTTTTTTAGCAATACCAATAGCACTTCAACTACAGCTCCTGTGACAGTAAGTAAACGTGACCATCATGTAAACGTCGTGTCCTTCTTTTGTAGGTTTATTCGTCCAGTGGCGCCCTCATTGAATAAATATTAAGATTTCTTTTTAAATACAGAATAAATCAACAAAATCGCTCTGACTTGCACTCGACAAGCCTATAACCTAATTATAAATAATACATCATCATCAGCCCGTAAACATCCCTTCCCTCGTATATGAGGGAGTATGGGCCATAGTCCACCACGCTGGCCCAATGCGGGTTGAGGACTTCACATGCCTTTGATTTTTATTTCTCATGCATACAAATTTCCTCGCGATGTTTTCCTTCATCCTTTAAGAGCAGTCGCATAAATGCACATAAGAAAATTAAATTTAAAAACTCATTGGTACGTGACCTGCCTGGGAATCGCTAATAATAGCTTTAATTACGGTTATTTTCGAGAATATCAAATTATTGATAAAAACGGCCACTTTTTTTGATAATCGTGAATTCTGCAAAGTAACGCTCATCAAAGCTATTTTGGTATTATTTACAACTAGCTTTTAGGCTACTCGGGTGCAGGCACAGAATTAATACTTATAACTTCATTATCTATGTTAAATGTTCTTTGTATTTTATTTTTGTGTGCAATAAAGAATTTAATAATAATAATAATAATAATATAGTACTAGCGTAGTGTAGGTCAGTGCGATTTTGTTTATTCTGTATAAAATAAATCTTAATTTATCCAATGAGGTCGCCACTGGACGGAATAAACTCTTTTAATCTTTTCACTCGTAACACCGAGAAAAATGTCATATTACCTGTATTATTCCAGGGTTATATTTTATTCATCATTCTACACACTCACCCCTCGGCTTTTCTGCACTATAGACAAATTATCTATCATCATCTTTTGGTAAGAATCTCGGAAGCACTCGTGACACAATCGCACTGGTTATTCGTTTTCGATTAGCAAAGAGAAGCAATGTCTTGGATAGATAACCACAATTAGTGGTATTACATTAGAGTGTTTCTATACTTCGAAACACATGTTAGGTTCGGTCCTGCTTATTTTCAATTGCAGGCAGTTAACGACTGCAACACTATCAGATGACCTGGTCGACAAATCCATCAATCTGCATCGGGCCTTCGTGATGGATTATGACCCGTACTCTTCTTAGTGAGAGAAGTTTGAACCCCGAGCATTTGGAGCATAAGGCTGGATATACATATTTGTTGTGTGTGGAAGACATTCTGAGCTCTTCCAAATGTCAGCCAATACCCTGTACCCCGCGTGACGGATGGCTCGTTCGTCATTTTAACGAATTGTAGATTATACCTATCATGATTCATGATATGATGGGTCTAGAAAGACACAAAAACATTACAATAACGCTCTTAGGCTAGCGGTGCTGATGGATTACCTGATAGCAATAATGGCCATCGCCACCACAATTTTGATAGCGCCTCTTCCACGCCGCCGCCGTCCATGACTTGCAATACCACGTGATTGCAAATGCAGTATCAACCTTAGACGACAACTCGCTCTTGAGGAATCTCATGTCAAATAGCTAAGAAAATGTGACGTTTTAAAAAAATACAATTAATTTCTGTCTTTCTTACATGCTGCGCCTTGTTTCTTCACGTGGGTGAATCATGTTTATTCGCAAAGTGGATTTCAACTATTCTGACAAGTATTCAATAATTAAAAATTAAATCTCAATGCAGTCTTGAGGCTGTATCAACAGAGATGCGTCTTAAGCAGTTGACGCTATCTCAAGCTCCGTGCTAATTTATAAACCAATCTTGAAGTCTACTCAACTGAGATCACTTCTCAAGTATTCGCCTCAGCGGCGAATGAATAACAGTTTTGATTTTCGTTTATTAATACGCGCACCTCTCCAGTGAGTACTGCTTTAGTATGCACGTGCTTTTCAGATCTCAAGTTAGGTTTATTAATCAACACTTTTACTTAAGACCGGTCACAAGACTGTTCTCAATCTTAAGAATGGTTTATTAACACGGGTCTAGGAGTTATTCAATATTTTAAGTGTTGCTAAAATTGTAAGTGTTGTTTTTGAAAAACTATTTATATGGGACTTGTATATTTCGGTGGCACTATTTATGCACAATTTTTGGGATATAAATTATAATCATAGGTAAAAGCACTCTCTGCGTATTGATGAGGATTCCAGCAACACGTGACGCCAGAATGCTCACATAAAATATTGAATAACTCGTAAACTATATATATATATTGTAACGTAGTGCTTCTATCGGCTGGGTGGCCTAGGCGCTACGTTGACATTAATTATCCCTGGCGTGGGGCACGCTGAGGGTTCGTACCTGACCTAGCTCGGTTGGGCAGTTCTCTTACAGCTATGGGGGACGAGTCAAAGGAAACCGACCGAAAGGCGCTTGTACAATAACGACGGAACGTTTATTGGTAACAACTCAAGGTACAGTTAACTTTCACTCCTAGAACTTCTGGTTAGGCTCTAACGGCAGGATGGATTGGTGGGGTCCTAATCGGCGGGATGGTTCGGTGCTACCGGGATGGACCCAGGTCGCCGCCGAACAGTCCTGGCTTCGCGGGCCAATTGGCGTCGACAGGGCAGGGGGAGGCTACAGAAGCGGGCCGGGATGATTCGGTGCTACCGGGATGGACCCAGGTCGCCGCCGAATAGTCCCAGTAATCGCGGGCGCAGTTGGCGCTAGGAAGGTTAGGCGGGAGTACAGCCACCGGTGCTACCGGGCGGGACCAGGTCGCCCCTGGGTGGCCTCAGGATCGGGACGGGCCGAGGCGATTCGGTACTACCGGGAAAGACCCAGGTCGTCGCCGAATAGCCACAGTAATCGCGTGCGCTATAGGCACCGGGCGGGGCCGATGCCCCTCTAAACAGGCGGGATGAGACCTCCAGTACTACCGGGAAAGGCCCAGGTCGTCCCGGATGGTCCCAGGGTTGGAATGCGGGTGAACACGGGTTCGTGGTACCGCCACTCTCCGGGAATCCGCCCACGAGCGCGGCAGGGTACCACGGGGCGAGGGACTGGCTATACCGCCACTCTCCGGAAATCCGCCCTCGAGCGCGGCAGGGTATAGCGGGGGAGGACAAACCCACCACCTTCCCATGGCCCCATCAACCATCATGGTTATACGGGCCGAATCATTGAGAGATGTGCCCGGTACTTGCGCGAGGCTCTTTCCCGGTGGCACATTTGCTTGACTCTCGACAAATTATTTAACTTCTCTGTCCTTGTCCCTAATTGCCAATTCTCCCCTTTCTGGGGATTGACGTACACGGCACATCTTTGTGCGACTTCGCGCCCTGTGGCAGTACTTATTCGCTGCCCTGCTTCTCTTCGAATTCCAGCCGGGCTCGTCTTCCATGCCACGCGTGTGCATATCTAGTGAAGCATTTAAAGTTCGCCTCCGTGCTCACGAGGTCGCCATGGTGAATTGGGCCGATGATGCGCGATTGGACTCTTGCCAGCAGCTCCCGCCGCTCCTCGCCATACAAGGGACACACCCAGAGTGCGTGCTCCCTGTCTTCCTCCGTGACCCCATCGCAGTAGCAGAAGGGCGACTCTGCCAGAGACATTGCGTGCAGCCGCTTACGAAATCAGCCGTGGCCTGTCATTAACTGCGACGTCGTGTGGTCGGGGTGCACCCAGTGGAGGACCAGGCGCACCGAGACGTCGGGGAAGAAGACGGACAGCTCTCTGCCCTTCTCCTCCACCGACCATCTCGACTGCCACTCCGCTATTGTGTCCGACAGAATCACCCTCTTAAGTTTGTTTACCTCCTTAGGAGCCAAACCTCCGCGCGACGTCTCCACCCTACCCGCTCTGCGCACCTCTAGGTCTGCAGGCAAAACTCCCGCCAGTACCGGTAGTCCGGCGGTGCTGGTTGAACGGTACGCTTTGGTGAGGAGAGTCAAAGCGGGCCTCTGCGTCCTCAGCAGCGCTGAGCGTACGGAGAACACAGAGGTGCGCTCGTGCCACACCGCCGCAGCGTACGTGACCGTGGCCGCAAACGTCCCGGTGTAAAGCATGCGCAGGGCGGGGAAGCGTATCCCCCAAGATGACGCCGACACCCTCGCGACCTTTCCAAAGCAGTTCGCTGCTCTTTCTCCGATTCGCTGCGCGTGCTGGATAAAAGAAAAACCCGCGTCCAGCTCGATCCCTAATACTTAAGCGGGGGAGGACAGGGGGGGTCGGGTGAGGAGGAGGAGGAACACTCGAGACAACCTTCCGCGTCCGGAGCGCTGTCGCGACTGTTAACCGATCGAGCGGCCGCGCCTTTATATAGGTGCGCGCTGTATTACGTAATCGGCGTGTGACTCATCGGGTGGTCGAACCGGTTTGCGGGCGGGCTGCGGGTAGCGGGGCGTCGTAGGTAAGCAGGTGTGCCGCCGCCGCGCTGGCGCCGCATCACGTGGTCGGTGCGTGCTCCCGTGGAACACGACGGGTGGAGTGTTACAATATACAGGGCGTCCCAAAGTTATGAGACATGAAGGGGAAGTACCTTAAATATTGTAGATAGTGAATTTTGCTCAAAGAAGACTTTATGTTATTTTTAAAAGTTAGTAATTCTGCATTCATAGATTTTCTAAAAATTACTTGCTTCGGCTGGGAATCGAACCGACTTAAATGTGAAAAAAAAAACACCCTACTTTTATGATGCCAATCGAAAGAATAGCTAAAAAATAATAACTCTGCCTAAGTAACATAGTATTTTAAAAGAAAGGAACAACATAAAATGATTGAGTCAAACCCGGACCTCACACCATTAGATTTCTTCTTTTGGGGATACGTGAAAGATATGCTATACAAAAAGCGATACGAGAACGTAGGCGAGTTGCAAACAGAATTGTGCCATATCACATCGAGTGTTCACCATAAAATGATTAGAAAATCAACAGGCAGCGGGCTCATTAAAAGATTGGCGATTTGCGTAAGACAAGAGGGATCACATTTTGAGCATTTAATTAATTAATTTACAAAAAAATACCTACTTAATTGACTACGGCAGTTTCATGTATGTTTTTTATTTGATTAAAATGATTAATTTCACGTTGTTCCTTTCTTTTAAAATACTATGTTACTTAGGCAGAGTTATTATTTTTTAGCTATTCTTTCGATTGGCATCATAAAAGTAGGGTGTTTTTTTTTTCACATTTGAGTCGGTTCGATTCCCAGCCGAAGCAAATAATTTTTAGAAAATCTATGAATGCAGAATTACTAACTTTTAAAAATAACATAAAGTCTTCTTTGAGCAAAATTCACTATCTACGATATTTAAGGTACTTCCCCTTCATGTCCCATAACTTTGGGACGCCCTGTATATATTTATTAGTATGTAGTGTAGGTATTTGCTTTAGTTTGAATTTGCTGAATTTGTATGTTACGCCCAATCTGCTGTTTTCTAACTAACCCTATGGTTGACTGGAAGAAATCCCTCTTTGGGATAAGTCCGCCGTTGTACTCAATTTATGTATCAATGCAAAATTAATGTATTGCCTTTTTGTACAATAAAGCGTTTACAAACAAACAAACAAACTATTTCAGCACAGTTTTATGACATTGTCAATATAGCTGAACTCCATTGTGTGAATTCTAGCATCACGCACTACTTACCTAATATTCAGACCCAGGTGCCGCCAAATGTGACTGCCACCACAGCTAAGTTCGAATGCCCTGAGGAGGAAGAGCCTTCCAACATTGGGCCCTACGAGGTTCCCACACAGAGGGATTTGACTTTGCAAACCAGAAAGACTCTAAAGAAGATGTTCGGTAGCTACCACCAAAAGGCACTGCTCTTTCTCGAAGACATTAAAAAGGTATATAGATAAGAATGTTTGGTGGTTGGGTTTGTTACGAGTAACCGCCTCCGTGGCTCAATGTAAACAACATTGGGTTTACGATTCGGAGGTCGCGGGTTCGATCCCCAGCGGGGTACATGTTTAAGTACTCGGTTTGATTGGTGATAGGGCATTTTAAATGTCCGCCTGGCTAGCTACCACCATCTTATCTAAATCTGCCGCCAAGCAGCAATGTTAATAGCATTGTTGTGTTCCGGTTGTCAGAGATAAGATAGACAGTCCCCCAAATGTGTTGGGGTGTCCGGGTCAGTACGCTTCCACCTTCGACCTCATCTTCACTTAACATCAGGCGTGATTGAGGTCAAGTACCAACCCGTTTAGCATAAAAAAAAGAGTAATCACTTAACCCGACTTCACTTACCGTGTTGGGCTCTGTAGCTAAATTAAATTAAATGACAGATACACAGCAATTATCTGACATAAAACTAGAATGCAGTCTACTATGTACCTACTAGGAAACGCTTCTGATGTAGGTATGACACACACATAATGTCACGACAAACGGAGTGGTCAGAGATATCCTAAACATAGCGTTTGGATGTTGAAAACATTAAACAATATCCACGGTTCACCTTACGAAATGCACACGTGAGCCCTTCGCCGTTAAAACGTACAAGTATATTAGTCTGTCTTTGGTAGAAAGTCCCTTATTCACCATTTATGACACCCACGAGAAGAGACTATATACTTCCATTTAGTGCCAAAATCACACAGCACTGAAATACACAGAATTTAGCAAAGTTTGCTTTCAAACTATGAACAGGAATGAAATTCAAGAAATATTACGGATCTATCGATTTTGCATCTTCTACGAGTATTACGGAAAGCTTTATAGTACCCCATAAAATATTTTATTAAAGTTTGTAAATCCGACCAGGCAACAAGAGCAACGGTGGATGTGGAACACAAATGTCAAACAAACAGAGGTATCTACAGGAAATGCGTGAGACATGTCAGTAATCAATGTGAGGCGATCACGAAGAGTCTGGTCATATCGCTCGAAAGACAGCGGCATGATGTCGCCGCCTTCAGTGAGGTAAGTATATCAGAACGTAAATATTCCTACTTCCTGAGTGTATAACTTGACACTGATAAACCGATGTGCGATAAATGTTTGTGCGACAAAACTGCACCTACACCTACCATAGTTCAAATGCACGCTTGTGCGACACAATGGTGTCGATTCGGATGTACACCAACTAAACTAAAACCAGTTTTAAAGTAGTACTGTCTCTTTCCCCCTGGAACAGTACGATGCGACGACACCACTACAATCGACACCACCGAACCGACACCACTGAAGCTCGACGTGAGTCGCTGTACAGTTTTGTCGCACAAGCATTCATCGCACATCCGTTTGTCGATGTGAAATTATACACTGCCACTTCTAGAGTAGTTAGTTAAATGTACAGCAGCTGTGTGTCTACCATACAGGCAGAAACGCAGTGCCTACACTAGAAAATTGTAAGCTTTCCTCGAAATGCATGTCAAGATAGCTGATTCATACTGATACGAACAGAAAATATTCTAAACACATGCGAAGATTGCTAATAGGTAAGTTTATCATTCTGCCTACAGTGACAAAACATTGTGCACGTCACTGATGTACAGTCTACATGATAATGACAAGGGAAGGAAGCCATACTTGATGTTAACTGAGTCAAAATCCATGTTTCAAATCTACTATTCGTCAAGGCTCCTATTGGTCAAGTTCTCTTTTGGTTAACTTACATTTTATGCCAAATTCTCTTTTCGTGAAGATGAGGTCTGACTATCTTAATCCAAATAAAATAACAACAAGGTACAACAAATAGGTAATGCCAGCATCCGATCGAGATGAGCATCAAATGATAGGTCTCGACGAAAAAAAAAATTAATACTTTACCTACCTATAAACAACAAAAACAATCCAATAACTCAATTGGAGAGGCTTGAGTCGGAAGTCATGTAAGCATATTTAGTTAAAAAACAATCAATCACGTATTGATGAAAACGCACAGCAGGGCCAGTTCAAGTACCCAACGAAAAACGACGGTTGTTATGTGTTTGATGGTATGAGTGCGTTTTTTTTTATATTAAAGACTAAACGAGCGGATATTAGCCATGGTTAATGATTATTGGTTAAGCCGTTTCGAAGATTTGGCTTTTACAGTTGTTTGGTATAATATTTACTAAATCTTCAATTTATATTTATAACACCCTGAGTGTTCCAAAAGGACGCTTGTCAATACCGCGAGAGGTATATTTGTATGATGATTACGGACACTGTACCGGAGTTACGGATGTTTCATTTATAGTATGTATACCTATATTTACAACGTATTTGTGTAGTATCCACAGCACAAGCCTAGTTGCTTACTGCAGACTAGTTCTGCAGTAAGCAACTATGTGTATGTCCAAAATATATTCACTGGGGGCGTAGCTGTTGATAAACACCTGAAACTTAGGCCCGTATTAATAAACCAATTTCAATACAAGTCTTGAGACCGTATCACCCGAGATGCGTCTTAAGAAGTTGACGCTATCTCAAGCTCCGTGCTAATTTATAAACCAATCTTGAGGTCTACTCAGCTGAGATACTTCTCAAGTATTCGCCTCAGCGACGAATGAATGACAGTCTTGAGTTTCGTTTATTAATACGCACACCTCTCAAGTGAGTTCTGCTTGTGTATGCACGTGCTTTTTAGGTCTCAATTTAGGTTTATTAATCAACGCGTTTACTTGAGACCGGTCACAAGACTGTTCTCAATCTTGGGAATGGTTTATTAATACGGGCCTTAAACAACTAAGAGACTTCGTACTGGTCAACCTTATCCAGCGTTTTAGCCGTACAACCGGACTCTGGCAGTAATGGTCGATCGTAATATAGACGACCAATTGCCATAAAATAAAAAGATGAAAATAGTTGAACCTGATCAAACTTCTTATTAAGTATCACAGACTTCAATCAATCGCAGATATAATTTAACCACCTGCCTACGACTGATTTTTTGATAATTTGACCCACTCTGTCTATTACACTAACTGGCGACAAATGTCCGCCTGGCTAGATACCACCATCTTATCTAAATCTGCCGCCAAGCAGCAATGTTGGTCACGGTTTAGCCGTTAATAGCATTGTTGTGTTCCGGTTGTCAGAGATAAGATAGCCAGTCCCCCAAATGTGTTGAGGTTTCCGGGTCAGTACGCTTCCACCTTCGACCTCATCTTCACTTAACATCAGGCGTGATTGATATCAAGTACCAACACGTATTTCATTAAAAAAAACACTAGAGTAAACTATTCAGGGTTATTTTTAAATCACCAATAACCTCTTAACACGGATCAGACAACTTTTGTTCTATAACCTTTTAAAATTCAACACGTGAATTACAAATAACCCTATGATTTTATGGACTGTCTATAGATAAAAGAGGGTTCTTTAGGTGGTGAATATATTGTTTTAATCCACTATAACAACTAGCGAGACGAAAGCAAACAAAACAATAAACTAAATAGTCAAAAAGACAGGCAGAAGGTAAAAATATATAAAAGTAAAAAGTTTACTATAAAAAAGTGCCTAATATGGCACAACCCTGTATCTGAATCATTTTTTCAGAGTTCAATTTGCAGTATGAGAGAAATGAAAGCCGACCCCGTGAAACTTATAAAGGTACTGGCTATGGAGGAAGCTTCATTAGATTTTGCACTGCCAGCATTTCTGCGTCTACTCAGCGCCTGTTCTAAATATTGTTTGCAGTAAGTCTACCAAAACCAAATCTATATCTATCTATAAGGTTTAATGTTAGTCCCGAATCATTAATAACTTGATTGTGTAGATCCAAAGTTCCCCAATTTGTTTAAAATTTTGTTTAAAACATACCTAATAAAACAAAACACTAACCTTTCGGCGAAAAGTACCCCTGAAGCACTCAAATTATAAGCGGTTCGGTTTTCCTGTATTATTTTTATAGACAAAATTGTTTTATGGGATACTTTGAACGTACCTACCCACACAATCACGTGTTCAGTACCTACATCGAGACTGTTTATTAGTCCTATATATTATTATTATTTACAAGGTTCTAATTTATATTAAGACCTTGTAAATACTGAAATCCTCACAGCGGAATGCAGTGATTTTGATAATATGATAGCCCAGGGAAAATTCGGTAAAAAATTAGCTTAGCTAGACATAATTCAAACCCGACTTATATAATTGCTATCTTATAGAGGTATATTAGGGCTGTAATTTTGAATAATTAAGCCTTTAAAACCGGCGCTTAGTCTAGATTTTTTTAGAAAACCTTGTTTTTAATTTGTATCTTAAACAATAAATAACTAACATAATTAGGTAGACTTTTGTAACTTATTCTGGATAAAAAACTAAGCATGTTACAGTTAGGCATGCATGTCTTTTAGCTGAAAATGTCGTCGAGTTGCATTGCTTATGAAATAAAAATGACAAATAATATTTTCTAAAGATAATTTCCCTAAATATTTTGAATTTACAGAAATACCCATCGATTGATAATTTTTCTTATAAAGAAACACATTTTTCAACTTTAGATTATTTAGTTACTTACTTAGTACTTGCGTTTCTTACAAATTTTTAATTTTTAGCAATTGTTACTACATTTACAACACTTTATTCAATGTTTCAAGAAAATCGCGGTTATTCGTTTTTCCGAAAACCACATTTTCCCTGGGCTAAGTCGAAAAAGGTTGGTGATACGGATAATTAAAGTTGACAAAATACCTGACATAATGCATCATCCAGTTAACTACTCAAAAACTACGTTATTATTATTAGTTATTACCTCAGGGTGTGACAATCAAGACATCTTACGCAGATGATTATTGTGATGGAGATGATATAGGTATTGTAGCTCCATGACGCTTTATAACTTATTTCTTTTGTTCTAGCCCTTTCAGTTATTTCAAAAAGCCACTAAGAAAATTGTCAGACACAGATCTGGTAATCAAAGAGTTTTTGACCCGAAAAAACTATAAACAACTAACATAAGCGAAAAAGTTTTTGAATAAACGAATGGATGTTGATTTAGTGAATGCATCTGTAGATAGTGCTTGAACGCGCCCACAACAATCGATCGAGCTTTCACATGTTGCACATTCCGCCCGCTAGATGGCACTACCATCAGTTGAACTTTTGACGTGAACTTTAATCGCAACTTTGGAATAACTTAACCAAAATATCTAAGTTTTTTGTGTGATGTGAATAGTGATAACCGTGGGAACTTATTTAAAACTGTAATCTAAGTAAAATGCAATTGTAAGATATGCCCGTGCTGTTTTAAAATACCAAGTTTGCCCCCTGTTCCTAGTCCCTGAATGAATTCCTTGAAACACCTTTATATATGGTAAGTGACGATGTTTTTAAGCTTTTGCTTAGTTTTAATACAGTCCGGTAATATTGTCATTACAGCCTGATTATAGCCTAGTGTCAAGTGCACCCAGTTTGGTAAAGATTGAAGGGAAAGCTGTACATTAATCTAATCTAACCCACTTTCTACTTGTACAGATAAGTTGTCACTTAACATTCCTTTCATAACATTCTAGGCATTTTGATACAGCAGTACCTACATACAACTAATACGATTTTATGCAACTTTGTACCTAGTTAATACATACCTACATACCAAGTACAAAGTTGATCTGACGAACCACAAATCTTAAATAAGTTTATATTACTTTTCCAAATAATTTACTCAAAATACCGCAAGTCATAAATACCAAAACCACACAAATGTTAACCACTTAATTTGTTCAAAATTAACGATATCGGGGTGAAAACACAAATGTTGCAGGTTCAATTGCCAACATACATGTTTAGTCTACCTAGGTACCTAGAAGTGACGTGCCTTTCATACAGGCAGTAAGGCCCTGCCTACCCTAGCAAATTGTCCTACAAGTATCATAAGATGAACACTTTATCAGACTACTATCAATTATTAAAAAATTCAGTGAGTTCAGATTTTTGAGGTGGTTGTAAACTTTCCTCGAAATGCATTGTCAAGACAGCTGCTTCATACTAATGTGAACAGAAATGTTCTAAACAGTTACGAGGATTGCTATAGGAGTATATTATTATTTTGTAGGTAGTTGTATTTCTTAGCAACTTTATCATTATGTCTACCCTGTGACAAAACGCTGTGCATGCCACCACTGATACCTACTACCATTGTATTCAAGTACACTGGAGTGTTAATAGTGTTGTTATGGGCTGTCTGAGATAAGATAACCAGTCATCAAAAAGGTAAATGGTCTAGGTAAGTGTGCTTTACACCTTCAACCCCATTTATACCAGTTTTAATTATAATAATTTAATTAGCACTAATTTAATTTAGAATAGAATAGGTTATTTGCAAGAACATAGTTTATAAGGTCACAAATTAATTGATTTAATAGATCTTGATATTTGACAAAAAATTAATTATTATTAGTATTTATTACCTTGTCTCTTCCAAATGACTGGGTGGATACCTGCTCCCGTAGCATGATATTACGATATCATACGTGTCGCGCGCGACGTAGGAGTGAGAGTGGGGTAGACGTATATTTCATCCAAGCAATTGAGCAGGACAAATATTATTTCGCACGACATAAACGTTAGTGCTGGTAGGGTACCACAATAAAGGAAATTAAAAGGATATTACAAAAATATATATATCTCAAATGTTTTCGTTCATAGGAGCATGCCGGGACACTACAAATATTAATTTAAAAAATCAAAAACCCCACTGCAAAAAAATCTTATAAGCAATGAATTAAGGGTAAAGACCGAAACAAGATTTGAGAATAGAAAATAAAATTCAAATATACTAAAAGCAACTATTTTCTTCGTATGATAAAGTTATCACTTGAAAACGTCACAAATTAAGCTTTAATATTTTAATTTACTGCTCATTTACAAGGCTGACCCACCAGAGAAGAAGACACTCAAGGGTTGCTCTTTTTATATAAATTATGGGTTACAATTTGTGATTTGACCAGAGGAAAATATATATTATATGAATAATAAGACAGCTACGTCCACACTTGCATTTCATTCAAACAGTCAGTGACAATAGATAGAGATAAGATAACCCGTCCCCCAATAGGATCGGGTATCCGGGTCAGTATGCTTCCACCTTCGGCTTCATCAAGGTTCAAGTGCTCACCTGTTGTGCATAAAAAAAAACCAAAGATGTTTGTTTATGTTTAATACATTTGATAATGTAATATGCTGAATTATTGTAAATAAAGTTTTCAACTTAGACTTTTAATTTACCTGTTCATGCAATAGACACTACATGAAAATAAAGATTAACATTTTTATTGTGTCAAATTATGATGAAACAATCTTATACTAAGACTTCCCACTGCTATGAGCTAGTGGCAAGTAACAGTAATCTGGAGCTAAAAGTATACCCTCTAGTGTGCTAGATCTATTGCTTTACATGACATGATTAATGCAGTAGATCTAGCATGCTAGGGAACATTAGGATATGTTTTTATCTGCAGGTGACTGTAATAGTTTAAAGCTCGTATAGAGAAAGGTATACATTCTAACTAAATTAACAGTAAAGTAACATCCTATCCTGGCATTGAGGCTGATAACAAAAAACCAATGCTACCTACTTTTTTTTTCTTACCAATGCTAGTTAACAGCTAATCACATTTTGGACCTATAGTAATTGATGAGTATTGACAACACTTCAGCAGCCAATCTGACAGAATTGAATTAGGTTTATACAATCAATTAAATTTTTGGCGCTATTTATAGATTTTTTAACCAAAAATAATAGCACAATGTCACTCCCAGTTGTTATTTCAACAATCTGTAAATACTGTCTTTCATTTTAGCCCAATCAGTAGTCCAGCATTTAATTATTTTTTTTTAGTTTTTTGATTCCACTGTCGGTAAAACTTTGTGTGATAAAATGTTTTTTTTTTTTTGTAGTTACTAGTTGGGTAGTTTTTTTGTAATCATAGTAAACAGCAGAATAGCATTACATATTTAGACGAGTGTGTAGTTTTTGCACAGGGAAACGACGAGTAGATGCAGTTTGTGTTTGTATAGAAAAAGTGTAGAGAAAGTCGGTGTGATTACCAATAAATATAATAAAACGAAGATCACCAGGTTGAGTTGGATACCGCAACTGCCCACCTAACCGTAGGAGCGAGAAGGGTCGCCATTGCACAAAAATGATCAGGGAGATTGGCAAGCAAACTAAAAAGTGAAAATAAAAACTTTTTAACAAATAACCCTTCCCCGTAGTCGGGTAAAAAAGCAACCGACTGCACTGAATCAGCTACTACAAAGTAAAAAATACTTTATTGAAACGCTCGTATCTATCAATCAGTTATTCTCTATGTTCACTGTCGTAATTAATATTTCTACTATATGAAAAAATATATTTCAAAATCAGCGCCAATATATAATGTAGATGGCTTCGAAATATATTTTTTCGTATAGTAGAAATAGTACCTATAATAACGACAGTGACCATAGAAAATAACTGATTGAGAGATACGAGATTCAATAAAATAATTTTTTACTTTGTAATGGCTGATTTAGTGAAGTCTATTGTTTTTTTTTTTTTATATATATACTTTTATTACAAAGTTTCACTGTCGGAGGACATGGGACTTTACCCCAAAAACATCTAAAGACTTGTAACCTTTAATGGCGATGGGCTCACCCCTGTCACGTATGCATTTCTGTACATTTCGAAAGGTGAACAGTGGATGTTGTTTAAATGTTTGGTACAGGCAAACACTATCGTGTGCGATATCTCCGCCCACCCCATTTGCGATAAAAGTCGTGACATCATATGTATACCAAGATTATAAATGATGTACAAAATATCAATAAATGCTAGTTTCTACGCTTTTTGCTTTTCTTGTGGGATTCCTTAGACTTCTTAGAATTCTGAGATTTCTTCGATATCCGAGATTTCTTCGAAATTCTAAATTTCTTCATTTGTTTCTTTCTTTGCTCCCTTTCGGAATCACTACTGTTTGATGATATTGATGATGAAGTGTTGCTAATGATTGATATGCCCGAAAACCTGCGACAAAATATAGATTCTTTAACTGAGGTTTTCTGGAAGAAATAGCTATCAGTGATAAGACCGCCTTTGTACACTTTATCTTTTATGTTAAATATTCTTTGTATTTTATTTTATGTGCAATAAAGGTTTTATTATTAATAATAGATTTCTCTCATAATTCATAATTTGTGTTGAATTACAGTATAAAATACGTACATTATGTATAAGGCAGCAATGAAATCTGCAAATGCACTGACAAAAAAAAATATGTAAGAAATGTGACTAAATAGTTAAAAGCCGGTTCATTTTTACTCTTTCAAAGTACTTATGTACCTACAATATGAATATTTCAAATGTCATTAACTTAATGAGGTTTACTAAATAATCTGTGGTAAATAATCTTGTCGTTGTTAATATTAGAATTATTAATTACATATTATATCATACTTAGTTTTTTTAAGTTTTGTCCAGCTCTCCTCCAGTTCTTGTAGCATTTTACCCACACTTTGGCTCTGTCGTGGAGTGCCGTTGTCATTCTCGCTATCACGGCTTGTGCTTATATCTTTATTAGGTTCTACCTGATGGAGAAATTAAATAAACATATTTCACCGGCATTAAAATATTAAACTTTAGAACCCTATTCATATTTGCAGTGGCCTACTAATTATCCAGTGGGTCAGGTCAACCTGGGACCTGTTTTACAAACATGACAATGGTAATTTACCATAACATACAGAACTACAGAATAGAACAAACTAGTGTCTCCCCGTGGGTGTCGTAAAAGACGACTAAGGGACTTTCCAACAAAAAACATTTGACGATTTGCCTGACTGATTTGACAAACATTTTAACGGCGATGGGCCTGTCACATGTGCATTTCTGTATATTTCGTAACCGTGGATGTTATTTCAATTTCAAATGGGTTGGCCATTTGGGATAAAAGCCGTGACATTGTGTTTATAATTCTGAATACATTACTAAGAATATTACGTAATTTGTAACTATTATGTTAAACATAAACGGCAATGTGTGCCGAATTGTCATCGTAAATTACAATTGTCACTTTTGTGAAACAGGGCCTGCTATTAATTGTCTGGTATTTTCTAAAATACTTGCAGCATTGTTTACAATATTATTTACTGTATTTTTAAAAGAATATAAAGAACTAAAAATCCAACAAAATGAATACTCAGTATATCTACTTCATTTTGGTGCTCATCACAGCTGAAGAGTGCCACTTCCCACCTTATCTAAATGTAACTCATGCCTTTCTTTTGAAAATACAACAATATAATCAAAAATGTTGGAAACCCTGTATATAGTCTTCCAACTTTGATCAGTATCGACATGGTAAAATAATATATGAAAATGTTTGTCTAAGCGCGCCCAGTTTAACATTTTAAGCTGTCTTGTCCAAATTAAAAATAAATAAATAGCAAACTTACTTCGATGAAGTTTCTACACTGATATGTTAAATGTATAACCAATTAAGTGACCTGCATAGCCACAGTTCTTACAAGCCGCTCTCGACGTGCCTTTGCCTATCTTGTTCACTAAGTCTGTGTAGTTAGACATTAATAATTAGATAGTTAATTATTTTTTATTTCTCTAATTTTGAAAACTCTTGCAACTTTTACCAGCACATCACTTAAATGTG
The DNA here is from genome assembly GCA_949316235.1 of Oegoconia quadripuncta. Lineage (NCBI taxonomy): Eukaryota > Metazoa > Arthropoda > Insecta > Lepidoptera > Autostichidae > Oegoconia > Oegoconia quadripuncta. The sequence continues at coordinate 7,950,069 of OX438741.1, read as the reverse complement.
AAACGTCAAGCAAAACATTTAATACTTTTTTGGTTCTCTCTAGAATAATCAATACTTCTTCAGTCATCATCATCATCAAATAAGCGTCACACATTACGTTCCAGTGGTCTGTGACTTTTAATTTAGCTGTTCATGTAATAGAAACTACACCAAAATAAAGATTTTAATTTTGATTTAATTTTATTATGTCAAATTATAATGAAACAATTTTATACTAAGACCATCCCACTGCTACTATGAGCTAGTGGCAAGTAGATACAGTAAAATGCAGCTAAAAGTATACCTCTTAGTGTGATAGATCTATTGCATTACATGACATAATTAAGGCAGTAGATCTAGCGTGATAAGTTATTATTAAGGATATGCTTTTAGCTGCAGTTGACTGTATTATTTTAAAGATCATATAGAGAAAAGTAGACATTCTAACTAAATTAACAGTACCTACTTTACATTATATCCTATCCTGGCGTTAAGAAAGCTGACAACAAAAAAAAATAAAACTACCTTTCACCCCCAATGCAAGTTAACAGCTTAATCACATTTTGGGTCTGTACTAATTGATGAGTATTGACAACACTTCACCAGCCAACTTAGGTATTATGACAGAATTGAATAAATTTATACAATTAATTCAATTACTTTGGCTTTTTAGCCAAAATAATAGCACAATGTTACTCCCAGCTATTATTTCAATATCCTGTAAATACTGTCTTGCATTTTAGCTCAATCAATAAGCATTTGTTTTTTTGGTGTATGGCGACCCTTGTAAACATTCGCTGAGCTCCTTGTGAAGTGATGTAATTTTAAATAAAACCGCCAGGTGTGTCGGGCCACGCGCAGTATAAGGCTGTTTGAAAAATCATTTTCAAGGGAAAGTTTTATAAAGTTTTTCTGACTATTCCTCATTAATTTCTAAAAACTAAAAACATTATATATGTATACTACTGCCGTGAATTTTTCACGTATCCCAAACCAACAGTTTAGCTGGCTGGTTGGGGGACACTTGAATATTAGAACTTTAACGCTATATTTCTTAAATGGATCCCTGAATTGAAAACTGTTCAAGATAATCTCTAATATTTTTGAACGACCTATCCAACGACATCACAAATGAAGAGGACAAAAATAAAAAAATTTACGTGTGGGGTGCCGTTTAAAAATATTTTCCATGTTTTCATTTTACCACTTTGTCGGTGTGATAATAGGTATACCAAATTATAGCATTCTAGTGGGCACTAAGAGCCTCGGAGCTAAGCTACGGACAGACAGACGGACATGGCGAAACTTTAACTAAAACTAACACTTATTGAAAAATTTTGATTTATGATTCCTCTGTCAGTAAAACTGTATGATAAAGTTAATAACGAAATTATACAGGTTACGATAATCCAATAATCGATAAATTTCCTTTTGCGTTATGTTTTCAAGTACTTTATTGCGAGGCTAAGTGGAATGGGCTATTTTTAGGCTTTGTCATCATCTAACTAATATTATAAATATTGTAAATTTGGTATATAGGTAGAACATACCCTAGATTAAGTCAGGATATTTTTTATCCAGATAAAGTGTGTAGTTCTCGCGGGATAAACAAATTCCCGCAATAAAAATTATTCCACGCAGGCGAAGCCGCGGGCGGAAAGCTAGTAATCTATAAACTCTACCATAGTACAAAGTTTCACTGACGGAGGACATAATATATATCTTCACATCCTTGTTGATTGGACTATTTCATATTATGTAACATTTACTGTAAATTTATTAATTTACAGTCATAAATTATGTATAAATATCAATAAATGCTATTTTCTACTCTTTTTGCTTTCCTTGTGGGATTCCTTGGACTTCTTAGAATGCCGAGATTTCTTCTTTTGTTTCTTTCTTTGCTCCCTTTTAGAATCACTACTATCAGATGATGTTGATGATGACAAGCTGCTACCGGACATGTTCGAAAACCTGCGACTAAATAAAATAGATTGCTATGAGAATTTATAAATGATGAGTAAAATTACATTATAAATTACATACATATAAGACTGCTATTAAATCTGCAAATGTCTGTGCATTTTATGAAAGTCAGACTTTCGTTTTTACTCTTTCAAATGAAATGTCATTAAATTAATGAGGTTTATTAAATAATCTGTGGTAGTCCAGATAACAGATCTGTTCAGTTTTTTTCCTACTGTTAACATTACTGGAATAGAAATTACTATTACCTCTTGTTACATTGTAACTCAACCCACTTTAGGAGGTCCGGATTTGATTCCCAGGCGCCTGCCTGGGAATCAAATCCGGACAACTGTACCAATGACTTTTTAAATTTAATTACTTATGTGCATTTATCCGACTGCTCTTAAACGGAGAAGGAAAACATCACGAGGAAACCTGCATGCCTGACAAATAAAAATTCAAAGGCATGTGACATCCCCAACCCACATCGGGCTAGTGTAGTGGACTTTTGGCCCACATACTCCCTTATATACGAGGGAAGGCCTATATCACTGCAGTGGGATACTTACGGGCTGATGATGATGACATTGTAACTCAGTACACTACTGTCATATTCCCTATATTTCCAATATCAGCCAAATATTGGAAGTTATTTACAATTATTCATATTATCATACCATTTTCTTTTAAGTTTTTTCAATTTCTCCTCCAGTTTTTGTCGCAACTCAGCCTCACGAAGGGACTGCAATGGAGTGGTGTAGTCATTCTCGCTATCACTGCTTGTGCTGCTAACATCTAGCACTATCTCTTTATTTGGATCCACCTGTTGAAGAAGGAATTAATGATACATATTTCCCTTGCATTAAAATATTAAACTCTAGAACCCTATCTATTCATATTTGCAGTGGAGTACTACTTACCCGGTGTGCAAGGACAACCGGCTCTTAATTGTATGGTATTTTCTAAAATACTTGTAGCATTGTTTACAATATTATTTATTGTATTTTTAGAGTATTAAGTACTAGATATTAAACCAAACATATAGCTAGTTCATACTTCAGGATAAATTTTTTGGCACTCATCACAGATTAAGAGATTGCGACTTCCCACCTCTCATCTAAACGTAAGTCATGCTTACTCATGGCGGCCAACTCTATGGAAGGTCAATACAGGACATTGACAGTGTCACAAGCTAATGGAAGTTGAATAAAATATATACATACATAATGTCACTGTTATCTCAAATAGGGTGGTCAGAGATATCCCAGACATTAGCGTTTGGTTGCCTATAGTTGCTTACTGTGGATGGCGCTGTGTGTATGTCTAAGAATATTTTTTTTTTATTTATCAATGATTCACTTTCCAAAATGTACAGAATTGGAAATGTGACAGGGAGTGACCATCACCATTTAAATGGACAAGTCTATAGATGCATTTTGAGTGACTTTTTTTGAGTCTAGAATGCGGGACATCCGGGACTCATTAGGCGTTTTGCGGGACTACTTTACTAATGATTACAATGCAGGATTACTACTGCAATATTGGGACAGTTCCACAGGGGACGGTTGGCCGCCTTATGTTTACTTTTCAAAACACAACAATACTCCTGTCTTTCCGCCCGCGGCTTCTCCTGCGTAGAATAACTTTATCGCAGAAATATGTGTGGCCTGCGGGAACTACTCACTTTATGGGGATAAAAAATATCCTATGTTTTAATCCAGGGCATATTCTATTCTACCTATATACTAAATTACATCCAAATCCGTTTCGCTGTGATTGAGCAATAAACAAACAAATAAACTTTCACATTTATAATATTAGTAAGATAAAAATGATGCCAAACCCTATAATAGTCTTCTAACTTTGCTTATTGACGTCCAGGACGTCTGCCGCTCAACATAGGCCTCCCCCATAGAATTCCAGTATCGACATGGTAAAATAATACACGAAAAATTACCGTTTTTTTTTTGTCTAAGCGCCCCATTTAACTTTCTAAGCTGTCTGGTCATGTACAAATTTACAATAAAAAGGTAATTGAAATGGCAAACTTACTTTGATGAAGTTTCTACACTGAAATGTTAAGTGACCTGCATAGCCACACTTCTTACAGGCTGCTCTCGAAGTGTCTTTACCTATCTTGCTCACTAAGTCTGTGTAGTTAGACATTATTTACCACAACAGGTAGTTGATTCGTTTTTATTTCTGTAATTAAGAAAACACTTGAAACTAAGCTTTACCAGCGCATCACTTACACAATACAATATCTCTGGAACAATACAATACCTACGTCTCGTCACTCGCTCGCGTCAGTCCACAGAATACTAATAGCTCTAGCGAGACGTCAGCCAGTCAGTCATTTTTTTTCGTGTTATTCTCTCCTCTCGGAGAAGGCAAAGGGATCTAAGCCCATACAGCCATGTCTTATTGCTTTTATTTCTTCAGTTTATAAGTCAGTCTCAGTCAAAACAAGTAATTCGTCGTATACTTGGTGTATACAGAGTCTAGTCACGGTCAAGTCATTCTTCAGTAAAGTGGCAGAATGCTTTACAAAAGATTTTGGCGGCTTCTTGAGGGAACCCGAAAGCTTCGTTACGCACTTTAATTTACACTTTCCTTAACTTTTACACCATAACTGAACTTTGCTGCACAATATTCTGCTTCAAAACTCAGAATACACAAATTATAAGAATTTATGACAAAATTGCATGTTGCATAGCTGAGTTCCCGCCATGAAGCCCGTCAGTCCGTGGTTGAAGTAAAGTAAAAATGAGGGCGCTACTATCGTTTACATGGCAACATGTATAGTAGGACCGGAATGAATTTGATACTTGTATTTTTTTAAATAATTTGGAATTAATAAATAGTTTTGGAAAAAATGTCACTATGACCTTGCCGAATTTTCATTAACATCTTTTTATATGAACAGTTTGTTGGGAGGCAAAGGAAAGTAAGTTTCATACAAATCATGATGCTTAAAATTATTTATTGTTATCACAGCCAAATGAAGAGATATAGATTTATTACGTGACGAACCACCGGACGATGTTCCGAAATGGCGGAGTTTTTGCCGCTGTGCGACGTGCTGTTCAACGTGATCTCACTCGCGGGATACTTCTGCGATGTGGTCTTCGATGTGGTGATGGGATACGCGCTGCTCGAGCGCGGCTATAAGGGGACCTTCGCCGCAGCTATATCCATTGTTATCACTTCACTTCTTATATCTCAGGTTTGTATGTTTGTCTGTAAATCTTTATTTTTAACTAAGATACTTTTATTTAGTCTGTGATTGTTGCAGCGTACAAGTAGGTTAAGGGAGAGGTACACTTTAACTTTTTTTTCGCTGAATAATGCTCAAAAAAAGGAACTGTGGTTCGTCAACGGTTTCCAGATCCTTCGCACCCCCCGCCCCGGAGTGGGCTCGTTCCCTGAGGGTGGCTAGTGTGCTCTCCGCGTCGGGCGCTGTCGTGTCTCACACGCAAAATAAGCAGCGGTGCGAAGCGCGGCATGGTTCCGTTTCGACAATGTCGACGATTGGCCCTCACCCGATCCCGCTCTGTGGCCCCCTTCTGGAGCATGACTGCCTCGTAGCAACTCCAACCTACCTCGATCGCCAACATAACCGCCGTGAATAATATTTGGTGGGGATAGATCTCGACTTCTGCCACGCCGAGCAGGAGGCCTCCAGCGTATTTATTTATTTATTGAAACTGCAACATGTACACAATACTTATACTAATGACATATAATTACAGTTTAGTTCTCATGTACATACCCTGTCAGAGTGAGGCATCGGTCCGTGGTGATTCTCACGCGTTCGAGATATCAATGCCGATAGACATTGGTACTTACCAATGGTAATTACCAACTTACTATCTCTTTCATAAGGGTGTGCAAAAGCAACAAACCTACGGATGTCTAGCGACAGTGAAATGTCGAATGCGCGAGAATAGGGCTCCATGTCCAATCTCACTTAAACTGAGCGAAATTTGAATGGAACTGAAAGATCATAATAGCCCCCAGACCGAAATATTTCTGCGTACTTGTTGATAATAAATAAGTCTAAAATGTGTGGTAGAACGGGCCAATGCCCCACCCACTATAGTACTCTTCCCAACCCGCACCCCCCGCATCTTGTACCCTACAAAATTGAAGAGTTTACTAACTGTGAGGAAAAAGAAGTACGCTTTATGACTTTTATGAGTATCCCAACTAATATTATAAATGCGAAAGTTTGTGTGTGTGTATGTATGTTTGTTACCTTTTCACGCCTATACCGCTGGACGGATTTGGATGAATTTTGGTCGACAGATTAGGACCTGGATATACTATAAGCCATAAAAACTAAAATATGGTCCTTCTGATGCTTGTAAAGACGTCGACCTCACGGCGACGAAATGACAAACAAAGAATCAGACACACTACCCCATTCATAATATTTGTAGTATACACACGAAATAAATCAAATTATTTGCATTTACTTATTAGGTGCTGTCCCTCCGTTGGTACCTACACGTATGGTGGGCCTCGGAGGGGCGCAAGGGCCGGCCGCCGTGGCTGCCGATAATGCTGCACTGCCTTCAGCTGGGCGTGCTGTGGCGGTACGCGCGACTGCTAGTACCGCTCGAGCTGCGACGCGTCAAGCATCAAGTGCGCGACCTCTGTGAGTTAACACTTCTCAATCTTTTACACTGCATTACTGGAAATTAAAGTCTCACTAGTTGTGTAGGCAGAACTACTAGGAACAAGAGTTTCACTAGTTCAGTAAGCAGAACTACTGCCAACAAGAGTCTCACTAGATATGTAGGCAGAACTACTGGGAACAAGAGTCTCACGGGTTCTATAGGCAGAATTACTGGGAACAAGAGTCTCACTAGTTCCGTAGGCCAACTACTGAGAACAAGAGTCTCACTAGTTCAGTAAGCAGAACTACTGCTAACAAGAGTCTCACTAGATATGTAGGCAGAGAACTACTAGGAACAAGAGTCTCACGGGTTCTATAGGCAGAATTACTGGAAACAAGGGTCTCACTAGTTCCGTAGGCCAACTAATGAGAACAAGAGTCTCACTAGATATGCAGGCAGAACTACTGGGAACAAGAGTCTCACTAGATATGTAGGCAAAAGTACTGGGAACAAGAGTCTTACTGCTTCTATAGGCAGAACTACTGGGATCAAGAGTCTCACTAGTTCAGTAGGCAAACTAATGAGAACAAGATTCACACTAATTTTATACACTAGAGCTGCAGCATAGAACCACTGCAAGAAAGGATGCCTTTCATAGAAAAACCACGGTTATTTCCGTTTGCGAAATATGAAGCTTTAAAGTATTACTTTGTTAGAGTATTTTTGTTAATGGACATTTTAATTGTTACTGCGATTTAAATTAAACAAATAAAACAATACATTGACATAGGTATGCTGCGCCTCGTCCACGCCTTCTGCGAAGCGGCGCCGATGCTCCTCCTGCAATTGCATATCCTGCTGCGGGAGGCGCGCGAGCCAGACGCTGAGCTGGGCGCCTCTGAGCCCAGCATCGACGAGCCCACTGGTGAGACACATTGATCGATACCGCATATACCTAACACTGGCTAGCTGGTGGTAGGGCATTTAAAATGTCGATCTGGCTAGCTACCACCATCTTATATGCGCTTCGAAATACTTTGATTTTCAACCTAAATTTTGGGCGCCCCGTAGAATCGAACGCTAAAACAGCGGCTAAGAAGCTTGGCATTCTCCTCATGGTCAGGCGATATTTTATGCTGAAACAGCTTTTGCTATTTTACCAGGCTCAGGTTCACTCGTGCATGAAATACTGCTGTCACCCTTTGGATGGTTCAGCCAAGTACCAATTGGTTGCATTGGATTCTGTTTAACGACGTGCCAAAGGGCTCATTGGTGACCATTCGATGACTGCTAAATTACAGAGCCTCCAACACCGTCGCAAGGTCGCCTGTCTCTCAGTCTTTTACAGGATTCACTTCGGTAGGTGTGCGTTGGAATTACATAACATGGAACTCCCTTCCGGGGCGCCAGTCTTTCCTGAATCCTACAACCTTGGGATCTTCAAGAGCAGGGTCAATAGGCATCTACTGATATCGCGTGGTTTACCTTCGGCCACATTGTCACATTCCATCAGGTGAGATTGTGGTCAAACGCGTGTCCATTTAATCATAAAAAAAACTTTGAACTTTAAAAACATTCCAAAGCGTTTGCACCATTTGGACTTAGAGTTTCAACACCGAATGAGCCTTATACGAGTATATCGACAAACAGAAATTTTAAAAAACTATCCTTCTAACTAATACAAAATGGATGAACGGATTTGGATGAAATTTTGGTATACTGGTAGAACATACAAACATAGGTCAAGATTAATCCTTGGAGTCGGATAACAAAGAGTCTTTGTTTCAGCAAACAAAGCGTTTGCGGAATTGAACGTGATATCTGCATCCCTCTCCCTGTTCTCCGTGTGCTGGGCGCTGGCCAGCTTCAGCAAGAACGTGAGGCTGCAGAACGTTCATCGGCTGGTATTGACGTGGCTCGGCGTCATACTGCAGGTATGTAGACCAGTAAAAAATACGTAATTTTTGTGGTTTAACCTCCTATAATATTAAAGTTCCTCATTTTTTGTACAAGTATAGAGTACCCATCAGTAATAGAATAAATATGTTTTCTAACAAATTGGTAGCTTGCTTTAGATAATAATAATAAATAATAAATGAATAAATAAATATCCTTAGACATCCTTAGATATATTATAGGTATTTAGTTATGAAACCTATTGTAGGATATTAAGCTTAGTTTTAAATAAGAATTTAAGAATTTGAATTCGTATAGTTGCCATAAACTAGTGACGCCGTTCTTGATTACGAACATTTCATTAGGAACCATAGTCGAATTCGATCAAACAATGTTCGATTACGCATACAACGGCTGAATTCGGCTGTGGTTCCTAGTGGAGCCGTAAATTGTTGGACTTCCATACTAAAGGTGGTTCCAGATTGGTTTACTTTGTATGCGTAATCGAACATTTTTTCATCGAATTCTGCTATGGATTCTAGTGTAAAGTTGGGCGTAATCAGGAGTGGAGTCGACAGTAAACGGCAAATACACGAATTAAATTTCACCCTGTATATTTATGGTGTAAATATTTGTTACAGTTCCTATGGCGCCTGGGCACCATCTCCGCACGAATATGCGCTCTCACTGTGTACGCTCTAGTCTACGAATACTGGGTATTTCTAGTTATAGGTGAGTCGTGCAGAGTTCATTTATTACGTCACTGGCGTCCGCCTGCGTGGATTATATTATAATTTGGTAGAAAATATATAGCCTTTGCTAGCTACCCCTATGAAAAGAATTTTTACATTAGAAATACTTTTAAAAACAAGCTTTTAATACTCCGTCGGGGTAATCACATATTATTATTAAATAATAAATAAATAAATATTCTTGGGCATATACACAACTCCATGTAGTTCCACATTAAGCAACTTATAGGCTTGTGTTGCGGTTACCAGATGGTTGATATACTACATAAATACATTTTTTTTGTAAATAAATACTTATTTAAATGAAAACAACCATAACTTGGGTACACGTGTCCGTATTCATCATACAAACATAGGCCTATAGCGGGATTCGAACCCGCGACCTTTTGGTATAGTGGTCAGAGTTTCTAACCACTACACCAAACAGGTCGTCAATTTCAAACTATTTTCAAAATATCTAATTTAAAAGTATGAAATATTAAAAAAAGCAATATTCTTCTATTACTATGGGATACTTAAAATCGGTCCAATTTAATTTCAATACTCTTTTTCATCATCAAAGGATATCAAAGTTTCATTAGAATCGGTTTTTTCTTTTCTCAAAAATTGCATATTAAAGTTTGTAGTGCAGGTTTAGAAATAACGTATACTTGGAAATACGAAACACAGTCTTTAATCAACACCACGGTATCTTGTGACAGATTGATTACTACAATAATAGTTTGTTGGTTCACTGACAGAATAAAACTATGAATAGTAGGTACTTGGCCGAGCAGCGTAGGGCGTGTGCGGGCGCAAGTGACGCGAATGCTTCGTATCCCGGTCGGAGCCACACTGCCTGACGACGGGCGGTGTGGCTACGTGTGGCCGATTGGCGGGGAAGGGTTGCGCGGGCGCGGGCACGCGTGTGCGTGCTACAAGTTTGTATTTAATACCGTGCGGGATAAACCCTCTTAGGCCCATATTTCAGAATGCTAGAGCATAGTTAGATAGACATGCCGATATGTAAGTTACATAAAGCTGTACCTTTTTAACTGTCCTCAGGCGGAGATCTGTGCTTGAGTAACATTCTATAATACGGGCCTTTAGGATCATAAAATGTTAATTAACGGATCTTGAATAGCAAGTTGAATATTTACTGAGATCGCCTGTTTCATCTTCGGCCACATCGTCGCTTTCCATCAGGTGAGATTGTGGCCAAACGCGTATCCAGTTAGTAATAAAAAATCAAATGATTGTCAGGTCTCCACTGGGTGTCGATGTTCCTCTGGCTGATATCTCCAAAGAACGTGTTCCACGGTGAGCGCATCAGCCGGCCGCGCAAGGCGTACCTGTCGGCGCTGATCGCGTTCGTCTACGTATTCGCCTATATTAACCTGCAGGAGCTCAACCACCGGCAGAAGATGGTGAGTGAATATCAGCAGCTTTGAGTCTCTACCCTTTGAACTTTGCTTTAGGATAAACTTTTGAAAGCAGTGTTGGTACCAGGGCTTAGTTATCCATTTATTTTTAAACCTAAATCAGCGTCAAGTCCAAGGGAGTGTTTTATTTATATATAAAAAAATCTTAATTTTCAAATTACAGTCGTACATCAATTTAAATCAGAGATTGAGATCAACCTTTTAAGTATTTGTACCAGGAGGCCTCGCTCTTCCTTTGCTCGAACGTACTTTAAACTTGACTGTATACAAGCATAGAGGAATACACTACACCGAATAAAAGTGAACTTGATGAAAATTTAGAAAGAATACAATATTTTTTTATATAGATGTTAGTTTGAATACAATTAATTTAATAACATTTGTACAATATTTATGTACAATAATTATACAATTTATTATAAAAAAAAATTCACAAATCGAAAACTAGCCCCAAGTCTCTGGTTGGTGGAATGGTACCCCGAAGGATGGCCGCGTTGCCTCGCTGTATAACAAGGCTGATTCTTTGACCAAAGTGTTGACCAGCCCTCTGATTGTGGGATGCATAATATTAATACAAGTATAAACGGTTCCCTGTGTGGCTCTATTGCTACCTTGGGCCGCAGAATAAAAGAGTAAAAGGTGTGAAGTGGAAAGAAGTTCCCCCCTCCCCCTCCCCTTCGGTAAATTGGAGTGTAGCTAATTGAATTCAAAATCAGCACTAAGGCTTAACCTATGGGGAAAGTGATCAAGTAATGTGCGTTACCTTAGTTTTGATACACCGCTGGGGAGAGCCACAATGCAAGAAGCACAAGGCTACCGTGAATAATAATGCCAATATTAGTTATCATTGGTCATAGGAAGCAACAGGTTACCGCGAAAAATAATGCCAATAGTAGTCGTCATTGGCCATAGGTAGCAACAGGCTGCCGCGAATAATAATGCCAATAGTAGTCGTCATTGGCCATAGGAAGCAAAAGGCTACCGCGAAAAATAATGCCAATAGTAGTCGTCATTGGCCATAGGTAGCAACAGGCTGCCGCGAATAATAATGCCAATAGTAGTCGTCATTGGCCATAGGAAGCAAAAGGCTACCGCGAAAAATAATGCCAATAGTAGTCGTCATTGGCCATAGGTAGCAACAGGCTGCCGCGAATAATAATGCCAATAGTAGTCGTCATTAGTCATAGGAAGCAAAAGGCTACCGCGAAAAATAATGCCAATAGTAGTCGTCATTGGCCATAGGTAGCAACAGGCTACCGCGAATAATAATGCCAGTAGTAGTCGTCATTAGTCATAGGAAGCAACAAGCTACCGCGAAAAATAATGCCAATGGTATTCGTCATTGGCCATAGGTAGCAACAGGCTACCGCGAATAATAATGCCAGTAGTAGTCGTCATTAGTCATAGGAAGCAACAAGCTACCGCGAAAAATAATGCCAATGGTATTCGTCATTGGCCATAGGTAGCAACAGGCTACCGCGAATAATAATGCCAATAGTAGTCGTCATTGGCCATAGGTAGCAACAGGCTACCGCGAATAATATTGCCAATAGTAATCGTTATTAGTCATAGGAAGTAACAGGCTACCGCGAAAAATAATGCCAATACTAGTAGTCATTTCAGGCTACCGCGTATAATAACGCCAATACTAGTCGTCATTTCCGGCTACCGCGAATAATAATGCCAATAGTAGTCGTCATTGGCCGTAGGTAGCCACAGGTCGTCATGGTCATCAGTGGAGTTGTACAGGGTGAGTTAGAAACGGTGTAATGGCCATTGGCAGGTGACGTTCTACTGCGTGATGTGCGTGGAGAACTGGCTGCTGCTGGGCGCGTGGTGGTGGTCGGGGCGCGCCGCCCGCCCCGCGCCGCTGGCCGCCGCCGCCGCCGCCGCCTTCGCCGCCGGCCTGGCCTTCATGCTCGTCTACTACAGGTACCCTACTACCGATCATTCTAATTGTTGTCAAAGTCAAAAATACAAACGGCCGAGTTGAGAACTTCATCCGTTGGAGTCGGTTAAAAATGCTTTGCTTTGTAGGTCCAGTCGGCAACACAAGGAAGCAAGCTTAACTTTTATGATGTTGTTTGGTGGGTTTTGGTTGGATTTCTGTTATATTTTCCTTTACATCTTGATCTGTGTTTATCATTTGATAGATACATTTCAGTTAAACATAACATACATACCATACATAAACGTCATTCAGATCAGATAGTTAAATCAAATATATTTTCATTATGGCATTCGAACCCGCAACCTTTTGGTATAGCAGTCAGAATTTTTGACCACTACACCAAACAGGTCGTATATATCTATAGCCTTCCTTTAATCATTCACCAGACATTTCACGCATAATTTAACAAATCACAAATTTCAGGTACTTCCACGTGCGACGGCTGGGCTACATGCTGGGCGAGAACCAACAAGGCACGAATAGCACAAACGCTTCCTCTCAACACAAGAACGGTACCTACATCGTAACTTTATTAGACTTGATGTACCTAGATTAAATCAAGTCTACTTACATTGTTATCATTTGCATGGTCGTAGCTATTTTAAAATTTTTCGATAACCGATTATTGGGCTTGCCCTGCCTTTGAAACCAACGTAGGTTCGAATTCGGCTAGAGTAAATATTTCTGACTTAGGCAGATGGTTAAATAAGCCATTCACTTGCATGCCTAGGCTGTTCATAATATTAGGTCCTTACCTATAAAATTGGCGTTTTATATGAAGAATTTTTTAATTTACGTTTTTTCCATACAAACATTTTTGAATTTTTTTTACGAACGGTAAATCCAAATTTAGCTAAACTTTGTGTGTATTATCGGTTAACATTAAGTTAAGTATAGGCAATGTTAATTTTTATAAAGTAACCGCTTTATAAAAGTTTCAGCGAATCTAAGAAATAATATGGGAAGCACATGAAAAATGTACTATCCTCTTTTTTTATTTATCGTTGTGTTATGGTTCTTATTGTTGTACAAAAAAGAATATTTTGTTGTTTATATAAATTATTATAATTTGTATTTGTTCCTTGTACAGGCAAGCAGCCCAGTCAAGCGGACAACGCTACCATACCAGGCGTGTTCAACTGCAGATTCTCAAATCCGGTCAATAGGTAGGTAACAGTTTATGAAATTACTCAGTATTAACTGTAAATGCTGTAACTTTTATGTTATTACGATTACCCACCTAGTACTGAATTAGTTGAGACCGCGTATGTACTTTATCTAGCTAGACATGGGTTAACAATTTTTAGCGTGGGGGTGAAGAGCGCTGATTGGTCGACTTATGGTTGACCATAACACACATAAACACTTCAGTGTTTCACTAGGGATTTCTATGATACTGAATCTACAAATTATCAATATGATATATTTTTATGGATGTCATTCCAGTCAATAAGGTTCCTGTTGATATACAAAATCTTTCTTTCAATAAATTTAATGATACTATAAAACAGAAACTTATTAAGAAAGCATATTATAAAATATCAGATTATTTAGATGATAAACATTCATGGACATAAACAGCCCGTTCGCATAACCAGGCTATTTCACAATTAATAATGAAATATTATAATATAAAATAATAATTAATAACTTTGTAATATAAAAACCTTTTTTTTTAAGAGCTTCTTGCTTGTTCTTCTCGGGGGAAAATTGCCTTTTGAACAAGCAGTAGCTTTAAAAATGTAAAATCCGACTATTTTAAGTGTACCCTGTGTACCTACAAAATAAAGCATTTTTGATTTTGATTCACCAAATACAAATATAAATTTCCGGGCAATCGTCATTTTGAATGCTGGACATGGGTTCATAAAGCGTGATTTAACTAAATTTTGTACAAAGTAAAACTTATAGTATCTTCTTTGCAAATTAGTATGAGAATTAAAATAAATCACTTCTATTTAGAATCATAAATAAATATTATGGAATAACGTAACAATCACATAAATTTGAAGAAATTATTTTTTAAACGAGCATTTATTTTGTGGTTATCCTAAGTGTAAAATTCAGGCTACATGTCGAAAACTGGACATTAAGCACAAGGCACCCTGAGCTGGGACGGTTAGCAAGCCTCGTGGTTAGCAAGGTCGCCCACATATGCCCAATTTATAGAGACGGCGGAAAAAATCAAAATTAATAAATATAGAGACATCGGTTCCGAATTCATTTTCCTTGCTTTCGGAGTCGAAACTTTAGGTCTTTGGGGGCCGGGCGCTCTTAAATTTTTCTTTAATATTTCAAAGCGCTTAGTCGATGTCACTGGTGACCCGAGAGCTGGTTGTTTCCTCGCTCAACGCTTAAGTATCTGCACCCAACGAGGAAACGCTGCCAGCGTTTTAGGTACCTTGTCTCGCGGCCCCAATTTTTTACATTTGTTCTAGTTTATATTTAAATTCCATCTCTTTTGGATAAATATATATTTGGCGGAGATGGGCGTGTGGGGGTGGGCGTTGCTAGCGACCGGGACGCGTGCCAGTCGCGTGGTAAAGGGTGCTCGGGCAATGGCGACATTATTAAATCGACAAAGTGTTCACACTCGATTATAATCATGGAACCTGAGATGCTTTCTGTTGAAGATAAAACATATGCACGCCCCTCATGCCATACAACTTGGCCCTCGCGTGCAGTCTGTGGAATTCAACCGGAGTCTACAATTCCTCCTTGCCCAAATCCCATGATCAACTTCTTACTAGCTAACGACTCACCGGATTCCTCCAAGCGTCGGTGATAATAATCAAATCACTCACAGTCGGTGATGTGTTCAGTGGAGCTCCGACTACTTCCGCGCCATTTTCGGCGGTACCAGCGCCACCAGGTTTACTTCCCATTAACCGCGTACAATGATAGTCAGTTGACCGTTTGAATAATAAATTCTATCGCTAATTTATCGCTATCTGCGACATATTTATTACATTGATATGGTGTACCCTTATGTTGTAACAGCGCAGCGAACGGTCGTAAGAAAAAGAAGCCGACGTCATTCGTTCCCCCGCCCGCCGCCCCCGCCGCCCCCGCCGCCGCCTTCTGGAGGCGCCCCCTGCCGGCCGCACACAACCACCACGTATGTATCACAGCTTTGTCCCTGCTCTTAGCCAAGAAAGGATAGAATTACCTAAATTTGACTGTATAGATCAATTACCTATTTTTTTTTCCCCTAGATATTTATCTTACCGTTCGCGTTTTTCCTCATTTTCTTTTTTTTTCCATACTGTTTATAACTAGTAGTTTATTTTCCCACATGATTTAATTTCTATGCATTGTTTTCGCTACATGCATCGGCAAAGATTAATATCGGGGAAGAAGTATTGGGTAATTGATCTATACTCTCCTAAATTTAATGTAAATCGTGTGCCAGTATTGACTCCTCTATCAGCTTTTTATAGTTCGGTACTAGAATGATTATTTAAAATATTAATTACACTTTCAGGGCGGTTCATCAGAAAACGAAGGCTCCAGCGTCGGCTCCCGCGTCAACATCCAACAGAAACTACAGGAGAAGAAGCAGAAACAGCTCGCTGAACTACGCGTCATCGAGGAGGAAATCAAACAAGGCAAACTGGCGAAAACCACGCCAGTAGCAGCTGAAGAGATCTACAGCAGCCTCCAACGGCAGCCCATCCCCAGAGCCAAAACCCATGCTGAACCTCCCGCCTGGCCCAGCATAGAAATGACCCACTCCTACCAAAACTACCCAGTCCTACCCCACTCATGCAATCTGTATCCAACATACACAGAAATCAAGCCGGAATACGTGCCAACCTTCCAAAATGAAAACCAAACCGAGCATGATCCACTAAAGATGAGAAGGATAAGGTATGATCAAAACTCGAGAATTTTATACGAAAATCCAGCTATAATCAGAAGTGACGTCAATAGGACACCGTTGCGCTCACCTAATTACCTCATAGGCGAGACAAGGACATATGATACCAACGGATGCGGTAGTCCTCGAAACGTGATAAACAGTAGCCCAAGGAACTATATTCCAGATGTCACGACAAATAACTTTGAAGCAAGCAACTTGGATAAGCCTCGAATAGCTAGTACGGTCTACGAAGACCACAGACAGAACTTAGGCGAATACTCCGGGTACGAGACTGCCCAGAATGTATATAACAAGTATGAGAGTAAAGATGAGTATGTAACAGCACTACACAACGCATTAGCAAATGTCCAAAGTATAGACAATATTAGGAGTACGTATGACCAAGTAAGTACATTTTATATGGATCAATGTTTTGTTTATTTTGGTACAAAAATATATGCCGCCTCCGTGGCTCAAAAAAAAATCAAATCTAGTTCCACATTGAACCGCCTCCGTGGCTCAATGTAAACAACATTGGGTGTATGAATCGGAGGTCGTGGGTTCGATCCCTAGCGGGGTACATGTTTAAGTAATCGGTTTTGTTGGTGGTAGGGCATTTTAAATGTCCGCCTGACTGCTACCACCATCTTATCTAAATCTGCCGCCAAGCAGCAATGTTAATGGCATTGTTGTGTTAGCCTTAATTATTAGCCGTATTAAGATAGCCAGTCCCCCAAATGTGTTGGGGTTTCCGGGTCAGTACGCTTCCACCTTCGACCTCATCTTCACTTAACATTAGGTGTGATTGAGGTCAAGTACGAACTTTTCGTGCATAAACAAAAAAGCGTTGACCCAAATGTAACTCACATGAACAGCTTTACACGTCCCCCACTGTTGGGGACTGTTGGGGACTGTTGGGGGTTACACTCCTCTCACTGGGAGAGAGTATGGGCCATTATACACCAAGCGGGCCTTCGGATAACTTTTCACACAACTCTCAAAATATTGTAACTTGGTGAACAACTTTTTGGCCTACAATTTAAGTAACTAGCTTAAGCACAATTTATGTTATGTGATGCGGTTATTTTCCCGAATAAAGTAAAATAAATAATAATAATAATAAATATTTCGGACACTTACACCAATCATCTAGTCCCAAACTAAATAAATCTTGTACTATGGACATACATATTTATCTAAACACACATGACTCGGGAATAAATATTCGTATTCATCAAACATTTGCCCCTCGTGGGATTCGAATCCGCAAACGCTGGTTTCGCGGACAGGGTCCCTATGAACTACACCAATCGGTCGCCACATAAAATTAATTTATATTTGCATCTGTAATGTTTTGCGCGCACCCTTAGGCATCTATGGGGTATGTGGTGAATTCAAAGGGCAGTGTATACGCTTTTATAATAAGGTTCCAGCAGACATTCAAAATTTACCATTCAATAAATTTAAAGCAATCATAAAACAGAAATTATTAGCAAAAGGCCATTATAAAATCACTGACTATTTGAATGATAATCAAGCATGGACATAGCTGTCTTATTATTGTAACCCATAATCTGTTTAAAAGAGCAACCCTAGAGTTTCTTGCTCGTTCTTCTCTTTTTTTTTTTTTTTTTTTAAATCTTGGTTTAAATACCTTGTTCATTAACTTGAACATGTCGGTCTGTATAGACATTTACCATATAGGTACTAAACGTTATGATTATTAATAGCTAATGACAGTAGCCTGTAAAGCATCCTCGCTTCACTCGAGTAGGGTGAAGCCAGAATGGTATTACAGGCGCCTACATTATTTAAGCACAGATAGCCTCCCATAATCATTGAGCTTCTAAGTCGTTCTTATCTGGGGAGTCAGCTTTGTGAATGAGCCGTAAATTTAAATGTAACATTAATAGTGACGTTTTCAAGTGATAATTTTATCCTATGAAATAAAATATTTTGATTTCATTTGATTTGCTTATGACTTATTGAGTTACCTATTCAATCCAGTGTAACCAGTATGGTCAAAATTGCGAGCGGCCGTTCCCGTACGGGTTGGGGAAGAAGAGTGAGATGCGCAAGATGCAGCGGTGTCGCACGCCGGAGATACTGCTGGCGCCGCACTACTTGGAGGGCTGCAACAGGCAGGTCTGCTGCCATTGGGGACCACTTTACACGTAAGTGTTTATTTTTTTTATATATTGGGTCTTTACCTATGAAATTGGAGTTTTTTTCTTCGTTAATCATATGTACCAATTCCTGCGAATTTCAAAGCTATATCCAAATTTGTTTTTTATTTTGAAAATGGAATATTATTTCAAGGTTTCACATGAAATATTTTTTAATTTCTGGGCTAAATCACATAATAAAAAAAATTTGAACAGAGCTCTTTTCATGTGCTACCCATAATCATTTCTTTGATTCGCTGAAACTTTTATAAAGCGGTCACTTTTAAAAATTAACGCTGCCTATACTTAACTTAATGTTATCCGATAATACACACAAAGTTTAGCTAAATTTGGATTTGCCATTCCCAAAAGAAAAAATCAAAAATGTTTGTATGGAGAAAACAGTCTTAATGAAATTCTTCATACCAAACGCCAATTTCATAGGTAAGGACCTAATATATTTGCACATACACACAGCGACATCTAGTTTCACACTAAGCAACTAGGCTTGTGTTATGGATACCTGCAAGGCTACTACAACTTAGAGCGATTCGAGTGAGAAAGAGTCGCGCGCGACATAGTCTCAGTCTCTTGCAGCTGATTAGCAGTCAGAGTTTGTAACCACTACACCAAACAGATCTTCCTCTCAGCCCGTAAACATCCCATTGCAGGGATATAGGCCTTCTCTCGTATAATGAGGGAGTATGGGTCATAGGCCACCACGCTGGCCCAATGCGGGTTGGGGACTTCACATGCCTTAGAATTTTTATTTCTCAGGCATACAGGTTTCCTCACCATGTTTTCCTTCACCGCTTAAGAGCAGTCGGATAAATGCACATAAGTAATTAAATTTAAAAACTCATTTGTACATGGCCTGGCTGGGAATCGTACCCGGACCTCCCAAATTGGGAGACCGCTTCTTAACTGCTGAGCCACCGACGCACCAAAGAGATCATCGAAATATAAATAGAATTCCATGGAATCATTGTGGGGACCAAAAGAATAGATTATAAATAATAACAAATATTTCGAACAAATTTTTCACACAACCCTAGCGGAATTCGAACCCGCAACCGTTAGTTTCGAAGGCCACCACTAATCGATCGTCATTAAATCGTTTTTTTTTTAGGAACAGGAAGAAGGAAGAGGGCGTCGGAGCCAGCAGTGGCGAAGAGTCCAGTCCCGAGGGGGCGGCGCGGGACACGCCGCGTCCACCCAGCGATATTGATAGTCAGGTATATACCCGCCTCACGTAGCAATTTCACTGTCTTAGGGCGAGTATATAAGTCAGATTGTGTTTCCGATTGTCTGATCAGCCCTTATATTACGTAACTTCATCATTTTGTAAAGAAATTTGTAAACACTTTGGTACAATAAAAACAACAGCACTTGGTCCAAGGACCCGACCTGTCGCGAAATGGACGTTTTTTTTTATCGTTCGACCAATTGCAAGTTGAAACAACTATAATTTTATAATTCCCTCCATCAACCGTCTTTTTTCTACCCAGTACGTTATGTATGTCCATTGGAACAGCGACCATTCTCCAACCAATATGTAATGCGGTATCTCTGTGTACGTGCAGATATCGTTGCCTCGGTCGTACACCCTGCCGCGCGAGTTCCGCTACTGGCGGCGACGGCCGCGACTACGGGACGCACACGTGCCCAGCAACAACAGTAGCGATGGTAACTAAACGGACACAACACATATATTAGCTACTCTATTTCATAAAACTAGAGAATTTGAAGGTATCCGGCCACCAAGTGCTGGAATAATTAACCGCCTCCGTGGCTCAATGTAAACAACATTGGGTTTACGATTCGGAGGTCGCGGGTTCGATCCCCAGCGGGGTACATGCTTAAGTACTCGGTTTGGTTGGTGGTAGGGCATTTTAAATGTCCGCCTAACTAGCTACCACCATCTTATCTAAATCTGCCGCCAAGCAGCAATGTTAATAGCATTGTTGTGTTCCGATTGTCAGAGATAAGATAGCCAGTCCCCCAAATGTGTTGGGGTTTCCGGGTAAGTACGCTTCCACCTTCAACCTCATCTTCACTTAACATCAGGTGTGATTGAGGTCAAGTACGAACCCGTCGTGCATAAAAAAACCCACCATCTATAAGACACCTTCTCTCCAAAGGAACTGTTTAAACAGCACAATAAGAACTGGCTATTAGATATTCAAAAGATATACGTAGCATTGATGGGTGATAGTGACAGATAGCTATTATATTGAGTCACATGTCGTCACACTTCCTCACTAACAAAATACCTTTTAATTATACAAAATATGTTATATAAATCTATAATAATCTCAATGCCTACCATGATGTAGTTCCTCATGCCAACTTATCTTACACGGGTGCGACAGAAAATCAGCGCCTCACCCTTTGAGCGAAGCATTATGCCGAGTCGTTACCCATTCACTACTGCGGCACACAGCAATATTTATGCACATCATAGCCTAGTTGTTATTTTTAAACAGTTCTTAACAACAATGTGATTTCTAATAATGTAAATTGTAATATACCTACCTATTGTTGTATTTTAAGTAGTGAATAAACAATTTTCTTTCATTCTACACACACATCTTTCGTATGTAAAATTGTTGTGTTTTTAGATGCAAATAAATGCTTATTTTTCTGTACACTTTATGTATTGTAGAAACGATAACTGATCTCACTCTACAATACAGGATATTGTAAAATTTTTACTGATATGGAATTTCTTAAAAAAAAATATAAATTATTTCTTAATAAATTATTATACAATACAGACATAATTTTAAGATATTAACCAAAACATATAAAAAACCGGCCAAGTGCATGTCGGGTCACACGCAGTGTAGGTTTCCGTATTTGCCCTCACAATATGCGGACATAGAAGACATAGACATGCGGGCTTTTTGTTGTTTTGATAAATAATTTTCAACGGAAAGTACATTTTATAAGATTTTCGACTATTACTCATTAACTTGTAATAGTTTTCCTTTTAACTTCATCATTATACTATTGCTGGGAATTTTTTATTTGACTA
Source organism: Oegoconia quadripuncta (assembly GCA_949316235.1). Lineage (NCBI taxonomy): Eukaryota > Metazoa > Arthropoda > Insecta > Lepidoptera > Autostichidae > Oegoconia > Oegoconia quadripuncta. The sequence continues at coordinate 7,928,416 of OX438741.1, read as the reverse complement.
TAACAAATATTTGCAATTTAAAGACTGAATAACCTGTAACTTCTTTCGACGTATCCAGCGACACCCTAAACGATGGTGTACGGTAACAAAAATATATATTTTTCAAGATTTTATTCTACCACTTTGTCGGTGTGATTAATATGTATACCCATGCCAAATTGCAGCTTTCTAGTACTAAGCTAAGCCTCGGACGTATGAAACCGTAACAATTTATTTTCGAAAAAAAACATTCGCCAATGGAAATGTCTTCTGTTTGCGATAGGTACCTAATTGCTTTACAGTGAAATATCCTTTCGGACTAAGTTGTATAAATAATGGGTAGAAAATCGTATTGACCCAATTTAAATAATTGAAACTTCTCGTGATTGAGCACTAGAAAATCCATATTCATTTAAATGGATTTTTTTTAACCAAGTAATTATTAAGGTGCTTTCTCCACAGGTGACGTAGATAGCGGCGACAACGATAGTGAGCGATCCAATAGCTCTGCCACGTCGCAGCTCCAAAGCCCCACATACGCGGACTACTGCCAACATCGGCACGAGCCGCCACGGGAGTACGATTATGGTCACGACCGCCGGAGGAGACCCGGCTTTAGGAAACAAGGACCCAAGCCAGAGACCAAACTTTGAGATAATTGGCTATTAAGTATACAACTCAAACACCTTTGAAATTCTGCTGATTTTCTCTTCCCACCTTTCTATATATCACAGGGGCAGATGAGAATGAAATGAATCAATGTTAAAATGAACAAATTGGATCTAACCAGAGATAAAACTTTGAGATTAGTAAGCCTGAATTTAGGAAATTGACACTTATTATTGCACTTGGCTTAGTGCCCTAAGAGACTGAAGAGATATTTACAATTACTAAAGAATTTACAATATTTTGTGATCTCTCTATCCAGGTTTTAATTGGCAGATCTCACGACCCATCAGGAATAATTTATTATCCCCTACGTAGAAAATTAAGTTAAAAATAACATAGTATTACGAACGTCGCCGCTGCCTTTCCATATTCTAACAAAAAGGTTGCTATATACATAATAAATAACAATTGAAACTCAATTTTAATTAGATAGAAGAACACAACTGCCCATAACCTTTGCTTTTACTAAATTCGACTAATTATTTATCTCTATTCAGAATTGTAAATCAGTTATGGCAGCACTGCCAGGATAACGCGCACTTTAAGTTTCAATTGTACACTCGCATATTTCGTAATTCAAATAAATTCTACAAGTCCCATCTCCAAAAATCAAGCCATAGCATACACTAGGCTAAGTGTAAGAGTAAGTTATAATAGTGTTTCATTGGGTAGACGCAGCGACGTTCGCACTTCTATGTAAATAATTTATCCGTCCACTTAGATATACTATATAAAATAATAAAATGTATTATATTGTATTCTAATTAGTTCTACTATTTGTACTTTTGTATATTATTGTATATTGATATACTAAGGTATAGTTTAAGGTGACAAAATAAAACATACATTTCAAACTTTTATTTACTTTATTATCTATATTCCAATTGTAAAAGGGGGAACCAGTCACTCGCTAACATTCCTTGTCACTACGTCGCTACTGATCTCAGCCATTTACACATATAAAGAAAACATCAACCAAAATAAGGTTAAAAATTCACAAATACACATTTAATGTTGATTATAACCTATCTTAGAATTAGTGACGCGGGCGCATCGAGAGTTTTTCAGGACGTAACTTAATAGAAATTATTCATTTAATAACCCTATTCGATAAAAAAAATATTTTTTGAAGACTAGGGTTATTTCTTGAAAATGCATCGGTCGATTAGAGAATATCGAATATAGACATTAAAATGGGGTCATCTCTACGTCGACGTGCATTTATGAAAAGGTCTCGGTGCGTCCAGACCTCCGTAACCTAGTGTTAATTCATCCACGGACTTAGCGACAAATCGGCCACAACTTTTGAAATAAAAAATTCACCCAAATGCTATACAAGCACCTAAAAAGTTGAAGCGAGCGTTTCGTGACATATACTATTTTAGCAAACAAGTTGAATGAATAGTCTCACATATACATAAAAAGTTCATGAGCGCAATAATTGCTAAGAATATAGATTTTATGATGTGGCAATAATTTTGTATGAAAATTCATTTCATCTGTATTGCACTACTTGATACATTATAATAAAATACATAAACTGCAACGTCTAGATATATGTGTCACACACGACACTTCTACAATGTGTACACAAAAATTAGCGCTATTATAATCAAAACACATATTGCTGCTTCGAAGATGAACACAATGATTAATATGTTTAGAAATGACTATTGCCCATAATAAAATTTGACACATTAATATTATGGATTAACAAAATTGTAAAAAAATATATAGAAAAAATATGTCCACTTCTACGACTTAAACCAGTTCGTACAAACAAATCTATTCTGAATGAGAAAAATTAAAATAACCAGGAGCGAATCTTTCGGTGTTCACAAAACACAGCTCCAAAAATCGTATGCCCTGTACATCTTAAAAGTACACTTAACCAAAATCTTAACGATTAGTATTCTGCGATAGTACCCAGACTGCGAGATAATATGACTACAACCTACCTTTGTATTAGAAAAATATTACATTTCGAGCTCTTTAAACCGATTAACAACAATTGAAATATGTGTGGTGATATAGGGTAGGTGACAGCGGCGGATAGTTGCGTTCTATCGGGATAAACTTATGACTCCTTATGTGTACTACCCTATCACTGCTCTAAGCGAAGCACGAATTTGAGACCATTGATGAAATATCTATTTTCAGTCATCCGCCAAATATGCAGGGCATTCACAACCTCGAAGTGTGGAACCCAACTCATACAAATGTATGGAAACGGCTAATGCAGTTTTTTTTTATTTTCTTGAACTGCTTTATCCCTGGGTGGGTAACCACTTCCAGCATTTCATGCAAGTTATGGATTCTTCTTCAATTTAAGAGCTATGCTCTTGTCGATGGAGTGATGACCACGTCTCTCTACTTTCCGCCCTCGTTTTAACCTCTTGGTACGACACGACATTCACCTTTTCTTTCACTTGGTCAAAGGAATCACGCTTTTCCCTCAATTATGTTCTTCAAAAAAATATCGTGTCGTATCAAGTGACCTATCCTCTTCGGTTCTCAACTGTGGCTAACAGGCATCTCTCCTTCTTTATCTAAGTGTGGGATTACCGAAGTTAAAATATCCCCAAGGTTATCGTTAAGGGGAATGCCGTCGTTTTGCAAAACGAGGAAAGAACACCACCATATAGTGTGCCAAAATAAATCTGGGTGGGAGCTAGAATTTTGTTGCGTCTACAATTTTTGGCGCGTGACGAATTATTCATTTTTGATACCACACACATTTATATCTTTCTTCAATTCACACAATATGACATTACAGACGTCAGTCCTTATGTCTTACAAAACTTGGATGCGATTTTTGATAAAAAAAAAGACATAGATTTTATATTTTGTTGAGTTTTTGAAGTTAAGAAAATGGTTGACAGATTTTTAATGTGTGGTTATTAATGTAACTCCAATTGAAGATCCTATCTAGAACAAACGTCAGTATTTATCAACCATCATTTGTGATGGTTGAAAAGTACCCACCTGTCAAAGGTTCGGAAAGGTTGAGTGGTGTCAGCCCGTCTTACTCAGAGGTTGGAAACAGCGTTTACAGTGGAATGGTTGTGAACGCAGTTCTGTAAATGATACATATAACAGCACAATCACGCAATTGCCTGTTACTACTGCCGCTCTCGCTCTCTAACAGGTGTTAAATTTAGCTCTCTAGACAAATGGGACCGCATATGTGAAAATTACATCTGTAAATCACAGACCAAGCCCGGTACCATTTGTAGATGTCTGCTGGAATGCACTGTCATACATGCACAATGTCTACACGAGTGCCACAAAAATCCCAACAAGCGCAAGTCATAGACTTGGTGGCCTTAGACATGCATACAGGCTGTAGAAATTTTGTAGTGTTTTTTCTTTGTCTTTATTATCTATCATCTTTCTTGCGACAACTCCGACCTTAAGTTTATAAAAATATGATCGAAGTGGCTAGATACAATTCCCTGCGTTTACAATGGATATTTAAAAAGAGTTGAAATTATCAGCACGACAGTTTTATTGCCGATACTGAATAACCCCAATGATATACAGAAAAATATCAAGTATGATGTATATTTACTTCACTAGTACGCATACCTGTGTTAATCTGATAAGAAAGTTAATTATGCAGTCGAATTTGTATGACAATCGATAGAATAGAAAACACTGCCTCAAGTGTCCAATACAGTAGCATTGGGACAACAGTGCTTCAATAGTATAACTGCGCGAGTAAAATATTTAAATAGTTTAAAAACCAGCGTATAAAATTGACAAAAAACAATTATTATTTCATTAAGATCGTGACATAAATTTCGTTAGCGAAATAAAGTAACGTCAAGCTTTTTAGCAGCTATTTGGATGTTGCAAGATCATTTGCAATTGCATAAGTTAAGCCGGATTATTCGTCAAGGTGTAGGCGATAATTTTACATTTATAAGTTTAACCCCTGAACGCAACCATTGCCGATTGTTACTGTCGACTGACGATCGTTTCCTTAATTTTGTACATTACCTCCTCACTAACAAAAAACATTTGTGTACTTCCATCGTTATTGTAATGTCAGCAAACACTCGTGCGCTAGGCGATATAGAAACAAATTAAATAATGGTCCCCGACAAAAGATAACATGTCAAAGATTAAAAAAAAATTGCAGTTTCAACTGTAAACCTAACGCACATTTTGAAATGTTATCTTTACTGAAGATACGTCAACAAAAAGGAATATTGTGATTGACTTTAAAGATCATACATAAATAGGCACAGTCAAAATAAAACATCCTTAAAAATTCTAGAGCTGTTTACTTGTATTATACTTATTCTAGAGGGAATTATTACTACAACATAAAATTACATAGACCCGCGCCGCGTCGCAAACCACGGGCGGCGACGTGGGCGTACATCGCTTGTAGCCGGGAATACAGGACATATAGTGTATTACGGTATGATAGACGCCGGCCAACACGGCAACGGGTATTAGTCTAACTTTAAGTGGTGTAGCTTACTTGACTATGTATTTTTGCGGCTGAGGGGTCACTGCTCACGATGATATGAGCTGCAAAGAAATTGAATCCAATGTAACTTCAAGATACTACAGATATCACTAAGGCACGCACTAGTAGTTGGCTCAGGCCAGTGCATAGACTAAGTATGAAACCATGATCGATCGCGCAGGCGGTTAATTAGGGCTAGTTTTCATTTAAAAATGCTGTCACATCGTGGCGTTCACAGATCGCTCCGAACTGAAACTCACAGCGTTCGAGGTGAATGTATTCATTCTAACATAGGCCATTTAGTTAACCGCCGCGGTTTCATCATGGCTTAACATTTAACGTTAGCGCACATAAAATAACTAATAATGAAACCCGATCAATACTTGGAATTACTTTAACTAAGATTATCATAGATAGAAAAACCTACCTCCATGTATAAATTTATGTAAATAAAAATATTACTATAACGGTATCCTATACAAACAACAAAGCTTTCAAATCATCATCAATAGCCTTACACGTCCCCACTGTTGGGGCACAGCCTCCTCTCACTGGGGAGAGGGTATGGGCCATAATACACCACGCGGGCTCAGTGCGGATTGGTAGATTTGTGTCACACTAGTTGCCACCTGACAGTCGGCGTTAAGCCACCCCTATAGGCCACCGACTTGGCTTAACGACTACTTTCAATTGAAAACAACCGGGACAGAAGCACGGAAACACTCGTATTAAAATGCCGCTAATCGAAAACGAATAGTGCTTCACGAGAGCTTTCAAATAAGCAAAATCTAATGAAACTGAACACAAACTAGATGCGATTTACTAGTGCTCTACGAAAACAGATTTGCAACAAGCTATTTAAAAGTTTATTAGAAGCTATTTAATAGCCTATTCATTTGAAGTTTTTATGGGATATTGTTTAGACACTGTAAAACGGAACATCTGAAGTCTAATTATCAGCTACTGTTGTGCCGACCCATTCAAAAATAAAATAAAAACATTTTAGGGCCCTCTTTGCAAGCATTCCGACATGTCAATAAATAACTCATTTTCGAACTAAGTTTTATAATTATATAAAAAAAATATTTTGGAAGTTCGTGTTCAAATTCAAACTTTGTATGGCTTAGGGACCACCTGCACAGGCATCCTCGCGCGCGGTATTTCCGTCCCATTATGCTAAACGAGAGTCAGACGGTTTTTTCAATCGCAAAGCTTCAGCGTTCTGCATCCGTACCACTACCACGTAAGCGCTCTAGAAGTAAATTATGGTAACTCGATACGTCAATCCATTAGACGTTTATCCCCTTATCCTTACTTTTAGATGACCTATTTGGTGTAGTGGTGGGAAACGCTGACTGCTATAACAAAAAGTCGCGGGTACGAATCCCGCTAGGGGCATATGTTTAAACATATGACGATACGAGCATGTGTGCCAGAGTTATGGATATTTTTCATTTATATATGTATTTATTTAAAAAAATATGTATTTCTGTAGTATATCAACCAACACCATAATACCAGCCTAATTGTTTAGAGTGGAACTAAATGGCGTTGTGTGTATGTTCAAGGATATTAATTTATTATTTACTCCTAGGGCGCTTACGTGGTACCAAACTTAGCAAACGAACGCAAGCGAGCTAAACGGCAAATTATTAGCAATCGAACGTAAATGTTACGTGATACGAGGGCGGTTCCATACATCATTGCCATTTGTACCACAAACGACTTAAAATGAGTCCTTATTTTTTATGCAACGTAAATTACGCAACCTACGCTCGATTGGCGTATGCCGAAAGGTGGCCCTTCAGCTTAACATATTCTATACACAAACGTCACTTCCAAATGCCAACGTGAATACTTGTGGAAGCGCTGCTCTACGTAAAAATTATAAAAAAACACTGCAGAAAATAAAACAAAAAGTCTACCTTGGAAAGAAAAGCGGGTGATTCCATTCCACTTCATGTCAGATATTTTATTATTTTCATAATATATTATTATTGTAATAATATATAACTATGTCCTTTTATAAACTATAGGTATACTATGTAGACATCTACACTCCGCCCTTATCTCCTAACATCTTAAATACACTGCAACAAAAAAGAAAAATAAATTAAAATAAAGAAAATTGCCCTGAGACCATGCATTACTTTGAACAAACTATCTCTCTCTTGCTTTAACTATCTAGTGTCACTAGCAAATGACCAGAGATAGAAAACGCAATCTCCAAAAAATTAGGAAGTTCTGCATTACGATAAAGGGGACTCCTCATTTCCAAAGATTTTGTGTCTACATACAATAAATATATGTGCAGTCTGATCTCTAGAAAGCAAAAATGAGTCTCGTTTTTATGAGACTGGAACATATTCAGGTTATTGGACTTTGTTGAACCTATTCTTTTAAATCATAAATAATCAATAACGCAATTAAAATCAAAAGACATTACTGTCTTTTGATTTTACGCAATAATTACTTTCATGCCGGTTCCTATTTCGAAAACTATGAGTATTACTAACCGACTTGACTGTGGCCTTGATGAAGTCCTTCTTGTGCGCGAGGTCGAAGTCAGGGTAGTGACTGTAGACCTGCTTGCACACCGTCTTCATGGTGATCTGCTCGAGGTTGGCCCCCTCCAGAATCTGCTTCACGTACTTCTTTATCTCATCGTCCTGGATGTCAGATAAATACATTTTAGCAATGTACCGTTTATCATTGCCAATACACAACTCTGAGAGATGAGCTATCCGAAATAGATTCCGTTCGTATTGAGGAAATGAAAGTGTAGGAATTGGAGATAGAAATAGCTTAAAACATTGTAGCGCAAAATCCAACGTTATATTAGTAGTATCATAGGGAACCTAACACCTGCTCAGAGCGTATTTGTTAGGTTTTCCTTGTCCATGTAGTTTCCCTATATAATTTTCTACAATGCACGAAATGTCCGCCACACATCACAATACGCTTAGACAATCAATTGAAGGGCTATTTAACGATCCGATATCCACGATCTAATTTGTAGGCGGTTAAAGGTCTATTACACGGCGTGATATAATCTTGAAGCATCTTGGATCATGAGATATCTACCTATAAGAGGTGACTTTGACTCAATGACGACCTTTCATAACAGTAGTTTGTAAATTGTTTACGTTCACTCGTCTTATCCATCGACAGAACTACGTACCAGAATATTTGAAATTGAAGCAGGGTGTAAAGCATAGTCTTATAGATCACAGAACTAATGGTAAAAAAAATCCCTGTAGTTCTGCCGACAAAACTATTCAACAGGACAGGTAGAAGTAGACGGTTTTTCGTCACTGGGTGGTAGATCTCTTTCACCTTGCCAGGAGCCATTCGCGTTCCATGTGGATCGAGATATATAACTTAAACCATAACTTCGCAATATCCCTGCAAGACTGTTGAAGTATACTCACAGTGGGCGGCCGCTTGGCCTTCTTGTCGGCCGGTGCATCGGAATCGTCCCCACTTTCCTCATCGTCGCTCCCTTCCTCCTCTTCTTCATCTTCCTCACTGCCCTCTCCAGACTCTTCGTCTGATGATGCCTTCTTGCCCTTCTTCGCTTGCCGGCCCACTGGCTTAGCGGGGGCTTTCTTTTTACCTGTATGTTAGTTGAAAATTCATTATGTGACAATTTTGGAATGAACACAAAAATTTACTTTGCACGCTCGCTCAGTCTCCCAGAGCCCACTCTCTCAACCTATACTATTTGACGCATTTTGACAGAAACAGAAATTTTCTTTGAGCATTGTATATACCACAAAACTTCGGAAATGAAATAATTCAAAATACCTGACACATACCTATAATAATTATAATATTGACCTAATTGAATTAGAAATATTTCATATTCCAATTGGTAGACCACAAAGTTCTTAATTATATACCTTTAACCCTCACTTTATTATGTATAAGCTACCGCACGACAACTGTAACACTGCCAATATTATATCCAATAAAAATAATATTGCTGTGTGGTGGGCGATAAGTGAAAGTAAGAAAGAATAGAACCACAATATAAAACTGTAGGTGCATGATATAGGCAAAAGCCTGTGCTATAGATTTATAGGGCCGTTGAAAGCGACTATTTTTTATTCATACTGTTTTAATATGCAACAGATTCTCAAAAGTCACTTGAGGTCATCTCAATCTTGCGAACGGTTTACTAATGCGGGCCATAGAGCGTAAAAAGCGTCATTTAGACGAGAAGAGTTTGTCGAAAGGGAGTGACATTTTCTTGCTAAGCAATAAAGCTTGAACAAACTCTACTTGCTTTGAGTAGTTGTGAGAGAAATAACGGTAATGTTTGGGAAATCTTTGACCACCCCATTTGGGATAACGCTCGTGATGTTATGTAAGTAGGTATGTATAATATTAAATTAAGTACATACTTGTAACTTAAACTTAGTTTGAGTCGATAAACTATTATTTATTTTAAAATAAGCAAGTCTCGTTGCTATCACACGTTGTAATAAGAACAAAAGACCGATTGGTTGGTTACCTGGAGGTGTGGGTGCTTTTCGCTTGACTGGTGTCGCTTTCGCGTTCTTAGCAGGCGCGACTGGAGCCTTGCGACCCTTGGCTACTGGCGCCGGGGGCGCCGGTCTGCCGCGTTTCGACTTAGGCTCCTGTACAATTAACAATATTATAGGGCACAATTTCACTCGTGGCGCAGTTGCATTCACTATTCATAATCGATTAGCGAAGTTAAGCAACGTCTACGCAGTACTTGGATGGAGGATTTCAATACGAGATTTTCGTGTTTCGAAGGGCGTGTAAAATAGTCAGTTTTTAATTGAAAGCAGTTATTAAGTCAAGTCGGTGGTACACTGTCAGGTGGCCGTTAGTTATATTACTTTCCACCAGGAGGGGGTTGAACTGCCGCAAACCATCGCTCACCTTCAGGGGGCTGATTCTAACGTGTTCGAGATTTTAAATGTCGATAGAGATTAGTATGTCTGATTGTCTGTCAATTTACACTTATTGACAAAAGCGACAAACCTATAGTCTTTCGACATTGAAACATAAAGTGCACGAGAATCAGGGGCCAGTGGCTCTACGGCCTAATTCAAAGCTATAGCATACCAATGCACTGTCCGTCCTTGTCACTGTCATCAACGATTACAATTCCCCCAAAGCAATCGAGTAGACGACCTGACTGCAAAGCTCGAATTCTAAATGATTCGAAAGTCGATTCGGTATCGGAAAGTTTGAAAATTAGATTTGGTCGCAATGGCATAGAATTTCAGTAGTATTAATCTTTCAAAACCATTGTATTTAATATTTCAATTAGGAAGTACTCACGTCCGACTCCTCCGCGTCGCTGCCGGACTCGTTCTCGCTCTCGCTGTCGGACTTCTCGCTCTCCTCCTCGCTGTCCGACCGCGGTTTGCGGCCGCGGACCACCTTTGTTGGCTAAAACAATGAGACACGATTAGAAAATTGTTCGCATGTACGCGCCCGCTTAAAATTAGTTTATCGCTTCGTGGGAATCAAAGCCGCCATTTAAGCTAATAAATAAACATTGCGGACACTTACACCAATTATCTAGGCAAAGCATGTGCTGTGGATACTATACTGGAAAAACATACATAAAGAATTATATAAATATCCACGACTCGGGAACATGTTCGTATTCATCTCGCATCCTTTTAGCCCTGGCGGGTTTCTAACCAGCAAAGCAACGCCACTACGAGGCTGCCTTTTAACATGTATCGTTTGCAAACCTCCCGCGATTGTTAAAAAAAACATATGGCTTTTTCATCTTTTGCAATTTCGAATTCGAAAACAAAAGAATGTTTTTTGATTAGTCGAATAGTTTTATTGTAGCGTCTGTTCAAAGGTAATAAGTCGGTCGGCGTCTAAAATTTTCAAAGGGCATTAACGCGACTTCAGTACTTTGAGGACGTCACTTCTGTGTTTGGTGATACAGCACCATGTCTTAGGACTGTAGAACGCTGGTATTTAGAATTTCAACGTGGGCACTCTAGCCTCAGTGACAGCCACATGAAGATCGTCCAAAAACCGCCATAACGAAAGAGAATGTCGACATCGTGCGGTAAATAATCGTCGAAGAATGTCATGTAACTTACCGTGAAATAGAGGCATTTCAGGGACTACTATCCAAAAAAATCCTGCACGAAGAACATGGCGTAAGAAAGTTGATCTCACGTTGGGTACCACATTTACTTAGCGACGACCAAAAAACAGCCTGTGATAGATGGTGTCGCAAAACTCTGTAGTGATTCAACCGAGGAGAGTCAAAACACGTACGTAACATATGCTTACGATCCAGATTCCAAGCAGCAGTCTACTGTCTGGGTGTTCCAAGATGAGACAAAACCGACCAAAGTCATACGCTCACGAAGCACTTCAAAAAAAATGGCTGTTCCGTTTGTAGCAAAGGGTAGTCTAATTGTACTCTTTTCAGTATTGTGCTTTGTGAAATGTATGTTCTCCTTTTGTACAATAAAGTGTATTTGTATTGTAGTCACTAAAGCCAACGATGCGATTTTTATAACGTGATCACGGATTAACGTTAACTTGCGTTAAACGTTTCGAATTGTAACTCTTTATCGTTTAACGAAGTGTTTTTAGTAACGGATTAGCGATTACCGAAGTTAACTATTTGGTTAACGGTGCCCAGCTATGGAACAAGCATCCAAACTTTTAAATTATTCGTCATGGAAGGTTTTTACTTGCCAGAGTTTGATGCGCACGCCATAGGGCAACTCGTTCTCCCGGGATACACACGTCTCGTTTTAACTCGCGCCTGTAGTGTGTGCCCGTGACACCACCAGCGGATTCTTAAAATGTTGTTTCCGAATTCGCTTCTTAAAATTGTTTAAGGCTTCAAAATCGGCGTCCTTATTTCACTTCAGGGCTTGCGCACTCTCATTTCAAATAATTGTTTATTCTGTCTAATCCTACTTGGATCACATTTTTTTGGAATTTCCTCCACAGATACTGTGTATTTAGAAATGGAAATTGGTTTAGGTTCGCATGGTGCCATGGTATTGTAAGTAACATTTTCATGAAATATGCGATCTCCAAGCCGCCTGCCTGACCAGCGTTCGGTTCAGGGCATAATCTTCCCTTGGAAAGCGATGCAAATTGCTCCTTGCGAGGCTTCAGATTCAACAGCTGTTGTGTTGATGTGTTAACTTAGGACTTAACATTTTGAGGTTTTCGACTCAAATACCAACCAAAATTCACGGTGTATTCTACCAGTATCTTACGATGAGACAAATCTCACTGTACCCCTAATCCTTCTTTCTCTTTACGGTTTGTCAACTCCGATTTCGAAAGGTCACCGGTCGAGGGTATCAGGGGGGTATCTAAGTGGACGTCGGCATTCACAACACAAAAGTAATATGACTCGTACAGTTAATTTGAAATTTGACAATCCTTCCTTCTGACAGGTGCCAGCGATCCGAAATTTGTCCATGAAGTCTTTCCACGCACTGTAAGGATAACTGTCATTAGGTCATCATGGAGTTGTCAGACTCACCTTGGCCTTCTTGCCCTTGCTCTTCCGTCCGGCGCGCTTGCCCGGCTTGGCGGAGGAGCGACGCCGCGTGCCGGCGCTGCGCCGCTTGCGGCCCGGCCCGGCCACGCCCTCGCCCGCCTCCGGGTCGAAGTCGGAGTCCCCCTCCTCCGAGCCCGACGGGTTGAACGAGCCCTGCGTACGTCATCAAATCAGTGGCTTTTCCCAAGTGTCTTCCATTGACGGACGAAAAACGACTTCTGTTTTACCATGGAACGAAACATTTGTTTTTTACCTACCTACCTAAGTCTAAACCGATTTGCAGAAACGAGGTGTCGTTAGATTTGTAGGTCCCGATAGTGTCATAGGTTATAAATAAATATAAATATACTTGAACACACAGTGCCATCTAGTTCCATACTTAGCAACTAGGCTTGTATTATGGATACCAAATGGTTGGTATACTACACAAATAAATGTATGTGTCATCATGATAAATCTAATATAGCGGACGCTAGCAGCCATTTTGTCACATTCGACAACAAATAATCGCAGAATCGTAGATCGCGTCTACTATTACAAATTGATATTACCTACAATCTACAACATTCTCCATTGAGGACTCCGACTTCGGCCTAAATCAATTGACTTGTTTCTTGTTATTTTAGTTTTTTTTATAGGTAAGTAATATAACCGTAGTTTGGTTTTTGTGATTTTAGGTTCTCATTTTCTTATGATTCACTCGATAGGCAATTGACCGATGTGGTCGAGAATGACGCACACAATTTCAGTAAATACCATTCTCTCGAAGGTCCCAGAATTGTGGGATTTCGGAAAGACTAATGCAGAAAGGAAGTTCTATGGTTTGGCTATTAGCATTACAAGGAATCAACGCAGAAAATCAGATACGTGAAATGATAGATAAGCACAATGTCTAAGCGGTTTGGCACCGCTTAGTGCGAATGTTTAGAGCGTTTGTTTTTACAAAATTTTACGTAGCAAATATACGAAATAATTTTTCGTTCTTCAAGAATACCCGATTTCGCGGTAGATCCACTGCTATGTATGCAACACCGACGCGTTAATTGAGCGCTATAAATCATCAATTATACCCTGATTTTCCAGTCACACTGAGGAGGCGCTGAACGGCAATATGTATTGTAAAAAAAATAGTAGCCTTTTGTTATAACACTGACTACACAGCGCCGACTAAAAATGAGTGGGTGAGCACAGGTCAGCGCCGAACCATGACACGAAATATCCAGCAGCAACGGTCACTCGATTATTTTACTGTGCAAGTTTACGACTTGTCCTTTACAAGTCTTGACTTGTCCTTTCCCTTTGTCGCTTGAAAGGACTGTTCTGTAGTTCCTCCGTTACATCAACCAATCAAAAACAATTAGAACTTCTCGATAACAACAACTGTTGTTCCGTAGCGATACGAGCGGTTGATGCCACTTCTCTCAAACAACTGGATATCTTATTGATCATCATTTCTCTTTTCCTAATTATGATATACCTAGATCTAAAACCTGTTATATTTTTAGAATTATTAAGCAATCAAATAGGTAGTAGGACATCCATTCACAAGTTGAAGGTCTCTGGATGCCGGCTGCTTCCAACCAGTTTCTCTGGAAATCTATGGGGGAGGCCCATGTGCAGCAGTGGACGTCCTGTGGCTGATATGATGATGATGAATCATTCAAATTACGTAGCTCATAATCTCCGCCTACTTCATTTCGTCATCGGAGACGGAATTCGTGCGCCTGTATCATAGGTATTCATAGGTTGTTTTGAAATAATTGAACCGAGAAAAATTTACAAAACAACCGACTTCCGCAAGGTTCCATTCTTTTACATCAGGACTCCATCATCAGATCTTCAACAAAATTATATGGAACCACTCTGACGGTTGATAGGGTGAGTTACAATTTTGTGAAAGTTGGTTAATAATCGGACAGGGGTAATTTTGGAAAAAAGAAATTTGTATTATAATAATGGATACTCACATCGGAATCTTCTGATCCATCTTTAGGAGGCTTGGGTCCTTTGACTTTTGTCTCTGGATCAGATTCGTACTCCTCATCGGAGTAACCTGATGGTGATAAATAATAATAAATATTAGAGTCAGAACATAAATTAATTTTCAAATCCCAGACAAACATTCATAGAGAGGGATTTTAGTTGGCTATTTTAAGAGATCTCGTGGTTTAGATTACTTTAGACATCCATGTAGTCCTTAAAATTCTTGCGTTGTTTTTTTTTTATTACGTTAATCAAGAGTCATGATTATATATGAATCAATAGTGACATGATACTCTATAATTAGATAACTAATGTCTTTGTGAATGCCATAGTGTATGTATGCAGTCAAAAGTGTTGAAAAAAAAACGTCATTTCATTACACCAATTATCTAATCCCAAACTAGGCAAACCCTACTCATAATGGATAAACATGCACAAATATTAATGTCAACACCATCCATGACTCGGAATTTTGCCACTAGCGAGCTTCAAATCCGAAACCCTGTGGACTGTGACTTCATGTAAACTCATTTTTTGTAAAGTTAGGCCTTTTGGACAGGCAAAGGATAATGCGCCCATAAAGCAAATTCCTTGAAAATATTAAATCCCTTACCTCGGTTGACCTTGACGGCGGCGGACCGTCTGGGCCGTCCGCCGGGGGTGGCGGGGGTGGCGGCGGGCGGGGGGCGCACCGAGCCACGAGCGTGTGGAGAGTTGGCGGTGGGCTGCTGCAGGAACGCCACCAGCCGCGCCGACAGCTCCGACGGAGACCCTGACAACACAACCAAACGTTGAAGTCGAGTAAAAGTACTTTTATTTTTAGGGTTCCGTATCCTCGAAAGATGAAAAAAAAACCGTAATAGGCTCATTGTTGTCAATTAATAGCGTCATTGTTATTTTTAAAGCTTATATTTACATACTAAAAGGCCCACTCACTGACAGATCATTAAAACCTATAGTTTTGCCACGCAATATGAATAAATACGAAAATCATTAATTTCGAATCGCGTATGGAATTATTATTATGATTAAGAGTCCATAGTGTGTAGTTAAACATTTATTTAAGTCTGTCGGTTTAAAAAGGTTTATCACAGCTGCCTTGTTAACATGTAAGATATTCTCATTTCTTTTTCTAAATTTTAAATATATACTTATTTATGCTACTACTTGTTCAAAAACTTCCCCTGAGAATAACAAGCAAGACACTAGAAGATCTAGGTACCATGTTTAAATAAAGATTGTTATATTAGAAACACGAACAATTTATTACTTTATTAATTGTGTAATAGCCTAGCATGAGAACAAGCCGAGTTATGTCCATGGATGATTACCATCCAAAAGTCTAATGTTTTATAATACGTTTCTTAACAAGTTTCCGTTTTATGGTATCTTTAAATTTGTTGAAAGTAAGCTTTTATATATCAATGGGAACCTTATTGAAAAAAATGTACGCATAGCCATAATTACTATGTACAGTGTTAAAGAGTGTTCACCTTTCTTGTCCAAGTCGAGCATCTCGCACATGGTCCGCAGCTGCTTCGGCTCCATCTTGGTGGTCTCCTCGAGCTTAGCCTTGTAGTCGGAGGAGCCGATCGACCACTCGTAGCCACGGAACTTCTTTATGTTCCGCTTCACGTTGCGATCCAGGCAGAGTTGCTACAAGGGCAGAGAATAGTAAGCATACAGAAGGACGTTGGGAAGGCGACAGATTCCCAAGGCGTTAAAAGTAGCATGCAGGTAGTAGTAGGTAGGTTAGCGTTGTTTCATTCATGAAGCACATTGCGCTTCACCTCAGATATACCTATGTTAAGTTACGAATCTGAAATTGAATATGGAAGAGTTGTCTATCCTATGAAGTACTGTTTTAAGAAGTTTCACTTAAAAGTCTAAGCAGACATCATTGATAACCACTAGCTGCAGTCATTGTTGACGCCGGAGTATGAAAGGTAAGATATTTTATATTTAATGATAAAAGAAACTGCATACTTTTGAAGTCAACTTTTATTTTACGGTACTAATCTATGAAGTCCATGATATGAATCTAAACAATAGTTCTAAAAATAAACTATTTCATTATATTCGCACGCTGTCATACATAGCAGATTAAGGATATAAGTAAAGAGGTTAAGCATTAGTCCACCATATAACTCTCGAAATTTGTATCGCTTTCCATGGGAGGATTGCCTATGCTGTTGTGTTCACGATACCTTAGCCACCTCTTTAGACATCCACGAGAAAGAACAGACCCCTTATTGTCTAAGTTTAATAGTAATAAACTTTATTGATATCTCATTCATAATTATGCTATAGCCAACAATATCTCTTCTCGACTATAAGGCTATTATATCACTCACCCCATATAGATATTGGTGCAACAGCTTCTGGTCCTGGGTCTTAAACCGCGAGAGCGATATCTCCACGGTGCCGATGTGACCCAGTGGAATTCCCTTCCCGGCCGGCAGTGGCACCGGAGGCTCTATAGGCTGTAAGCAACACTAATGTTATACCCTCGATACATCTCATATAAAAATCAAGGTACACAATACGCGACTAAAAAAACTGAGGAATCCGTAGATTCTCGACTACTTTTCGCCAAGGTCAATTCGCGAAATGACAAATTTTACAAAAAGCTAATTCGTAAAAGGACCAATTCGCAAAATTGCTAAGATCAACCAAATAAAAACAAATTAAAAGTCCAGATGGCCAAGAATTGTAAGTGGAGCATTTTTAATAATGATTGGACATTATTTATAAATTTCCCTCAGTAAGTGTGGACTCCATCCAAAACTTGGACATTAAACAAGACGAGTTACTATTATAAGCCTTAACGATAATAATAAACTTACCTCTTTCTTAGGTTTGGGCTTGGGCGCCTCCTCTTCCTCTTCTTCTTCCTCCTCCTCTTCCTCGTCACCGCCCTCATCCTCTTCATCTTCATCCTCATCGTCGCCGTCCTTCGCTTTCTTGACAGGCTTCTTTAATCTGAGAGAAAATGTTGTGTTGCATAAACAATTCTATACAAATTTGACGCGTACCCGTGGGTGCACTAACAGGCCACCGCGGAAACGCTTTTATTTTGATGGGACTTCAATTGAAATCTCTCTGAACGTATATAACTTTCTTTAAGGCGTGTACGGATTAGAGGCAGCCTCGGCTCGCCGTTGCCTCAAATATATACGCGCAACAACCCAGGGCGTACCTCACCCTGAGGCTGCCGTGGTGCGAAACTATCAGGGGTCGGTCGGCTGTGCTCAAAGGCGCCTCTACGTGTGTGCCTCATAATGTACATGTTGAACATAGATGACTGTAGCAAGCATAAATCCAGCAATCATCAAAACAACGAATAAATGCAGCAGGAGGGATCGACGCCATAATGGCTTGTGATCAAAATCGCAGGGCTAGGTAGTGCACGTATACACGCAAACTTTACACAAACACGTACAAGTAAAGTAAAATGCGGTTAATGACACTGATTTTTTACAATTTTACTAAGAAGTAAAATTGTAAAACTGTTTGTTACACTAACTAAAAAAAAATGGCAGACAGAATATTAGGTACAATAAATCAGCTGTAGGATTTTCGACGCCATTTTGATCCAGAGCGACTCGACCCGAGATATTGCCTGTTGCTTCATTGTTACATATGTTTACTTACGTGATTTTCTACCAAGACAACTTTCTGCACAACAAATGGGACAGCCACAATCGCCCCTTGCGTATTATTTCAATGCAACTGGTTTATAAATTAAATGTCCAAATGAAGATAACAAGACAGTGGCTCAACAAGTGCTGTTAACTCACTTTTCCTTAACGGGTTTCTTTTTCTCCTTTTCTTTCTCCTCCTCTTCCTCCTCCTCCTCCTCTTCCCCATCTTCACCATCTTCATCCTCCTCCTCTTCGTCTTCCTCATCCTCATCCTCCTCCTCGGTATCCTGCGAACATCCATATTGTCACTGTATTAATAAAACAGGATTAGCGCATTCGCAAACGGACAATATTTAGTGAATGGCGATGTAGTTGCAGATGAGGATCCTAGAAAACGCACACACTTTAGCAATCGGCTTTATCAATAAAGAAGCAGAACACTTAGTGTGAATGACAGGTGGAAGCACCTGGTAGTCTGAAGCTGATGAAATAATCATGCAATTTCAACAAGCATTATCCAAAATGTTATTTGTAAAACACTCAGAATGTCAGCTATAAAGCTGTAATGGCGTACATCGACATAACGTACCTCTTTCTTAGGCTTTTTCTTGGCTAGCCCCTTCTTGGGCCCCTTATCGTTGTCTTTGACATCATCTTTGTCATCGTCATCGTGAGTTTCACCATTCTCCTCCTGAGTAGACAGACAAAACAACACATGTACAATACAATATATTTTTACCAAAATAGTGACTCGAAAAAAGCGACACTCAGTTTTTTCATGAATATGAACGACTTTTAGTAGGTATAAAGATCAATTCAATAATCAGCTAATCGCACAAAAAAAAATCACATGTTTATGTATAGTTTCTCAAAAAATATATATGGTAGTCCCTTACATCTTCCTGGTCATCGTCATCGTCAGTTTCACCGTTCTCCCCCTGAGTAGACAGACAACACAAAATATGTACACGGAACCGCATGACAACCGTCACATTTCCAATACAAGCAGGTCTCTTTGCGTTCACATTTCCGGTAGCATCGTGCAGCCAGCTCACACTACTGGCCCCAGATTCTCGAGCTCGTGATTATAATGTCAATAGAAATCAATAGGTTTGTCACTTTTGCACTCGCCTATAGTGTGAGAGTGATAGACATATTAATGTGTAATAACAATCCCGCCTCCACACTCCTCCAGATAACTCCTATAAACTGGGAATCGGAACAGAACACGGACAAGGCGCTTACTGAAGGTAGACGATGCCCCAAGTGACTCTATTACTACCTTGGACCCCGGACTAATTAAAGAAACAAATAGGGTGTGGAAGTATTATGTAAGGACAGTTAAAACTCGAATGCGCGAGAATCTGACCCCAAAGGAAGTGAATCTGACTCGTAATTTCAATGTCGGAGACATTAGTATGTCTGTCACTTTCACACTTCTAGTCAAATGCAAAAGTCACAAGCTTATGGTTGTCTATTGATATTGAAATCTCGAGTAAGCGAGAATCTAGGGCCTGGTTGATATTACAATAAAATATAGCGACTTTCGAAACTAAGCGACACTCAGATGTTCATGAATATTTTATCTGTTTTAGGAAAACTTACAGCTAATTTGTGAATGATGAATATTGTTTGAACTAAGACATTTAAAAGTGTTTGCCTGTGAGGTGAACGATTATAAAATATGAACGACTTTTACTATGAGACAAATTCAATAACTGATTAATCACATTAAAAAAATCACGCGTTTGTCTATTTGTGGAAACTATTAACCATATATTACAATATCGTTCCATGAGAGAGACGTATAACCAGTAGTGGACATTTATAAGCTGTTGGTGTTAATATCATTAGTGGGGAGCTTCTAAGAATCTGCGATGATAAAAGCATTCATTTAGCGTAAAGCATATCATTAATAGTGATGCGATTCACACCTTGGAAGAAGACTATGTCCAGCGGATCCTAAAGTTACAGGCTTTGCCCACAGAGGACTTCCCTTTCCGGAGCGATATTAGCTTCGACAAACAGACAAACATCACAATCTCTATTATTATTTCCAATAGATATAAATGAATCACACATTAAAACAAATGCTTGTGTTCAAGTTTGAACTGGAAAAGGCTGTTAATAATACAAACCTTCTTGGCATCATCCGCCTTAGAATCTCTCTTGTCATCCTTGCTGCCTCCGTCCGCAGAGTCGTCGCCTTTCCCGTTGGCAGTGGTGGACTTCGCATCCCCTATGACAAATGAAACCACCAGGTAAATAAAATACCGCTTACATATCAGATGTAACTCAATAAACTATATTATTAAACTTATTTGACGTGTTAATCAAACTTTTAAGAAATAATCCTGTAATGAAATACAACCAATTGCGGATGGTTTTGATAATGTATATTATTAGGTGCATCTGTGAATAGTTATATACAGGTTGATGTTTTTAGTTTTGTGTATTTATTTGTTTAGTGTGTTCTATGAGTGTATAGTGACTTTGATACTTATTTATACAATACCTTTATTTGTACATTGTAGATATGTATACAGGGTGTTCCATTACGGGGAGGTGTTAAACCTGCATGGTTTCTATTTTCGTCATTTATTAAGAAGTATATTTTAAATATTTTTTGATATTATTTTGCCGTGTCTCCTTCTGTTTACACATTAAAATGTCACTGCTTACCGCACTCTGTGATTTCTTTTCTTTTAGTGAATTAGAGGAGAAATAGAAAGAATGGATTTCGTGAATTTGACTTTTGAACATGACAGTAACAGAAACGTACCATTGCATCGGTGAAATGGAATTTCATAATGAACCATCGATCAAATCACCTTTCAGTTGAATAACTTCGATGATATGGCGTTGGGGAAATGGCTTTCGCTGAAATGTCTTTCGAGCGTCACGAATCCCTAATTTTTGCGGCGATATGTATCGTCAATGAAAATACACCATTATACGCTAAAAACATAACAGCAGCATAAACAATGGATGGGGTCATTATTGAGTTGAGTGAGACCAGTAAACCTGCGCCTAAGAAATAAAAATAGCAATGGATGCGCGCGGCGGTCTTCATATAGATTACCTGCAAAAAGGAATAACTAACTATAAAATTGTAAAACTAGGCCAATGATTCTGACTCTCGTCAGACCGCTAGACGTACTCCTTCAAGAGCTTCCCAGAGTATCCTGATTCATCAATTCATTGCTTTCAAATGGGTTCTTATGGTGTTAAGTTTAGGTAATAGAATAACATGTGCACATAGGGTATAGCAATAGAGAGACACAGAGGCTTCATTGTTACGTGGTAATTATTATCAATTTTCTTTATAAACATGTCTAACAGCTCCTTACAGAACCAGTTGCTCTGGAGTATTGGACCTTCTGGCCACTCCAAGGTTGAGTACTAACCTATTGGCCGTACAATAATAATACTAGCAAACTTTTTTCAAAAATTGAGCGCATATCGAAATATGGCCAAGAAGAAAGTCTTGTTCCAACCAAGACGGTGTAAGTTCACACTTTGCTAAAATCATGAATTACGATGTGAATTTCTGCCGCATCCACTTTATCCGTGTGACATTCACTTATTTCCAAATTTAAAAACTGGCTCGGAGACCTTTCTTCGAAAAATGAAACCATTGACGCCGTAGACGATTATTTTCATGGATTAAACAATAGAATGATATTAGAAAAGCAGTAGTGGCCCGTATGGAAATCACTCAATAGACTGCGTACCGGAGTCGGTAGATGCCGAGAGAACATGTCCAAGTGGGGCTCAAGCTTCATACCGCTCGCTGATCGCGGTGTGAGGCACGACAGCGCCCCCTACGCAGGGTGCGCTAGACGCCCTCCGGGAATGGGCCTCAACTTGTGCGGGGGGCGGGGCGGGGAGGCCTGGAGCCGCTTATGCGTTCCCAGGTCCTCCCTACTGCCGAAGAAGGTCGCCACGGGGTTTTAGGGTTTTAGTCCCACATAACCGTCTCGCCGTCCCCCAGGCGAGCGGTATGCGTCATGCGTTTCCCCGCGTCAAAAAAAAAAGTGGGGCTACAAGGTCTACAACCGCTGCTTGTACAGTGCTGATACACCAATCTTCTATGCTGCCCTGCGTGTCACGACACTTGTACGCTACAATACCTCTACGATGCCACAGACAATGCTATACGCGTGGCCACATTCTGGTCGTCAAGAATTTGATGTATTTGCCATCGACTCGCTGAGAAGAAGATTAGAAAAGCACTAGACTAAATGTCGAGGTAGAAGGAAGCTACGTTGAAAATTAAAACAGTTTTTGTGTAATGTTCACACACACATTAGCGTTTTTCGTTTCGGATACGTCTCAATCAGCCCTCGTACATTTACTTGACAGCTTGACACGCGTGTCAAAAGCTACAATGGGGTACACGATTAGGTAAATATACCGTACGCCTCTAATAAATATATATCTAGTAATAGCTTTGCTAATAGTAATATTAAGCACGTGCTAGACTGTAGGAGCTTTCCTGTACACAAATGAATAAGCCCGCCTTCACAGCTAGTCATCTTATTACACATACAAAGTGATTCGCAGTACCTACATTAGCAGATAACGTATCACATAATTTATGTTAAGCACAGTATGCACAAATAACATGGTGATAAATAATTATGTTTATGGACCAACAATGTATCCTGGACACAGCACTCTTTAGAATCTACATTTCTTTTTTTTTCTTTTACCCGCGGCTAATTATTTTTTAATCCAGAACATAAGTTTCACACAAAAATTAAGCCGTATCCTAATAACATTGTATAAGTGAGCAACTGGTTGCAAAGCAGCCAGTGACGTTTTGATCACACGCGAATAGACAAGCGGTCAGTAAAGAGACCGCCTTAGGTCCAATCTGCGCCCGCTCCATTATTTATAATAGATGCGTCAACCTAAATAGATTTGGACGACCCGTTTGGTGAAGTGGTTATAGGCCACCATTATGTTCAGAGGTCGCGGGTTCGAATCCCACTAGAGGCTTATGTTTGCATGATGAATACGGACATGTGTACGCGAGTCATGGGAATTTACATTCATAATATAATATGTATATATTTACAAAAAAAAAATCCTCTCACGTGTGCATGTCTGTATATGTCGTACGGTGAACCGTAGATGATATTTAAAGCATTAAATTCTTAATGTTTGGGATATCTCTGACTACCCCGTTTGGTATAAAGGTTGTAAAGTTATGTATGCATGTTTCACTATCATGTAGAGAATTTCTTCCGGAAGGTTGTATAATACATACATATTATATAGAAAGTAATTCCACTCGCTAGATTAAAATAAAATAATTTCTCAATATAGGTACTAGGAAACCTGGCAACGCTGCGTTAACGACAGAAGTAAATCTGTCCCTTTCTTTATCAATGCATCTCCAATGCACGTAATTGACAGCAATCTCGCTACTAAATTGATTCCCAACAAAGGCACAAATGAATCTCCGCGTACAAAGCGCAACGTTGTATCT
Source organism: Oegoconia quadripuncta (assembly GCA_949316235.1). NCBI lineage: Eukaryota > Metazoa > Arthropoda > Insecta > Lepidoptera > Autostichidae > Oegoconia > Oegoconia quadripuncta. The sequence goes on along the minus strand of OX438741.1, from coordinate 7,904,621 downwards.
TCTTAGATTGTGGTTGATACTTCCCAAGTCAGGAGTACATCGTCCAAATCTTAAAGAAATTTATATGGGACCACCTGGTGCTGAACCCGAAAAAACTATTATCAAAAGCTTTGACAAAAAATATGGGTGAACAGACATAACAAAATACACACAGACGACCCTCTCTTTCATGAAGTTCGGTTAATAAAAAAAATCATATCTAGAAACAAACATGACGTTTTCCCTCTAACTGAACATTGAAATGAATCCATGTAGCCCAGAGAAAGCACGGTAAAAAATTAGCTTAGCTAGACAATTCAGAACCGACTAATATAATTGCTATCTTATAGAGGTATATTAGAGATGTAATTTTGAATAATTAAGCCTAAAAAAAGAGCGCTTTTTTTTATGCACAACGTTTTGGTACTTTACCTCAATCACACCTGATGTTAAGTGAAGATGAGGTCGAAGGTGGAAGCGTACTGACCCGGAAACGCCAACACATTTGGGGAACTGGCTATCTTATCTCTGACAACCGGAATACAACAATGCTATTAACATTGCTGCTTGGCGGCAGATTTAGATAAGATGGTGGTAGCTAGCCAGGTGGACATTTAAAATGCCCTACCACCAACCAAACCGAGTACCGCTGGGGATCGAACCCGCGACCTCCGAATCATTTCCCTGAGCATAATGGTCAAAATCTCTTAAGGGCCTCGGACCCAAGCAATACAGGCTCTAGCAATACCGGCGCGGCGCCCCTCTGTGGCCTTCCAAACTCTTAATCCACTCCGGCCACGTGGCCCGACAGTCCGACCGGTCGGCAGCGAAGAATACTCTTCGCAATTTAATTTTTTACAACGAATGGTAGTGTGTACAATGCCAGTTATTCGCCAGGAAAGTGAACATAATTTGTTAGGTGACATGTTTGATAGGTATTACAAATTAGTCATCAAACCATCGACGACATTGCACGAATTCACATACATATTTTTTTATATATATTTGTAACTTGTTGGACGCGGAAAACCCGAGGCGGCCCTTTATTGATTTTGAATTTATGAGCAATTGAAACGATGTAATTTTTTGAACGGTAGTTAAAAGAACGAGTAGTATTGTAGACAAATTTTCAAGGTAGGAATTAATCCGACAATGTTTTATTTCTAGTTTTTGATATTTTTTTTTTGTTTCTTTGTAAAAGCTTTATTGTGCAAAAAGAAAATATAGGAGTTTTACATAAGTACAGAGTGATTATAAAGGCGGACTTGTCTAATAATAATAATAACTATTATTATATTTAATGGCAATCGGTCGTATTTAATGCGATCAACTATTACTGCAAGTGTCCGGTTGTGCGGATAATAAGCCATCTAAAACAAAAAGGACGAACACAAATACGTGTTATAAAATTATTAACACGCTCAGTGCAATCAGATTACCTCTATTAAATTAATAAATTATGTTAGGTATGACGTGAATAAAAATTAAAAATATTTATCAAAAATATTATAAACTAGATAAAGCTTCATTCGTTTCTCTTACCTATTCCTCCAAGCGGCTATTCAATTAGAAGTATTTAAAAAGGAATGAACAGTGCCATTACGTCACAGATTATAATCTTTATTCATAAATCCACACCGGTAGTTCCATAAAACCTATTATTGGTTTGTGAATATGTCTATAATAGAAGGGTGTTGTCGTCTTGTCACGCTAAGGGCTAGGGGGGTGGTTGCCATGGATGTAACACATATTAAGTATTGGCTATTCCGTCGAGCGGATTTCAATAGCGCCATTTAAATATCCGTGGACACTATAAAGACATCATGTGAGTAGGTACCTACTGCTTAAAGCTTTTTATTCATACTGACTTTTGTGTTGCAATGGAAATTAACCGGATATTACAAGTTTGGGTGTTTGCTAGTTAAGTTGGCACGCGGTGCTTACAAATAAAATATTTTTTATTGCACAACAATAATAAACATAACACAAGGAAAAGCAAGAACAGTACAATTTGGCGGCCTTATCATTAACAGCGATCCCTTCCACGCAACCTTTGGGTTAGGAAGCATTACGCACATAAGTAGGTAGCATGTGCGATAAACTAATTTCAATAAAAGAAATTACACGCAACCTTTGGGTTAGGAAGCATTACGCACATAAGTAGGTAGCATGTGCGATAAACTAATTTCAATAAAAGAAATTACATAAATTAATACGTTAAATTAATTAATAAGGTTAGAGGCATTCGAGATGTGGTGCTGGAGACGAATGGAGGGAATAAGCTGGACCGAGAAGAGAACAAATGAAGAGGTGTTAGTGATGGTAAAGGAGAAGAGTTGCCTGTTAGCCACAGTTAAGAACCGAAGAGGAAAGATACTTGATACGACACGATATTTTTTTGAAGAACATAATTGAGGGAAAGATTGAAGGAAAGAGTGGAAGGGGAAGACCTAGGCGTAATTACTTTGACCAAGTGAAAGAAAAGGTGATTGTCGTGTCGTACCAAGAGGTTAAAACGAGGGCGGAAAGTAGAGAGACATGGTCGTTACTCCACCTACAAGAGCATAGCTCTTAAATTGAAAAAGAAAGAATACGTTAATTAAACACACACATAATGTGTATAACATATAAATATAATATAACTATTATTATAAATGCGAAAGTTTGGATGTTTTTGTTTGTTTATTGCTCAGTCAGTTTGGTATGTATAGATAGAACATATCCTGGATTAAAACAGAATATTTTTTATCCCGATAAAGTGAGTAGTTCCCGCGAGATAAACAAATTAAACATAGCCGCGATAAATTTTAGTCCACGCAGGCGAAGCCGCGCGCGGAAAGATAGTACTAAATAAACAGATTAAGTACGTAACCGTACTTAGTTCCGTTAGTGCGAAATAATTATTATTTATTACAGTTCAAAATAAAACAAAAGTCGCTGAACAAATCCGTATATTTGTTGAGCTTAAGTTCCACGACATAAAATTCTAATTCAGAATGAATATTATTTTGGAAATAAAATCATTATTACAACCAGAGAAAAGAATGCGAGGAGAATAAATTGCGTTGACATGTTCGATGTAGCCTTTCGTAAGCCGTCTATCTGCTAATAATTTATGAAAGACAAATACTAAGCGACACTTATCACCTATAAATGAACAGCCATTTTATAGCCGCTTCAGTGTATCGATTTATGAAAAACTGGAGTATGCAGTAATTTGAAAATTTAATAAGTTCTGCACTTATATCTGTACAATCTGTTACCCGCGACTTCGTCCGCGTAGAATTCGTTCCACTACCAAATAAGTAACTTAATGACTCAACAGCAATCCCACTTAGTAACACCTATCCCAAAGGAACCAGTCACTTATCCGGGATAAAAAGTAACCTATATGTTAATCCAGGTCCTAATCTGTCTGGGGTGCGATGTCAGACAACCTCCTCGTGTGCTTGATGGCTACTTGTCCCCTTGGATGCGTCTGGGGGGAACGGTAGTCGTTGGGCCGGTGCACCCTGGGCATCGGTCAACAACTTCCCTTTTAAGGGTTCTTGTTGACCGATGGCTAATAGTCTGACGGGGTGGGCTCCTCCGCGTGTCCCTCTGGTTTAGCAGAGGGCACTGCGGATGGAGCAGGAGACGCTCTCCTCCTAGTGAGGGAGTAAGGGTGGGCTCGGTGTGCACTCGCACTGCCGCCGAGCAGGCGTGGGGAGGAGGTTAGGGGGAACTTCCTACCCCTTGCCACCGCCGGGCTCGTAATCCGGGACTGCGGCTTTCAGCTGCAGTCCGGGACCGAGGGTCTTGGCTTAACTGCCCGGACCGCGAGGAAGGAAAACCTCTATAAAAAACCAGCCCAAGTTTCGGCTCCGAGGCCCGCCTCGGCGCCGAATGCCCTCGTCGTTCTACTGTGGTTCTACTTCCGAAAATTCGTTTTCGGGAGTGGAACGACGAGGGAAAGTGGAGGGCATATTCCACCACAGCGGGCTGCGGCGAGGAAGCGGCGCTCCCTGAGGAATGCCCATCTGGGCAGTGGACGCCGTGGAATCGTCTGCAGCACTTGGGCGACCTCTCCTTTACGACTGCAGCAAGGCTGCGGCCGTCGACGAGAGGTCGTGGGAAGCGGCCCTCTCCCTCTGTTCGCAGGGGGAGACGGCGGGAGGGTTGGAGGGGCGGTGTTCCCTTATCGCCTCCTCTCCGGGCCTCCCGCTGTTGCAGGCCGCTATGGTAGGGGACGACCTCTCTGTTGAGAGGTCGTAGCCGTGCGGGACGGCCACTCTTTGCCGGCCGCAGCCAGGTTCGAGCTGCGGACGCCAAGGAGAGGCCGTGGAAAGCGGTCCTCTCTCTCTGCGAGGTCACTCGCAGAGCGAGGGGAGACGCAGCCGCATGGGGGGCACGGAGGAGAGCTTATCTTTAATGATAGGCGATCCTCTGCCCCCCTACCCTGCGGGGCCTGGGTGGCGATCCGGGGGGATCACCGCCCACACATAGGCCCCGCGAGAAGGCGCGCGCGGTGTTCCCGCGCGCCTTCTAGAGGTGGCTGGACCAGGCGATTCCTCCCTGCTCCAGGCCAGAGGAGGGCCCGCCGCCGCCGTTGCTCTGGCGGCGGGCATCGCGCTGGCGTGGCTGCGGACGAATACCGAGCTGGTACCCGTGGCCACGCCGTCAACGGTGCACGCGAAGGAACACCCAGGAGTTTTTAGTTGGTAGGTCGGCCTTCTGCCGAAGTCCAACATAATCCGCCCCCCTCCCCCGAGGAGGGCGGATAAGCATGAGCGTTTCTCCTGGTAAAAAAAAAAAAAAAAGGTCCTAATCTGTCTACTTAAATCTGCTCCAGCCGTTTAGGCGTGAAGAGGTAACATACATACAAACAATAACATACATACAACACACAAACTTTCGCATATATTATATTAAAGTTGGGATGTTAGGATTTACATATAGCCAGGCAGTTAACCATTTTATTTATTTTAAAATCGGATACATATCGAATAATATAATGAAGTTTGCGCAACTATAACAATCTTTAGAATCAATACAGCTGGTATCGTTATGTACCTTTAGAAATTATGTTTTACAACAATAATGGATGGATGGGGTGGTGGGAGTTTATTGTGTTCTTGCTGTTTGAGATAAGATAGCCAGCCAGTCTTGCAAATTAATTGAGGTTTTACGGTGAACGCGTATCCAGGGGGTCTACTCTCTAACGAATATAGCATCGGACGGCCGTAACTACAAACTTTTTCTTTTGCTAAGAATCCTTTATTTGCATAATTTTAACTTGTGATGGCCAGCTATATACAACAAAAGTAACATAATGACAATTGGTTTATAATTGACACAACAAACTGCAAAAGAAAAAGTCCGAAGTTACGGCCGTCCGATGCTATATTCGTTAGAGAGTAGAGTAGTAGTAAGTAGTAGAGTTTAAATAAATATGAAAAACTTGGAGGAAATATGAGTTCCAAATAAATTTCGCGTGAGAGGAACCATAAGAATCACGCCAGTCGCATATCAATCGCTGGCATACACGTGCGTTTTGAAAAAAAAAATTACCTATGGCAATACCTTCTATTTTACTTACCTGAGATGCCCTATTTTTTTTTATATCCATTTTTTAAAGTTTCAGATAACAAAGGCTGAATGGGCTCAGTCTAGCTTGTTTGAAGTTTTAAAAATTGAGACTAATTTGTGTTCTTTATCCACTGCAAGTCGATTTCTTAATTTTGAATGTACATACAAGTCCACGTTTTGTAATGTAAGTACCAACTTTTTATTTCTTTTTAGCTGAGAAGATAATTAGTACATTTTAAGTACTTCTTTTAGATTATTGTAAGAATAATTACCAACTTAAGGCGCTGAATAGAGCCAATGACCTTGAGCAATGGATACGCCCACTTAATGTTCGATAAAGCAGCGCTGCGTCTGCGACACGGTCAATATGCGTACCGTCAGACGAGTCGACCTTACGGGAAACCTTCTTGCGAACTGAACTTTGAGTTAGAGCTCTCCTAAATGCAACAGGTGGCGCTGTTCGCGAAATAAAAAACAACACAAATTAATAATATAACAAGGATGATTTATTGAAATATAAATGTATAGGTATTCATAGAATGTTTTCAAAAATAAGTTTGGGACCAGAATGTTTCAGACACGGCGAAATAAATAAATAAAAAGTGTTATTTTTAAACGACTTCAAAAAAGGAGTATGTACACCGATATCTCCGAGACTTGGCGGTTGATTCACATGGTTCTTTTTGTAAATGAAAGGGGATACCGTCGAGTTGGTCCCATTGTAATTTCAGCGCAATCGGTCCAGTAGTTTTTGTGTAATCATGGTAAATATCAGAATGGCATTACATATTTAGACGATTGCGTAGTTTTTACACAGGGAAACTAAGTAGATACAGTTTGGGTTTGTATGGAAAAAGTGTAGACTAGATCGGTGTGATTATCAGCAATAAATATGACAAATCGAAGATCATCAGGTCGAGCTGGTACACCCGAACTGCCCATTTAACCTGTAGGAGCGAGAAGGTCGCCATCGCACAAAAATTATCATGGAGATTAGCAACCACGGATAATACTAATAACTTTTTTTAACCGACTTCAAAAAAGGAGGAGGTTCTGTATTATTTATGTATGTACATCGATTAGTCCGAGATTTTTAAGCCGATTTACGTCGGTGTGATTATCAACAATAAATATGACAAATCGAAGATCATCAGGTCGAGCTGGTATACCCCAAGTGCCCACCTAACCTGTAGGAGCGAGAAGGTTCGCCATCGCACAAAAATTATCATGGAGATTAGCAACCACGGATAATACTAATAACTTTTTTTAACCGACTTCAAAAAAGGAGGAGGTTCTGTATTATTTATGTATGTACATCGATTAATCCGAGATTTTTAAGCCGATTTACGTCGGTGTGATTATCATCAATAAATATGACAAATCGAAGATCATCAGGTCGAGCTGGTATACCCCAAGTGCCCACCTAACCTGTAGGAGCGAGAAGGTTCACCATCGCACAAAAATTATCATGGAGATTAGCAACCACGGATAAATACTAATAACTTTTTTTAACCAACTTCAAAAAAGGAGGAGGTTCTGTAATCTTTATGTATGTACATCGATTAGTCCGACATTTTTAGGCCGATTTACGTGATTATAAGGCCGTGCCTGCGCTCACGCTGCTCAGCGGACTCCTCGGCAAGCCGATCGTGTATAAAACCGAGTCTATGCTCGTTCTGTTCTGGAGTTTCCTGGCGAATACGTGATTTAACGTAATCTTTCATAGCTACTAGACGTACTCGGCGAGCTTCGGGCGTCTCCTGGGAACGCGAAATTGCGTTCCGTGAGGCATTTTTTTCAAGCCGTAGTACCCTTTCAGTTTCGGTTTCTTTTGACCGACAGTTCTTTAAACGAGCAGCACCTTTCGTAAGCCTGCCCATATTGGTCAATTAATATATTTTATTATTTTGTAATGTCTGACCAGACACTAAAAAGAATTAAATAAAAAAGGATTTAAAAAAAACGACTTCAAAAAACCCGGAAAAAATAATTTAATTAAACTACTGCAATATTAATAACTGAAAAATATGAAATAAAAAACCAGAGCAGAATGTTCTTTAGAGATAAATATACACTATTATATATAATGAGAATACAATACAATTTATATGCTATACAATAATAGTTAGGTATAATGATCATTGAGTTCGTGGGGCACCCATTTGTCAAGCTTTTTTACCTTGCCAATTTGACGCAAATTGACCAATATTGTTTTGACGCTAACGTCGAAAGCTGCTGCTAATTCAGCCGTAAATTGTGTATCATCAGCTTTTTGGAATAGCATCCATCAGCAATCACATCAATTATCGGTATACCGTTTTTCCTAAGGCTTCCTTCTGCTATCGCAAAATTTCTTTCTTTTTCCCCTGCTTTCTTCATAGTTTCTTGAGCAACCCTTTGCCAATTTCTGGACAGAACGTCATGTTGGGTTTGGTATTTTTTATTTGAAATAAGAGGTAGATTTATTGCCGTAGAAAACTCTTTCAAATGTGAATGACCACCACCAATAGATATTATGCCTGCTATGGCACAACTATTGACATCTAAGTAATCATCCTCCGGATAATCATTTTCTATATGAAACTTTAAATTGCACATTCTACACACGAAAGTAAATTTAGAGATGAGCCCATCTTGTTTTTCGTTTATTAAATCGATAGTATTCAGGTTACAGCCAAGAGGTCCGTTCAAATTTCTTGCAATTTTTTATAAAAATGCGAGTTGGCTACAAACCGCCGACAGATGCAGATTTCTTATTCCGTATTCTGATCACTTGTAATCTGATAAGTCTGAAACAGAAAACTTTCGTTATTATTTTATTAGTTAATATTATATTTACCGACTACGGCCCATTATTATTATTATTTCGTCTTTGGCCTAAGTGTTTCTCAAAAAACAAGACAATAAGGCGGTCATCACGAACAAAATACTTTTTAGTCATATTTTCCGTAGTCAGGAATTAGTTTTTGTCTTTTATTTCATATATTATATAGCGCATTTGACGTTAGTTTGACATTTAGTTGACCATTCAGGTTACTAAGCCATTAGTTAGTACATACCTCTTCATCTTTTTTTTTTCTGAACACCTTGTGCCTCAATGTCGTACCTGTCATTAAAAGATAATATTATTGAAACACTTCAGGAAAACTTTTTGAATAAAATCTGTTAACTTTAATGTTTTATTTTTTATTTTTTTCGTAATAGGTACATCCTATACATACACTCTGCAACGTTTGTCGGGTTAATTTTGTTAGACCTTATATAGTATGATGGCCGAATCTGTGATTTTCGTAAGTCTATGGTAATTCTCAATAGATTATTTTAGCGGTTGAAAGGAATTTATTTGTTTTTTTTTATATAATTTTTATTATATGTCCCATTGGCAATCATTTTATAAAAATCTCAAAGTTATGCTTTTGTTTTATGATGACCTTTACATATTTCTTTCGACAAGGTTTGTTTTTGGTCAAAAATAACAATATTGCCTATTATCTATTTCAGAAATCCTAGATACTGGTAAAAATAATAATTTTACTCACTCTTGCAAAACAAGTCCGGTTGATGACTCTTCAGGGCCCAAATGATTTTTAGAACTGAAAATCAAAGAATTGTAGTACGTCAGCACCTAGGAATATGTAATGACGTACACAGCCATGCACAAAAATGAAATTTTTGATAAATATCACTTAGACATGTAAAAAAAGATTACAGGATTTATTTAGACATACAATAAATAAAAGCAAATAAAATAAAAAAGACAAGAAAAGTACTGGGATCGATCCAGCACGACGAAATTCAAGCGACAAGCCCAAGTCGACTGAGCCAAACGTCTTACATAAGCGGTGACGAAAAAAGGTACCTATACATCCCGTATCAGTAGACGCAACTACAAAATAGTGAAAACATAATTATGGTTGCGTTTTATAAATTTGGTGTTTCATGTACATACTTAATTAATTAAAAAGAGATATAATATTTTATTATACTTACTTTACAACCTCCATCATGTGTTTCTGATTTCTTTTATATTGCCGTTTCTTCGGTTTTGTTTTTTTATCGAGTCCATTTTCTATTATTAACTTTACCAACTTATTTATTTACAACTGTGATTACCTACCTAATAAATAAAATTATTTACACACATACAAAATTTTACCCTAATTAAATAAACAAAACAAGAAAAAGAAAGTCCTGAATATGAATATGAAAAAAAGTTCGAATATTTGGGAGAGCGTCTCAGCGCACAACACAGGTCCATCCAGCAACGCGCCTAAGCGATCACTGTCGCATTGAGTACGAGTAACAGAGAAAGCGTTACTTAGAATTATAGGGCGTAAGTGCAAATCACAAAATTAATTATTTCAATTAAAATAGACGCATTATTGAAAATCTAAAACATGAATTTGTTTTAGTAACATATACGACACAATATTGTACAAAATATCATTTATGTTAGTGAATGCATATCTGAGAAAAATAGGATGTCATGCATTTTTAGATGCTACTTTGCAATTAAATTCTATCGAGAGAAGATTGTGTAATTATGTTTTGAAAACATGAATCATGTCAGAAATATGATCAATTTTACCTATAACTTTTTTTATAATGATACGAGCTATATGCTTTACAAAAAATGATAATCTTTCAACGCAATTGGCTGCTGTCAGCCTCTTAAGAAAAAGGCTAATAGCCTAATTCGATCTTTTTTTATCTTCTGTTCACCAGTTAAGTAATTAATCACAATTTTATAATAGTATAAATGAATTGGTAAACCAATTCAAATCAATTGTGATTTTTTTTTTATAGATAGGTAATTTAAATATCTCTTATTTACGAGCTTATTATGCAATCAATATTAAAATAAAAACTATTATAGTGATAAAAGGCTTGTAACAGGGTTTCTTTCTGCACACAAATTAAAAATAATTAACTGGATAGGTAGGTATATATGTGATATAGTAAATCTGATTTTCCGGTTGCTATCATGCGAAATTTATTTAGAACTCATATTATCTCCAAGTTTTTTTTAATTTATTTAACTATGTGCCAATGGCTATTATAAAATTTCTGACTATCTGGATGATAAGAATGCGTGGACATAAACCGCTCGCCATTTATTTAATTAATTTAATGGTGTAATTATGTGGAATAGGCTACAAACGTGACCGTCAAATGACACAAAGTTTTATTCGATTATGGTTTGAAAAAAAAATAAACTATCTATGCCAATACCTTCTATTTCCCTTACGTAATATGCCCCATTTTTATCCTTACGGTAAAAAAACTCATCCAGTATATTATGGATTCGTTTTCATTCTAGAAGGTTTTCTAAATTTTCAATTTATAGTTACATAACTCATACATTAAAAATAATGTTTAACTTCGTTTTATTATTCGATATTTACCACATATAGCTACAAAAACTTTCAACATTGTAAATTCCCGCCAAATGCAAAACGTACCACCTCATGTATTTCCCGCGGGGCGATAACACCACGCGGGCGGAGCCGCGGCCGACATCTAGTATTTGATAAGACCAAGTCCAACTTACAATAACTTGACGAGATAAGCACGCAGATAACATTTATAGCTGAGGTGATTATATGTATGTATACGCGAATGTAAGGCCAAAATGTTGCCGATGCACTGATTTTCTACTGGTTGCAAATAATGTAATAAATGTGTAATGATTTTATTATCTACAAGAGGATCTAGTACTGATAGTGCTGGTGCGGTTAGCTTATGTAAACTGTGATCCACACGAATTTTGTCATATTATTATGTCAAACTGTAATTAAAACCACTAAATCTAACGATTCAAAGTCAAATATCAATAATAAAAATTTTAGGTCCTTACCTATGAAAAATAGAGTATGGCGAGGTTGTAATATGGTTACCGCAACACGTGGACTTATCTTTACTGAAGCCATGATGACAAAACATAATCGGTATAGCAGGTCGTCGGAGAACTGTATCGCTGCGACCATTGCCGGTCGTTCTTCTTCTCTCGACTACAACAAATGCTGAGTTGGGGACCTGATTTGACTTTGCGACACCGAAAACTAGCCAATGCATACCTACTTATATTAAGTTCCACATTTCTATGTTGTGTTATATAGTACATAGGTAACAACTAAATGTATTGTATAAGTGACGCTAAATGGATCAAATAAAGTTTTCTTATTTTGTTCGCCACTAACCTATAGATCGTTGCTCAGGTTTGCCTATTTGAGGAATTGGATTATTTTCCTCCCGCAGATAGTTTTTATCTCATCCGGGTGCAATAAGGGGCCAACCGGGTGGATTTTGCGTTTACGCATCAGCGGGCCACATTCACACAGCAGATGTACAGGTGTGTCCTGTGCAAGGGGGCAAAGTCTGCGCATCCCCGTTTCTCGGACCCCTATGCTGAGCATGTATTTGCTCAGACAACAGTGCCCTTGCGAGAATACGAAGATTGTTTCTATTAAGTACCAGTAATTCCCCGGCAAGTTAGTAGTCTTTCTGAACTGGTGGTTAACCGTACGTACACTAAGGTAAGCGCAAATTATGTCCGGTGGGAAACGCAAAATGCTTCTTCGCAAAGCATTGAAGCAATTTTATGTCACATCCGGCCTCTTCTCCGCTTGGTACGGCAAAGGGGAGGTGCGGACCACATAGCACGCACGGAAATGCCCCGCGTATTAACTAATAATGCAACCCGCTCCGCCCCAGGCGGCACAATGTGCGACTACTTCATTATAAAACGTATAGATGTGGGTTCGGACGGTTTTTTTAACACGTTTTTATTAGCTTCACTTGTAACTGACAATGTAATCAGATCTTGAAAGTTAATTTAAACTTCTAATTGTCGTATCGAAATTAAACTTTGTATGTACATGTAATTCTGATGACAATACTATAATTTGGTATCTTGGAGCTGATCTGATGATGGAGCCAGGAAATGGATGATGGAAATGCAGCGTGTTTTTTTAGTTTTCTAAACGACATATTTTGATGCCTCAGCACTCGGCCGACAACAAAATATACTTGAAGCTTTAGATTAGTCAATCGGGCTAGAACTGGATAACTTAAGAGGGTTTATCCCACACGTCATACCATACAAACTTTCAGGTCCAAGTTTTCCGAATTGAATAAACCGATTCGAATGAAACTTTAAACGTATAAGCACGATAAATAGATGTAAAAAGTTAGCAGAAATATCGAATTTTAAATATATTGCATTTTTCTGTTACTAAGGAAAATTTTAAATCGCTCTGATTTAGATTCAATACTCTTTATCGAAAATGTTCTCTACTAAGTTTTTAAATCTATGTATATGTAGGTACGTACTTTATGCGTATAAAGTTTCATTAAAATCGGTTTGTTCATTCCGAAAAATTTGGACTAGAAAGTTTGAATGGAATACCATACGGGATAAATGCTCTTAACATCATCATTATAGCAGCGGTTCCCACGATTACCATTTTCATGGAGGATTTTCTTAATTTAAACTTACTAACTTTCCGCGCGAGACTTCGTACGCGTGAATCTCGAAATAAAGTATCACTTGTATTATACGTATAATAAACCCTTCAGGAAGAAGTTCTTTAGATGATAGTAATAACCTTATCAAAATCAGTTGCGTAGTTCAGAACAACCAAGCGCACTAACAGACGCGAATAGCGACTTAATATTATGCTATTGCAGATTTGCAAATAATAAAAAAAGGCAAACATACAAACTGCCGAATTGAGAACAACCTCCTTTTTGAAGTTGTCAAAAAGGACCTTTATAGGGCGACTTCTGTCTGTATGTCGGGGCTGCTTTTCTCAGCAACTACAAATGCTAATGCATACATAACATTTCAATAGAAGTGAATACAATTTTATTGCTGGTGTGCTATATAGTGGGGCTACCATGAGTTCACGCAAACTACTCTCGTATAAGTAAACTATCGTTGTTCTCGTAGTAGCAACGAGACATACAGATTGCTTAAGTAACTTTATATGAGAGCTGGTTGAAAAGTATTCGACACGGAAAAGCAAATCGGTAATAAATTACACGAAAACTGTTTTTGATCGTAGTATTCTACCTCGACCCCCTTGGACTAGCGCGTCTAGGGCATTGTTCGTTTTTGATAGGTCTTCCCTAACCCCTCGAAATACTCGTAGGGGTCACCAAATTGTTTAGGGCTGTGATCTACCTCTTCGAATCAAATCAATGGTATAGGTTTCTTTGGAAAAATAGCATGATTATTTTTTTATATCATGACATGGACAAACGTGTAAGCACCTCACAGTGATTACTACAGACAATCACATATATTAAGCTTCAGTCCGCGGATCAACCCGCGTGTAATTATTTTATTTCAGACATTTTCAGGATGAAAAGCAACTTATGTCCTCCGGGTCTCTACCCAATTTAAATATGATCGATTTAGAATAGGTGTGAAAGCCGGACGGGACAGAGAGACTTTCGCATTCATAACATTGATACTAGATTTTGATGTTGTTCGTGGTTTAATTAAAAATAGTTAAATGGAAAGTTAGCTCTTAAATCAAACAAAAAGTGTGTATTACTAATTAATAATAGCAGGTGGTAGTTTCAGTACAGGTCCCGCCTCCTCACTCCTCCCACTGTAACTCCTATAAGCTAGGATCGACAGTGGTACTCGACACGGCACCTCCTGAACGTAGGCGGTACCTTACATGACTCTATTGCTACCTTGGACCCCAGTCTACTTAAAGAAAGTAATATGGTGTGGAAGTATTATGTAAGGACTGTTAAAACTGGAATGCGCGAGAATCTGATCCCAGGGAAGTGATTCTGACTCGTAATTTCAATGTCGGAGACATTAGTTAGTATGTCTGGCACTTTCACACTTCTAGTCAAGTACAAAAGTCACAAACTTATGGTTGTCTATTGATATTGAAATCTCGAGTAAGCGAGAATCTAGGGCGTGGGGATATTACAATAAAATATAGCGACTTCGAAACTAAGCGACAATCAGATGTTCATGAATATTTTATCTGTTTCAGGAAAACTTACGTCTTACTTACTATGGGAATGTAGCCAATGAAATGCAAAATTGTAGTTTTAGTACAGTCAAAATGTCGAAATACTTCGATCGCTTTTTACCTATAAAATGTTTTAATAACACTTTGACAGTTTATTTTCCACAGTTTCAGGGTTCTTGCAACATGATGTTTCAAAAGTTGCGAAATGTTTAGAAACGTTTATAAACATCGATGCGGGAGCACCTTTAGAAACACAGATTTCTCCTATACCTACTGTACTTTAGTAGTGCTAAAATGGGGTCGTACTCTTCGAATTTCTTCGTTCAATTTTTGAAGCAAGTTCGCGTAGTACCTCATCTCCAGGTAATCTAAGTAAATAATGCCGTAGGAGTCCCAAATTACATTGCAGGCAGTCAAAGCTGTTTTCTTATAGGAGCAGGTCTTAATCTGCTACTGTTTGACCTGTTCTTTTGTTTCTAACATATAAATGGCGAATTCCTAAGGTGTAGGTACTACAGAACATTTTCCTTATTAAAATAATATTAGGATTCAATGTATTATTTACCTACATAAAAATGTTTCATTCAACAGTATAATACAGTACAAATACACTTTATTGCACAATTGGAGAATATATATTTTACAAAGCACAATACTGAAAATAGTAAAATTAGGCGGCCTATCACTAAGGGCGATCTCTTCTAGTTAATAATAATTTAACAGAGACAGAATTTTCTTTTCATTATGAACACAGGTTTCCATCGGTTATTCTTTATCCTACGCGATCAATGTGCGAAATAAGAGAACATACATTTACTTTGGGAAATAATCGGGTTCGATTCCCGTTCTATGAAAATATTGGCATGATGTTTTCCTTATCTTTAAAATCGACGATATGATTATCTATCTATCATAGTTTCTGACTTCCTCATACTAACAGACTCATCTTGAAGGATCCCTCTATTCCCACTAGTTCAGTTGACCAGTTCAGTTAACTAGACTAGTGAAACTTTTTTTTGTTTGTTAAGTTGTAAATAAGACTAGCTTTTGCACCTGGTTTCATTTTTTAATTAATTTACACGAAGTTCTTCCAAAAAGGTAGCCGTTTAGTAACTGCATTTGTACATGACGAATTAATGCACCATTTTCGATTTGAATTTTTATCCTCTTGTTTGTCAACTTTTTTTTTGAACGTACTGCAAAAAATGCTGCCTCTTGTTATAATTTATTAAGAAATTGAACAATTGTTGCTGGTCTCGTTTTAAACATGCCGTTAATCGCACGATGCCAACCTTCTGCTGTAGACCCGATAGGACGACAAAAATGCATCCAGCCATTATTGTAGCTCAATTTTTTTTAAAAGCTGTTTTACTTGTGCTGCCTACCTCCATAACATGTGCTCTTGCACAAATCATCCCTTACATTTGAAATTTGGTTAAAATGCGATTTGATAAATGAACATTAACTAATTAGTTTGTATACTTTTTAAATAATACCAAAATTAGTAGTCCCCACTCCAAGTTATTGGCCAGTATTCTGTCACTGTGAACAATCAGGTGTCATGTAGACGCTTGAAAAACTTGATAAAACCCACTTACCTGTTGAAGATGAAGGCATTGCAGATGAAGACAATGAGGAAGATGAACTGAGGAGTGCACATGTATAGAGATGTGGTAAAATCTAGATTTCAGGAGTTAGGAAGGTAAAACAACAATGAATTATTTTTGAATGTGTTCATGTCCTACATAAAGTATGTTGTATTTACCCAGTGTCATATTTAGATACACTTCACCAATATAGAAAATTTACTATCATAGAAGCATTTTCCTTCTAGATTCATAACAATATTTTTTTATAGGTGTCTTCCAACAATTCCCGAGAAATAAATTCAAAAAACAAGCGGGGATGTGCGGTTCCACCGTCTAGATCTAACTGTCCCCTGACACATCAACATTAAAAAGTCAAGACAAAGTACTTGTTGCTAAGGAATGTAAAAAATTCAGCCTCAAAATTTCAATCTTTCAGCATCGGGTAGTTTCTCTTCAACTTGTTGAGCTATGCTGTTACCCCCATGACCCAAGTGCTTGAGATTTGGGACTTACCTTTGGAATCTTGTGACGACTCATCCTCTGTCGTGTGTCCGTCACCTGCTCCAGACTTCTTGTCTTCATCCTGAACAAACATAATTAATTTGTGCTATTACAATGGATTAACTTGTCAATTAGACGCAGTAGAAGAACAATAGCTGCCATCAAAGTGCTTTCATGCTGTGGTTTGAGAGGTAGCAGATCACTATTACTAAATTTGTTTGTTTCTAATACCAGTTCGCCTAAAAATGTAATGATTTGCTTTATAAAGAATTCATTTATGATTTCTATATTGGTAAATTAGAAATATTATAAACAAAATACACTTTATTGCATAACATAAATATATAATAAGAAAAGAAGTAACATGAATTGGTACTAATAAAAGTACATAGGAAAAATGTTTTTATACATACATATATACATAATGTCACGCCTGTTTCCCGTAGGGGTAGGCAGAGACCACAGACCTCCACTTGCTACAATCCTGACACACTTCTTTATGAATGTTTTTATGTTGTGAAATTATCATCACCACACAATACTTAGAAGGTAAGCCGCTTGAACCCAACTTATATGGATTGTTGGTTGAAAATCGCAGATAAGTCTTTAAGTAGCAGTGTTAATAGTTTTCATATGGGAATAGTCTGTATAAAATTCCCCTTTAAAAGGCCCCTGTTAGTGACGCTTGTGTTACTTTTTCCATTTCATCTTGTTACTTATACAATCATCAGTTTCCTTTTAAAATTCATAAGGTTGAACAGAAGTAGCATTAAACTTCAGTATAATATTTTCATTACCACTTTTAATGCTATTGTTAACTGTTTAGCTTAGACACCATTCTAAATATAGTGTTTTTGAGGAACACAAGTGTCTTCATTACAGCAGCAAGATCAATTTTGAAGTGGTTCAATTTCACAAATCAGTTTTTCATTGAACTTTTGAAGCAATAATAGTTTAAATAAACATTATTCTACTTTCAATATTTGATTTTGATTTGACATAACAGAATTTAACAAACTTTTTGTTCATGATTGATGACACTATTTGCCAAATTTCCCAGTTATCAGCATCACAATGTAACAATTAGTTAGTATGAAAGTCAAGAATACCTTCTATATTACATGTTGGAACCTACAAAACGTTGCCGAAATGTGAAATTTCACTAACACAGTATGCAATACAAGCTATATCTGTACAATCAGTCTAGTCTTATTCTATGGGCGTCATTCTCTGAACCCCGTCAATCAAATTTAAACCTTATTGCGATGACATAAGTCACATATTTCAATAAATACCTACAACGAAACTTCAACATACTTATAATAGTATAATACAGCTGTATACATAGCAACTGTGTATGTATATGCTAGTAAGTGAATGTTCTATACATTGAAAAATCAATTTTCGATTTGCTGGTAGATTTATCATAGGTAATACTTTAACATAATAGCTGTTAGGTCGGTATTGCGCTAGAATCATTCGCACATTGACGCAAAAAACCTTTCTGCAAAAATTAAAGAGGTCAGCAATAAAGGCCCCTGTAGGGACACCAAGGTTTATTTACATCGCCCGCTCCGTTCGCAGCGGATGCAGCGAGGCGCGAACCAACGACTCAGTGGAAACACGACGCAAAAATTATAATTATAAATTGAATAATCGCAAGAAACGAAATATCAAGGTCATGCGGATTTCCTATCAATGTCGTATTATATCGTGCACACTAACAAAGGCCCTGCAGCCAAATGCAAAGGGGCGGGGGTGGCGAAAATATGCGAAATCTTGAAATATATCCTATTAGATTCAGTTTCAGCAACTGATCAAGATGGCATTCACAGTTTTTGTCATGAAATGTTGACTAATATCACAACCCTCCGTGGCGTAATTCCCGCGTTTAGCGGGAAGCAAACGTTCTGTCAGCCATGTTGAGACGCAGACAAACATTAGTGATATAACACGGAAATAACACCACTTCACAGCTAAAATTGTCCGTAACAGACGCGCACTGTTATGTAGAAAAATAGGACAAATAAAAGTTTCACTACAATACCTGATTATCACTGATTTTCGCTTTATCGGTATCACCCGACATTTTTCTCTATGAAGAAACTGAAAGCAAATTCCAAGCGTCTTCAAACACCGGACAGACAACAC
Organism: Oegoconia quadripuncta; assembly: GCA_949316235.1. Lineage (NCBI taxonomy): Eukaryota > Metazoa > Arthropoda > Insecta > Lepidoptera > Autostichidae > Oegoconia > Oegoconia quadripuncta. The sequence goes on along the minus strand of OX438741.1, from coordinate 7,885,834 downwards.
AAATGCACGCACCAATAGTAAAAAAAAAAGATCGCGTTTAGTTTCGCTCGGGTTTATAAAATAATGCTTACATACTATTTTTTTAAATCTGCGTTTACACAAACGCGCGACTTGTAATCGTGTATGGTTTATTGATCTAGATCAAAGAGCAACATTAGATCTGGATCTTAAGACTAATATCCACTTTGATTAATGGTGAGTGCATGTGATTAATGCAGGTATTTAGTGATTAGGACTAAACACGTGAGGATTTAGGGTCAAACGCGTATCTAGATAACCATAAAAAACGGCGAGTTTTTTTTAAGCGCGTCGTCATATTTTTACGATTCAGCCATAGCCGAATTCAGCCGAAAATTGTTGGACTTCCATACTAACAGTGGTTACAGAATGGTTTACTTTGTATGGGTAATCGTTGATCGAATTCCATTAGGGTTCCTTGGAGAAAGTTGTTCGTAATCAGCAGTGAAGTCACCAGTAAACAGGAATTACACTAATTAAATTTCACCCTGGATATACCACAGAATTCACCAATTTATTTAAAAAAAAGCCATTTCCATCAGCACTGACTGGTCACTCAGCCTCCCAGCAGCAAAATATCACTATAGGAAACGATCCATCATCGCCATCAAAACACACATACAGTGACAATTCATCATGGTTATTTCAAGCCCTCATTCTGTCCATAGGTTCATACACTCCTGTACCGCAAAGCTCACCTGCGTATAACAATATGTTATCTCGATCACCAACTTGTGTTCCATCTTTGCAACGAATGTAACGATGAGTTTTTTATCATAAAAAAAAAGGTCATATTAGGTAAGCAAAATAGAAGGTATAGGCAGTTAGCTTTTTTTTCAATACCGTCATCAAACAAAGCTTTGTAATTGGACGGTGGCGTTTATAGGCTATTCCACATAATTACATAATTAAATTACATAAATTAAAAAACTTGGAGAAAAATTTGAGTTACAAATAAACGCATGATTGGAATCCTTAGAATCCCATCAGTCGCATATCAATCTCCGGCCGGCGCGTGCGTCGATGATGGTTTTGAAAAAAAAAACTATTTATGTCAATAACTTCTATTTAACTTACCTAATATGCCCCGTTTTTCTTTACGGTAAAATAACTCATCCGGTATATTTTAACAAAGTCCATCTTCATCAGCACTAACTTGTCATTCGTCCTTCCAGCAGCAAAATATCCCCAGTGCGAGTACCTTTAAACCTAAGAATGTTACTCAAAAAAATACTAATATCGCACCGCCCCAATCAACTACTCAACAAAATCCATCAGCACCGACTTGTCATTCCTCCCAGCAGCAAAATGTCCCCTAAGTACCTGGAGCCTGATTCTCACATACTCGAGATTTCAATGTCGAACGACATCAATAGGTTTGTCACTTTTACACACGTATATAAGTGTGAAAGAGATAGACATGCCAATGTCTATCGATAGACAAATGTCGAGTGTGCGAGAATAGGGGTCCTGTACGCCTAAGCTTGTTATCCACAAAATTATTAATATCGCGGGTCTCCAATCAAATACCCAACAAAATGTATCAGCACCGACTTGTCATTCATCCTCGCAGCAGCAAAATGTCCCCAGTATGAATACCTCTAAACTTAAACTTGTTATGAACAAAATTACTAAAATCGCAGCTCACCAATTAACTACCCAACTTGTTATCTAGGATCTTGATCCCATTTTTTTTTGGATAATGCGGAATCAACAGCATCATTTAAAAACGATTACACAAAATCTATAAGCTAAAGTTATGCCAATTACAGATTCTCATTTTCTATTACAATTCTTTAAAAATAATTCGGTGGAAAGTCACTATTAAGTAATAATCATTATACATTCTATAGGTAAAAATAAAAAGTAAATAGGCGAGTCTACACCAAGCGAGCAGCCTAGCTCGAGCACAGCCGCGCGCGGTAAACGGTTTTGCGGCATACAAATTTATTAACCGTCGACACTAATCTTTATCAATTTTTTCGATCGAGCGCGCTACCTATCGTCCGCGTCCGCATCCACACAGTGCATGGCAAACGATCGAGGCACCTTTGAGCAAACCGAAAAAGCCGACACTTACTGCAATGCTTAGGCTGGCTGGAAGAGATCTCTTTAAAATATAAGACATCTGTAATATTTTGGTGCAATAAAGAATACTTAAAGAAGATAAAATAATTAAAAGAATGTCCTCCAGTTGTTTAGACACTATCAACCTTTTGTTTTTTTTTGACGCGGGACAAAGCATGACGCGTACCGCTCGCCTGGGGGACGGCGAGACAGTTATGTGGGACTCCCCTCCCTGACGGGAGGATACCCACTAAAACCCCGCGGCGACCTTCTTCGGCAGCAAGGACCTGGAAACGCATCCCCCTCCCCTCCCCCCTCACAATCTGCGGGTGAACTTTTTCAGATTAGGATCTGTGTGGTGTTAATGTTATTCACTTTTAAAAATGCATGTTCTTTATAGCATGCGAATTTTTAAGTGTACCTGTAATAGTTTCCAAAAGTAAAACGAGATGTAACAAAACGCAACTGAAACGCGTATACAACCATAGACTATTTTTAAGTCTTTTATACGGCCAACAATTTGAGAGATAGTAATATAATGTAACCCGCTACAATAATTACACAATAGATATATAAACTGGAAATAAAACACTTTTTCTAGTGGAATAAAAATTAATTTGTGTGTTAAAATGACAACTTTTATTAATTCTCAAATTATCAAACGACAAACTAGCAAAACAAACTACCAAAAAACACTCAATTGTCTATGGTCAGCGTCCTTCGCTAGGCAGGCAGAGTAGGCAGGTAGCGAGACATAATTCTGTTATAATTTTTTGGATCTTTTGATCCTTTTTCATGGCTGCCTTATCGCGCGGTTGAATGTGTTCTTCAGTTCAAACATGAGTGATTACTCTTCTATGGCTACGCTTCAAAATAATAGCCAAACGGCAGGATTTGCTGCTGCTTTACAACGTGCAAAATTGGTAAGCGCGTAATGTGATTTGCATCTTTTTCCTGTTTTAGCGCATGATTTAGTTAGATATTTCATTAATTTCACATCTGGCTTTATAACCTACAACATATTCATTACTCACTTCATTATCATTTTATCTTTTACAAACTTGTCTACGTCTCCATCTAACCTACTTATTGCTGACAATGTACCTATTTATCATTGTTAGGTGGCGGCGAAACTCGAGGGCGGTGGTAGCAAGAGACCATTAGAAGACGGATTAGAACCTAGTGCGAAAAAACTGGCGTCTGTAGAAAGTGCATACCAACAACAGCAAAGTATGAGGTAAACAACATCGAAACGCGTGGTAAATATCTCGTTACCTAAGTTCCCGCCTTTTGTATTCTCTATATAAGTGAATTTTTATGAAAATATGGTTTCCGCTGCTAACTGATTGGGAGTTAAGGAATGAATCATGCGCAATTTTTCCAAATGACAAATATCTGTCAATAACCTTATATCATAAAGTATGATCATGAATTATAAATCATTGGGACTTTTAACTACCGCCGAACTGATATTCCTATTCTGCCTTACTCGGTGTTTCTGTTAATCTTGACTGGCAGGGTCATCGTTAAATGCTGTGGAGCGAAATCTAAATGTGGGTATTGACTTGTTGAAACTGCAGAAAACTCCATTTTGTAATTTACAAGGTAACGAAACCTCAAAACTGAACTATTTGGAATTTCTGCAGTTTGAACAAGTGAATACCCACATTTAGTTTGAGAGCTGATATATATTATATGGGGTGGAGAACACACTTTGTGTCACAAAGCCTATAATTTATCATTTCCCAGCCCTGGTTCATAAAAGATGAGTACTGCCTCTGAAATTATCAACAACCTGCTCTAGGCGTCCGATGGAAAACTTTTCATAGTTGTTTTTTTTGCATATCCACACTAATAATAAATGCCTACCAATGCCCCTTTTGATTATTCCTTTGTCTTTTACGACAATTAGGTAAATTGTAATCAGTTTTGTTTCTTAAATATGGAAGAGACTGTTTACCCACAACAGAGGGAATCCTAGTGTCCAATGAGGACCATACTTCTTATATTGTAATTTATTTTAACCAACTTCAAAAAAGGAGAAATTTCTCAATTGGGCTGTTTGTATTTTTTTCTTTTTATATTACTTCTTACCTTTGCTTCACATGAATTATTATTTTTATTAAAACACTAGCAGCTTTTAGCTGATGCGTGTTTATCACTGCACTTGTGTTTGGTCTAATTATTTTTTAAAAGAGATACTTCTTCAGTGAATGAGAAGTTTTTTTTTCTTTTTTATTAGAATGGGACTAGTATGTCACACTAACACTAAATTGTGACTGATAAATTATTAAGTTGTAAAAATTTGCTATTTGATTGATGTTAGTGGCAGACTGGCATTAAATTTGTGTGACGAACCATCCTACCATTTTGAAGGGTCTAAAACAATAGCTTACCAACAGTGCGACAGCAGCGGCGGCGGCTGTGGCTGCAGCAGCGGCGGCGCGCCTTGCAAGCGCCAACTCTGGTTCCTCGGGGCCAGCGGGAGGTGCCTCCAACACTATTCAGGATCAAACCATTAATGAGTACATCAGGGTACCAGACAAGATGGTTGGCCTTAGTAAGTGTCTAGTACTTCGTGGATTACTACTTGTTGTTTCATTTTATCCTGTTGTTTTGTTTGGTTTTTTGAAATTTAATACATTTTTTTAACCTTGAAGAGCCCCAAGAATGAGCGTAAAGTTTTTTCAGATATGTATGATAGATGTAGAGGTCTATGTTACCTTCTGTAGCCTAAATGGCTTGATCGATTTTATAGTGCAAGGTGTCACCAGAGTATCATAGAATACATTCTATTGTAAAAAATACAAATGGCATCTACTTACAAGCATTCAAACGAATGGCTTTACAAATTTTTAATTAGTAGTGGTATACTTACTTCCTTTTTTATGTACCATTGAGTTTTGAAATACTTATTTCTTCATATTATTTTCTAATTATATTTATATGCTTAATACCCATTGCTTTACCAATATTACCTTATACATACATAATGTCAAAACGTTTATCCCAAATGGGATGATCAGAGATAATTACCTTATAAGTAGTAAATGAATTCCAATTGAATTTATCAATGTAGTATCTCCCAACACTTCGACCTCAATACAGGTTACTGATGCATGCATACTAGTTATTACACTGGTTCTCTTATTCTTCATACAAGAACTCGGCAATGTTGACAATTAATCCTGTTCCCGTTGTAAATTGAATTCCTTGTTCGGTGTTGTGTCAATTATGCTGATGTAGTATGTTCCTGCTCCTATTTACTGAAATCAAATAATGTTTTCTTATATAATTTGTATTTTTGCATTTGCTTTTGAAGAAGGTTAAAGTTAATCTATTTGTTTTAACATTCTGTAGATATTTCTGAAAGGCTTAACAATAAGTTTGTAAGTTGCCCTGTAGTATAACAGTTATTTCATTTTAAATCCGTTAATCTGAGCACCACTAATACCATTATAAGAACTACCTGCGTTGCGCTTGACTTAAACTAGACTGTAAATACAGATACAGAGATTCGATCCTGACCGTCGTAACATCAATGACATACTACATCAGTATCAAGATAAAATCCGTGATCATTCTGAAAACTCTCGTATAATAGACTGCTATTTACCAGTAATAGGTCGCGGCGGTGAGCAGATCACGCGCCTCCAAGCCGAGTCGGGCTGCAAGATCCAGATGGCACCAGACTCTGGGGGCCAGCCAGACCGGCTGTGCACCCTCACGGGGTCCAGGGAGGCCATTACCAGAGCTAAGTATGTGTAAAAAAAATACAGATGTAAGGTCAGAGGTATGTGTGATGTGTAAATGTGATTTGCGTAAATAAGCGAGATATAAGTACATTATACATATAATGTGTAAGTATGTCTATATGTCAAATAAAAGTATATGATAAATATGTATGACATAAAATTATTTGTTTGTAAAAGTGTTATTGTACAAAAAAGGCACTAGTTTTACATAGGCACCGAGTTTGAGTACAATTTGAATTTTTGAATTCAATACACTACGTACTCAGTCCTAGGCTACAGTTTAGAAGGCGACTTTCATCAGGAAGTTTAGAATCTACAGCCTTGTCTCGCCCAACGCCCAGCTGACGCCCTTTCTTTGTCACTCTTAAAGAACTCCCAGAAGTCTGCAAAGTACATTTCTTTCTTGATTGTAAATGATTGATTGAAAAGAGACAAACCCTCTGAGTTTCTCGCTTGCTCTACTCAGTAGCAGTCGCGTTCTGAGCTAGTGGTAGTTTAAAAAACAAATGACGTTCATAAGTGCATATTGTATTGCCTACATGAATAAATGATTTTCATTTCATTTACGTAACGTCGAATAACTCTAGAAGACAACAAGTAGCAGTGCCAGATTAGACTAACTCATGACGCGCTACATACGAGACAAGAGCATTTCTATTATATGCCACTGGTGGCTAAGCCAGCCATTGAAGGTATAAGCAATCACGTCGACCTATTCCAGGGTTATAACCAAGTATTAGTAATATTTATCCAAGTTTAGTAAAACTTATCTCCAGTTGAAACATTACTACTAGTGAGAATGGTAGGTTTTTTTTCTAGTTTAATTAATTGTACAGTCAGCTCCAGAGAAACTAGACCCCCCCATACTTGCGAATAAAGGCCATGTTTCTCTGCTGGTATCTGTACATGTCATGTATGTACTGTACTCTATGTACATTAGAGATAAATAATGTACAAAAGAAGGAAACTTGTGATAGCATGCATGACTTAGGCCATATTAATAAATCGTTCTTGAGATTAACATCGCATCCCAGTCTCAAGACTATTTTTACTGATGCTGTTTTAATATGCAGAAGATTCTCAAGCGTTACTTGAGGCCATGTCAATCTCGAGAACGGTTTATTAATACGGGCCTTAGTAACAAATGGGTAGTAGTAACCATCGAGCAAATACAAAAAGAACACGGTCTTAGCACTTTTTACCATGGAGCTGGGTGTTCAGTAAACAAAAACATAAACATGATTAATCAGTATAAAAATTTACATTTACATGGTGTTTTAATTGTATATCATGTAGCGTCATCTATTGGTGAATGATCAGACAATCTGAAACAAAATCTGACGTATATTCCCGCACGATTCTACCCTGCCTAAACCACGCCCCCTATGATGCTCCCGTCCCGAGCTCATTTGGAATCACAGGTCACTGTCATACACACCCTCTCATGTTTGCATTTGCTCAGTTACAACCTCTTTGATGGCTCTTTCTTATTTATGTGCGATGTAGCGTAAAGGTGAGACAAATATGACGAATAATAGAAGTAACCGTGAGATAATTATATAATATTAAGCGCAAGGTAAGTAGTATGACAAAAATAATGAAATGAACTTCGAGGATATCCTACAGGGACCTAGTTAATCAGATAGTGAATCACCGCGGACGGGAGAACGCGCCACAACACATGGATAACAGTGGCGGCGGCAGCATCGGGGGCAGTAGCATCGGCAGCGGGGGCGGCGGCGGCGGGGGAGGGGGCATGCCGCCCATGGGACGGGGCGGCGGGCTCGCCACCTCGGTTAGTTTATACTATACTTTATTTCAGGATACTCTAGAGCGGAGCCCAGTCAGTCCTTCGATGGGTGACCATTAACGGTATTTTAATATGAGTGTGTCCGTATTTCGGAGTGTACCGTACATAGATCCCGGCTGTTTTCAATTGAAGGCAGTCGTTAAGCCAAGTCGTTGGCCTACAGGGGCGTCTTAAAAATACTGTCAGGTTTACAATTTAAAAATTACAAATTTATTAGATTCTGTATTATTCAAAAAATAAAATTTAGAATCCATCTCAATGGATCACATGTATACATATACCCCCCAGACAAATTTACTGCATCTAAGTTTAATTCTCGTTCTTATCGAAAACAGGCTTTTGTGCCTTTTACGGTTCCGTATCTAAAAAAGGACCCTTATAGGATCCCTTCGTTGTCTGTTGGTCTGGTTGGTATTAAGATTGATGACTTACAGGAGTTACAATGGGAGGTTTGTGGAGGTGGGATCTGTCTGGTATTAAGTTAACGTCCTTTGGAACTGTTAAAAACACGCCCCTAAATCAACGCATGCAAAAAATACGTCAATTTATGCCGCATAATTTGACAGTCGCAAATAAATCAAGACTAGAGTACTTACCGTTGACCTAGAAATTTGGACTCACAGCACAAGTAAACAGGAAAAAATCCGAATATCGCATATCTCATATTTTTTTTTAATATAAATACAAATTTTCAATGCGACACCAGATTCCCGTGATATTATTTATTCTATGCTGGACGAACTGTCTATAAGTTATACATGTACAACGAAAACAGCTGTACATTATAGTATTCATTGAATAGTAATTGAGAGTTAATAGAACAAAACGTTCATTGTACGCTGAGTGCTCGTAAACGCGTGTGGTCTCCGAACGTGCGCAAACAGGACGCACCGGAGTCAGATTCGCACTTATCCGTTTTTTTTTTGCAAAAACTGAGTGTATATTTTTATAGTGTCTGTCTGTACCACATACTTGCTTCTAAAGAAATAACACCGCGTATAAGTAAAAACTATAATAATAATTTTCATCATCGTGCATTGCATTTCTTTTCTTTACTAAAGAGTTTTTACGATAAAATGCATTCCACCTTTTTAGACAGACTGTAACTTTGTGTATTCCCTGTCATTATTTTAAAATTATGACACGACAAACAGTTGACAAATGCACTGACAGAGTCTCTCTTGGGTGCCTCAATATCGTATTCTTATCGTCTTTATTAATTTGAATAACTTCACGAGAAAGAACCCAAGCGTGGTATAGGTGTATAACAACGTGGTAAGCGTGGTACGTATGAAAAGTTAACGGTAAAAGTTTTTAGTTAATCATCGATTGACTAGTGTAGACCGTCATCCTAAATCCTTTACGAATCCAGTCTCAACCTCACTTATAGCTTTTCATAGGACGATAGTCACGTTAGTGCATATGCCACATCACGATAGCGCTTTTATAGGAGGATGGTCACGCTAGTGCAAATGGAATATTGCAATAAAAGGACAAAGAGTACAAATAATATTATTCTTCTTCATAGCGAGTCGATGGCAAAAACATCAAATTCTCAAGGACCAGAATGTGGTCACGCGTACAGCATTGTCTGTGGCATCATAGAGGTCCTGTAGCGTACAAGTGTCGCGACACGCAGGACAGCTTCTAATATTATTAGAAGTTAAGATATTTAAAAAAGTAATAAATACATAACGGCACAAAAGATGTTACATACAAACTATCACACAAGGCCACCGAAATCATCATCGGGGTCATGTTGGGAATAAAATTTTTTTATTTATTTATATTTGATCATGCAATCAGTCGTGACTATAAGCAGATGTGTTGATAGCTTAGTGGCTTGATAAGTAACTCTCCACTGAGAACAGCTTATTAAAGCTTATTAAAAAAAGTCAAGCGCAGAAAAATTCAGGATCCTGAATTTTTCTTCGTTTCAGGCGTCGCCCACTCTCCTGCTCTATTATTTGCACTGCTAACGTGTTGGGGTGTTCTGCCATTTTGGCATTGTATTTGATGCAGCTTTCTTCTATTTCTCACTGTCACCACGCCCAGATTTGAGTGAACTTCATTGTTGGTTATCAACCAAGGAGCATCGCATAGCTGTTTTAATATGTAGTTTTGGACTCTTTGATATTTGAGTTACAGGCAAAGCCCCATAGTTGTATGCCGTAACTCCAGATAGGTTTTAATATTGTGTTGTAAATTAATAACTTTTTGTCCAATGATAATTTTGAGTTACGACCAGTACATGTTCCTGTATTTTATGTTTATCTCATTTCTTTTGGTTTGAATATGGCTTTTCCATGTCAGTCTACGATTTAAATGCATACTGAGGTGCTTGGCAGAGTCCTGATGCGGAAGTTGACTTGAGAGTGAGTCACAGGTGGGCAGCTTTCTTTCGTAAAGTAAATGTAATGTGTACTGATTTGCATGCGCTGGCATTTATTCTCCATTTCTGGAGCCACCTCTGTAGGTTATTTAGGGCCTTCTGTAGTACTCTTGAGGCCTCAATAGGACACTAGGACAGGGAATAAAGTTAAAAAAAATTAGTGCATATGCCAAGGGTGTCCAAATAGGACGCTCGTATGCGCCAGCATTCAATATATGTATGATGATCACATTCATATATTTTGTTTGTCAGATAAATAGGAAAATACTTGAAAATTGATGACGGACAATCGCATAATTTAGGGCTGTATATAATCTTGAGATTTCTCGTTTCAGTCGTAATACATTTTTTTCTGATACTGTTTTAATATGCAACAGATTTTCAAGCGTCTACTTATGGACATCTCAGTCTTGAGACATACATAAGCATGCTCATGCCTGTTTCCCATAAATGTATTTATGTAGTATATCAACCTTCTGGTATTGTGGATACCAAGCCTATAGTTGTTTACTGTGGAACTAGATGGCGCTGTGTGTGTCTAATTTATTTATTTATTATTATTATTTACTACGTCAGCTTGCACGCCATACTTTTCTCTAATCACAATATTCTTTAAATCAATTTTGAGAACGTTTATTAATAACCTTAGTATTGGAAAGCTGTAATTTGGCATTGGTATACATATTTATTACTCACGCCGATAAAGTGGTAAAATAAAACTTAGGCGACTCGTGAAGTGCGGATGGATTTTTTTAATTTGTGTGCCCCTTCGTGTGGGGTGTTGTTAGATAGGTCGTTCAAACTAGACTGAGAAGCGATCTCAATCTCAAGATCGATTTATTAACACGACCCTTAGTGTGCATCGCGTCTATCTCCGTAAAACTACGGAAGTTAGAGATGAAACATTTTAGTCCTGCTTCGCTCAACTCCTGGTGTAACCAACTGACAAGTTTTTCTGAGAAAATGGACTTAGCCGATTAAAAATTTATACGATATGGTTACGGATAATTTGACAGCTCAAGTGCCGGCCACTGGAAGCAAATGAGTTAAATTTTAATGGTCTATGTCTGAATGTTCCATTGCAGGATGCATCGCCCCGGATCTAATGAATCTGACAAACGTGGTGTCAACCATTCGTCTTTTTTGTCAGAGTGTCATAGGCTTTAATGTTCATAAAAATAATTTAATATCGCGGTTGTACTTTCAAAAACGAAGGTAGAAGGTTCGAAAAAAAGAAAACAATTTGAGAAAAGTTCTAAAATAGGTCTTGTTTATATCAAATTTTTCGCATTCAAAAATGTATAGTAAACTGACAATACAAAATAAATCAATGTATATTGTGTGAAACAGGTGCTATAATTTTTTTACGCGTTTTATAGTCAATGCCAGTAACAAATGGCAATGACAAACTCTTGTTTAGTTGTCTTTAGTTCACATGATCATTTTCGTAATCGGGTTTTTTAAGACATGTGTTCCCCGTGGTCTTGTCCGCTTTGGTAGGCACGTTTTTTTCCCAATTGTCCTTTTGTAGGATTTTAAATAAAACAAAATTACGGCTTATGGTATCTGACAAGTATAAGTGAGAAAATCCCCTAAAGAGTACGATTATAACATCCTCTAAAAGCTAAATAGTTTTAGTTAAAACGGCTTAACCAATTACCATGAAACATGTTATTAATTTCCTTACTTTAGTATCCATACTATTCCGTCCAGTGGCGCGTTCATTTGATAAATTAAGAAGACCTCCTTTATTCTTTATGCTTCGGGGTTTAAAAATGTCCTACTATCAAACATACTGAGTACTAAACATGTGCAAACATAGTTTACGTTAAGCCATAACGGCGGATGAATGAAAATTAAAATAGTAATTGTTTGTCTAGGAGGAGATAATGTTGCCGGGACCCAAAGTGGGCCTGATCATTGGCAAGAATGGCAAGACCATCAAGCAACTGCAGGAGCAGTCTGGCGCGAAGATGGTGGTCATACAGGACGGACCTAACACTGAATATGTGAGTATAAATTAGCGCTGTTTAATTTTTACACAGGTTGTGCTTCATCTCAAACAAAGCTGACGTTAAAGATGGAAGACCTCTCAAGGAAAGCATCGTCTTAATAATGGTTTATTCTTATTTTGAATGAATATGTATGGCGATGGTTGGAAAGTAAGAGGAAGACCACGGAAAGGATGGATGGATTGTGTAAGGGATGATATGAACGAAAAGGGCATGAATGATGAGGTAACTGCCTCCTATATGCGGCCTATTAGAAGTATACACAGCATTCTAAGATATATAACAGTATAAAATTTAAGATAAAGTTTAAAGAGTACAAAAAAAACATATCAATAACAATGAAAAATTTAAAATTAGTGATATAATATGTTAATTATACCAGTTATGAAGGGTGGTTAATCGAGGTGTCTCATAAGCTTGCTTTTTAAAATTGGTCTGGATTTATAAATGTTCCCGACTGGTACTAATAAATATTTCCCTTTGTCTTTCTCACCTATGATGAAACTGTCTGCATCCTTAGGAGAAGCCTCTCCGCATTTCCGGCGACCCATCCAAAGTGGAGCACGCTAAACAGCTGGTGTACGAGTTGCTGTGCGACAAGGAGATGCAGGGAGGAGGGGGGGGAGGCGGCAGCGGTGGAGGTGGTGGTGGCGGCGGAGGAGGAGGAGGTGGGAGGCCGCAGTATGATGACGGCTACTCGCAGCAGGAGCAGGGCAACGGACTCTCCGCCAATTCCACTGAGGTATATATCGGTGCATGAGTTACCTACTGGGAGATGTGAAAATAGTTTTGATATTTTGCTTTATAATTCTCAAAAACGAATGACGGTACTGAACAGCGCTGGTCTATGTTGTATCGCTCACAATCATTTAGTCTCCTTTTAGGACACCCACGTGAAGTTGGTCTTCTACTCTAACGGGAACCACGCGGTCAATATTGTGCAGCAGAATTCTGTGATTGTATAAGTGAAGGGAAGTGTAAATATAGGAGTATGACTGCTTCCTACAAGAAACCGTCATAATCTTCCTTGGGATTCCTCATTGGCACAAGACTTTGAATATATAGACGAAACAAGGAACACTAGACATTTATTCCCGAAAAAGATGCACTTTAAAATTATAAAACAAATTAGTAATAAAATTCTAAATTCTTTGAAACAGTGAAAACCTCCTTATAAAACAATGAATTAATCGTTTTATGAGGAAGTTACAAGAAACATGGTTACTGCTGGAAAAAAATCGGTCAAATTTAGATTCTTTTTTCTTCAGCGCTGTAAATTAAAATCAAATTTGGGAAAAACCATATCAGGTCTCATATCTTGTAGGTTATTATTACATATAGTTTTCCGTAAAAGAAAATGCCATAGTTGACTTAAAACCGGTTACAAGTATACTCAAATTCACGATCTTTTACGGAGAAGAAGCATTGGTACATTCACCTAACTGAAGATCAATGAAAATATTTTATTCACAGGAGTTATTACACTCTACACTGGCGGAACTGTCGCCCTGATAGACTGACGATTGCCAATAGTTAGAAGAAAGAAGTTATAGTTAAATAGTATATACTCTAGAGATAGGTACCTTTGTGACCAAAGGTAGGACTCGAGGCGTGGAGACCTGGTGCCCTGTATTACATTTTTTTATTACATATCACAGTGATCCATGAACCAAAAAATTATGCCATTAATTCTTTTGGCTTGTAAGAAATAAACATTTTATTTCAATAAAATATCGAAAAGCGTATGCAAATAATATTTTGTTACTGCATATTATATACAATAAGCTGAACAAAGATGAGTTTGCAGTTGTTTTCTTGTGTCACTTCTTTTCGTGACAAGATATCGCCAGCATGCTGGCGTCATACTGACATACAGCAGACATATCGTCTACAAATAGTCTGCACGCTGAGTCCAATGAACACACCTTAGACAAATTCCTAACACCAATTTGCAACAGAATAATTTGTATCTCACTGTCAAAGAAAATAATTTATAAGTTTTTGAATTTTGTTTGTCTAATGGAACCTTATCATAAAAGCGTATACCTCGCCCTTTAAATGCTAACTTTCTATACACGACTGACATGAACAGCATTCTTATTTTTGTTAGGTGTTAGTGCCGAAGATAGCGGTAGGCGTTGTAATCGGGCGTGGCGGCGACATGATCAAAAAGATACAGGCGGAGACTGGCGCGAGAGTTCAGTTCCACCAGGAGAGAGACGACGGACCTGGAGACAAAAGGTACTGTACCATCTCAGAACTTTTATTGTTCAAAGGCAGTTTGATTCCTTTTAAATACAAGTTAAATTGAAAAACTGTTCCTTAACTACTATAGGTTTGGGAAACATGGTCCATCAAAGGGAAAGTAAATTGATTCGGTCTGGGTATTATGTGTTTGCGACAGAATTGATACAATCGTTCTTTCTCTATCTACTCCGTTCAGAGATCGTTTATTAAACCGTCTAATGATATTAGTCATCTATAATGTTTGTCTCATGTTTTAATGAATTGAAGGAATAAATACGAAAATCGCTAATTCCATATCCTGAGTGTAATTATTATGAGGCAAACATTATTTGCGGTTATCTTATCGCAAGTGAAGCTGTAGCAAACGAAGGTATTGCAGATAATTTCGTCTATGCTGATAACGATACAGAAGCTCCTGACGATTATGAAACTGCTCATGAAAATTAGCCCCAACAGGAGTTAGAATCACAAAGATATAATCTTGGGACCGAACGCGTTTCCAAATCAAAACAAAAATGTTTTATTTCGTAAGTTATAAGAATAACATTTATCGCTCATTCACTAGGCAGTCTCACCTGAGAAGAACGAGCAAGAAACTCCGGGGTCGCTCTTTTTAAATAAGTCAATACAAATCAATTTGAAATACTTAATTGTAAAATTTATGATTCGACAAAGAAAAATAAGAATAAAATATACTGAATATTGCCGAGCGGTTCTTGTCCACGCATTCTTATCATCTAGATAGTCAGAAATTTTATAATAGCCTTTGGCACATAGTTTCCGATTAATGTTTATTTTAAATTTATTTAAAGGCAAATTTTGAATGTCTACCGGAACCACCGGTAGTGACAAACTTATATATGACGATCTGTGAAATTAACGGCAAATATAAATTTGTCGCGTATTATTTCCACGAATTAATTTCTTCATTGTGCCATAATAGCTTTTAAGATTGTAGCGCACTGGATAGTAGTCTATAGGTATTGATGATCTGTCAGTATGAAATAACGAAAGGCCGTATCTTTTTATCGCGTCACACTAGTTATTTTTTTTACAGCAGTATAACACTTTAATATTAATTTCAATAGCAGTTTTTCGAGAAAAATAGACTTGCCACATGGATAGACGTACAACAAAGTGATCCTATAACGGTTCCTTTTTTACTTATTGAGGTACGGGAACCCTCAAAGGAGTACAATTGGACAATTCCAAATAACTTCGGCTGAGCAATGTTTACATTTTTTCCGAGAAAATTCTCATTTCACATAGCCAACTACACTGTGACCAAAAAACCGTATCGTATTGCCTGGCTATGTTTACCATTGCGTTGTAATGATCACGGTCTTGCACCACAATTTCCGAATCCGGTTACGATAAAATCGCATCCGTGACAACCCTATGATCACTAGCGGCAACATGCATGCCCATGCGAAGGTGACATTTTGAACGTAACATAAATGATTCAGCTCATTAACTCACTCAGTATTCTCAGTTGATAGTGGACACTGTGCCGCGTGCGAACATTTGGTTGGTGTACAACATGTAACAGAATTAAACTTTATTCAGACTCTGAATCCATTTTTCATAATTCCGTTAAATTTAATGTGTTATTTGTTTTTGTTTTTTATTATTTATTTTATTCGGACCACCAATAGCAGAAATGAATAGTGTAATGTTTCAAGATGCGTTCGTCCCAGATTTTTAAGTTAAGAAAAATAATAATGTTAAAAAAAAATACTCTGGGATACATGGCACATTATGTGTGATACAAGTTGGTATAAATGAAAATAAACCTCACATCATGCGTATTAATGCTCATTCTTGTTAGATCACAAGCTCGCACATAAGTTATTATTTTACGAAATAACTAAGACAGCTCATAAAAATTGAAAAATTTCTTGCAAATTGTGTTACATGTTGTTTGTTTATACCGGCATGTAAATGAACAGCAACGCGCCATTTATTCGTGTGGGCATCGTATGCAAATGCGATAAAATTGGTAAAAATTTCAATATTGCCAAATTGCAAAAATGTGAAAAAGATTATATTTGCCTACTCTCCAATTATACATTTTTATTCATAATTTCAGTTTGATTCGCATTCGATATTACATCTAACCTACTTCAAAACATTGCAAACTAAATAAAAGCTTGTTAAAAGGACGACATTCTCAATTCGACTTTTTTTGTATGTTTGTTACTCCATAAATTCATCAAATGTTAACGGATTTTGATGATTACTTTTCTGTTTGATCGGGGTTACCGCCACAGTGGCCCAATGTGAATTTGGTAAAGATTTGATGATGCACTCTGGAGATAAGGAATGGAATCTTACTGACGCTATTTTGCCAATGTTGGCTGTTGACCCAGCATTAGGAACTCAGGACTGTTAATAAGTATGGTCTGAATGAACTGTCTGACAAAATTAATGCATATCCTCTGATTGTCTTTTTATTATAACTTGACAACGATGACATAACCAATACACAGGTAGTGACCCGATGCTGTTCATTGTCGTGCTATACAGGGCGTCCCACGGCTATGCCACATGGAGGGGAAGTACCTTGAATTCAAGGTACTTTCCCTCCATGTGGCATAGCCGTGGGACGCCCTGTATACGTGTGTATTTTAGTAATACCGTAAAAGATGAAGAAAGAAAAGTTTTACCGTACGAGGTGAATATTCTGTGTATGAGTGGACTGAAGAAATTACTGTTTAAATACTGAAAAAAATAAATTATAACCGCCTTCGTTGCTCAATGCAAACAACATATTGTTATTTCCTATGTTGGGTTTGCTGGAAGATATCTCTTTTAGGGATAAGCTCGCCTTTTGTATATCTTACTCATAAGTATCACTGTAATTGTTTTCTGTGTATGCAATAAAGTGTTAATAAATAAACATAGGCTTTACGAATCGGATGTCGTCGGTTCGATCCCCAGCGGGGTGGACGTTCAGTACTTGATTTGGTTGGTAATAGGGCATTTTAAAAGTCCGCGTAGCTAGCGACCACCATCTTATCTAAATCTGCTGCCAAACAGCAATGTTGATAGCATTGCTGTGTTCCGGTTGTCAGAGATAAGATAGCCAGTCCCCCAAATACGATGCGTTTTCCGGGTCAGTACGGTTCCACCTTTGGCCTTATCTTCACTTAACATCAGGTGTGATTGAGGTAAAGTACTAACCCGTTGTGCATAAAAAAAAAAATATTGTGTGAATACCCATTCTGCAATGTTCCATTTTATGTAAGTACACGTTATGTGGGCAATTTGGGAAGGAGGAAGAGACTGAAACATTTTGAATTGTATTTTTGTGTCATACTATACAAAATATAAACTTTTAGAACCTTTTTTTCTACTTGTAGAATGAATTTTCATAGTTTATCCTGTCGCGTGGGTAACAGCTGACATTAAAATAGTGTCTATTTACAGGTGTTACCTGCAAGGCAAGCCGCAACAAGTCGATCAGGCCAGACAGATGATTGAAGACTTAATCGCCAGTGTAAATGTGAGTATTTTTTTCACCATCATCGTCGATTTTCATGAATCTCGATAATGAAAAAAGGGATATAGAGGCATTCCGATGTACCTGTTAGTATGTATAATAACAAGTGAAATTAATAAGTACTAGTTAAGGAGTGTACTGGGCAATAGGTATAATATTAGTTACAAGCGGGTCATTAGGTTTCTTTTACGGAATTTTGCTTCTTTTTTATGAATAACTAAGAACGTAACCCATATTTTAAAACTCATCGAATCGAATGCCGCTAAGGGTAAATGTTTGTGTGATGAGTATGAACATTCATGAAACATCTAGTAACCATAGTACAGGTTTTGAGGTTGTAAATGTCCGAAATAATTATTAATATTAACTTTTATAGTGAGTTCTATAAACATCTCTCTTTTACATAAAACAATATATTTACTTGTCTCATGCTGCAACTACCGAAAAGGGATGAATCCTTTGGAATTAGGTTAAGTTTGATAAGTGTGTGTCTGTCTATGGCACCGTAGCTCTTATTTTATCAAAATACTATAACTTCATCGATAAAGATGTCCAATGAGAAAACGTCATATTGTCGAGCTAGCCATGTGCCAACCAATCACATGTCAGAACGTAATCGATACGACAATAGCCCCGCGCAATAGTTAAGCCGTTTTGTTTTAATCGCTTGTTTTCTCAATTTCCAATTTATGATTTTATACGTGTATTTTTTACGTACCATATTTTTTGTTTCCCTGCTATATTATTACCGTCTATCACTCTCCTCCAAGCAGAGGAGGGATCAGGAGGTGAGGTCGGGGCGCGGCCGGGGAGGCTCGAACCAGCGGAACGGAGACCGTGGCGACTTCCAGCAGTGGCAAGAAAATCAGGAGATCAGGATCACCTTCACCGTCTCCAATGTCAAGTGTGGCCTCATCATTGGGCGAGGTTAGTGCATGCGATTTTACACATATTCACGCACCCACTCTCGATATCAAATAAGGTGGCATTTCACAATTTTTACTGGTCAAACCGTACTAATTCTGTATGTAATATAAATACACAAATGTCTTAGGACATACACACAGCGCCATCTAGTTCCACACTAAGCAAGTCATGGATAACAGATGGTTGACATAGTACACAAATACATTTTTTTTTGTAAATACAGGGTGGCCGGAAGATTGACGTCCAAAGAAAAAAAACAGGTCCCTCGTGTCTTGGGGTATTCGAATCACCCCCATATGTTCCGCGATGTTTCACGGTTTTCAACTTATTAATTTTTTTCGGAATTTTTGAGAATTTTCGACCTGACTATCTTAAAAAAATTTTATCTAGTTTTTCCACCTCCCTGTCTTTAAAGGCTAATTCTAGCAAAACTAGATCGTTAAGTACTGCTTTTTATTGGTGATTCTGAAAACTGAGCGTTAAGCGCATTTTTTAAGCCTACTAAGAAACCATGAAGTCACCTGTTTAGATTTTTAATTTAAATTTGAAAATTTAGATCATAATTCAAAAAACGTATTTTTTTCTCTTGAGACCAACATTTACATAATTTTTATCAAAGTTATGAAGCTGATTATTTTATGTATAAAAGTACAAACCATGCTGATACAGTTACAAAAAAAAAATTGAAAAAAGTCTTCTACTTTTTGTTTTAGATTTTTTTAAGATAGTCAGGTCGAAAATTCTCAAAAATTCAGAAAAAAATTCATAACTTGAAAACCGTGAAAAATCGCGGAACATACATGGGGGTGATTCAAATACCCCACGACACGAGGGACCTGTTTTTTTTCTTTGGACGTCAATCTTCCGGCCACCCTGTATATGCATATTATAAATGAAAAATCCTTATCTCGAGTACACATGTTCATGATAGTGAAATTTAATTCGTGAAATTCATGTTTATTGGTGAGTCCACTCCTGATTACGAACAACTTTCCACAACATACCATAGACGAAATCGATCAAAAAATTTTCGATTACCCATACAAAGTAAACCATTTTGAAACTACCTATTTTCGGATGAATGCGGCTATGGTTCCTAGTGGAAAGTTGTTCGTAATCAGGAATGGACTCACCAGCTGAAAATTGTTGAACTTCCATACTAAAGGTGGTTTCAGAATGGTTTACATTGTATGGGTAATCCAAATTTTTTTGATCGAATTCGACTATGGTTCCTTGTGGAATCAAGATTGGCGTCACCAGTTAATGGAAATTACACGAATTCAACTTCACCCTCTATAAACATTCGGGGTTCGAACTCGCGACCTTTAGTATAGCATCATCTAAATTTATAGTTATTACGTGTATTTTTCGATTATTTATTTATTTCGATAAAATAATAATTAATAATTTTGTAATATAAAAACCTTTTTTTTTAAAAGAGCAACCTCTCGAGTGTCTTGCTTGTTCTTCTCAGGGGAAAATTGCCTTTTGAACAAGCAGTAGCTTTAAAAATGTAAAATGTTACTATTTTAAGCGTACACTGTGTACCTACAAAATAAAGCATTATTGATTTGATTAATGCGAATTACATTTGATGTAGTGGTAGGTGACCCTGTCAGCGAAACGCGAGGGGTAAATGTTTGTGTGATGAATACGAAGATTTATTCCCGAGTCATCGATGTTTATGTAAAATATTTATCCGTAGTATCCATAATACAAGTATTTGTTTAGTTTGGGACTAGACAAAAATAAAGATAGTTAATTGGTTGGAGGAGAGATCTAGTCGTAAGAAAGTACTGGTGTCTTATTTTGACATTCTCAACCCTCTTATCCATTCTTATTATACGAGTAAGTAACAAAAGGCCCATGAGAACCTGACAATAATGTTGCCAGATTCGATATTCTAAATAGCGGGACTTGAATGAAAAAAAGCGGGACGTAAGAAAATGTTACAATGGTCACAAATTGTAATTACTAGGTTGTTGATCGCCATATTGATCGCATCTACCTTCGCTGACTGATTCTTTTAAAGTACTTAACGTACCAAATTGGTTACTCCGAGGAATAGATGAAAAAGCGGGATAATAGAGGGCTGGCGGGTCGCTTCCTGAAAGGGCTCAAAAGCGTAACGTCCCGCCAAAAGCGGGATATATGGCAACACTACCTGACAAGGTTATTCTGTAGCACCTACACGATTTATCTCCCGTCGAATCTCTGGGGTTAATGACATCCAAGTATCTATTTTTATCACACGCAATAACTGCTTTGATGAATATAAATTGTGTATAAATTATAGCAAATTGCTGCATGGAATTTCGCAAATTGCACTCTGTAAATAATTTTCGCCATAATCTTTTTGATGCATATTTTTGGTAACGACCGGAGGTAAGTTGTTTGTATAAATTGCAGAATACATTGCAATGTCATTTGTCGTTACGATCTATGGAATTATATTGATAGTGATGACCTATAAATGATTGTGATGGCGTTCGGATCGTGCGTTTGTTTATTCAAATATCTTTGTTACGCTTTGACATTGTAATTAGCAATAATGCTCAGGAAGTTAACATACGTAAAGTCATATCCCAGATAGGTCGGAGATATCCCAAACATAACATGGGGTACGCCCACCGCCGTTGTAACCTGCAAATCTGTAGATATCTATTTTTATAGAAAGTCCCATAGTCGCCTTTTACGACATCTTTTTAATATATGTTATTATTATAATATTGAAATATACAGTCTCAGAGCTCTTGGGGCCAAAGTAATAAAACGATCTTGAGACTGAGATCGCGTCTCAGTCTCAACACAATTTTTTTGATACTGTTTTAATATGCCACAGATGCTCAAGCGTCTACATAAGATCATCTCAATCTTGAGAACGGCCTTAGAGTAGATTTGGGTGTCTAAACTTATCAATGAGAAACGTCTCTAATGGAGATTAGTAAGGTTTTATTTGGCTCGAGGTGTTCCGTTTCTACGCTCACTGATATTATCGTCTTCTGTTTCTGAGAAATACGAGTGACATAAACTTTCTCGGTTACACTGAATATCAACGTTAAGTGGAGCATCAATTCCAGGCGGTGAGGTGATAAAGCAGATTAACGCACAGTCAGGCGCACACTGTGAACTGGACCGACGCGCGCAGGGCTCCGACCGTAACAACCGCACCTTCTACATCCGCGGTCACCCCGACGCCGTCGAGCACTGCAAGCGGATCATATGCGAAAAGGTTGCAATGGTGAGTGACTGTCGTACCGATTTATTTCCCAAAGCTGGTGGTACGAAATTATTCTTAGCCTTTTTGAAGTAAATCATTTAAGCTGTTGATTTGTGTATGTAACTTACAATTATTTCTTGTCTGGCCTACAGCCCGTGAACTTCATCCAAGAAGGCAATGGCGGCGGTGGCCCGCCCGGTGGTATGAGCGGAGGCGGGATGGGAGGTGGAGGCGGAGGTGGTGGAGGCGGGGACTATTACAGCGGCGGCGGTGGCGGTGGAGGCGGCGGTGGCGGCGGCGGCGGCCCGCCGGCCTGGGGCTACAACCCGCACTGGCACCAACCCAGCCCACAGCAGGCGCAGGTGGGCTCCCTTGATGTCCCACCTATGCAGGTTCAAACTTAACATATTGCTTATTATTTACTGCACTTGCAACTGTTCGACGAAAATGAAAGATTGAATGTAAGATTTATTCACTGAAATATGGTCTTAACATTGAATCTTTCAACAACATAACACAACATAACAACATAACGTAACATAATAATTAAATTACTTTTCTATGAAGATAAATGTATTGCGAGTGAGTACAATAAGGCCTAAGTAAGGCACTGTCTCACTGTTCAAGATGTGTGTTGATAGGGTAATCTTACTTCTGTCATGAAACAGCTAACATACATGCTGCTGTGTTCGATTTCTGGGGGTGAAAGATGCTATTGTCAATATAATACTTACTTAACCTGTCTGTCCCCCGTTTGCACATGCAAAAACATTAGCCATGCGCCGGTCATCTTTGCGAAAATACCTACCGTTTTAAAAACGTTTATTGACACTTCTACTGGGTGTATTTGTAATCTGTGAAAAGTAATAGCTACGGGAAATGATTACTATGGATATAATGAATGAACACTGCTACAGCTCTAATACTAAAAATCAGAAAAATGTTACGAGTTGTAATGTGTAGGTATCGCCCTTTACCCACGATATAATTCGTATATTTTACGGAAATTAAAATGCATATCCAGTTCCAATTAAACTATTAAGATTTAAAAAAAGACTGAATTTCTAAGCAAACGAATTTTAATTCTTGTGGAGTCAAAATTTAGTAATACTATAATATAATCTTTATTTTCTCCACGAAGATTCATACATTACAAGTGTTAGCATTGTTATAACAAAAAAGAAAAAACCAAATAAAAATCTTTGATAGAGACTGGTGCCTGAACTAGTATTTCAGGACCCCAGGTCTCCACCTCTTGTTGTTTACATTGAGTCACGTAGGCGTTAACTAAACATTGGATCAGTATGATGAGATCAGCAATCGGTATAGGTAAGGGTGTTCGATAAAATCGCTTAAGCTAGGCTGTATATGCACTTAAGAACCAGATGGTACATTGTCTTGCGAGCTTTATTTGGGGCAGGGCTGTCATTTGCAGGACTTTTTTATGATTATACAATAATATACCAACAATTTTATATAAACTAATAAACCGTTAAATCGTTGCTGGTAAGACAATTATTAACACAATTAGAAACGGGAAACCGCACTGATTTTAAGCCGAAATAAAAATTTTAGAAGTTTAAGTGATATTGTTACACTTCTTCAATTTAAGAGCTCTTGTCCGTGGAGTAATGACCACCTCTCTGCTTTCCGCCCTTAATTTAACCTCTTGGTACGACACGACATTCACCTTTTCTTTCACTTGATCAAAGTACACTTATTGTTTTAAAAATTTTCTTGTTATTATGACTTATTATAATTCTAATTTTTAATGTAAATTGATAATCATATGGGACAAGTTCCTGCAATAAATTTTATTTATTTATAAGTTAGCTGCTACATTTTTTCATCTGGCAGCCCTGGTTTGGGGATACATATGTTTTAACATACATAACATTGACGCGGTCTCGTTATCAGCAACAACAACAAGTGCAAATCAACCCGACCACTGGCCAGCCGGACTATTCCCAACAATGGATCGACTACTACCGCTCGTTGGGGCTGATGCGGGAAGCGGAGGCCATTGAGCAGCAAGCGAAGCAGCAGCAACAGCAGCAGCAGCAGCAGGGTAAGCTTATCGTGCTCTTTAGGCCCGGTATCTACGAAAGCGGAGATAAGTGGCGGCTGGCGTGTCCGAGAATAGGTGTTGCACTGTACTATTTATTGAATATTAGGTAGTTACATTTTACTATAAATTTCAGGTCAAAGATTTCTCGTAAATGTAGTATTTTTCGTTTACACTTTTGTTTTAATTCATAATTGAACCGCCAAAAATTGGCAAAATCGATTTCTGCAAGGTTCCAGTAACTCCGGAGTGCGTCATCAGATCCCAACCATACGTACAATACCATATTGCGAATACGATCACCGTTCGCGGTCACACTATTGAACTGTCTAGCTTCTTCCTTTTCCGTAGACGATTTCCCTTCCCGCAGCGGCAGTAGCTTGGACATACCCACTACCAGATAAATACCTATGCCCTATTATATTGTTTTAATGTACCATCCATACAAATTAGTAAATTGGAGTAAATGCTTTAAATTTGACAAAATGGGATGGTAGGAAATATATGGAAATATATAACGAGGATATGACGTCTAATAACTCCTTGAACATACACACATCGCCACCTAGTTCCACACTAAGCAACTAGTGTAGTAGTATATTCATATTATAAATGTAAAGGTCCATAACTTGGGTAATGTCAGTATTCATCATACATTATACATTCAGTGTACTAAGTATCGGGAATTTGTCAATAAAACAAAAAATACAAATTATTCATCTAAATTTATTTTATCGCCTTCAAAGTAGGCCCCATCGCTTGCAATACAACATCTCCACCGCTTCACCCAGTCTTCCATACATTTTTCATAGGCTATTTGCGGTATGGCCTTTAGCTCATTCAGCGAATTTTCTTTTATGGCTTCTATCGACTCAAAACGTTTTCCTCGAAGTGGTAATTTTAACTTGGGAAATAAAAAAAAGTCAGACGGAGCCATATCAGGTGAATACGGTGCTTGGTCGAAAACTTTTGTTGAATTTTTCGCTAAAAACTCTTTCACTATAATGGCTGTGTGTGATGGTGCATTATCATGGTGCAGCATCCATGAGTTGTGTTGCCACAAATCTGGACGTTTTCGGCGGATACTCTCACGCAAACGCTTCATGACGCCTAAATAATATTCTTTATTCACTGTTTCTCCCTCTGGAAGGAATTCGGAGTGAACCACACCACGGTAGTCAAAAAAAACTGTCAGCATCACCTTGATTTTGGAGCGACTTTGCCGCGGTTTTTTGGGTTTCGGCTCGTTTTCGAGACGCCATTCTGAAGACTGTTGGCTTGTTTGCATGTCGTACTCATAAACCCATGTCTCGTCGCCAGTTATTATACGTTTCATAAAGGTCGGATCCGTAGAAGCTCGGGAAACCATGTCTTCAGCGACATGCTTTCGCTGCGCTTTTTGAACAAAATTGAGCTCTTTTGGAACTAGTCGAGCGGCGACGCGTTTCATGCCTAAAATGTCAATGAGAATGTTGTGGACGGACTTAAAAGATATGTTCACCTCACTAGCCAACTCTCTCAGACTCATACGTCGATTTTCGAGCTTCTTGATTCTGTCGATGTTTTCTTTGGTCGTAGCGGTTGAAGGCCTACCAGAACGAGGCAAGTCTACTACTACTTCTCGGCCTTCTTTAAAAGCCTTATACCATTCATAAGCCCTTGTTTTCGATATACACGATTCGCCGTAGGTATTTCGCAACATTTTTAGTGATTCACCACATGAAATATCATTTGAAACACAAAATTTAAGGCACACTCTTTGTTCAACAATATTTTCCATTGTAAAAATCGCCGAGGACTCAAAACTATGACCAACAAAAAGTGTAGTTTAAAACAAATTAAATGACAGATCCCGCTCAAATTTTGCGCGCTAAATCAGTACAGTGCTACCAACATGCAGTAAAAAAAATTAGAACGACCTCTTTTACGCGGGTCTTTTTATTGACATATTCCCGATACTTTTTACACAGAGTAGTACACCAAACAGGACGTAAGAGTAAAGTAAATTTAAAATTCATTAAAATTTTATTATGTTTAAAATCTTATTTCCGTGATTCAATTCATTTAAAACTTTAAAGCAATCAGTTTTTAAACTATAATTGTTAAAACCAGGCGGCGGTGGCGGTGGAGGCGGCAGCGGTGGCGGCGGTGGAGGTGCTCCCAGCGGTGGCGGCAGTGGGGGAGGTGGAGGCGGACCCGGCCCCAGTGCTGGACCCAGCAGTGGGTCCAGCTCAGGCGGCACGGCTGACTACAGCGCACAGTGGGCCGAGTACTACCGCAGCATGGGCAAAGTCAAGGAAGCTGAGGCCATCGAGGCACAGATCAAATTGAAGGTATAAACGAAATTCATTGGGGTGGAGATCTGGTGGCTGTAGTGGTAACCCTAGTGCAGGCATTTATTTTTTGTGGATAACAAATTCCAAGAGTATTTGCAGAATTGATTGTAATCTTAGGATATTCAAGGAGATTGTGGTAATTCGCGTATCCAATCATTCATTGCTTAGTTGACTTCAATTATTTTATTAGACATGTTGGTGCTTGTGTACGAAAATAGTATTTCAAATGAATGTGACGTCAATAAAGTGTTTTTGCCTTTTGATTTAATAGCTTTTATGTAGAAGAAAGTGCCATCTTACAATTTACAATTGCCTCTCTGTTAATTAAATTAGTAATCTTGCAGATCTTCTTCCAAATAAAAAAAATCTCCAATAGGTTTTTCTATCATTACATAGGAACCTTCGTCCACCATTGCTCCCGTGTAGTTTATACTAATGGTGATATACGATTTAAAGAGGTTTAATGACCGCCAACTTAACGCCGTCTGCTTCGATTTTACCAAACATGTCGCTGTTTGCTCACTTGATAACGTCTCTCTCAACAGCAACAAGGTGGCCAAATGAGCAACCAGACCCAGCAACCTACACAACAGTCCACCCCGACCCCGAACCCTACTCCACCATCGTCGACGCCTGGCCCCTCGCCCATGATGTCGCAGGCCCAGTACGCCGCGCCGCAATACCCCATGTACCCCGGCGGGATGTACCCCGGGTACACGCCGTACGCCTACCCCGGGAACCCTGGGACGTCGCAGGAGCAACACCAGCAATAAATGTGAGTGCCGAATATTTCTGCTTACACCCTATGTTGCGTACAATCAGGTTACTACATCCACAATATGGCCGCCCACCAAACAGTCCATAGACGCCTTGATTTACTCTACCGAAATATTTAGTTAGCTGAGGTATGGGAGAGGCGAGGTACCGCATTCTGATTGGTCTGTTGCCTCTCGTCTGTTATTTGATCCAGTAAGGATGCTTACTGGCATCTGTCAACACAATAATAGAACAGATGCCCAAAAACTTGGGATCATTAGTGGCCAGTTCTTATTGCACCTTCAAGGTTATTATTTACGTGTCCTTGACTCAGCCAATTTAGTAGGAAAAAAAATCACAACCTGATTATAGGTGATTATAGGACCTATAATCAGGTTGTGATTTTTTGCACATCGTGAGAGTACCGTAGAATAAAAATATTTTCTAACAAATCAGTAGCTTACACCTGTACACAAGGAATTTTATACATAGGTACATTTTCTACATCACTAGCTTGATTTAGATACTATATCTTATGTATGGTATTTAGTAGACTATTAGATTAAAATTATCAATGTGAATTTCATTGCGTCGGAGAATATACACTCCTGCTATTAAAAAAAAAACGACGAATAAGTTCTTTATGAAAAATTTCACCTTTGACAAATTTCACCTTTGACAAATTTCACTACTCAGTAAACTATTTTTTAGAAAATATAAAGTAGCCATTGATTTATTTTTTTAGAAAATTGTTTTAGGAGCTCTTAGCTATGAAGGTCACAATGGTAACTTTAATTTAATATTGTAGGTTTTATAACTAAATACCTATACTTATACCTAAAGCAAGCTACAAAATGTTTAGAAAACATTTCTATTACTGATGGGTACCTCTACAAATAAATCAGGAACTTTAAGATGATACGAATCTATACCACAAAAATTACGTATTTTTATTCTCCTAATTAGGGAGTCTATGGGCTGTGTACGTGTCCGACAGATCGCCGGATAGCAAATTGGGAATGTAAAAT
The DNA here is from genome assembly GCA_949316235.1 of Oegoconia quadripuncta. NCBI lineage: Eukaryota > Metazoa > Arthropoda > Insecta > Lepidoptera > Autostichidae > Oegoconia > Oegoconia quadripuncta. The sequence continues at coordinate 7,857,699 of OX438741.1, read as the reverse complement.
GCGTTACTATTCATATCCGAATTGCTGTCGGGCAGCGATTTTATTGCAGATGTAGATGCAAGTCAGCATCAAAATGATATAATAATTGATCCGCTATAAATTTTGAAAACAATCGATTTGGATTGGTTTCCGTTTATTGCGGTATCCATCAGATTTTCAAACAATTATTGAAATCAATATCGTAGAACATTAATTTAAAAAATTATATAAATAATAATGCAGTCCTAATTGTTTTGAAGTTGGTTATAAATTTGCTCTTAAAATATGGATTATATTTTTCTTATTTTAGAATCAAGCTGTGGTACCATATTATATTTTCCTATTATGAGGCTTTTGTTGACTTTGGTTGCTGATATCATTTTGATGCTCACTCTTCTCTTCCACCGTTTTAATCAGAAAACCTAACTTTCTGAAGATCCATGAAAATAACATCTAAAGTCAAAAGAAGTACAATGTATGAGACATATGCATTTTATTGCTGATTTATTGGTTCATTTTGCATTTTAGATGGTTTATCCACAATGACTTTGCAAGTTAGGCTTTGTGAATAAAAAGCTCTTTCAGCGCAATACGCTCGTCTCTGACTGACTGGAGTGGGTAGTACTTGTACGAGCATGATGCCTTGAAAGGAGTTCGGCTTACTTTATTGTCTTTCAAGATGACTTACGGTGTTGCAACGTCGGATTTCATATAGTCGTAATAATATAGAACCCGTCATCGCGGAATCACCCACGTGACTACGTCGACCGATTTTTAGTAAATCAAAAGACAATGCTATCTACATCGGAATCGGTTAAGTAGTTTCTTATTTTATGTAGATGGAGATTTACATACGTTTGATAGACCGGCATTTTATTATGCAAAATGCAACGTTGCCAAATCTAATGGCACGTGAGACATGCTTTGTCTCTTTGACGCATACATATCACGTGCGCGCCAAAGACAGGATATGTCACGTGTGAATACTATCACCGATTAATTGATCTGTGTGGGACAATAAAGGCGGCTGTTAATGTAGAGTTGATGGGTTTTGCTTTGTAAGTTTACATTATACTGGAGAAAATTATATAAGATGAAATGGAATCCTTGTAAGCTTTATGATTTGCCATATAAATTGGGTTTTTTTCTTGTGAAGGCGAGGTGACTCTCTAAGCAACTGACTTAGATCTTATCCAGAACTTTTTAATATCCGAGCAGATTCTTATGCACAGCAGCTTTTTTATTTATATTTGTTAAATTATAATGAAGAAAGGATTCGTCCGTGATGGTTTTATTTTCGAGAATTAATCGAGCATATAGACAAAAGAAATATATTTTTTCTATACCTTTCATTTCTGGCAGTTGATTGACTGTCAATTGTCGATATTTTACCTGTGTCTACCCTCACCTACATACGTTTCTTTGTGTTTGAGAAACTATGTTGAATACATAGTTAACATAATGTGTAAAAGGAACTTAGAAACTCTCTGCAAGACACACTTACAGATGCTGCTATTTTGATCAGTTATATGATAGTCTTTTATGTAATTATGCAATTTCGTCTCTAAAGTTGGTTCTGTCTTGGTCTCACCTCGTTAGAATTAAAAATTATGGAAATAGAATCCTGGTTTGGAGCAAGACATCATCACCTGCGATATCGGTTGTGGATATGTTATAGTTCTTAGAAGTAGTAAGATGAAATAGGTGGCCCTAATCGGAATACACGGTTGCTGCATGAAAACTTGTTTTTTGTATTTGAGATACTACTACTATATTCACATATTGTTAAAGGAGTCCTCCGTTAAGTTATGCCTCCGCCTACCGCCTCCGTGGCTCAATGTATACAACATTGGGTTTACGATTCGGAGGACGCGGGTTCGATCCCCAGCGGGGTACATGTTTGAGTACTCGGTTTGGTTGGTGGTAGGGTATTTTAAATGTCCGCCTAGCTAGCTACCACCATCTTATCTAAATCTGCCGCCAAACAGCAATGTTAATAGCATCGTTGTGTTCCGATTGTCGGAGATAAGATAGCCAGTCCCCCAAATGTGTTGGGGTTTCCGGGTCAGTACGCTTCCACCTTCGACCTCATCTTCACTTAACGTCAGGTGTGATAGAGGTCAAGTACCAATAAAAAAAAGAGTACATGCCCATGGTACTATCTATGGAAGAATTGATATCACGCTGCATTACGCTGGGCCGGCCATTATCTTTTTACACCAATCGGTTGCAATTTTGAACGAGTAACCAAAAATGCGTTTGAACAACCAGACAGCCGAAAGATACCGCCTGCCGTCCTTTTTTCTATTGTCGGTGTCACACAAGACACTGTCGTAGATTGCTATGTTTTTCCAATCTATAGGCATTTTTAAATTCGAGTTTTTTACGTATTTTCCACGCAGCAATCGTGGCAGATTCACATTTAAACACTAACACTAAATAGTGGCGCTAATTAATGGTCGAGGAAATGCAATGTTAGCCCAGTAAGGTTACGTAAATATCGAAGTGTAACTTCCTAGCTTTTTAATTTTATGCAAATGTAGTACCTATTAGTGATTGAAGAAGAATGTTTTCTAACATCGGTGGCTTGCTTTACATATAATGTAGGTATTCAGTTACAAAACATACAATGTTAAATTCAAATTATCACTGTGAACTTTACGGTATCGTAGAAGTTACTAAGATCTCCTAAAACTATTTAAAAAAATCATAACTTCTTTTATGTTTGCTACAAACAGTTTGTTGAGTCGTTACATTTGCTCTCGGGAAAATTTGTCAAAAATATAAAGTTATTGATCAATATTTAAGAAAATAGTTACAGTATAGTTATAGTCGCAATTTTAATTCAAATATATACGTGTGTATTTGATTCATTTCATGCGAATTCATTATGTAAATTGAATTTACAAATAAAAGTTTTCATATCTCTTAAGTGAGAAACAATTTATTATTTGCGTGTCATAACTGAATATCTAAGTTATACGTAATGCAACCGACGTATTCGTCAGAAGACATTTTTATTCTATCTCCGTTATATACCCTAACCATATGCAAAAAAACTGGGATCTTGAATATAAGAAGTAAAAAAGTATCGCTTACTGCACTAAATAGCTTCTGTGTAATACTACTATATTAATACTTATCACGCTGCAAATGTCGCAGCATAGCCGTGTAGTTTTTCGTCACTACCTTGTTTAGTTCGTTTTGGTACATGTGTGCATGCACTATTTATTATTTTTATTTCCCTATGTATCTTGGGTCACATGGTATCTACGATTGAACAAGTGAATAAAATTATCACATAATACATACACGAAGCTTGTTTAATGTTTATTTTACAGGTATTTTTATCTATTTACATATTACATGATAACTTCGCCGTTCTTTGTATGCATGTGTTAATTATGTGAATTTTCTTTCAGTTTCTTGCATGACTGACACTTTCATTAGAGTAATCATATATCAATGTAGAATAATGTTTTTAATATGGTATATTTGTACACACACGTAGTTTAACATTGAGAGCCTATGTACGACATTTTTTTGTAACTATTTAGTGTGTGTAGTGTTGCAGATGGTAGGCTCGCGAGTGCCGGGGTTGCCTGTTCGAGACCGCAATAAATTAAATGTATCCGTGTTGCCATGTTCGTTTGTTTGTGTGATTGCAGAGCGCGGGACCGGCCGGTTAGCAGCGACCCGAAACGCTCCCCATTGTAGATTGTAAATGTTACTCTAAGTGATCCAGTCTCGACGACTAGCCGATCGTACAGACGCCCCCAGATATAATCTCACCCACAATAAATAACCAGTACACCCTCGCGCGATACAAAACTAATAACTCTGCTAACATATCATGAGTTTATTTCTTGTGGGGTTACCAATTAAGAGTTGTCAAATATTCTAGCATACGAGATTGTTTTTTTTTATAATTGCTTCGACGTTATGAAACGGCTGTGTGGTCTATTCTTGATTTTTGTTGTGTATATTTTCATGTGGTATCATATACTATGTACTTACCTGTTAATTTTTAATTATGCGCCGAATGTTACTGATCGTTTGAAATGCCAGTTTGTCCAGGTTAAAAGTATAGCCACACTGCCTTTAAAGTAACAGAAAGATCCGACGTCCGGAGCTATAAGAGAGAGAAAGAGAACATAGTGAAAGAGACAAAGATACTTCGCCGCAGCGAGGACTCGAGGTAATTGCACTGTCTTGAGTGATTAGTACACCCTGTATTATGTGATTTATTTGGGTATCGTCCCCATGTATAATCTGTCGAGTCGAGGTGGTTTCAGTTTTACGTGAAGTGAAATCGTTGTTATGGAAATCAGTATGGCGTAAAACTAAAATCATGGTCGAATAATCAATGAATTTTCAATTTTATTGTAATAAATAATAAGTTAGGGATTGTATTGTGTAACGAGGTGCTCGCATCGTCTCTCTTGACAGCTCGTAGGGCCCTACCACCGTCGAACACAGTAGTTATTATTCAACTTAGAATATGTATTTTTTAAATCTAGCTTTGATTAACGAATTAGGTGTTAGTTTATGGAAATATCTGAAAGGTAATGTAAGTCAAGTTACATTCCTTGGAAAATTGTTCAATATGCACGAGTATAATAAATAACTCACCAGGGGACGGAGCCAGGGGTAGCGGCACATTTAGCTTAGCGGGTTATTGAAATATTAATAAATGATTAAATTCCAATTCTTCCTTCATATTATAATAGCCTATGTGACCGTGGCTGCGTCCCTGCTAATGTCGCTTTTCGGGAGAATCCCGAGTCATTCTTGTATTAATATTTAAGATATAAAGTGTATGTTGATGATATCGTGTGTTCATTTTATTTATAATCTTGATTTCTCTTCACAGACCCGAGGTAAGTCCACCCTACAACGTATTGACTTGACATTTCCGATATATTTTTGTATTCTGTGCTTCATGTTGATTTATTTCACATTTATATGATTTAATTTTATGCAATATCGTGCCTATTGTATAAGACGACAGTATTTCTCCACCGTGATGCATATTCATAGATTATCGTGTTATTTTTACGTGAGGTATTATTTGGGTTTCTATGTCATCTTTGTCGAGTATGTAGATGATATTTTTCCACTTGTAACCTTTTTTACACATAGTTTCATGATCTATATTATGAACCATTTTGTCGTGTTTCTCTTATGATTTTTTTTTATCGTATTTGCATTGTTACGATGTGCTTTTCACAGCAACACCACCCCGCCCCTCGCAGCCGGCTATGTCTGCCACAAGCAGACGTGCTGGTGCCAACCCCCCAACAGGAATCACTTGGGTATTGCTGTTAGACTATCTGACACCACTTAATATAATGCCATACTGTAATGATTGACATTAATTTTTATACACTTCTATTATCTAACCTATAACTGTGCCATTTTTGATATGATCTGTTGTTATCTGTATATCATTGTCGCATTTTCTTTTTCACCTCGTGATTTTATCACTGTCTTCTTTGTTATGAATCTGTTGAAGGTGGGAGAAATGCGTTCCTAAATAAGGAAAGATCACAGAAGCTCACTCCCAAATAATTGCAACAATATAATACAAACGAATACAATATTCGAAACGCTAAAATCCTGGAGATTTGGAACGAGAAATGCTTACACAAATGGAATGCAGACGTAACTATTGGAAAAGGTGGTATACCGGGGATCAGTTGGTAAGTTAAATTGAACGTAAGGCGGCCCAAAAACTGTCGAAGTGATGTTTGTTGTGGGATGTTGCGTCTGACTTTATTGAAATATCGTATGTCTAGTCTCGCCGGTGTGTTCCTCAGGTTGGAATGAATTTATTGTTTAGTGTCCCTTTCGAAACACCTTTGTTGTAGGTTTATTCTAATATGTACAGATGCTTCCAAATTAGATGCGGAATTCATTCTCAGCAGCACTAATAGCATGATAGGCGCGATTAAGGTTTATGTCGCGCAAGATAATATTAGGTCCTTACCTATGAAATTGGCGTTTTGTATGAAGAATTTCATTAAGACTGTTTTCTCTATATAAACATTTTTGATTTTTTTTTTGGGAACGGCAAATCCAAATTTAGCTAAACTGTGTGTATTATCGGATAACAAGTTAAGTATAGGCAGCGTTAATTTTTAAAAGTAACCGCTTTATAAAAGTTTCAGCGAATCTAAGAAATGATTTTGGGAAGCACATGAAAAGAGCTCTGTTCAAATTTTGTTATTATGTGATTTAGCCCAGAAATTAAAAAATATTTCATGTGAAACCTTGAAATAATATTCCATTTTCCAAATAAAAATCAAGTTTGTATATAGCTTTGAAAATCGCAGGAATTGGTACATATGATTAACGAAGAAAAAAAAAACTCCAATTTCATAGGTAAAAACCCAATATTTTTCCTGCTCATTTGCTTGGTCGAAATTACAACTATCTTACTACTACGTCGCGCGCGACAAACGATGTCTTGGTACCCCGTACCTGAACCAAACAGCGGCTGAACTCTTATATCACCTGTCGGGACTATGAGTATTCCACTCTATCATTTATTTTACTACAAATCTAAAAGTGTGTGTGTGTGTGTGTGTGTGCGTGTGCGCGTGCGTGTGCGCGTGCGTGTGCGTGTGTGTGTGTCTCTCTCTGTCTGTCTGTGGCACCGGAACTCAACTGATTTGTATGCTGTTTTTTTTTATTGAAAGCAGGTTTTCTAGTGGTGGTTCCCAGAGATGTTTTATCTAAATCGGTTCAGCCGTTTTGTTTTAATCGCTTGTTTTCTCGGCGGTTTTTTAAATTTTACGATACAATACGAAAGTCATTGATGAAGGGGTATACCCATCATATTGAAGTCGGTAGAATGATTTATTTATTCTAAAAAATATTCGGATCTGAGAAGTGTACACCCAAGATTCTGCAATACGAAATCGTGGAGGCGTGTTCAGACATCGCGAGGCATATTGTTAGTTCACAGTTGCCCTAAATCAATGAAAAAGATATTAATATCATCATCATTTCACTGGAGATAGCACGGAGCTAAATAATACCGCATTTTGTTCAGCGTAGAATACTATAACAACGTCTAGCCTCATCATGCAAGCCTCGTGTCGTGCACACTCTTAAGTTAAGCAGACTAAAACGATTTACCGTGAATATATTTTCTGCGAAATGGCTACAGAGATATGTGACCTCCACAGTGGTTATTCCAGATTGAGAGATTTGAACTTCATAAAACTTTTGGAAAAATTGGGCTTGTCGCCTGGAAAAAACTCCAGGGATCACAGATTTTGATATTCAAGGTCTATTACCTCGGCTCGAGCTGCGTGGCGAGGCGCCGACTCATGCTTTGCGATGTCTGAACACATTTTGAATTTTTAGTAATTGCATAGATAAATTATTTTGTTCTATATATTCATGCAACAAACATCATTTGTCGTCACGTGAAATATGGTTTTTAGAGAGAAATTTACCTGGAATACTGATGGAACATGAAAATAGTAAAAATTATACAGGGTGAATTTGAATTCGTGTAATTCCCATAAACTGGTGACGCCACTATTTATCACGAACAACTTTCCATAAGAAATCATAGTCTAATTCGATCAAAAAAATTTCGATTATCCATACAAAGTAAACCATTCTGAAACCACATTTAGATATGGAAATCAATAATTTTCGGCTGGTAACTCCACTCCTGGTTATGAACAACTTTCGACTAATAACCATAGCCGAATTCAGTCGAAAATTGTTGGACTTCCATACTAAAGGTGCATTCAGAATAATTTACTTTGTACGTACGTAATTTTTGATCGATTTCGGCTATGGTTCCTAGTGATAAGCTGTTCGTGGCTAATCAGTAGTGGAGTCACAGTAAACGGGAATTACACCAATTAAATTTCAACCTGTATGATATCTGCTGGTGCGGCTGTTATATGAATAGATTATATTGATATAAGGGATAGTACTTGGCAGTAGTAAGGCCTTAAAAAAGCAGAGGTGTGATGGAAAATGGTCGTTCGTATCTGAAAAATATCTTGCTTGTACTAGATTGAATAATATTACAGCACATGGCAGTATGTACGCAGCGTAAAAATTGGGTGTTTAATGGTATACCGAATTACACTACTCCGAAGAACGGTTCGCAGAAGCACGGGTGACCAAAAGCACATTGCCGAATTTGTTCATCATTAACATTTTTAATTAAAGCCAACTCCGCAATGTACTCTTGCTTTCGGCCAAATAAAGTACCAAAGCAATAAATATTAATGAGAATGGGACTAAGGGCGAATCGAATGAAAGGATTCCACGGAGCAAAAACAACGATGCGGCGAATGTCCCGTGATTCCGAATGATTAATGCTATTATCAGTCATCGTACCGGGCGTGGCTTAGCCACACAAGCTTACAATACTAAAAGCTGAACGTCAAAATCAAATAAGATTTATTTCATTGGATAAAATTATCACTTGAAAACTTTTACTTGGCCATATTATAACTGAATCGCTGTCTAATTCACACGAGTGGCGAGACGTGGTGGAGAGACCCCGATCGATAAATAAGCTACAAATATCTGCAAAACAAACGCAGTCCCTAAATTAAAAGTACTAGTAGCACGAAGTAAAATGCAGTCAATATGAATAAATTGGTTGTCGCAATCAGCGCAGATAAACTAGATGGCCGAGGATTAATTGTTTTATTATAAAATTATTTTCATAACGAAGGCCGTACATAGCGGCGATAGAAGGACGCAGACGTGAGCATTTGTCCTTTTCCAATCCACAATAGATGTCGCCACAAAGGTATGGTTAGCATAGCATGGGTTTAGACCGCCTCTTTGTTTTTGCTCTGTGGTTCCTACCACTTATCCAACGTCATCTATTTATTTTAGTGAAATCTACTATTTACTGTAAGAGTATCAACTAAAACAAATTGTCTGAAAATTACTATCATATAGCTCTAAACACAAGCCCATGTAGAAAGCAAAAATATCCCTTAAAATTAATTACGAACTTTTAAATCACACAAATATTAGCAAACAAACATGAATCCCAAGGTCGACGATTGTTTCACACTGCGTAGTTTAAGCTACTTGATAAATATTTGCTCGTTTCAAACGAGATAATTGGAAATCTGATAAGTAAAATAATTAATCGATTTCTAGACGATTCCACGTGCGTCAAATCTTAAAACTTTTGTATGGAAACTGGTTTCGTCTGTTCCGAGTATTCTAATTCTTGATATTAGTTCTTGGCCCAAATTTTAACTTTCTATCGCCACGTTTATAGTTCAAGGCCTTTTACATTCAGTTAGTAGTAATAGGGCTCTTTAAGACACTTTGGGCATTGGACCTTAAAAAAGGTCCCCTATACTTGAACGCTAATTTCTACTTTGCCAAAATTACCACTTCCCTAAAACTTTTCTCAATACCAGTAAATGTCTGCTTCCCAAAATGTCCACTTTATTCCTAATACTGGTTTCCAAATGAGCGTTGAGCATTAAGGGCAGACTAGACGGAAAAATGCAACAGCATTTAAATCTTCCCATCAATAATCTACTTGAAAAACCTTGCGGTACAAACAAGTTTACGAATGTTGACCAAAAGTTTACTTAAAACGAATAAATGATTGCTTCCACGCGACTCATTTATCAGATGGTTTCACTTGAGACAATAATATTATTGTCGATTGCCTTCACGAAAAGCTAACGACATGGGAGAGGCAGCCGCGGGCGCAGTGGCGCCTCTCTACCCTCGCCCTCTTAGATTAACGACATCAGTATCGTCATCGATTACGTTGAGCAATGAGAAACCGTCAAATTGCGGCGTGAGCGATGAGCCAACCAATCACATCTCAAAACCTACCCGATGACGATAAAATTATGTAATACAACCCCATAATAGAAGATAAGATCATAGCGTACGCAATTCTGAATCCCGTGTGTATTTGTTGGGATATTACATAGCTTGTCGGGACACTACTTAATAACGATGAAATGTCCCGACGGGACCGATGGTAACCTTACAATAACCAACCCGCTCCGAGTAGCACAGTTTTCTGTTAAAGCGGAAATGTCCGCCATACACTACGATCTGACTAGACATTAAATTGAATTTCTCATTCAACGATCGGTTTACGATACTGCAATCTACTTGTGGTGAGGCTAGGCGGAGTGAACGTCTCTGTTTTTCAGCAGTCTTATAAATATTGTGTTTTATTTATAATAATTAGGAAGAAATGTTTATAATAATTCATAAAGGCGTCTGTGAAAACAATGGTAATTATGTATTAGTAGGCGTGAATCGGTAAAACGCGGGCTACACAACTGTGACGTCTTTGGCCTCGTGGCATTGACTGTCGTATCTTGGCGGGCAGTTTGCCGTACGCACGTTTAGCTTTAACTTCTCGGTGGGTTGGTTTTTTTTATGTGCAGCGGGTTAGCGTATTGATTAACACCCCTTGTAATATTGACACATAAAAAGTCTTTGTATAGTTAGTTACTGTCTGGAATCCACTGCCGAATGCAATCGAGCACGCGGCTTACCGTCTCTATATTAATTTGCATTCTCTCTGCGAGAGTAATAACGCCAAATGATGTCGTCTGAAACATTCTTACTATGTTTTGTACATTTTTACTATGTTAAATATTCTTTGTTTATTTTGTGTGCAATGGAGGATTTAGTAATAACGCCACACACGCAATACGTTAATACTTACTTTGATGGGAACATAGAGGCAAGATTTTTGGGTGCAGGAGTTACTCGAATACTCGAGCATGTTTTCCGCCTAGTCTGCGCTTAATTGTTATTTGTCACATTGCGTTTCATTCAATCATTTTGGTTTTGTGCGGCTTGTCTAATTTTTCGTAATGAAAACTGCTTGCACTTATATAGGGCGGAATAATTTCTAATAAGTTTTCGCGAGGTTTTATTTTACTAACAAAAATTACACTTGCAATCGCCGAAAAAAGAAAAACATATTTTTACCAATTGCCAACATATTGCATTGTTTTGTGTGTAATGCAAGAAGGATTACCTAGTTAGTCATTCATAATTCTCACGAAATAACATCGCAGCCTTTGTAAAACTATAATCCGAGTCATGTCGGCTACTGTGCGTGCACCAATAAAGCTACGTATTCATAGTAAGGAAATAAAGTTGCGTCAAAATGTTGCTGGCGATATATAACCTATTGCCGAGTTGATTGATAGTTTTGCTTTTGACGTTGATTAACCGCCTTGGTATTTACCATGAATACGGACTGATGGGTGTTTCAGGACACCTACAATGCTGATATTTGTTTTTTTTTTTGATTGGCTTGGGCGGTCTCACTGCTGGACTACCCTCATGATACGGTATCTCGTCGGGTGAGAACACGTTTGTGCTATATCTACTTTATAGCAATATAGAGTTTTGGCTTTGAGATACATGCCATAAATACATATTTAGCACAGTTGTCAAAAGATTTATTTTATACTAAGAAAATTATAAAACTTGTAGGTATCACCAGTACCAGTAGGTACCATGTTCTTTCGTAAAGTTGTGCTACCTACTCCGTCTGGATATGGCTAGAATGCCACACGACATGACGTTATACGGTTTTGTGTCATATCCACATAATACGACTGACAAAGAAATTTGTCCACTCATCGCCTTCAATAATAATTACCTATTGGACAAATGCATCTCGAGTGTATCGTATATGACAAACATAGTCAATACTATTCTGATGAAGAATGTATAGTCCGACCATAGAATGCAGGTAAACGGTATGTACGAACTTTGTAGTTCAAAGTTTTTGCTCGGCAGTTGCCGCAAATTAGTTACAAATGTGCTCTTGCCCGACGATATACAGGGTGTAATCGTTAAGTGTGCACAGGCGATTATTCCGTAACTATTATAGATATCAAAAAACTTTAAACTGATATCGAAAGTACTTTACCTAATGAGTAAAATGACATTAATATCTTTTTAAAAATAAAACGAGAAATATCCAAAACAATTATATTAAACACTCCCATACATTTTATTTCTTAGTAAGTACAAAATTTTGTACCTATTCAAAGCAGATGTTCGAAGTGACGTCCTCGTTGTGCAATACAATGATCCAGCTTACGTAAATACGTACCAGAAGGAACTTCTCTATCTGGGTACTCTCTTCTGTAGGCAATAATGGCTGCCCTATTGTTACAATCATGTTTGTAGTACATTTTTAACATGTCCCTTTTTTCTGTATTGGAACATGCCATTTTTTAATTAATAAATGCAACAATCACGATTATTGACGCAAATTGAAAAAACGCAATAAATTGGCGGGAACGAGAATCCGCGATAAAGAATTTGAATTTAGAACGAACACCAAATAGTATCTTTTTTTTGTTTTTATTTGGTATGTTGCTTTTCAGCCAGTTCAAATCAATGCGATATTTAAACAAGGTTTATTATTAATTTGAAGTGGTAAGATAATTAACCTACACGTGTATCTACTTGAAATTCATCACTATCTATCATTCATAATACATAATTATAAAATGATAAGGGTAAAACAAATCATCAAAACATCTGCTTTGAATAGGTACAAAATTTTGTACTTACTAAGAAATAAAATGTCTGGGAGTGTTTAATATAATTTTTTTGGATATTTCTCGTTTTATTTTTAAAAAGTTATTAATGTCATTTTACTCATTAGGTAAAGTACTTTCGATATCAGTTTAAAGTTTTTTGATATCTATAATAGTTACGGATTAATCACCTGTGCACACTTAACGATTACACCCAGTATAGGAATTGACAATTTCACATTGCTGCTAGTCTCGCAATTAATTATAGATTAATAGTTATTATTTCAAATCTCACAGATTCACATTCACATTTTATTTATCATTTCAAAATTCTTTATTTTTATAAATAGAATTTGGAGGTGAAAATTATATAAAATCCGTGACATGACCCGGAAAACTGACAGACAGTGGCCTGATAAAAATGCTTGTGCCATTGTCCGAAAATTATGTAGATACCTGCAACATTTTATTTCATGATGATTCCTAAACATAATTTTATTTTTGTAATTGCATTGGTTTTACAGTGATTAGAGCAGTTTGAAAATAAATGCATTCAATTAATCCGAAGTTTTATTTTCTAGCGATTCTATTTAATCATCTAACATATGAACATTTTTCATCTATTATTTACTTATGAGGTAGCTAATGAATTACATTTTGATAAGGTATCTTGACTAGCGATCCTAGCTAATGAATTATCCGAAATATGACATTTTGATGAGGTATATATGTACACTTACATTGGTATAATTACGGTACGATTGGAACATTTTATAGCTGTTTTCCCAGTAGTAAGTTGTAATACTCTTTTCAAACACTATCAGCTTGTTGTCAACCAATGCTCTATGAGTTACCGATACAAAGTTGCGAAACAATTTTTTTATTTGTATGTAATAATAAAATATAAATTTCTACGAATATGTACGGTCGGCCTGTTTTTTTATGACTTTTATTAGACAGAATATCCATTTGATGGTTCAGCTGCGCCGCGTAACGTTCTGTGCTGCATCAAATATCAAATCCTATAAAATTAAATATTATTTTTTAGTTGGATTAAATATTTTTTAGTTAAGTGCGCGTAGCCCACTGTGTATTGCCGCTTCTGTAAATTAAACTGATTATTTCAATTTACTCACTAAAATGGATTCTACAATACCTTGATTGCTATCACGAAAAAAAAATCCAGTAACTATTCATTAATTTGCTGTGATACGGCTAATTGTTATACGAGACCACGACAAATGTAACGATAGGATAAATGGAATCTAAGAGGCAGAGCCTTCCTTGAACTCTGATAACATGTCTGTCTGTAAATTGCTGTGGCTATTACGCAGACTGAATAAAACATTAGAGCTACATGGGCGTAGCAACGCCTGCTAACTTCATACAACCATTACTACTATGCGCTTCGCATTCTTTTATAACAATTTCATATTTGTTTCGTGTCTACACTTCACACACAAGCCACGTATTCATAGTAAAATTTTGTTTATGAACAATGTTGCATCAAATTGTTGACCTTTTCCCAGTAGACTTTTGCCAGTAACTCCCAATAGTCCTACACGTATGTAGACCTAATTGATAAACAACCTACATAGTGAACTTTGGTGTTGCTGGCAACATGCTGCTAGTAAAACCTTATTAAAAAAAGTTTCGATGACAATACATGTTGGCAAGTTTTACCATGAACACGTGGCCTTACACAACTTGGCGAAGACTTGCTACTGTTCCAAATCAATTCAATATCGTTTCGGAGAAGACTCTGGGGAGGTTTGCGAGATTGTGGTGCTGGTCGACCTGATGAGGCGCGACAGTCGAGATAGAGGCGCCGTCGCCCACGGCTCCAGCGGGCTACCCGGGGCGGCTGTCTCCAGAACCGGAGTTACTCTGGACATGAGAAAGAAACTGGGTTAAGACTTCGTAGTATGAATACTATTTTCACTATCATTTATATAATTTCTTCCTGAAGGTTTATCTAATAAATATTATACTGCAGGTGTAGCTGAAATTAGTTTGACCAGAAGCACGTTTAGAATCGATTTTGGCTATAAAAATGTTATATATGTATTTCGTTATCTAATCTCTTTATTGACTAATATAATTTACAATATTCTATATTTATAAAAAATAATTATACAATTTATTATAAAAAAAAATCACAAATAAAACTAGCCCCAATAATTAATAATTATGTATCTAATTGAATAATTGATACACCATGTAAGCGGAAACTCAATTCGCAACAATCCTTTTTTTTTCTATTGATTTGGTATACAGGGTGTAATCATTAAGTGTGCACAGGCGATTATTCCGTAACTATTATAGATATCAAAAGACTCTAAACTGATATCGAAAATACTTTACCTAATGAGTAAAATGACATTAATAACTTTTTAAAAATAAAACGAGAAATATCCAAAAAAAATACATTAAACGCTCCCATACATTTAGCATGAGATAGTAGAGATTTTAGTTTCCTTATTTTAAGTGGAATAGTATCAACTCATTTTACCCTTATCATTTTATAATTATGTATTATGATAGTGATGAATTTCAGTAGATACACGTGTAGGTTAATTATCTTACCACTTCAAATTAATAAACCTTGTTTCAATATCGCATTGATTTGAACTGGCTGAAAAGCAACATACTAAATAAAAACAAAAAAAAACATACTATTTGGTGTTCGTTCTAAATTCAAATTCTTTATTGCGGATTCTCGTTCCCGCCAATTTATTGCGTTTTTTCAATTTGCGTCAATAATCGTGACTGTTGCATTTATTAATTAAAAAATGGCACATTCCAATACAGAAAAAAGGGACATGTTAAAAATGTACTACAAACATGATTGTAACAATAGGGCAGCCATTATTGCCTACAGAAGAGAGTACCCAGATAGAGAAGTTCCTTCTGGTACGTATTTACGTAAGCTGGATAACAATTTGATAAATTATGGATCCGAGGAAGAGGACGTCACTTCGAACATCTGCTTTGAATAGGTACAAAATTTTGTAATAAAAGAAATAAAATGTATGGGAGTGTTTAATATAATTTTTTTGGATATTTCTCGTTTTATTTTTAAAAAGTTATTAATGTCATTTTACTCATTAGGTAAAGTACTTTCGTTATCAGTTTAAAGTTTTTTGATATCTATAATAGTTACGGAATAATCGCCTGTGCACACTTAACGATTACACCCTGTATACAAAATATAACCTTGTGTAGTAATTGCACCCGTGCGATTGCCGGGGCGGGCGGGCTTGTAAGTTGTTAAATATTACGACTGCATAAATTATTACCCCATTTTTTTTAATTGCATCGATTTTCAAAGTTTAGAAAAATCTAATGCGATTTTATCCGTTTTCCACACGAATGGCATCTGAGGCGCTGATTAATGCTAATAAAGTTGCTGACTGGTGGCTGACGGCAACCATTCGGTGCTGGGGCACAGAATTAATATAGTATGGGGATAAACCGTCCGGACCTATTTTTTTTCCTACTACCTACGTCAGTTTGAATTTTTGTTTTCTATTCTAATTAGTTAACAGAAAACCTAAGTAGGAATATAAAAAATATTCAGATGCAGCGCACAAAAATCTGCACTTTAAAATCTTCACGAGCGAAATAACTTGCGCATTAAATGTTTGGTGTAGTGGTTAGAAACTTTGCTGCTATACCAAAAGGTCGCGGGTTCGAATCCCGCTAGGGGCATATGTTTGTATGATGAATACGGACATGTGTACCCGAGTTAACCTCTGTGTCCTCTCTTTCCTTTTTATAATTCCGCGGGTCAAGTATCTCGGCGCGCCTGTCAAATTTTCGAAAATACCTGCGGTGTTAAAAACGTTTATAGATACTCTTCTACTGGGTGTATTTGTAATCTGTGAAAAGCTATAGCTACGGGAATATATTATCTATGGATATAATGAATGAACACTACTACAGCTATAATACAAAAAATCAGAAAAATGTTACGAGTTGTAATATGTAGGTATACCTATATCCACGATATAATTGGTATTTTTACGGAAAGTACAGATTTATTTCATGTTTTTCTTAAAAAAACGGGTAATTCAATAAATTGTTATGAGAATTGGAAGCTCTATGGCCAGGTTCCTAAGCCTGTTCTAATAAAAAACAGTAGTTGGAATTCTATGCCTATACTCCCACCCAAAGAGAAAAAAAATATTTTCGCAAATACAGACTAAATATCATAGCTAACATGACATGGCGCACATTATTGGATGCGGAATTTAATAGAGAACAAGTTCAAACACAGTCCAAAGGAATTGGAACTCTATAATCATTACAATTGAGAGTTGAAAGTCGGGTGTACCGCCGACACCGATCGGTGTTCGCGAGTGTTGAAGGTATAAAAGTATTTTGGACAGCGATCGGTGTTCGCGTCCGAAGGATGTTTTTCATTTATATATGTATTTATTTACAAAAAAAATATATTTGTGTAGTATATCAACCATCTGGAATCCACAACACAAGCTTAGTTGCTTAATGTGGAACTAGATGGCGCTGTCTGTATATGTCCAGGTCCACGGACATGGATATTGAATTACTTAAATGGATTAAAAATAAAGTACTAAATGTCTTTATAATAATTCAACTATGCACTCAGAATGCACCTCTCCTCGCTCCCTTCTATTTCATTTTGTGACTAAAACCTCTGGCCATTTTATTTTCTGAAATGGTAACTCTATTTCTAAAAGCGTTCATTGATTCGGACCGCTAGATATCACGTTTCCAATACAACCTCAACATTATATTGCGTCTTGGAAGTAGCCATTAAAACATTCCTTTGCTCATTAGTAGGTAAACATACCTATTGCGCCTTGGCCTCGCAGTTTTAGGACGCGTTCGTTTCCGTTCATTCTTCACTGATAAATGCGCGGGAGCGGCGCCTTCCACTTCTACACCGCTACCCGCTCCTGTGTAATATACACAAAATATAATTCTGCGGCTGAAGTATATTTTCCATAGAAATACCATTGGTTTTGTCGACAATGCATAATTATCTAATATCTGAATACCTAGCTTCACCTCATTAATGGTTCGGGGATACCGTAAACAGGGAAATTATTGAACTTCAAGCAGGGCGATATCATAGATGTCGCGATGTAACAGTGACTTTTTACATTTCTTACCTACTACAAACATGGAGTGTTCCACCGGCTGCGCGGCCGCCGGGCCCGCGGCGTGCTGGATGCAGAGCGGCCGCGCTGCCCTGATGCGAGCGGCCTCCTCGCGGCGCCCGCCTATACCACTGGATATAACAAGCAGCAGAACGAATAATATGTAGGAGGAGAATATTAGCACAACAAGGAAACATTCCTCTATACAGGGTGTAATCGTTAAGTGTGCACAGGCGATTATTCCGTAACTATTATAGATATCAAAAGACTTTAAACTGATATCGAAAGTACTTTACCTGAGTAAAATGACATTAATAACTTTTTAAAAATAAAACGAGAAATATCCAAAAAAAAAATATTAAACACCAAAACACACATATTTCTCGTTTTATTTTTAAAAAGTTATTAATGTCATTTTACTCAGGTAAAGTACTTTCGATATCAGTTTAAAGTTTTTTGATATCTATAATAGTTACGGAATAATCGCCTGTGTACACTTAACGATTACACCCTGTATAGTATATTTGTATACACAGATTTTTGAAAAGTCTCGCCTCAGCCGGGACAATCGGCGACGTCTCGAACAGTACGAGGATTTTGCATATATAATAAGTGACTTTCTATAGTAAAATTAATACTTCAAATCAAAAATGGAATTTATGTTGGGAAACTTACCTATAGCTAGAATAGATATATAGCTTGCTGAGCCGCCTATAGATAGGAACATACGTGATTATATTTTCAAAGAGTAATTAATTGTCTTTGTATTGCTTCCATGAGGCAAAGAAGCAGTAGGAAATTAGGAGGTAGGTACAGTATGTATTGAGGTGCCACGCCCGGTTTTTTTTTAATCTGCGCCTCTTATTAGCAGCGAAATATATCACAAGTAGTTAGAAACCTATAACCTCATTAACTTTTGCATTGATATAACTTGTGATAATTTTGTGCTGTTAAATCGAGAATTTGTGCTACAAAATCGGCTACTTTGCTACTAAGTAAGGGTGTGAGCTGCCTTTAATATCCGACGTAGCTCCTCAAATCATACATATACTTACATGGTAATTTCTTGTCGGTAAAACTCTAGAGAACGCGGCCGTACACCTAATACCGGCCGGTTGATATAAGAGATAGATAAATCGTTTATTTGTATCTCCAGTCGCACACACATAAATAATAATAGTAAATACATGATTATAATATCTTTCAAGCGCTCTGAAGTCAAGGTGACTTGATGGACGTCACATGCTTCTAAAGTATGTTTTTTTTTGAGTATATAGTAAGAGCTTAAACTTACGAGCTATTTCGAGAGCTGTGTGGCTCATCCCAAGGCACGTCGCTCTCTACTGCACTACTCTCTGAAGCCACCAAATACATGGATCTGTGAAATGATAAAATGTCTGAACACCTAAACTTATCTACCTACTGAATATATCCCAGTTTTGTTGTCTTAAGCAGAGATAGCCGTCAACAGAATGCCTAAGCTAATTGTTATGTAAGTGTACATACTTACAAAGGATACAGAGCGGGTTGGTTAGTTTACTGTGGATACTAATGAGGAGTTCCGCCGTCTGTCACCTCAAATAAGTTATGTAAGCCCCATTGTGTAGGTATAGTGTATAGCGAGACTTCCGCCACAGAAAAGTTTGTGGCTCCCGCTCCCGGTGGGGTAGAATAGTTAACGATTACTATGGCCTGTCTGACATGAACCCATAGATGGCGACTTTATCGAAAGGTAAGGTAAAATAGGGTGACTTTAATTAATTAATGATACCAAAAGATAGCGTGCATCTGGATTGAGAGCCCATTTTAATCAAATCCCTTAAATAACTTGGGCTCTCAATTCTGACGCCTGCCTAAAGTGGCATAGCCTAAATCTTAGAAAGTACTATCCCTAGCATAATAATTTTTATTTGCTCATGATTATAATAACTTTTTTTAAATAAGTTTTTGTAGAGCACTCTTCCATCATGGGCCTTATCTTCACTTAAGTTGAGTGATGTTGATACCTACATCAGGTTGGATTGAGGTAAAAAAAATACTGAAAAATGATTTAAAAGTTGTATTCTTTGGGAAAATAGTTTTTGAGTATGAGTACCTACAGCATCACTCTATCACAAACTAATTAAAATTCGTCCTACACTGGTGTGAACGGGTACAGAGTGGTCACAAAGTATATGCAGTAAGGAGTGTGTGTTGAACCCACCTGGCAGGTACGTATAGGTGGGGCGGTGGCGGGGCGGCTCGTTTGGAAGCCGACCTCGCACGACGGGCTCTGGACGCACGGCCCAGCAGCACAGATTCTGTGCACAGAATTTAGTTTGCAACATGGGTTTGGGTTTAACTTAATTTCAATCATGGCCTCCGCCGTCAAGGAACTTCTATGTATCAATAGATATAAGCCCCAAACCTTACAGAAACGATGAATTGATTAGATTATGAATAATAATGACCAAGAGAGTTGGTCAAATTGATAAATTTATTACTTTGATATGGCCCATACGAATAGTGCCCAATGGTCCATTTTAAAAAATCCGGGTTTGACATAGCTCAGAAATGTCCCATAAGCTCATCTTGCAAGAATAAATCTGTACTAATATTATAAATACGAAAGTGTGTGTGTGTGTGTGTATATGTCTGTATGTATATTCGTTACCTCTTCACGGCTGGACGGATTTGGATGAAATTTGGTGGGTAGACAGGTTAGGACTTGGATTAACATATAGGCAAATTTTTTGCTTAACCGATTTTGATAAAATCTTCCACGCGGACGAAGTTGCAGGCGGAAAGCTAGCAAATCTAATATATTTAAATTGACATTTAACAAACGATTACAAGTATACCTGCGTATCTTACGTTGAAATAAATGCGTGGAGTTTTAAATGTCGTTATAAAATCGTTTGCATGTCGTGTGAATAGGTACTACCCACCTGATATAGGGTCACTGTCGCTGTGCTCCTGCCGCTCGCGCCGCCAGCCGGAGTCGG
The DNA here is from genome assembly GCA_949316235.1 of Oegoconia quadripuncta. Classification (NCBI taxonomy): domain Eukaryota; kingdom Metazoa; phylum Arthropoda; class Insecta; order Lepidoptera; family Autostichidae; genus Oegoconia; species Oegoconia quadripuncta. The sequence continues at coordinate 7,837,041 of OX438741.1, read as the reverse complement.
CGGCCGGCGCATCCGCCGCCACGCCGAACAGCCCCGACACGGCGCCAGCCACCACTTTCCGCGCCGACCGAGCCGCTGTCTGCAAAACGACGGGCATGGCTACGGATACCTGAACGCAAATGTGCCAGATATTTGCTGAGATAAAAGAAAAGAAAATGATTCTGTTGGTTTCTTGCGCCGCTTCTTTTCCCACAGATGATTTCCCTTTCCGAAGCAGTGGTAGCTTGGACATCTAGGAATAGGCATCTACTGAGTTCGCGTGCTTCATCTTCGACCACATCGTCACTTCCCATAAGGTGAGATTGTGGTCAAACGCGAATCCAGTTAACAATAAAAAAAATCATACTGACTGACCGAAAAATTCTCAAGCCCTATTTTTATTTCCAATCGATTAAAATTGACATTCAACAAATGATATCATATACTTATCTTACGTTGAAATAAATGCTTAAAGTTTGATAGAGAACTATGCTGCGTACTCGTCGAACCAATTGTATAACAGACAATTGAGTTTATGGACACACTCTTGAAGGTACGCTGCTGTTACGGCAGAAAGCCTCAGGAAAACTACTCCGCGCTGAAGAATACAGCACCATTCGCCGAGTCCAACGACCACATTGGTTATCTCAATTCTATTTTATATTTATTTATACAACTGAATACCGCCTCCGTGGCTCATTTACGATTCGGAGGTCGCGGGTTCGATCCCCAGCGTACTCGGTTTGGTTGATGGTAAGTAGGTCATTTTAAATGTCCGCCTGGCTAGCTACCACCATCTTATCTAAATCTGCCGCCAAGCAGCAATGTTAATAGCATTGTTGTGTTCCGGTTGTCAGAGATAAGATAGCCAGTCCCCTAAAGTGTTAGGGTTTACGGGGCAGTACGCTTCCACCGTCGACCTCATCTTCACTTAACATCAGGTGTGATTGAGGTCAAGTACCAACTCGTGGTGCATAAAAAAAAAGAAATACCAAGCTAAGATGGCTATCTAACGCCCTATTCACAAATGGTGGAGAGCAGAGATCTCTACGACCTCATAGCGTGAAGACTATATTGTTGAACTCGTGATCATGAAATATTTAAGCGCGATTGAGATTTATGCATTATTCTGTGCTAATAGTTTGTTTTAAATCATACTTAGTAGGTACCCATTAAATATACCTACATTGCCTTGAAAATTTAATTTGTCATTAAAAAAAAACAGAACAAGTTACGTGTCTAGACTGTTCACTCTATTTAATAGAGAGGACTACTGGCCTACTCACATTGACATTGATATCTATCTCTGGGACGTTTGCCAGGTCTGCCGCCTGCTCAGCCAAAATCCTTATGTCCGCATCATTCGCCTCTTCCATCTCACACATTGCAATCAGCTCGTAGAGGAAGTCTCTGAACACTTCTTCATTTGGTGCTAAAATAAAAATATAGGTATGCTATGACTGGATGGGGAGGAAAGGCTGCGTCACCTACAGGTTGACTCAGATACTCACCGGGCACGGGTGCTTCGGTGAGTATCTGAGTCGAATCGGACGGGAGGAGACGGCACGATGCCACCACTGCGCGTCCGACCAGGACTCCGCCCAGCACACGCTGGAGGACTGCCCGGCGTGGCAGTCCGAGCGTCGAGACCTGGTCGACCGGATCGGACGAGATCTGTCCCCGCCAGCATTAGTCGCGGCTATGCTGGCGAGCGAGGAGGGTTGGAGGGCAGCGGCCTCCTTCTGCGAAGCAGTCATGCTCGAGAAGGAGGCCGCAGAGCGGGATCGGGAGAGGGCCGATCCCGCTCGCAGGAGGCGACGTCGGGGGGGCGGCAACGCTCGCTAGCCCCCCTGCACGTCGCCCGGGGTCGCGGGCGGCTACATCTTCGGGGCGATGTAGCCGCCGGACGCGACCCGGGAGAGGATGACACCCCCCGGAGCGACCGGGGGGGGTGTCGTCGCATCGGGCCCTGTCGCGCCTCATACCGCCGGCTGATCGCGGTTTGAGGCTCGACAGCGCCCCCCGTGGAGGGCGGGCGTTTAGCCGCCCTCCGGGAATGGGCCTCCCCTTGTGAGGGGAGGCGGGGCGGGGGGGGACCTGGAGCTGCTTATGCGTTCCCAGGTCCTCCCTACTGCCGAGGAAGGTCGCCGGGGGGTTTTAGTGGGTAGTCCCGCTCCGATCTGGAGCGGGGAGTCCCACATATCCCCGCCGCCGATCCCCGTTGGCGGCGGGTCGAACGCGTAAATGCGTTTCCCCTCGACAAAATAAAAAAAAAAAAAAAAAAGGTATGCTATGACAATTACCTAATACAAATAACCATCCTTTGTCCTATAGATACTGTTCGATTTTTAGATCCATTACTTTTATACGAATAGCCACGTTTGATGAAAGTTTTTCGAAAGATCCGTTTTGAACAAGCTTAACATAGGTTGTTCGGTGTATTTTGATGATAAATGATAATATAGTCTTTCACGGGTTTTCTTAATTTCGTAGCGCAACAATTTGAAAATGGCGTCACTCCGCGCCCGCGTAGGTGTCGCCGCCTCCCGCCAAGGTTTAGTTCCGAGTTTAAAAATAAAAAAAAAAGAGTTACGGAGGTGTCATGGCGTGTGTACTCAGACTATATAGGTAGGTTTTGTATACTCTTTGTATATAGGGATACTAGCGTGTGTACCAAAGTGTGTACGCGCAAAAGATTGTTGTTTTTTTGATATTGTTCTTTGTAGGGTTATGTTGAAAGGGTTGTATGTTGCTTGTTGTGATATATAAGCGTTCTAGGTGCCTAATATGCTAATATGTGTTTTCCTTGTTTGGTGTCGGTTTCTCCCCGCTATAATTTTCAATTTATATACAAGTTATTTTTCATTAGTTTTTGCGTGGCTATTCCCGAAAACATTCCTTTGTCCTAATTGCAACTGGCTTGGTTTCGACGACGACGATTGTCAAGACATACCTATTAACAATAATGTTTTTATCTATTCAATCTCACCTGGTATCTTCTGAGCAACGTCTATCATCTGACCGTCCAGTCCTAATAAATTCACTCCTATTGGCTGGCCCAGCTCGCCAGTCATAGGTTTTTGTACATTCAACCCTGGCATTGTGCTAGGAGGTACAGAGAAACCAACGGAAGGTCCAGTCGCTTTTATTTCCAAAGCAGCTTTGCTATGAGCTGAGATTTGGGGCTGAGTTTGTGAGGGTACGGTCAGTTGGTTTGATGTCACTGGAGTTGCTGCCAATGTTGCCGGTTTTGTGGCTTTTCCGTTCACCAATAGATCAGGGGTCTGTTGTTTCTGAGTTGAATCTAGAAACAGAAATATCGTTAATTTGTACAAATGCGACAACTTATTTTATGTCATCGTTATTTTTATTAGTTAATTGTTACATGGATCTACAGTTTTGACATTATTTGACTTAAATACTTATTTCTTTACTTGGCTTACTTAATTTCTTTAGTTTGACTTTTAATACTATGCATTTTAGACTCATTAACATAACGACTTGTATATTACTGAGGATTATTTTATTGATATCTATATAATAATAATGTAAAAGTACAAATTTTCTTGTAATGTATATTAAAACGTTACCCACTCAATTACATATAACGATAATTATTGTCAGTAACATAATAAGAATCAGTAATTGGCATAAGTTTGGAATTAGTTTGCTATAATATAATTTCTGCAATAATGGTGTTCATTCTATGTAAATAAGTAAATAAAAAATATGAACTTTAGTAGGCTACAGTGTTTATTTTGGATCTGTCCGCTTATTCGCGCGCACTCCACATTTCAAAATCGATCGATTTGTCACTTTTCCACTAATTACATTCACAATGAAATGCTTAACACTAAATTATGGGTCTAATGGTTATTATAAATAATAATAATAAATATTTCGAACACTTACACCAATCATCTAGTTCCAAACTAAGCAAAGCTTGTACTATGGGTACTAAATAACGGATAAACATACATAAATATTTATATAAACATCCAAGACTCGGGAATAAATGTTCGTATTCATCACACAAACATTTACCCCTCGCGGGATTCGAACCCGCAACCGTTGGTTTCGCTGATAGGGTCACTATCCACTACACCAATCGGTCGTCGTTATTACAACCAGAAGTGAAATTAAAAATGGAGCCACGATGCAACCAGTGTCGCATCGCAGGCCATGCAATATGCTGCGGCGTCGGCTCCTCGTGCCGCGCGCTGTTGCTATCAAGGTCACGACGGTCAGCGTTCCTGCATATAGGTTCTTAGAGGGCTAGTAACACGCTTATAAGTCTGAAAGCGACAGCCATACTTATTTTTTATTTAACACTTTATTGCATACACAGAAAACAATTACAGTGATACTTAAGAGTACGATATACAAAAGGCGAGCTTATGTATGTTTATATACTATGCTGGTGAGAGCAGGTCTGGATCTTGAGATTGCTTTATTAGCCCTAAAATGTGTTTGTAATCCACGTGCGCGCTGCCTATAAATACGTATAAAGTATCTGCAAATCGCATTTCCCTTTTCGTGCTCCTCATTGCTAAACCTATTAGCCGGAATCTATGTAGGTACCTAACAACTTTATGGTACATTTAAAGTAAGTACCGATTTCGTTTCTATCATATGCATGCAGAGACTTCTCAATATTTCCGTTTTTTTAGTGCTGTTCCGAAGAACTTTTAAAAGCTAGATTGTGCTGCTAACGTCGAAATCTGCGTTGAGGTTTCCAGCCGTAAAGTTCACAGTCGTTTGGTGTCGCACCGTGGCATCCGATTCCAGTTGTACCTCTGGGCTTACGGAATAACATAGCAACTTGGACATTTCAAATCTATTAGGAAAGATCAAGATATTAGGAAAGCCTTCAAACCCTTTTCTAGACTTAAATATATAGTCTCGACCTCTAAGGCCCGTATTTCAGAATATTGCTCAAGCGTAGATCTCAGTTTGAGCATATTTAGAAAGAGATGCCCTATACAAAAATAGAAAGCTGTTTCTTTTTAATTATTCTCAAGCGGAGATCTCTGCTTGAGAAACTGGCCTAAGTCATCCAATTCGTAGACCTCTTAGGTACCAGCAGAACTACCGAATACTTTCACTTACCAGTAGTTCCAAAATCCAGTTCTCCGAAGGCCATAACATTCAGCGCAGAGGAGAGTGCCGACCCGACCCCGTTCCCCATTTCCCCGGCCACACCCAGCCCCGCATCAGTCACGCAGTCCGGCGGTGGAGCTCTTCTGTTAACGATAAATACAGAGTGTGTTGTGTGGTTTCGGCACGTAAAAAGACTAGAACCAGCTAGTCTCTTCTCGTGGGTATCGTAAAAGGAAAGCAAGGGACTTTACCTCAAAACATCTATGGATTTGCACATTTCAATGGCGATGGGCTCATCTGTCACGTTTTATTTAAAGGTAAATCATGTATACATGTTGTTTCAAGCATTAAACTTTTAATGTTTGGGATATCTCTAACCATCCCATTTGGCATAACGGTCGTGACATTATGTATGTATACCCCCCACAGGCACTATTTTTTTTCTCATCCGCAATAAGTGTTATTCCTCTATGGCAATACACATACAAGTATCATAGGTATGACTTTATGTTCCATAGATTGTGTCGACCAAATTTATTTTTGCATTTAACGAAATATCATGTGGATATCGATGTCGTAGTCAAAGGAAGGTCGAGACTGATCGTTATGTATGGTCATGTGACATTTCCGCTTAAAAAAAACTGAGGTGTTCCTTTCGATATTCCCCTCAGTCATAGCAGTTTCTTATAAATAAATAAAATATTAAAAACAAATATTTGGGACACTTACACCAATCATCTAGTCCCAAACTAAGCAAATCTTGTACTATGGATACTAGATAACGGATAAACATACATAAATATTTATATAAACATCCATGACTCGGGAATAAATGTTCGTATTCATCATACAAACATTTACCCCTCGCGGGATTCGAACCGGCAACCGTTGGTTTAGCTGACAGGGTCACTATCCACTACACCAATCGGTCTTCAAATACAGAAGTAGGCCATACATAACGATCAATCTACGCATTCAATTGACATCTACGAACATCGATTCAAATTCAAATGAGACGGACGATGACAGACGACTCATTATTGATCAAGGGTCTGTTTGGCAATCTACAAACAATACAAATCTGAATAACGCTCATTGATTGTGATTCCAAGGTAGGCTTAATGGTACCGGAATAAGACGGAGGCCGTTGCTTCCATGGACCTATCATTTCCAACGCTCGAATTAGTGACATGGTTATCTCGTCACGTCGAGTGTCTTTACATTTGTTAAAACCTTAATGTTGATTTCCAGGCTTCATGCATGAGTAACTCAGGCTACTTACACTAAAGGCACTTTAGTAGGCGAGGATATGGAAGCACGGCCCCACATCAGTTGCCTCAGGTCCTCACCGCTGATGCCTCTTCGTCTAAGTTCTGATATCGTCACCTTTCCGACTCGCTGCAAATTCGAGATATACATTAGAGATTTTAGAACGCCCAAAGAGAAGCCTGAACAAAATTTATCAATTCAAGTGTGGATCACTTTACCAGGAAGCTAGTGTTACCTCTTGTAGGTACATAAGTAGTAAAGTACCTTAAGCTGCTATTAATTTCTGTTGTCATAACGGCATTATTATGTTCCGGTGTAAGGTATAAGAAAGGCTCAGCGAAATTATACCATATATAACACCAGCTTTGAAGTACTACCTCTGCAGTCGTCAGTGGTGACAACGCATTTGCAACCCCAGTATTCCTACAACCTTCTTTTCTAATAGCAGAGACCAGGGATGAGCAGCAGCGTCATTGGTTCGGAGCTCCCAGCAAAAACTGCTATCGGGAAAACGATGATAATCGCTCCTTAGAAGCGGCTTATGTGCAGTATCGGACTTTTATAGCCTGTTGAAGTATTGACTTCATCAGTCAACTGAGAGGTATCTCGTTGCTTATTTGTCAATAAAAAAGGAAAGCCCTTACCCGCCAATATAAAGCTTTTAAACCTCATAAACTCGACTCGAAATTAAAGATCTTTGATAACTGCCATTTTGAACAGACTTCAATCGAAAGTTAACAATTCGGTTAAATTTTTTTTGTTTGTGGGTAGTTTTGCCAATTTTTGGCGGTTCAATTATTTATATATTGTGTTGGCTTCTTAGACGAATTGCAGTCTGGTAATTGACGAATGAGGATTGGTGAGGTGCTAACAACTTTAAGTTCGGTACCTACAAATTCTTACCTTCCAATTACTCAAAGCGCCCTTCCTTTGGTTGGCTCGAGTCTTAGCCTTACTCTTGATAACCATGACGGCCCTCTGCTCGTAGCGAGGGTCATCAGAGGGGCCCAGGCCTATGGAGTACTCTTGCAAGTATCTGTGAGCATCCTCTTGCGCTACCGAACGCTCTAACGAGACCACAATTTTCGCCCACTGTGGATGGATAAGTATAACTTCTGAATATTGTTTAATGCTGAATCAATAAACCAAAATTTATTTGATAATAATTATAATCCCTGTAAATCACATCTATCAAGAGCTGTTACATGTTTGGAAAATTAATAACCGATTATTTCTATTCAAATGCCGTTAGACTGAGACTCAATATGCGTTATGTAGAGTTTACCTCATATCTCGTTAAACTAAGAGGCATTTAGTATTAGGTTTTGTAGCATTCATTTCATTTTCTAATTTCTTCTAACCGGGAGTCGAATACGAGACCTTTGACTATGCAAATGCTGCGAAATCACAAGACAATTTATTCTGACATTAGTAATATGTAATGTTTACCAAGAGGAAAAATAGGTAACTGGTAGAAGGACCAAAAATAATTTACCAGATAATTATTTCGGCGACTGTAGGTAGATCAGTAAGTCTTGTATACTTAGGAATGATGAATTTAATATAAAATATTGCCTAATAAATTAGCACTTTAAAGACTACCCCCAAAATATGAAAATTATCAGATCTTTTTACCTGTTTCACCCACTCCTTCTCCGACTGCTCGATAACGTGGGCGTACGTGTTGCCCATCATGGCTATAAGCATGTTAAGCAGGAGGATAGGTACAAACACCATGAAGACAGCGAATACTGTTTTGGCCAGGTTCGGGTATGTCGTCATCCCAAGGTCAGTGTACTGCAAAATGAATAAAACGACTAGATCCAGTTGTATGAGTCTCCTTTTGGATCACGTGGCGAGTAGGACTTACTTACACCACTTACTACTGAGTCTTACGCCATTTTAACCATCAATGCAAAAAGCCCTAATCTAAGTTTGTCCATCCATCCATCCATCCATCTAAGTCCATCTGTGTGTCTGTCTGTGGCACTGCAGTGCCAAAACCGCTGAATCGATTTCAACCAATCAAATAAGCTTTATTGTTTAAAGAAGGAATCACTATGGGACACTTAACAATCTGCTCTAAGTTTACGCATTTGACTTACATGTGCCCACCCAAGTCTATTCATGTAGTAAACAAGCGTTGGTTTGAAGGTCATATTGTAAGAATGAGCAAACTCATGATTCAGATCGACCTTAAGGATGTTGCTTTTGTATAAAATAGTATCGCAAATGTCAACTAAATTGTTTACTTACGCTATAATCGCCTAAAGTGATCTGAAATAAGGCCATCCACGTGGTAGGGTAACTGGCGAATAAAGTTGACTGGACATTGGGGAACCCTGAAACATTATATAGATATAATAAACTTAATATTTAAATAAATTATCAGACTGATAGAGAGAATGTTTCGCATTACGTTACCCTTAATCGGTAGACGCGGTATATTATAGGTATATGGTCTGTGGAGAAGACGAAGTCATTTGTGATCAAAAAATGTCGTTTATGGTAAGTGTTGGCACAATAGAGGTTTCGCATTATCTAATGGTCCAGGATCAATATAGATACGGCAAAGTAAAATCCCCGGTAGTTCAGGCGATAATGACACGCGGTATCTAAGGCCCGTAATAATAAACCATTCTCACGATTTAGAACAGTCTTGTGATCGGTCTCAAGTAACCGTGTTGATTAATAAACCTAACTTGAGACCTGAAACGCACGTGGATTCTCAAACAGTACTCACTTGAGAGGTGCGCCGAGTTTCACGTATTAATAAACGAAACTCAAGACCATCATTCATTCGCCGCTGAAGCGAATACTTGAGAAGTGATCTCAGCTGAGTAGACCTCGAGATTGGTTTATAAATTAGCACGGAGCTTGAGATAGCGTCAACTTCTTGAGACGCATCTCGGGTGTACAGCCTCGAGACTTGTATTGAGATTGGTTTATTAATACGAGCCTAAGTTACGAAAAGAACGGGAATGAAATAAATGAAGTGTTTTTGCTATTATTGAGCATTCATCAAATCAGGATAGGAAACCATCCCACTTGTGACATGGTTTCATATTGGTTCCGTTTTTCTGTATTATTGAACCACTCAAAAGCTGTGTTTCCAATTTTATAAAAAGAAGTCAAATATTAGGTATAGGATTTATCCCGCACGGTATTCCATACAACCTTCCAACTCTAAATATTTCGAAATGAATAAACCGGTTCTAATTAAACTTTATAAGCATAAAGCACAATACACATCTAGATCTAAAAAGTTAGCACAGAACATTTTCGAAAACGAGTACCTACTACTAAATTAAGTTTTCCATAGTAACAGAAAAAATGCAATATATTCTTTTACGTAACTCAATATTTACCTACTTAGGTATCAGTGATTAGATTAAATACGTCAGTGAACGTAGAAAATTACGAATTGAGAAATAGGTACAAGCGTTACAAATTATTTTGTTACTTTGAAGTGGCTGATTCAAGAGATATTTTGAAGAATAGAATAGAATAGTTTATTTGCAAAAACATATGTAGTTTATAAGGTCACAAATTAGTTTGAGGATCTTATGTTCTACCAGTGATGCGGCATGCAAAAATTTGATTACTTAACTTATTTTCTAATTAAGCATTATTCAGTTGTCAAATTTGATATTCTAAATTACAGATTCATACATTCATACAATACAATACAGATATTCTTTATAACCTAAAATTTATATTTTTGAATTTATATGTCTAGAAGACATTATATTGGTACATTTCTTTGACTAGGAGTCAAATACCCAGTCAAGAAGATTTCTACATATCACAATTTCTACATATCAGAAGTCTACATATCACAAAATTATCACATTCATACACAGGTACCTCTATAATATAATATTTAAAACTAACTATTTAAAACTACTTATTAATCTTTGTGTTTCGTATCTAGAAATTCTTTGATTGAGTAGAAACTCTTCTCTAGTAGCCAATTTGAAATTCTTGTTTTGAACTGCTGTGTTTATTGTAAAGTTTTTATTTTTGCCTTTTTAGTTATTTAACGTGCTTGCCAATCTGCCTGAGCATTTTTGTGCGATCGCGACCCTTCGGGCTCCTAGTTTAAACGGGCAAGCAACTCGACCGGATCATCTTCGATTTGTCACATTTATTGAGAATCACACCAACCTGCACCACACTAACTTTAACTTAAATTTTCCTAAGTTGTACTAAGTTGGGTTTACGATTCGGAGGTCGCGGGTTCGATCCCCAGCGGGGTACATGTTTAAGTAGGTACTCGGTTTGGTTAATTGGTGGTGGGGCACTTTAAATGTCCGCCTGGCTAGTTACCACCACCTTATCTAAATCTGCCGCCAAGCCACAATGTTAATAGCATTGTTGTGTTCCGGTTGTCAGAGATAAGATAGCCAGTCCCCCAAATGTGTTGGGGTTTCCGGGTCAGTACGCTTCCACCTTCGACCTCATCTTCACTTAACATCAGGTGTGATTGAGGTCAAGCACCAACCCGTTGTGCATAAAAAAAGAAAGCAGCGTTTCTGTTTTCCATTGGTCGTTATTTTTGTAAAGATGGCCGCCGAGGCAGCGCGGGAACAGAGGGGGCGTTCAGAGATTACAGTTCGTGGCGTAGACACACTATTAATAAACCGTTCTCATGATTCAGATCAAATTTGACTTGACACCTACATAACTATCTGTAAGTAAGCCAAGTTCGATCTGCTCCACTAAAGTTGGGCCTAACCTCTGTACAGGAAGTAGAAGGACTGAGAGAAGCCAAAGAGCACGATGCAGTAGATGATGCCGAAGGTGAACATGTCACCAGTGATCATACTGTAGATCATAGTCACGAACGGTCCGGTCAGCTTCACTGCACTGAATACAAATAGTTACGTTCAGAATAAAATTAGTAAATCATCCACTAACACACTATTTGCCACTCAATAATTTTAGTTCGATGATATAGTCAGTGTTTTGCAATATTGACCATATTATTTAAATCGGATTAAAATTGTACCTATTGCATCGATTTTTTTGAGCAAATATTTACTTCAGAAATCCCAATTATCACTGACTTCAACCATACGAGCGGTATTTATGACACTATTTTCGGCGGTATATAGGTTACGAGCGTGATGCTAGAATCGCACAGTGGAATTCAGCATTTTGACAATGTGAAAAACTGTGCTGAATCACATAGTGTCCAAAGTGGCATCAAATAGTGTCCAAAGCAAAAAATTTGTGCCAGTTATTAGATATCTTAAGTAAGCATTCTGGCGTCACGTGTAGCTGGAATCCACATTCTCATACGCAGAGACTGAGACCTATGTTAATTGATACCCCAATGTTGTCCGTGTATGCTATTTCATTATACATTCCATCCTCACGTACAAAATTGTCCGATTTGGATTTTATGTGTGGCCTACAAAATGCCAAGCCGAAGGCGAGGGCGTGATAGAGCCGAGTGTGTTTAACCAATATACGTCGTACAACGTTTTTCAACATACTTGTAATGAAACAGAATAAAAAATCACGCGGCGCGCTGCCTACTGGCTGGCACCGCGCGAAGGGTCACTTCGAAATTTGAAAAAAAATAGTTTATAATTATTGTGTTTCGGACATCCAAACCTATGTCATTACACTTTATTTCTATTGCCATCGTGCGCAGTGCTCACCGGGCTGCTGATAGTATTTTATGATGAGTCTTCTCTTACCCAGCGAAGAACATCAGTAGAAACCAAGAGCCTGGTAACACAAAGATGAGTATCGCCTCTTCCAACATCGTCTGTCGGCTAAATCGGGCTGGTATGCAAACTAAAAGAAGCAGGTTTGATGCCAAGAAAATTAATTTCGCCGGCTCGTGAATCTGAAAATTGATGATTATTGAATTAACTCACATTGCGATTCGCGAGGTGTTTCGTAATGACGAGTGTTACAACTAAAAAAATCCATGAAATTATGATTTGACAATTTCCCCGTTAGGAGGGTTTATTTGTTACAGTAGGTAATTTATTTTCCAGAATTCGCGCTCATAAAAATAGTGGCCGCTTTTATCAAGCTATTTAGTTATTATTTACAATTAGCTTGTAGGCTTCTCAAGTGCTGATCAGAGCAATATTTTTGATTTATACAGCAATCTCAAATTTTCAAATTTCCGAATTTTCAGAGTAGCTCCCTCAGTAAAAATTGCTCCTATAGATATGTACTCTCATCCCGTAAAGTATCCAGACCATGAAGTTATAGATACTGGAAGCCACACTTCAAATATCTACCTACTTGAAGCCCGTAAAATTTGATGCGTTGGTCTTCCCCCTCTGTTTCTAACACAACCGCAAGGACAGAGAGGGGGAGACCAACGTCTGCGAGATATGTATGGGAAAGGTCTGTCATGGTCAAATTTTTCGTCTTCACTTGGGTATGTGGTAATTGAAATGGTAATGTTGCCTCCAGGTTGCCTTCATGACCTCCAGACGGACTAAAATTCCCCCCAGTATATTGATATATGTAACCCAGGAACATCATATTTTTATTAAATTAAATTTAAATCTGTAGCGAGGAACAAACGTGCAAAATTTCGTTTGAAAAATATAGCACTGTGACATTTTTGTGCAATATGCATGAGGCATGTGACGGAGCGAATACTTCATTTAGCCCTCATGTCATGACATGAGTGAACACGACTCTCTATGACCTACCTGTCTACAATACAATACAATACAAATACACTTTATTGCACAACAGAAAAGAAAATACAGTTTCAGAAAAGTGGTAAAAATAGAATGTACAATTTGGCGAACTTATCACTAAAAGCGATCTCTTCCAGGCAACCTTTGGGTATATGGTATCTATCTACCGGTACCGTCACGTCGCGTAGTTACGTATGCAATGTGAATTAACTCTAACTTACCAATTGCTTGATATACGCTATAAGCCCTTGATTTTTCAACTCATCACCCTGTTGAAGAATTATATAGCATAGGGTGCTGGCCAAAGTTCCCAACTCGCAAGCCAATCTGATCCCGCTTCTAGCGTCAGTGATTTCCAAACCCCATTCCGGATGCGCTTCTGCTTCCGCACTGCTATGACGAAGATATACGGAGACTGAGAGAAGCAGCAAATGGAGCATTAGAATCATGAGGCGTTTAAGGAACTTATTCTGGAAAAAGAAGTTCAATTTTAGTAACTTTGTCAGAAAACATTCACGAATTATTTAAATTACGCACCCTAGCAAAGGTTTTCCATTTCTCCTCCAGCAACCTTTGAATGATGCCTCCATCTAACATGTTGAGATGCTCTTGCTTTGTGCCGTTCAGAATGATGAATAGCGCCGAATTCCAATCTTTGAAAAACAATATCTCCGCGTTACTTACTATACATAAAGTCACGACCTTTATCTCAAATGGGGTGGTCAGAGATATCCCAAATATTAGCGTTTGGGTGTTCCAAACATTAAAAGATTAATGATTGAAACAGCATCCACGGTTCACCTTAAAAATATTACAGAAATGTACACGTGACAGGACGTTGAATCGTGCAAATCTATGGATGTGTTTGGTGGAAAGTCCCTTAATCGCCTTTTACGACACCCACGGGAAGAGATGGGTAGGTTCTATTCTATTTGAGTGCCGAAACCACACAGCACTTTGCTTACTATACAGGGTGTATAAAAGGTACAAAAATCCTTTTGTAGGCTGATTTAGTATCGACAAATTAAAAGATATAAGTAACAACCAAAGTTTTTAATATATCTTATAACAAAAATACACCGTCCAACTCGTTTCCGTGATAAACTCAGCTACTGAGCAATTAAATATTTTTGTTTATTCTAATATTCTAGACATAAATGATCATTGTGTGGGATTACAGTAACAAAAATAAATCCCGGAAAAATTAGATTTAGGTATCTATGTAATTTTTTTACAAAAATCTTTATTTTATGTTTTATGTATAAATTAACGTATAACGGTCCATGAATAATCTTAAACTTACTAAGAATTTTATTTGCAAAACTAAAAAAAAAACATAAATAGTTCGGATTTTTCCGGACTTTCGGCCTCCTGTGTGGATTTTCCTCGGCTATTTAATTGGTACGAATCTTTATTAAAGTGAGTAATACAACTAGTTCTATTGGCGTGGAATTGATTATTTCATTTTGAGATTAAATATTTCGGCCTTTTTTGAAATGCCCTGCTGTTTGTCAGGACATTTCAAATTTAGAAATGGTAACCATAATTGGGATCTACTACTTAGCCGTTCTACTCTGCCGGTGACGCTGTAAAAGGCCTATTGGCCTAACAGCAGTAGACCTTAGTCAAAAAAAAACGCCACATAATAATCTATTTAGAACTATAAAGTAAAAAAATGTATTAAAAAAAACCAAACCGCTTTGCTCTCTTGTTGAACAAATACCTACTTATCGCCAAAGAAGAAATAATTTAATTTAGGTATATATTTTCGAGGAAAAACAGTCAAAGGTTCGTAATAGATAATGAAGCAGAAAGGCCAGTTAAAAAGGGACAGCTTTATGTAACTTGTATAGCGCCATCTCTTTCTAACTATGTTCAAGCTCAGATCTACGCTTGAACAACATTCTAAAATATGGGCCTAAGTCTATTTTGATATGCAATTTTACGGTGACCTTCATGCACGTGGAAAAAAACATGGTGTGACATTTCTCTGTTTATCTGTTAATTATAGTCAATATATATTATTTTAGTACTGCCTAATGCAATAGAAACAGAGTCCATATCAACTTACTAGTTCTTCCATCTGGTAGCAATGTGTCAAGAGCGTTCAAAGGATAAGCCGAGCAAGTGATATTCGAATATCTCCAGAACTCCTTCGCAGAGAGTTCCAACATCTCCCTGAATACCGACGCACGACCCAGTTGGCATGCCAAGGTTAAAGGCGTGAACCCCGCTCGGTTCAAACGGCCGTTGCTTGCTGGAAGTTTTGGATGACGAAGGGCGTAGCCGAACATGTCCTGAAAGAATAAATTTCTATGTATTTTCGCCGCTTTATATTTTCACAGAGAAGTCTCCTCATCAACGTACCTAAGCCTCTTTCATGGAGCATTCCATGGACTTTACCTTACCCGCCATCACTGATCTCCGATTTCTAGAAGCTCCACTACTGCTGCTACCATGAATTTCTGTCTTCTTTATTCATAACTTCCTTATTTAACCTATCTAGCGTATACCACTAGCAGACAAGGTGATAATGGACAAATTGACTGCGAAACTACCCAATCATCTCGCGTGATTTTCTGTATCCGAATAACTCACCAGTTTATCACAAACCACGACCATATGTAGTATCATGTTCCCAAATGAGTCTTGAGAATCGGGGTCTGCCCCTGAGTCCAACAGCAGGTTATACACAGCTTCATTAGCGCAACACGCCGCCCAGGCGAGAGGATACTCTCCGAGATACGCCAGACCTTCGTAGTTGGTTTGCCGCGCTGGAGGAACGGGCTGTTGGTCTCGAGGGAGGAAGAAACTGCCTAAAATTGACGGTATTCCTAATTAGAACAGTGGTCAGTCGTAGCTGTCACTAATTAAATGGTAACATTATTGAAGTAACTACTAGGTACTATAGATCTGCCGACAACTTAGTATCATCAACCCGGCCTAAAGAATTTGCTAAAGAATTTGCTTGTAAATTTTGTTATGTAAGTTTGTTTGATTTGTTACCTTATCTGTGTATCAATACATTAAATTGTATGACATACAATTTAATATATTATACAGATAAGGTATGTGTGTAACTGGGGAAACATATAAACGATTTGTCTATATATCTCCATAATTATACTGTGAATGCTCTTTCTTAGCGAGTGATTAGAGCCGCATACTAATGTATCGCAATGGAAATTCAATTACCTGCCGGTTTAGGTTAAAAATTTTAGATGAAAGACGTTTATTTTCATAGCAGAGTAATATTTGGTGTGAAATACCAGCTATGAAATATAACAGTTCGGTGAAGTTCAGTTTGAAATTTAACATACCAATTGCTCTCTGATTAACATCAGCGCCAGCTTCCACTAAATCCTGAACCAATTCGTTGTTGCTGTACGCTATGGCTAAATGAAGAGAACTAGCACCTGAAAACAAGACCGCACGTAAATTAGAGGATGTTTTGTTTATGTACAGTAATACAACAATATAAAATTCCAACCCTTTATGAAACTAAAACTAAGTCTACCTCAGTTGGATAGGTCCCTGTCGAATTTGGTTGAAAGGTGAATTTTTTAAATGTTGGTACTAGCGTACGTACAAATGTAACTATGCTATAACAAAATTTACCTAAGTATTCTTCACCCTCGACGACGTCAAGAGATAACTTCGGGAAACACTTCACAAGAGTTCTGGCTATTCTTGTGTGAATCTGAAAACACAAGTAAACTCAGTTCAGACTGCTCTCGTTGACCAACATAGGCTATAGATCTGCTAGAATACATGAGGTTGCGCGTGACCTCAGAAAGTGGGTACCTATAGAGTAAGTGAAGGACCAAATTAAGAAGTTCGGTAGTAAGGTTGTGACCATGATTGGAAGGCTGGCACGGCACTCGACTATACCGCTGCATGAAATATTGTAAACTAAATGTTTCCTGGTTATCTCCTTACCTCTGCCACGTAGCTAAGGTATGATTCCCAAACAATAGGAACAAGTATGTCGTAAGGCCGACAAACATTCGTTTGTCCAAGACAGTCAGTCCAAATCAAGATGATCATGAATTACACAGATTTGTATTGCATTGCCTGATTTCCAATCTGTCGGTATCTAGATAGTGATCCACTAATTGCGATCTGAATTGTCGAAAAGGATAGATTCTGGCTGAAGGCTAAAAATACACATAAACTTCGTCGAAAATTGCCGTGGTAAGAGCTGCTGGTTTTCTACATAAATTACCTTTGTGTCGCATATGATGAGTACATGGAGAAGCGATTCGCCCAGCGCACCGCGATATGACATCTGCCAGCAGGCAGTGTGGTCTTCCCATTTTGCGAGGGGATCGTGCGGGGAGAGAGACGCCTCGATCGGTAGCACCACCTGGATATTGTGGTAACATGCATCTCGAACTCATTGACAGAATATGTGCATAACTCAGGATGTGAGGAAACCGGTCAGAATACTTCGTCCTTCTTGTTCTTTCAAATAAAAGCAACAATTTATCCACACATTTGTAATATAGTATCATAGAATACATACATAAAGTCACCACTGTTTCCCGTAGGGGTAGGCAGAGGCCACAGACTTTCACTTGCTACGATCCTGACACACCTTTTTTGCGTCATTCACTCTCACAAGGTTGTTCAATGCTCGTCGGTTTAGGGTACTCTTGACTTGGCCATTCTTTAAGGCCTTTAAGTGTCTGTCATACATAATCCATACACAATCCAATGTTTTGACACCTTTAGGTACGTTCATGGATAATCTAAGCACTGCTGTTCTTCTGTTACTTAGGCATTTACTATTACGATACTAATTAACTTCCTCGGACTTAAGATTTTGACGCTCTAACTCATCATCACATCTAATGTCAACTTTAAGGTCGTCTTTATCTTGAAAGTGGAATCAATCAGAACCTACAACTTATTACGAGAACCTGCTCCCTTATCTTAGCTAAAACCCAACAATGCTAAGTATGTATGCTGATAAGATGTAGTATCACAGGACTTATTTACGAATTATTTAGAGTCTGTGGCTAGTGTAAATCCCTCACCAATTGAGCTAACGAGCCCAAAACGGAAAATATAAACATTTTAACCTGCTCCTGATCCCTGAATTTCCACCGGAGGTACTCTGCCCTGTTGATGACCCTCCCCCTGCCCCCCGCATACATGTACGCGGAGAACTCCTCCTTGATGAGCCTCTCAGCCGCCGCCATGCCCCCTTTCGCGTATGTCTCCAACAGTAGACCACCTTCGGGATGACAGAGACTGATGTAAGGCAATAGATTACTATCGTTGTTTTAATAGTTCAAAGAATTAGATAGGGAATAAAACGACGATTTATTTGGACCAACCGAACACAACTATTTCAGCCAATCAGAGGATATATTTTGAAACATTGTTTCACCGGAAACGTTGTAATTGGTCAATTCGACTGATTTAGGATTTATTTTTTCTTCTGTAAAGCTCCGAAAATGCTGTAAAGCTTCGCATTGTTGTAATATAAACGACGCTATAGTCCTAATTTTTGTCACATGTTTCCCTGAGTGGTAGGCCTAAGATGTATATCATAATGTATATATAGAAAAATATGATGTCCCGAGTTTTAAAATGCTGTAATATACAAATGCGGCTCCTGTTCAACTCCAAAAACGGTATTTAAACATATACGTATTGTTTTTCTGCTAGCTATTACCAAAGAGGGTAAGCAATAATTATAATACCCTACTTAAATTACGCCCGATTACTCAAATATTTCTAAACATCATGCTTTCGTTTCATGTCCTTGATATTTGATTTAGCAACTATTATGTGACTATTTTTTTTTTTTTTTTTTATATGAGAGAGCGGCAAACGAGCATGCGGGTCACCTGATGGAAAGTAATCACCGTCGCCCATGGACACCCGCAACACCAAAAGTGTCACAGATGCGTTGCCGGCCTTTGAGGAAGGTGTAGGCTCGTTTCTTGAAGGTTCCAATGTCGTACTCGTTCGGGAACACCGCTGCCGGAAGTCCGTTCCACAGGGTGGTCGTACGTGGTAAGAAGTTTCTTGAGAAACGTACAGTGGTAGACTTCCACTCATCCAGGTGATGTGGATGGAAATTTAATTTTCTCCGAGAAGTGTATCGGTTAAATTGAGCAGCGGGTATTAGCTTGAACAGTTCTTCAGAACACTCCCCATGAAATATGCGATAGAGAATGCAGAGGGACGCGAGGGTCTCTTCGCAACGCCAGGGGATCCAGTCGGTCGGTGAGACTCTCTTGGCCGACAATTCGGACTGCGCGACGTTGAACGCGGTCAAAAGGAAGAAGCTGGTACTGAGGTGCCCCAGCCCATAGGTGAGAACAATACTCCACGTGCGGCCGAACTTGCGCCTTATAAAGTTGGAGGCGGTGAGCCGGCGGGAAGTAACGATTCGTACTTACGTGAAGTAATGAGTATTCGGGATAGGCATAACTAACTCTCATCTATGGCTTCGTAATCATGGGCTGTGCATGGACGTGCTCCGCTGGGGTATGTTACTACTATAATTAATTCTGTGGCTTCGGGTAAAAATAGTGTTCCGTCTCTGGCACTAGCAGATACTCACCTTTCTTATAATCCGCCAGCTTGTAGAGCACGGTATGCGCCTCACTGTCCGGCTGCGATATAACCCGGTCGAGAACCGAAGCTGCGCCTTGCACGCTGCCTCCTGACGCACACAGCTTGAACAACGCGCTGCCCATACTGTTAGTTCGAAGTAGTTAGGTATTAAGCACACAGGGTGAATTTGAATTCGTGTCATTCCCATTATAATGTGTGTGTGAGTGATTAGATTACGAACAACTTTCCCTAAGGTACATAGTCGAATTCGGTCAAAAAAATTTCTATTAAGTACTGTTAAGTTGGATTGTGTATGGCACACATTAACCAGATAGTGTCTATGCATGATAGTGTTTATTGTCTGTGACGTTTTCTTCTTCCTTCTCGTTGAACCGTTCGACGTGTGTCAATGCTTGTATTTTTGTCTGCCGGCCTTGTTAAATATTTAATCTAATCACATCAAATCAATTTAATTATTAAGCTGTTGTTAGCTGTATATTCTGACAATATATTTTGCTGCAACGAACTAAAGCATATTATTTCACCGCACCGACCCATCTGCCAGCCCTGCTCGACCGACGGACCTCCAATAGGTTATGTGGCCCAGGTACTATAATTATTGAATAATATTAATGATAAAGGGCACTGTATGGGTTTTGGTGTCTGCGGTGTAATTTGTTGTGCGTTGCTGGCAATGATGTCTGGGCCTGACAGCGTGGACGTGCCGGCGCAGTCGCAGCATGTTCCGAGCACACAATCTATGATGCTCGGTGGCGTGGGCGCTTTAGAAAAATTGGATGGTGCCGGCAATTACCACAATTGGAAATTTGCCATGAAAATGGCCCTGACTCTGGAGCAACTGTGGGACCAAATTGAGGGCTCCGCTGCAGGTGAGGACGCCGTGCGTGATCAGCGCGCACTCGCGCGCATCTGTTTGAGTATAAAGCCTCATTTATTTCAATACGTTCGAGATGCTAAGACGGCGCGCGAAGTATGGTTTAAGTTATCAGATGTATTCGAAGATCGTGGCTTGTATCGTCGCGTTTTATTGTTACGCCAACTTCATCGCATCGATTACGAACAATTTGCATCCATGGAAGCCTATTTGGAAACAGTGATGGGACTAGTTCACCAGTTGAGTGACATTGGAAAAGTTATAGATGATGAGGAAGTCGCAGAATTGATTTTAAGTGGATTACCACAACAGTATGATTCACTTGTGTCATCGTTATCGACAGTTCATCTGTCATCTCAAGTTTCAAGCGAAATGGTGAGGTCGAGATTGCTGCAGGAGGCACATCGCAAGAGTGAGACTATCAATGTCACCGCATTTGTCAGTAAGGACACCAAGTCAACAAAAGCGATTAAATGTCATTATTGTGGCAAGACTGGACACATGAAAGCTAGATGTTTTAAGTTGAAACGTGACAAGAAAAAAGATGTGAAAGACAATTCAGTGTCGGCATTCCTAGTTCATAATGTAAGTGACTTTTACATAGATTCTGGTAGTTCAGCACACATGTGTAATGATAAGTCTATGTTAATGAATGTTACATTGTGCAAAAATAGTGTGTGCACTGCTAATAATAGCATTTTATCATCTCAATGTATTGGTGACTTGAATATTAATATAAATAGTGAGGTCAGAACCTTACATGATGTTATGTATGTCCCTAACTTATCCACTAATTTAATTTCGGTTAGTAGGCTAGTTAAAGATGGTCTCACAGTGGTTTTTGACAACAAAGGATGTGTAATATTTAAAAACTGTAAAATCTCTGGCAATGTTATAGCTAAGGCTTCAAATTCTAATGGGATTTATAAGCTTGATGGGTCTGTTGGGTACTCGCAAAATAAGATGCACTCTTTGATCCTGCGTGATAGGCAGGATACACCGAGCGCTGCAGATGCTGCCTCATCGCTGGAATTATGGCACAATCGTCTGGGTCATCTAGGTTTGACAGGTATGTTTAGGTTACAAAAGCATGCGAATGGTATTTTGTTACAGAATCAAGACGATCAAGATCTCAAAAATTGTATCGCTTGTCTTAAGGGGAAGCTATCGGCCGAGCCTTACCCCAAACTAGAAGCTAAGCGTGCAACACAACCTCTAGAACTGATACATAGTGATGTCTGTGGCCCGATGATGGAGGCAAGCTGGGGAGGTGCGAAGTACCTGGTGACATTTACTGACGACTTTACTAGGAAGAGTTTTGGATATCTTATGAGCTATAAATCACAGGTAATGAAATATTTTATTGAATTTAAAGCTATGGTAGAAAAGCAAAAGAATTTGCCAATCAAATGTTTGCGATCAGATAATGGTGGTGAATATTGTAATCAGAAGTTTGCTGATTATTTAAAGAGTGAAGGTATTATTCACCAGACCACTGTCCCTTATTCGCCTGCTCAAAATGGTGTGGCTGAAAGGCTTAATAGGACTTTGTTTGAGAAGGCACGAAGCATGTTGCAGCATAGTGGTCTCTGCAAGCGCTTTTGGGGAGAAGCTGTAATGACAGCTATTTACTTAAAAAATAGGAGCCCTACAGCAGCTTTGGCAGGATCTGTACCGGAGGTGGCTTGGACGGGGTCAAAGGTCGACCTCAGTAACCTTCGTGTTTTTGGCTGCACTGCGTTTTCATTGGTGCCTGAGCAAAGACGTCGTAAACTCGACGAAAGGGGGAAGGAGTATATATTTGTAGGGTACAGTGAGACCTCTAAGGGATATAGGTTAGCAGATCCTGATGATCCTAGAAAGGTTATTTTATCGCGTAGTATAGCTTTTATTGAGAATCGATTTTACAGTGGCAACGGCGGCAATTCTAGTCAAATGGTTAATGAATTTATTCCTTATTTAATGAATTTAGAAAATAAAAACTGAGATAGTATGTACAGTTTACAATGACAATCAAAGTGCCCAAAAATTGTTAGAGACCAAAGAGTACTGTCACAAGAGGACAAAGCATATTGATCTTAGGTATCATTTTGTTAAGGACTTAATCAATAAGGATGTTATTTGTGTAAAATACCTACCATCAGAAAAAATGCTTGCTGATGTCCTTACTAAGCCTCTTGGTAGAAACAAACATAATGTTTTTGTTCAGGCAATGAATATTAAATAATAAGATTTTATTTTATTGTACTGACTTTTATAAGATATTTGCATGTTTGATTTAGACATGCATAGCTTGTTTAATAATATTGTCTAAATGTAAAGTTGTGCAGTAGCATGTAATGTATATGTTATTGCATATTTTTTTTTGTAACGGCTCTGGTTATTGTGAACCATAAGGGGAAGTGTTAAGTTGGATTGTGTATGGCACACATTAACCAGATAGTGTCTATGCATGATAGTGTTTATTGTCTGTGACGTTTTCTTCTTCCTTCTCGTTGAACCGTTCGACGTGTGTCAATGCTTGTATTTTTGTCTGCCGGCCTTGTTAAATATTTAATCTAATCACATCAAATCAATTTAATTATTAAGCTGTTGTTAGCTGTATATTCTGACAATATATTTTGCTGCAACGAACTAAAGCATATTATTTCACCGCACCGACCCATCTGCCAGCCCTGCTCGACCGACGGACCTCCAATAAGTACATGGGTACTTAATAGAAAATTGTTGGTATGGACCAACAATTTTTGGCTGAATGTTTTCTAATCGAAAGTTGTATGTAATTAGAAGTGGAGTACCCAGTAAACAGGAATTACACGAATTTCACCCTGTAGGTATTTATAAAAGTTCTTCTTCTTCTTCTTATTTTTGAGGATGGCAACCAGTCAACCTCATTGTCGAGGGACATTACTGCCAGTTTCGAGTGAAAATTTTTATTTATCTTATTTCTTCAGTTTATAGGTCAGTCTCAATCAAAACAAGTAATTCGTCGTATACAGAGTCTAGTCACGGTCAAGTCATTCTTCAGTAAAGTGGCAGAATGCTTTACAAAAGATTTTGGCGGCTTCTTGTGGGAACCCGAAAGCTCCGTTACGCACTTTAATTTACACTTCCCTTCACCTGTACACCAACACTAACGTTTGCTGCACAATATTCTGCCATTATTAAGCTTCAAAAGTTAGAATGCACAAATTTTAAGACCTATAAAGAAAAATGCTACTTCACTCGCCGAGTTCCCGCCAAAAAGCCTTTATAAAAGTTACAGATAAAAATTATGTTTTTTTTTTTTATATGAGAGGGCGGCAAACGAGCATGCGGGTCACCTGATGGAAAGCAATCACCGCCGCCCATAGACACCCGCAACACCAAAAGGGTCAGAGATGCGTTGTAAGATTCAGCAAATAATATCAGGTAGGTACCCAACCAATATCTGTTTGGTTCCACATTACCAGGCTTTCCGATATGCAACCAAAGCCAATAATTTTAAAAATCACTCTGAATATTTAGATGTGCAAAGAGAAAAACACCGAAGCGAGAGCATAAGCGTCCTTCTTTGTTTTTGGTATAGAACCCTAAACACAGAATGTACATACCTATAACTTATTGTATAAAGGCGGGTACAGACTGATGTAACGTAACATGCAATGTAACACGCAATGAAAGAATTTGTCGTCCATATTGTCGCAATGTATAATGCAATGTAACAGAATTCCCTTAGTGTAGACGCCTTGCGCGCACGAACCGTGCACACTACGCGCACGAACAGAGCATTTCAACACGTGAGGGCCGCGATCCGCCATTTGTCGGTTTTTTCGCCGAACACAAAGGGCGCGCAGTGTGCACGGAGCGTCAGTGAGGACGGGTTGTCTGTGTCTGTACTGCGGAACGCGCGCGAACCATGGAAGAAAACACAGCTTCGTCGAGGTCTTCGGCGTTTTTTTATCACATGGTTGGTGATAATTAATGAAGCACCGACAATCATCGTAGCTAGTAATAATTGGTCGTCACCATCCATTCTCTTCGCGTGTTCTCGGCAGACTGAGATATTCGCCGCGCGCATGCCGGAAAAGATGCGTGTACGTACGTACATGCTCGGTTTGTGTGCGCGCTGCGTCCACACTTATGAAATGCTCCTTTCATATTACATTGCATGTTACGTTACAGCAGTCTGTACCCGCCTTAATAGTCGTTCACTAAAATGGATCCAAATAAAATACCTACCTACTCACCTTTGACGTTAGTATACGGACGTTTACTGTGGTACAGACTTGCAATAGTCGGGGTTGTAGAGTAGTTGCGACCGAGAGAAATACGTGACCGTTTGAGGAAGTCTGTTCTAATTGTGTGGCTTATCAGATTATGAATTTATTAGTACCCCAATACCTAATAATTATTTTGTGTGTAAACAAGCAATAGGTATGTATTTAAAAAGCTCGTGAAATTAAATGCATGGTGTACCTACCTATCGTTGATCTTTGCTGTTTGGTATGTAATGTAATATCTGTGGGATAAAACAATAAGTAGATACCCACCTATGACCTAGGTATATGTAAAAATTCAAAAAATCGACGCACAGTGCAATGTATCACTTCTCAGAATATTGTGAACGTCATATTGAGCAAAGCTACATAGCTCTTATAAATTATACGTATACATACCTTCATCCACGAAATAAGTGGCAACTCAAACGATTCTGCTCAGTTTCTTCATTATGGTAATTGTCCAATAAATCACACTTTGTGTCCGTAAATCGCACATTATTCTATCGCTCTATTATTTCCTCTTTAACATTGGAATGGTATCTGTAAATAAACCCTTGCTACAATAAAAGTTTCTAGGTTTTTAGGTCGTTTGATTAAAGTAGGTCAATACACACAAACATAAGACCTTACAGCAGAAGGAATGGATAAGTGTAGGCGTATAATCTCTAATTATGGACAAATTAATCACTTTTTACTAGCACTTCGATAACAAATATCACTAATTTCGATTATTATTACACAGTAGCTTTTGCTCACTAAAAAGTTTAAAGATACACGTATCGACGCACACTGCATCTTTGCTATTACAAGATTTTTTAAAGTACCTATATGTACTAGATCTTATTTACAGCGATTGTACACGAACGTTGTCTGAAACAGCTGTGGTTGAATTTGGAAAAACAAAAGAAATGCCTGATTGTAGGTAACGCAAAGGGCAGATAAACAATTTCCGTTACCAACGCAACAGAACTAGGCAATTATATTGCCTACCCATGAGCCAAGGGCGGATCCAGTGCGGGGGTCTGGGCCTAGGTCGACCATTGATAATTTTTAGAAGTTTTCTGCTTAATTTATCAAAAAATATATTTAGTTCGATTTTTTAATTATGCCTTATCGCAATAATTCCATTTATATTCACAAAAATTTGCTTGGCAAAGATTTTTAGAACATGGTTGAGCAAATAGGTAATAATTTTATTTAAAACTGAGGCAGTCATATTTCAATTTTCGGCAGTAACTTATTTTTTTTTTTATTTATTGCAGTTATTCAAGGTCACATCACAAAAACATCGAAGAAACCTAAACATTTGCCGGCAAAATATCTGCTTGAAAGATCATCACAGGGTGTCAGTTTTTTAAATTGATTTTAGTGCCTGTAATTTTAAACGTTACATTACTTACTATTTTTTCAATAATATTCTAATGACTGTCACCCTATCAACCCTTGACTGCTTGACGTTGATTTCTGGGACTTCGTGTCAAACTGACAACAAACATGTGTGACCCCCCCCTGACTGGAAAGCTGGATCCGCGCTTACCATTAGCATGACATCACCCCTAAGCCTACGCCGCGGTAGTTGTACCTTGTGGCTATCTGTGCGATAGGTAATTAAATTAAAATAGGTTAATCAATATGTTTATGGTGAGGCGTTTGTACCAAATATTATTAATAAATTGAGTATTAGAAAACCTCCAAAAAAAAATAAGCGATTATATCATCCAGGTGGACCGTCAAAGAATTTATTGTTCGCCACATTGGAATTTCTTATCGCACAGGATGTGGGATACAATGTACCACCCTGTAAGGGCATTGCAAATATAAAGAGGGCTATCAGCGCTCTTTACATTATTTAGCATTTCATTTCACTATGGCACCAGATTATTAATGTACAAACATAACAAAATTAACATTACAATTACATTATACATCCGTTAGACTGGTCCACGCCTCTGGAGTTGTGAGAGCTGGTGCCTACTTTGCTCAGCAGCTGAGGTTATGCATTCAACGGGGCAATAGCGGTAGCCTATAAATGTGTCCCATATGTGTCCCATAAATATCCCATAGCTGTGGGTGGTCTGGAATAGTGATTATTGTTTTTGTTTTAGTGATAAGACCGCCTAATTGTGTTCTATTGTTATCATCAAAAATTGTTGTAAATTATTTTGCGCAATAAAGAGTATTTGTATTGTATTGTATTGTACTATGCCTCACAGAAGCGAGTTTTTTCTATAAGATATTTTCAATTGTGTGATAAAGAATTTTAGAAATTTGTTGTTTTTTGTCATACTATTAAAGTTTTTTTAATTACATTCTATTACATTCAAATTCAATAAACATTATACCTATATTTATCGTTTGTATTTCTTACATAGTCAGTGCATAATATTAATATTTTGGAATAACAATTACATAAAATTACACTGCTCTGAAACTTATTTATGATATATTATTTTAACAATTTTATATTAGATATCATATCACTTCATTGTAATAGAAAGAAAGAAAGAAAGGAAGTATTTATTTGGATTTCTGTTATAAAGATGTATACATACGTAAGTTTACAATACCTAAATCCAAAAAGGTCTCCACTCAGCATGTGTCGGGTTGGAGCAACTACGACGCTGGTATTCTGTGGAGCTGAAAGGCAGAGTGGTGCCACTGTACTACTTAATATTAACAACTCTCCATATCAACTGCCCATAAACATCTATTTTTTACTGAATATAATTGTAGTGCTTTCTTAACTAATATTTAAATACATATCTATCTATTGTAGATATATTGACACACAAATGAATATATAAGTACTACTACTCAGTATCAACACAACTCTCCATATCAACTACCCATAAAACATTTATTATTTACTTAATATAATTATAGTACATACTTAATATTTAGATACATATCTATGGTAGATATATTGACACACAAATGAATATATAAGTACTACTTTCTCATTGTATAATATCATTATATATTAATATTGCACTTATGGTTTGTGGTGGTAAATAAGGTACTAGCTGTTTATAATAACGATATAAGCTAAATATTATCTTCAAATCGGGTTAACCGATTTCCCTCAAACATGACTAAGAAGCTATCCCCGAATCTACCTTAAGTAAAATAGAAAACCCTCGAAAGACCGATTATTTATAATACTGTAATAAGTATTTTTATTATTAAATGTATTTATATCATAGGTAAATTCTCTAACCTCAACTAGGGTTGGATGAAAGAGATCTCTTTGGAGATCAGCTCACCTTTGTGCATATTTTCTGATTGTTTCTGTTTGTATTTCTTGTACACTCAGAATACAGAACAAAACAGAAGCCGCATTCAGGCATCATAATTTCAAACGGCGTTCTGTGTCCAAAACAAATAGTAAAATAACTATACCAAAAGGAAGTCCAAAAACAAAACGCACCTGCCCCACTTCCCACCCGCATAATGTTGCTAGTTCGGAAGCGATTTGTCACTTTCGGGGGTAACGTGATGTACAACATTAGTAAATTCTATTGTATGTATAAGTATGAGTATAATTTATTTAGATATTTATCTATTGTAAGTATATAAATTTATTATATATAAGTAAGAGTAAATAATTCAATTAATTAGGTACCTGTTTGAATGTATTCTTCTGCAATACGCCCAAACAACATTGTTTAATGGAATTTGATCAACTGGAAGGGATACCTCATGGGATAAGTCCGCGTTTGTACACTTTTATGATTTAATGTTATTTTGTATAATGAAGCGTTTACAAACAAACAATAACATCAGGGAGTTTATAAAGGTCGCGTTGGTAATTTATAAATAATATACATATTATAAATAAAACATGATATCAACACTGTAAATAGAACTTTTCAAATTGATAAAGATTTATTTCGTCGGATAAAATTATCACTTGGGATCGTCACATTTTTTTTTAATAATATTAGAATTACGACATTACTGCTCAATTACAAAGCTGACTCCCCAGAGAAAAACAAGGAACTCGAGGTTTGCTTTTCTTTTTATAATTCCTCATTTACATATTAGGCAAACGTAATAACATTGTTCGTGAATGTTAAATTAGT
Organism: Oegoconia quadripuncta; assembly: GCA_949316235.1. Classification (NCBI taxonomy): domain Eukaryota; kingdom Metazoa; phylum Arthropoda; class Insecta; order Lepidoptera; family Autostichidae; genus Oegoconia; species Oegoconia quadripuncta. Next base: position 7,808,201 of record OX438741.1, on the reverse strand, counting down.
ATTGTAGAATAAATAATGTCAATTCTAAATATTTAGTAATAAAAGCTAGGGTGAAATATTCCATCATACTGGCCACACTCACAAATTGGACGCATAATTTCATATGACAATTAAAATAGTCAAAACAAAATCAATAAAATTAAATGATATGTGAATGCCGTACACACACATGAAATGTGATCCCATTCTGTTTCTTCGTATGCCAACAGTAATTTTGCAGGTGGGATCGATACAAGACGGCATAATTTAATAAAATAGATACTTGATAGGAAAATCGATATATTATTATGTATATACAATGTGGAATAAAAAAAGCAGCTTTTTGGAAGGAAAATACCAGAAATATTGATGATAGTAAATTTATGTCAAAGGAACCGTTGTTTTATTTTCCAAAACAAGTACTTAATAGGTACCACATTCACAGAATTTTGAAGAATTGACTTCCTAAACCGGGAACTGTGAACCTACAGAATGCGAAAATAAGGGTAATGCGTAATTTTATTTTCAAAAATAATTAGAACTAATGTGCACAGACAAACCAAAGGTCCATAATATACAATGCACTATGATAGTTTTTGGAAATGTACAATAAAAATGTGGAGTGTTCATACACTCCACAAACAATTATCATTAATTAGTTAGAAATTTTGAAATGCCGCGTATATAAATATAATTACTTACTCGTTACCGAAATTTAACTGCATAAATGTATGCAATAACAATAATACTTAATGACAATGCAATTTTTCTTTAAACAGGTTGTAATGTAAAAAAACATTCCTTTATGTTTAAAAATAATTAACTTTACGACCAAAAGATAAATATCATGAAATATTTAAAAAAATATCACTTGACTATTTATCCATTAATATGATAGATAACTTTTCCATTAACAAGTCCCATTGAATTTTTAAGCTACTGTAATACTTATTTTTCTTAAATTCAAGAAACATTTATTATTTTTAAATTAATTAACTAATATTTTCTGTCAAGAAAGCGTACTACCCTCAATATTTAAATAGTTACTTAGGTAATATCCCTCCGTCGAACGCTTTTTTCCATTCTAAACATGGGCTTACCTGAGGAAAACTAATCGCATGGTTACACCTACCTAACGATTACACCTTGTATAAAATATCATTACTACAAATAGGGTATCCACGCGTGCCGTTGAAATTGGACAACCTGTATAATAAGTAACGTCTTAGTAGGTATACTAGATAAAAATGACAGACAAGAAAGCGGTCCTACGACCGTCCAACCGGTCACCTTGACGTTTGAACAATATAAACCGACAGACATTTTATTTGAAACCTCATCAATGTAAGTTTTGCCTCTTTTCTGGTATATAGGTAATATCATTAAATATTTACTTACTTACCAATAAATATAATAAGAAAGTACCTAGGTATAGATTTATTGTGGCATCCATCATACGTAACTACGTAAATAATAGAATTCAACGCGTAAGATTTGCAATTTTCAGCTTACTTCCCACTTTTACCTATAAGCCTAGGTATAGGTACTTGACCAGACGGAACAAACAGCATGGTGTCGGCGTGCGCGGAGGGGTATTGGTATCCCCCGCGCCCGTACCCCGCGTGAACACAGTACGGGAAGGAGCGAAGGTGAGGAGCGGGAAGCGGGGACGGAGAATGCCGCTTACCCCGCCCCGCTCACGTTCTACATTCCCCGCGACACACCGCCCGCCCGCCCGCCGCTTCATTCCATTCCCCTCGTGTTAAAGGAGGTTACCGCTCGCGCATTTAGTGTAGCATTTGTTCATTAGTTTTTACAAAACAAACAAAATAGGTAGTTATCATCAACGTCTTTATTGTGATACACAGCAAAACGTGACTCATCTCATTATAGATAGTGCGGTTCCAGTAGTGCAACGACGACATCTCGCAACATCAGATGGCGACTGAAAGTGACTCTGATACCTCGGAGGTGGATTTCGGCGTGGAGCAACCTGAGTTAATAATCCATAATATCGAAATTGGTAATTGGTTTACTCCTTTCAAGTTCCTTTAGTTTTACTTACATACCTACTACTGTTGGAAACGAAAAACTTCCCTCCCACCGCACCTCACCCGCCTGCGCCCCTTCTATTTATATCGTCCGGTACCATGATAACGAAAACTCGTGATGTTCTCGCTTTACGGTTTACACTTTTTCTTTACATGTCAAAAAAGAGATTTAATGATACCTATTGATTGGTAACGTTACAGGTTATAAGAGTATTTGAAATTATTGCATTGACATTAGGTACTTAGTAGATAATTTTAAATGAGTGATATTTTTTGTGTCATACTAAGGCGAGGCTTAATAAAACCACATCGAGACCTTCGACTACGGCCTAAATCAATTAAGTTATTTTATCTTCTTTTTGATTATTTTATTTAAAACCGTAGTCGAATTTTTATTTTGTTTTTTGGTAGGTAGAAATACAGTGTGACATTCAGAACCGAATGTGTGAATACTTCGCTCCCACCTTGTTATTGTCAGCAAATGTGGGCCTTACTCATTTATTAATTACAAATTTAATGAATTATGTAATTCCGATTTAATAAAAAAAATGTTTGAAAATTACCTAGGTATATCTTTTACAAAGAATGTAAGATCGATTTAATGAAAAATGTCCCTAACTACGACTCGATAAGTGCATGAATATCGGATGTCCTAGTTCTCTGGTCATTATAGTACGGGTAGTAGATCTAAATTTAGTGTAGAATATAAAAAGAATAATAACAACAGGAATGCACTAGTAAATGCAAAGTAATGAATGCTGTGTCTTTCCAATATGTTTTTCTCGGATGAACGAGAAAAAAGCGAGTAGGTTTCAGATGGTAGGGGTGAGTGTGTTGTACTTGTTAGTGTGGTGATATTGTGGCGCGCGCGATGCGTTGATGCCTAGCGCCGCCGCCGCCGACCGACTGTAGGTAGGTAGGTACCTCTACGCGGTACGCGGCCGCCGTGCATGCGGAGTCGCAGCTGTCTGTCCTTCCCCGCTCCCCGGACCTTTTCGCCGCAGGCGGGCGGGTTTTCGCTTTGCCGGTTTCAATGAATTCTCTTCTACGGACTGCAGGGTCAATGACTGGAAACTAAAACCTATTTTGCTATTTTATTTATACATGGTTGCACATAGAGAAATTGTAACTTTCTGTTTCTATCTATTGTCGCATCCATCAAACATAAAAATGTTACTTAATTTTTACCCTGGTTGCATTGTTTGTTTTCGATTAGAACACGACTTAATAAAACGGTAGCAGATTGCTGGATAAGTCCGACGTTGTATACTCATGTGGTTTAACTTTTAACCTTAGATTAATGATTGGTCTCCGCGCCGCTACGACTAGATACCGTCGGCGTACTCGAAAAATGCGGCAACAAATACTACGCCGTATTCGGCGTACCCGCGCAGTCACGCCACAAGTTCAAATTTCAAATTTTGGTTTAAGACTGAAGCAAAATGCCGGTTTGCGTAGTCAAACTATGTAATAACAATACTACAAAAAACAAGAAAGATACTGGCATCACATACCATCAGTAAGTACTGTATAAATCTACACACTACAATATTGAGTTGCCGCATTCAGGAACCTGTTTTTTCTTCATAGTGCGGTATCTAGTCGTAGCGGCGCGGAGACCAATCATTAATCTAAGCTTTTAACCTTAGACGAAAAACGACGAGTGTTATTGGTTTGACGGCGTTGATTGCGTGCATGCGTGCGTGCGTGTGTGCGCATCGCGTGTGCGTGTGCGTGCTTGTATATGTGTCCAGTCTTTATCTCTCAGTAAACGGTGGTCCGATTTGAATGCGTTTTAGGGTTCGGACTGTCTGTCTAAATCCGTTTAAGAAATATTAAGCTTTAAAGTGCTCATTTTTGTTAGAGTCGAGTGTCTCGCCTCTAAAAGCTAAAGGGTTGGTACGTAGGGTTAGGGTTAACGTACAGTTATTGTGGGCCCCTGCTTCGGATCCCTCTGTATAGACAGCTACAATACATAATTATAATCTAAAGTACCTAAGTACAAAAACCTAAGGTACCTACCTAAAATACCTACAGAACCTAGTCTTTGGAGGACTGAGTAGGTCGGTACCAGGGTGTGGGGTACCTAGTTAATAACTAGTAGTTATTATACCTAGAGTGGGTACCTGCCTAATGAACCGGAAAGACAAAATGTACCTAATTCATGTTTTTTAGATTACTTTTTAGGTACAAGTATATAATTAATATTGTTTCTGAACCGTATTTTGGTATTTTTGTAGAAATAGCAATATAAATACAAACTGATATAAGATCTATCAATATTAACCTAACAAACGTTGCAGGGTATATGAATAGGTTGTACCTATTACGAAAATACATATACGTAGTTCGATATTAGACGCACTCCCTAACATAGAATACTCGTGCTTGCAAAGGATTTGTTGGACGATGATGATGAGATTGACGAAGTCGAGCAATCCCTCATCGAGTAGAACCTACCCACCTTCACTCGAGGTCGATATTCACCACTTTCTCCATGCCGCCGTTCCATTCCGTCCCTATGTCCATAGCGCTCTTGGTACAGGCGCTGGGCTTGCCGGAGTATTTCCCTGATTTCGCAGTAGATACCACCATATTCAGATAGTCGGCGTATACAGCGATGGTTATCAGTTACACACAACCGTCACGCGCAAAAATGTTAAGCAAATGAAGCGTCGGACGCTCTGAGAGGGTGCGGGAGGCGGGGGAGAAAAAAAAATCTTTATTGTATGTAACACGCAACTTATGTGGCTGTTATAATGACACAACATAAAAGATATACCTATTATAGCTTTTCACAAAACCGATTTTTTCACAAGTTTAATTATACCTACAAATAAAATATTGTTTTTACTTCATGTACGTGTAACATTGGCAATAATAACGTTTATCGGGTTAATTTTGATAATCCATATACAGGGTGAATTTGAATTCGTGTAATTCCCATTAACTGGTGACTCCACTCTTGATTACTAACGACTTCCCCAAGGAACAATAGTCGAATTCGATCAAAAAAATTTCAATTACCCATACAAAGCAAATCATTCTGAAACCACCATTAGTACGAACATCCAGTTCAAATCGAATTGTTTCGAATTGCTCAGGATTATCCACAATCCTTAAAACGGACCACGGTGGTCACCGAAAATCGTTTTAACGATTGTAAGTTATCGCAGCACAAAACTGTATGCAAAACTTTAAAATATCAGAATCTAAAACAACTCCAGCTTGACATTGCCTTTACTTGTTAAACCATCATCGACCCACGCGCTGGTCGGATATTAATATGGACTGGCGGGATTCGTAGGGCTCCTATCATGATGATGGTTGGTTTTGAGAAAAAAAACAATTAAACTACCTATGCCAATCTAATATGCCCTTTTTGTTTCCTTACGGTAAAAAAACTCATCCGGTATAATAATTTACTCGAATGGCAGCACCGTCGACTATCATTTCGTGGGGTATCCCTTAAAAAAATATAAATATTTTGGGAAAGTAACTTCAAGTTTTGATTTTAGCTGTACGCAAGAAGAAGCCGGTATTTATCAACAGCCTTACACGTCCCCACTGTTGTGGCACAGCCTTCTCTAATTGGGAGAGAGAGGGAGGGTGCTGATTGGTGGATTTGTATCAGACTAGTGGCCACCTGACAGTCGATGTTCGTTTAAAGCACAGTTTTCGATTAGCGGAGTTAAGCAATGGCTGCAGCGATTTCCATATTAATAATTTTGTGTGACATACTTTTATAAAGCATAACTGCACCCCGACATAGGTTAGGTTCGAAGGGCATGGCGGAAGCGAGCCAGGCTCGCTCTGCTCGTCCGGCTCGCTTCCGCCATTCCGTGTTAGGTTGACATGTATGTGCGAGCGAAGCGAGCACGGGAGTTCTTGGCACCCCGACATGGATAGGTTATGTTCGGTGTCTTTTGAATATTATGGTCAACAAAAATTATGCCTTTCATTACTTATGCTTATTAAAATGATGCCTTTCTATGATTATGCCTTACAGGTTTCGGCCATATGATATTATGTGTAATGAAGTTATGCTATAACGGTTTATTGCAAATGACTATTATGGCGAGTAATATTATGAATTGTCAGTTTATGGTGTAAAACGTTATGCGTTTCAATAGGTAACCATTTTAATAAGAGTGTATCCTTGCTGCGGAATTCAATTAAAAGCACAGGGACCTACAGGGGCCGAAAACACCGAGACCTTTTTTTATGCACGACGGGTTCTTACTTGACCTCAATCACACCTGATGTTAAGTGAAGATGAGGTCGAAGGTGGAAGCGTACTGACCCGGAAACCCCAACACATTTGGGGGACTGGCTATCTTATCTCTGACAACCGGAACACAACAATGCTATTAACATTGCTGCTTAGCGGCAGACTTAGATTGGATGGTGGTAGCTAGCCAGGCGGACATTTAAAATAATTAGCATACGCCAACTATCGCTTACATAAGTCAAAGGATTCCGAGTTATCATTGAGTTAGAGAATAGGCAGTATACAACAGGAAACGAGATTGGTGATGAAAGTAGTTGCGTGAGTGTAATGAATGAAAATCCGATCCGTTGTAGAAAGGAAATAGTGTCCAACGTCTTTTATTCAACTGGCCAGTGAATTTGTTTTGATCGTTCGTGAACAAGGGCTTGTATTTGATCGTTTTTTCTTATTGTTAATTTTTTAGATGTCACATCACAGCGGATAATAACTGTTTCTAAAAGTATCTGTGAGTTCGTAATCTTCGATAACAGACACAGCCGGTCATTGGCGCAGCTAGGAATTTCCCTAGAGGGGAGGGGACACAATTGTAATCAATTACAATCAATCGAAACTTCTAGGGTGGACGCTGCCCCTGTCTACATCCACGCGGCCGGCCTTTGAGTGGAGTCAAATGGCAAAATTTTGCATCAGCCCAGAGATGGGAGCAATCACCGTCAGACCGTACCTGTTTCTTGCTACTACTTCTAATATTATTTATACCTTAACTTTAAATCTTTACTTTTTACAGATTGCAGCGATACGGAAGATGATGAGCTTATTAACAACATCAAACGATGCAAATTTGGACCAACTCCAATTGTATACACAACAAAATTAGACGATATGGAAATCTTCAAGCAGGACCTCGATGATATGGATATGACAATTGAATATCTAGCAGATTTTATACAGATAGAAAGTAGACCAACATTTACTACAATTACGAAGAAGAAACCACGTCAACCTGGAGGTATTACTTATAACAAATTGGTGCAAATATTAAACAAGTTCAACTATAAGTGCAAAAAATCCACGGATCCATCCATTACAATACAGGACCATATTCTAAAAGAAAATAATGATGTTGGAAGTAGAAAACAAACGTTAGAATCTTTATGCATTCCCGTAAGCGTCGTTTTAGAAAATAGCCTATCTAATTTTGTTACTGACGAACAAAAGAAGAACGCAAACATTCAGAATTACCAGATAGATCAGAATTTTTTATATTCAGGATCTGGAGTTGAGGCAATAAATTATTTTCTGTGTAATAAAAGCCATCAATCGCTTATTAGACAATGTTATTTGGTGATAACTATAGAATCATACAATGAAATGAATATTTACCAGATCGATAATCAAGGTTATGTAATATATCATAACCAAATAAGTAGTATAGATTTGACAGCCCTAGCTCCATACCAAGTCGTAACACCCCAACGAATAAATGTTTTTAAAAGCTGCTGTTGGTATGTCAGACAAGAAATGATTAAAGCTATGCATGTCGTTCTTAATTGTAAATTCATGAGAAGAAGTCATAAATGTGACCAGTTTAGTTGCAATTGTTGTTGCAAAAAAATATATAAAAAAACTGGGACAGGCGCAAACGTAAAAAAAAACTCGAACATCACATCGTCTGGGGCTAAAGACATTAAAACAATTAATGAAGCTTCGCAACCAACTCACGATCCTCTTGCTTCAGCAGATGATTTAGAAATACAGTCTTTGGAAAATGAAATATCGCATACGATTATTAAACTACAACATGACATCGTTAATCACACATTAAGTGACAATGACTGGCATCGCGAGCTAATGATAGAAGATTCTAATTCTCGAAGTGTAATTAACGAAGCATTGAGGTATAACAGAAAACCACCCCCAAAATCTAAAACATTTTCTACCACCAACGTTCTTGAACCAAAGAAATATAAGCCAATTGTTTTGCGTGTTAGATATAAGGGTGCTACTACAATAAGTGCTTTATACGAAACTAACATTAGGGGGCAGTTATTGTTTTTTGAATATCGTACATTCGATAAGAAGGACAATATTACTAATGTCTGTTGTTGGGTCAGTTACAAAAACTTTGTGTTGATGGCGAAATCGTTCTCGCATTTACATAGTATACGTTTTATAAAAGTAAATCATAACTGTGCAGTGGGTCATTGCAAATGCTGTTGCAGGAATAAATGTTTACGACGGCTTAGGTATAATTTACAATTAACTTTGGGAATTGATTCAATGCCTGAGGCTGTCCGGAAGATTCCTTATGCACCAACAAAGTCGATACCTACAATAATTCTCGAAACAGCGGACAATACAACGGAAATAAAAATTGATTCACATGTAACTAATCCGGTCCCTGTGTGTTTACATGTACCACAAACGAATACTCAATTAATACCAAATCGGTCGATGGTACCGGACTCTGTATCAATGAATAACGTAGTATCAACTGAAACCACCGAAGTCTATCAAAGTAACAATGTATTTGTTTCTGATACTGATATTAAACCAAATCCTGTTTACGAACAGTCACCTCTCTTAACAACTCAATTAATGGCCCCATTAGCTATGCCCACAAAGTCAAAAGTAGTTTTTTTAAACAGTTTGCATGCTTATCCTTCTATACCCAATAATAATATTGTAGGCTCTACGAATGATCCTGCGCTTATAAGTAGCACGCCTCAGCAGCTAGGTGTGCAAACAATGATAAATTCAATTCTGCATAGATTTCAGGACGTTCGTTTGACTATCAATCAAGATGGGAAAGTTGCCGCAGCATTGAGTACTCCAATGGACACTTTAACTACAGCAGAGTTAAAGGTTCTGTCTGCTATATTGTCTCATGCAGAAAAACAAGTTGCAGAGCTAGGTTTAGGACCTGGGGCTAATTTAAGTAATCATATCAACATCGCAAAAGCAATAAACACAGTGTCTTCCGAAACCGACGTGGACAAAATGTTACCCATGTCAAACTCGTCTCCCATTCATTCTCGTAATACGTATGAACCGTTTACAAAATATACTAGCAAGAAGCTTAAATGTTATAATAAAGCATTTGATTCATACATCGGACATGTTAGAGAAAAGAGTGGACATAATGTCCCAGTAATACAAAATGTATTCTCCTTACAAAATGTAGAAAACAATCAACTTGCTTCAAATGTTAGTAAAATATTAGATACCTGTAATGTAACAAATAAAACGTGTACAATGTATAATGAAGGTGAAATAAAAACTTATAAAAGGAAAAAACCAGTGAAAAATGTCTCTCAAAGTGGAAAGAAAGTAAAACGTATATCAGTTACCAATAAAAAAGCATCAACTAAAAGTCGGCCATTGACCCCACAAAATGTATGTGAATCAAGCTCAATCTGTAAAGATGTAATCACAGTTGATGGTAATGCTCCAGAGGGTACTAATATTATACAAGTTATGCAAACGGCTCCCGGCAATATTCTGTGGATGCCGGAGCTTACGCCTATCCGAAATAGCAATATCCAAATGTTACAACATATACCAATTTTATCAATTCAACAACAACAAGGTCAATCATTGTCGACTGATGTGGAAATGGTAGAAACAACTAGTAATAATACACTTACTAATCATAATCAGCTTCAACCACAACAGTTTGAAGTAAATGACAGTAATAAGGATATACGTCTCTTATCACAATCGACTCAAGCAATAGATCCAATATTATGCATAAGCGAATGTCTGGACAGCGATATGGGTTTAAATACAGGGAACAAAACATGCCAAGATCTTATTAATAGAACAATACAAGTTCAATTAACGTCCGAGTCTAATTTGCCTCGTAGTCCAATGGATTCAATACTGCAGAATATTCTGGAGCAGTCTAAACTCGCTGATACAAACCATTTAGATGAACCAAAGCAAGAAGCAGTAAACGACGAAGAGAATAATGTTAATATGATTAACATTACAAGATTCAATGATGATGACGATCAATGCATTCTTGGTGTTTAAGGCTGAACCGATTATTAAAATCCTGCAGGTATAGGTACCTATTACAACTTTGAAAACCGCGAAATAAAGTTAGATAATAGAAAAATCCAGTACTTTATTAAAACTGATTTAATTTCGCGCTTTTTATTTGATCTTGTATACGTATCTTTAGGATAACAAGAATAGAGACTTGATGCGCTCAAGGTAATAGTAAGAAGGTATAATAGCCTACCGTAGTGTATTACAGACAGTAAAACTTTTTAAATAAGCAATACTTTAATGTTTAATAATTGTGTAGATAGGTACTTAAACAATGGTTAAAATATTAACCGACCCTGAGCTTAATTGGATGGTCACTGCGTCATTGATGAGGATTTTTATCTTTATTAGCCAGCCAGCGCAAGCCGGCCGCGCGACGCTGCCCGTAAATGTGAACGCAGCGGCATCTAGGGGCCTATCGCAGTAAAATTTAAATGGTAATAACAAAACCAAACTATAAACGAAAACGTTACGGCACATTTCGTATGGCGCTAATCATTAGAACCGAAATTAGCCCAGTATTTTAATACTCGTGGTTTGCATTTGGTTTACTTTTATCGTTGAGAAAAAATAATATACCGGATGAGTTTTTTTAACGTAAGGAAAAAAATAGGGCGTATTGGGTAAGTGTAATTTAATCTTTTTTTTTATATTTCAAAACCATAATCGAATTGTGTTATGTCATTTTGACGGTCGCGTATATACCCTATTCCACATAAGTACGTCATTGAATTAAATAAATAAAAAAAACTTGGAGAAAATATGAGTGCCAAATAAATTTCGCGTGATAGGAAACCTACGAATTCCATCAGTCGCATATCAATCTCCGGCCGGCGCGTGCGACAATTATAGTTTGATAAAAAAAATACCTATGTCAATAACTTCTATTTCACTTACCTAATATGCCTTATTTTTTTCTTTACGGTAAAAAACTCATCCGATATAAGTCTATGGATTGCCCCCCTGCTTTTCCTATGGTGTTAGTGTTGTTATTCCTCTATGGTGTTACGGTCGTCGTGTGGCGTGACCGCATGTATACATACATAAAAGGTATACGCAACGCGGCGCACGCAGCACGCCTATGTCTAGGTCCGTTTTTACGGAACGACTGACGTAGAAAAAAAAATAATTTATCTATTTTTTCAATTGTGATCAAGACTTGAGTACTACTACCATTAATGGTAATTTTAGGCTTAAGCCTAACAATAATTGTAAAGTGCACTTCCGGCGGGCCGCGTACCTATTTCATTTCTATGCAGTGTTATTGTTGTATCATTTATTGCTAAGTTTATCTGTTGTTATAGTTGTTACCGTCCTTCATTAAAGGTATAGTGACTGTAAACTGTATGACTGTAAATAGCGGCTGTAAACTGAAGTAAAAAAAAAAAAAATAGAGATTGTATATATGTGATATAACTAACCTATGTAGTTAAATACTTTATAATGATGATTGATTACTTATAATATAATAGTTAACTTGGTTTTAAGTATAATTTGCAATTGTGCGCTAATTATCATCTAATGATTGCTTACAGTTTGTGATAATATTTTATAGAGTTGTCAAACAAAAACTCTCAACACTGTGTTATTAAAAAATATTGTAGTTCAATTAAACTATCATAAACAGTTATGTATTTGTAGTAATAGTAAAAGTAAAATATCATATATTCAAGACTGTGTATTGTATGTAAATGAATGAATAAATGAAAAAAAAATGTTTCTTGTTACAAATGAAAACACATTGTGCTATTTTGTCCATTTATTGTACTCATGTATGGAATGACTTTGGTCTACCTACACTAGTATTTAATATAAATACTAGTATACTCATTGACAACTCAAAAATGACAACCGCCAGGCCTTGAGTGCACATTCTAATAGCGCGCGGTAATATGGAATTTGACGACGATTTTATATAGCGATTGCATTTTTGTAAGAAAAGGAGAAAAAAATGGATTACGAATGTGTGATGCGACCCATACAATACAAAATCTATGGTAGACTTGCATTTGAAACGGTTTTTTTCGTCCGGGATTCCGAATGCATAGACTGTTCGGAATACCGAACCGACCGTTTGATAAAGTCTTTGCTTTGTTCGAAATTCCGAATCGATTTTCCGAAACGCGATTCCGAGTATGTGGCCGCCCTTAAGTAATAGATATATGTAGGGCATGTTTTAATAACAAAAATTTGGTTATGAAAAAGTATATAAGGTAAAAACGGATATCTTTACAATTTTGCAAATAAATGCGTCGACTATTTAAAGACAAATTCAGGATATTTGGTCCCTAATAGTATTATTTGGGTCTATTATTGGAATACGTACTGGTAGTAGGTACATTTTAACTAGTATGTATAGAAGCAGTTCTATTCTACACGCAGTTAAAACATCGTTGACACAAACAACGTGTTCTACAAACAAATTTTGAGAAAAGGAAATCAGTCACCCCGCCCGGCGATGCTGTAAAAAGCCTATCGGCTTGTCAGCAACCGTTCCTGCTTAAAAAAAAAAATTTTTTACCTGACTGCCCAAGGAAGCAGGGTAATCTTTTTCGAGTGTATGTATGTATGTATTTATTACAGATTTTTTTTTTAATTATAAATTTTTAATAAAGAACCATAGAACACAATTTTGATAGTTGGGAAACTCCTACTTGTGTGTCGTCGGTAAGTAGGAAGATAACTAGTGATAATGGTTCCTACGTACTAGGTAAGTACCTATATCGATAACGTTATTTACCTAGAGCATCGAGTAGGTTAGGTAGTAAGCTGGCCATGCGACGCTGCTGCCACAAATATTATACTGAATGAACGCAGCGGGACCTATTTGGTACGTCCGTAAGCTAAAAAAAATACGGCATGCTTATTTCCGTATCGAAAGGGTAGAGGTAAGTACTGTACTGTACTACACTGTTTGGTGTAGTGGTTAAAAATTCTGATTGCTATACCAAAAGGTCGCGGGTTCGAATCCCGCTAGGGGCATATGTTTGTATGATGAAACATGTGTTCCCGTGTTATGGATGTTTTTCATTCATTTATGTATTTATTTACAAAAAAAATATATATTTGTGTAGTTTATCATCCATCTGGTATCCATAATACAAGCCTAGTTGCTTAGTGTGGAACTAGATGGCGCTGTATGTATGTGCAAATATATTTATATAAAAAAAGTTGCGTTTATCTACATCTCTCGAGTTCATAGATTAGATTAAAAAATATGTAAAACCTAAACATAGTAGGTAGGTATACCTTGAGTATTGGGTTTATTGTGTTTTTTTTTAACGTAAAAAGTAGAAATTACATGGTTACCTATATGTATCTCTCAAACAATAAAGATGCGGTAATGCGTAAACCTATTTTTAATTCGATAATGACTTTAATGACATTGCTGTTGAATTTATTTTTTACCCATTAGTGACAAGAACTTATGTGACAGATGGACATACACATATTGACATGTAGGACTATGTAGTAGAACTAATAAAATAATGGTGTCTATTCGGATGTACACCAACTAAACTAAACTAAAACCAGTTTTAAAGTAGTAGGTACCTACTGTCTGTTTCTCCCTGGAACAGTACGATGCGACGGCACCACTCCAAAACTGGTTTTATTTTAGTTGGTGTACATCCGAATCGACACCATAGTAATAGGTACTATGGTAATAGAGTTTCAATGTCATCTCTGGAAACCTAATAAGTATTAATCGAAATAAATATCATTCTATTTTTACCCAAATGCCCAATAAAGGAGGGTAATGTGTTTCGATTGTATGTACCTATGTAGTAAGTATATCCTAGTAGTAGTAGCCTAGACGGCTAGACTGATTACATAATGCAGGGTGTCGCTAGATTTGTCTTGATCCCCAGAGTGTCATAGGATCGGTACGTACATTTTATAGTAAAAAATGCAACATGGCGTCTGCAAAATACAACATATGCTGTCGGGTATTTTGGTTTTTATTAAATAAATCACTAGGAATTTATTTATTATTAATTTACAAACATTTAGAAAACAATAGAAAGAAAAGAACAGTATGTAAAACAAAATAAACGATAATAAGTAATGTAATGATAATGATCCAAGAATCAAAGATTCAAAAATATCTAAATACCGATTAGGTAAATTCAATATTCCAATTCAGTCTAATATGATAAAATATATATGATATACCTACCTACATAAAAAAATTAAGTCTTTTAAAAAGTTGCCTTTTGATTTGACGATATGACAGTATTTTCTTTACTTAGTGAATGTGAATCCTGAAAATAAAGGAAATCAATCAATCAATCAATCCTAAATCTCAGGTTGAGGGGAGTTAAATACTTACACAGAAATCCTAGAACAATTTTTATGGAATAGGTACCTATCTATCTAAATATTTTCCATACATTACAATATGTAAACATTATAATATGTAAACATTTCCATCGTCGCTCAGTGAAATTGGTGGCTAATACGACTCTATTTAGCTTTACCTACCCATTCTACTACGAACGGTCGACCGAGCGAGACGGGCTATCGGTGAACGTCATGTAGTCGATGACGTCACGTTACGATTACAAGAAGCACTCGGAAGGTCGTTTTATAGGTACATCTATCTACTTATAAACGCGCGCGGCATTGCAAGGTGGCCCCTACCATCGACTAAATGTGGACCATTGCTTACAAAAGTAAGAATATAGTACGGACGTTGCTTTAGATATTAAAATTAAGTAATGGGATTTATGTTTTATTATTATAAATTAGGTAGGTACCTTTAATACATCCTACGTTCATGACGGTTGACGGGAATTTATATTTTCCAACTAATTTTATGATGTTTAAATCATTTCGACATTAATAATTTGTTTGGTCTGCACATTAGTAAGGATGATATCTACTTATTCGAATTTGACAATTACATACAGGGTGGAAATGTAGAAAAAAAGGCAGCTACCACAACCGTTGCAGTTACAGAAAAACGTATTCGGGTAACTGTCCTTAACTTTTGGGATATTTTGACCTGTATTTACACAAATGAAAAAAAAGGGACAGTCAGCAAGAAAATAGGTAGGTTACACAAAATATTTTCTTGATGAAAATCGAAATTGTTTCTTATAAGGATCAAAAGACTCTCCAACCAAATTGATATAGGTAGGTACTTCAAGTATTAGAAATGTTGGACACCGCAAAAAGATTTTTCAATACTTTTCGTAAGGAAGCGCCGGGGGGTCGAATACCTTGTAGATAAGTACAAGGTAGTAACTACTAAAACAAATAAAAACAACAATCTTAAAAGGTATATATTTTTTTAAATAACAATTAATAATTGTAATAACCTTGGATGGCACTATACGCATTGGATATTTGATACTATAGCACTCCAAAGCAGCTGACCGTTTTTATATGTTTTACCTAGTCGTAAAAAAATACAGGGGCGGATTTATCCTATAAGAGATCGCTTCCAAACCTAAAATTTTAACGTGGTTCACTTGATTGGGCGAACAAAAGAATACACTTAAATAACTTTCCAATTAAACTACCAATTTTAAAAATAAACTCGTAAGTCTAAACAATTTAGATTCGAGGTAATTATTGCCTTTTAAGTCAGAAGTCATAAGCAACAAATTATCTTGACGAACGCTGTTTGGTGTAGTGGTTAGAAACTCTGTTACTACACCAAATGGTCGCGGGTTCGAATCCTGCTAGGGGCATATGTTTGTATGATGAATGCAGACATGTGTTCCCGAGTTATGGATGTTTTCATTTATACATGTATTTATTTACAAAAAAAAAATGTATTTGTATAGTTTATCAACCATCTAGTATCCATAACACAAGCCTAGATGCTTACTGTGGACCTAGATGGCGCTGTGTGTTTGTGCAAAGACATTTATTATCTATAATTTTTGATTTCAAGGCAAATAAAATAGCTATAGACATTTATTTATCATTACTAAATAATGTATTAGTTCGAAATTCGAAGTTTAAAAGTAATTTTGTTATTACTTTTACGAAAAATCGTTTTTGTATATTCTAGACAGAGTAATCTATTCATTGGAGTCTCGTTTCCTACTTGCTTCAACTTTATAATATTTACATACAAGCCAAACCTTTTTGTCCAATCGGAAATAAACACCAAGTCGTTAGTAATCGACTCAATAGCTAAGGAGATAGGTATCACCGATTGGTAAAATCAGGAAGAAAATTTTTAAAGGGCAAAATAATTTCTATTAAGTTATATTCACATGGGTTTATTTTGATACGACCTATTAGTTTACGAAATATGTCTATGCTGTTCCATGTTATTCTGTAACTACTTAACTGCTGTTTTGGTGTACGATAAACATATAAGATTATTAAAAAATACCTAAATAAGAATTAAAAATCAAGTTACTAAAGGAGTTTACTGTTAGGAATTACAAATATGTAAGGGCCATACAGCCCAAAGTTCATGTAGTTGTCTAGCGGCCGACTTAGAAAACATGCAATAATTAAACACCAAACCGTAAATCTCAAATCCTAACCATCAACATTTTATAGTGGTTAATAGCCGAAGGACCTACCACTTTATATAGGTACTCAATTAAAACTAACTTTTGCTTGCGTTCGGTACCTCCCCAAAAACATAGTAGGGCCTATAGCTTGCGTAAATTTATACGCCCCATCTAAATATAAACAGTTTTAATTAGTATATCTGTGGCGACACACCAACGGGTAAGCTTCGCTTGACCACGTTTGAATAATCGAATTTATTGCATTATAATAAGATACAAAGTCGTTAGGCATATAGAGCTTCCTATATACGCTATACCTACGTATTTCCGTATATTATTTATTGACCATTGCTTGTTCTAATCGCAGCTAAAAACCTCACACGCCCAAGCAAACGGGTTGGCTCGTGTGGTCCCCACGCGATACTAGATTTTCGTGATACGATGATTGATAAAATACATGATAATGGATGACGTCATAATAAGTAGGGTAAGTACACAATACACAAATAAAGTACCTTTAAATCGTCAACACATTGCTCTTTAATTACGTCGGCATTCATTTAAATAGGATGTCCACTTTCAATAGGCCATGTAGAAGTAGTAAGTGCCTACCTATGTACTTAAATTTAACTAGAAGGAAAACGTAACTACAATCATAGTTTCCTTTTATTAAAAATTCTAATTAGAAATACCTAATTATGTTACATTTTGCAGTCTTCCTTATGATACAGAACACAATTTTATAAGACATAGTATACTATATTTAATGTATGGTATGGGCACGTAAAAAGAATAAAACCAACCCGTCTCTTCCAGTGAGTGTCGTGAAAGCCGATTAAGGGACTTTCCACCAAAAACATCTATAGATTTGCACGTTTTAACGGCGATGGGCGTACCTGTCCCGGATGCATTGCTGTATATTTCATAAGGTGAACCGTAGATGTTGTTTCAATCATTAAACACTTAACATTTGGAACACCCAAACACTAATGTTTGGGATATCTCTGACCATCCCATTTGGGTTAAAGGTCGTGAAGTTATGTAAGTATGTAATATATTTGATCCCTTAATAATGACCTTATGAATTGGTGCTATAAAAATACAGAGGCGCTTTTTTTTTCGGAATCTTCGTGGATTTGTTTCAGCTTAGGCAAGCTACTTTTCTTAATTACATGAATGCAGCGTCTATAAATTTTAAAAATATTTATCTTTACTATTCTTTCATGTTTGCTATTTCTTTTGCAGTAATGTGCACCCTGTATATATTTACTCGTATAGTTTATCGTGATATGTTATAGGTATGTACCTTACTGTAATTTTGTTTAGGTAGATGCCAATCAAGAATGTAAAGGCATGCTATTCACTGTGTTTAGTAATACTAGAAGCAAAGGTTGAAATTGTGATCTTTTCTGTTATAAGAAACACACGTCAATATTGAAGCGTTGTGCATAGAGTACCTTTTCATCTGAAAGCGTCTACTCCGTTCAACAGCCGGGAACAAAGTGAAATCGATGTGATGCACGACCTCAGACGATTCGGTATCGTTGGATTTTTTGTCTCGCTCGCACAGTTGCCCCTACCAGCGTCCCCAAGCTGTCATAGGTACGAAAGAGAGTGACCTGTGTTTCTCTTTCCCACTTGCGGTATTGTTGAAATTTCCTCCGCGCCACGCAACGTAAGGCTGATCGGCCATTTTGTAATCTAACGTCAACGAGTGAACGCGTCCGGATATACCGCTATACAAAAATGATTTCTGTGAACTGTGAACTGTTGATCTAAACAGTGGTAATAATATAGTGGCACGTAAATGGTTCAAGTGTTCATCTGTTAGTGAATTTATAGGTAATAAATAGTGCATTTCTGAAAATCATTGTTACGCCTCGTGCAATGGTAGCGCTGCTCTAGCGAGACGACCTTTCGGTTGCTACTCCGAGATAATAATACGGTTCCTCTGCACTTCTGTGGGGGAGGGGAGCATTACACAAGACGTGCGTTCACATGGACGTCCATTTTATTTCTGTATAATTTGACGGCGGAATGTTAGCATTCCTCGGTGTTGCCACATTGGATCAATTTTACCACTTTAGACAATATTGTATTAGACGCAATAACACGTTGAGACCCCATTAATTGTTTAAATTAGTAGATAATTTTTGCTTATACCCGCGGCTTCGCTCTCGTGTAGATAATTTCTTTTTATTTTTCGGGGCCTTTTTTCAAGAGTAAATTAGCCTATAATGTTATGCTTTGTACATGGAAATATTTGTCGATTGAAAAAATCACGTCTTTATTTGACTACTTTTCGATGATAAGTAAGAGTAAATAAACACATTTTAAGTAGGTACTTACCTACCTACTAGGTATTTATTAATAGTCAGTAACATTTAGAGCACAAAAAGAACTTCAAACAACTTTACCTTTTCTTGACCCAATTTGGTTTTGTAGGATTTTTTGGGAAGTCATTTCTTTTCTATGATTAGAAAATTCACAGTTCTGTGTTCACCTAGTTAATTTGGATTCGTATTATGGCTTTATTTAACTCATTTCTATGACAAGGTTACTGTTTATTTTTATCAATGACTTGAAATCTATGCGTTTGATCACATCACAATGCAAATTATGGAATGTGACGATGTATTGTGCTCCCTTTTCAGCACGCAGATGTCAAGGCAATTGTTTAGGGTTCGTTACCGCAGGATGCAATCAAACAAGTACATCATTCCCCTATGTGTTTTTTTTATATGTTGCGAGAGAAAAAGTAGCATAGGGAGGTAACGTATGTCTTCGAGATTGTGCATAAAATTAAATAATTCTGATCTTCGTAACGTATCAAATTGAAATGGTACCACTCAGGTGGTAAACCCTATCAACCAAAAAAATAATCATTAAAATCTGTTAACAATATTATTGACGAAGATATCGCGTAACACACATTAAAAAAACACAGTGGAATTGAGAATGTCCTCCTTTTTTAAAGTCGGTTAAAAATTTTTATGATGTTAGTACGTTACAATATTTTGTATCTCGTTTCATATCAATTTATTAATACAGCACTAGGTATACCTACAAGTACAGAGGAATTCACAGGATTGGCATTTAGTTATTCCTTACTTACGGGTTTCACCGTAATAATTAATTTAATCGTATAAAATATCCTTGTATTAACTACTATGTATTTTAACAATATGATATAACAATCTTATTTGAAAGGGATGAATACCTACGGTAAGATATAATTTAAACAATATATTGTAATATAATGTAATTCTTAAATAAATCCGGCCAAGTGCGTCTCGTTCCACGCGCAGCGCATAGGGTTCCGTGGTCAGAACAGCTAAAGCGTACCAACATTTCAAAGACAATTTACTTGTTCTTTGCCGTTTCACCGATAAGCAGATTTTCAGTTCCCGTACAACGTTAGGCATATTTTGCTTGTTGTTTTAATCGCGCATATTATTTGCTTGCCAGATCGATTAACTCTCACACTTTTAGTAGGAGTATTTTTAAAACGCTGATTTTACCGGAATTACTCGCATATTTTCACTTTGCGTTACGCAAAAATTTATACTCCGTTTGATCCATATCCCACTATGTCTGCTTTTTATTATTTAATCAGAGTTGGAATGAGTTATAGATTTTTATTTATAATTATATGTTTAAGTACATTTCTTTTACTTTCATTTATTTAGTTTATTATGTCGTCCCTAAATAGGGCAAATGCCCCACCTCAGTGATTAGTCCCTATGAACCCATTAGCCTGTATGTTTCTTTGTATGTATGTAGATGATCATTTTTTATATCTATCTATTTTATATAGTATCTACGTATTTAATCTATGTCATTAAATTTATATAAACTAACCTCACATGATACATTCAGTCATCACAAACATTCATCATTTCTTTATATTTAATAAGGCTTTTTCTCTGATTTAGTCTAAATATTATACTAGGCAATAACTATAAATCGAGAATTTAGAAAACCCTCGAGAAAATAAATGATTATCATCTAAATAGACCAAGCCAACTATGTTAAAAGCTAAATATCTTCGAAAAGGCTTAACCGATTATCGTCAAATTTCCATCAATCATGGCTAAAAAACTATCCCCAAGTTTAATTATATATAAACGAAAAAATAAAATTTAGGAAATCCCAAAAAGAATATGATCTCTCCAAATTCGACGAAAAACGTTCCGATTATTATCAAACGTGGCTAAGGTAAAAGAAACCGCACTCAAATCGGATCACGCATTACGAGATACCCCGAACAAAAGCCGAATACACAAATAACGCCGTCAAACAGATTTTATTGGTTTATTGTGTTTGTGTTATACATATTATTATAGACGGACTTGGAGAAACTATAAGAATTTACGTAATATGTATGTATCCTTTGCTATAAATAAAGGTTCTTAGTTTAATTACGGAACCCTATAAACTGCATTTTATCTTAAATACATACGTATCTTAATTGTAAGGGGCACACCCCTTACAAATGAGTATTCAATTAGTGCATTTTATTAAATATGTAGCGAGTATTAAACTAAATTACAAAAAAAAGTATTAAATATATAATAATTATAAGCTGGTTGGGCGCATATTACTTTCATCCGCTATTTCATAATTTGCGTTTAAATAAAAAGGAGTAGGTATCTAAATTTATTAAAACAAGGCAGACAGTAATCCAACTAATATGTTTAACACAAATTTGATTTTCGTTAATACATATTTTTATGTAATAATAATAAATTTGGTATACGGAACTTTCAGAGCGAGAGCCTTCACTCGCAGATTGTGATTACAGAATGTTGAAAGTTGCGATTGCCCGTTTGTGGTTGTAATGTGTTTGAGAATGATGGGAAGTGTCGTGAAATAAATAAACGAAAATGGCCAGTATGTGGTTCTCGAGTATTATTTATTAAAGACTAAGGCCCATATTAATAAACCATTCTCAAGATTGAAAACAGTTTTGTGATCGGTCTCAAGTAAACGTGTTGATTAATAAACCTAACTTGATACCTGAAAAGCACGTGCATACTCAAGCAGTACTCACTTGAGAAGTGCTGCTATTAATAAACGAAACTTACGAAACTCAAGACTATCATTCATTCGCCGCTGAGGCGAATACTTGAGAAGTGATCACAGCTGAGTAGACCTCAAGATTAGTTTATCAATTAGTATGGAGCTTGAGATAGTGTCAACTTCTTAAGACGCATCTCGGCTGATACAGCATCAAGACTTGTATTGAGATTGGTTTATTATTACGGGCCATAATATTGATTGCGTCGCGTTAAAATTATTTTCGACTTTA
This sequence comes from Oegoconia quadripuncta, assembly GCA_949316235.1. NCBI lineage: Eukaryota > Metazoa > Arthropoda > Insecta > Lepidoptera > Autostichidae > Oegoconia > Oegoconia quadripuncta. Next base: position 7,786,097 of record OX438741.1, on the reverse strand, counting down.
AGTTAGGTTAAAAACACGTGGTGTGTGTATTTACCCAATTTATTATAGAATTTATGTTAAAATGTCGAATGAGCACAGCCAAAGGTGAAGGTCAGTTTTGTATTAAAGAGTTATAATTTCATATTTCTAAATTCTACCAAGCGCCAGTCGACCTCGGTAGATTTGATAGTTAACTACAATGAGCGGTGGGTTGACTTTCCAGTAGGTAGGGTTTTGGTTATTGGCGTTGGCAATAGGTGGCGCTACATAGACTGTATATGTATGACATTGTATTATTATTATTAGGTTAAAATGAAATGTAGAATGTGTCTGTAAACATTAAAATTATTTTGTAGGTTTTTCGGAAATTTTTAAGCCTTTGTTACTTTGGTATTTTGCATAAATTTTCTTACATTTTGCCCATAATTGCTCGACCAATCAAAAAACGTGCTAAATATACATTCTTAAGTATGATTTAGGTACTAAGTATTTACCAACTAGATATTTATTAGTAAGTTAGTAAATTGATGCACAAAAAGCTTAGAAATACAGATTGTTTTTTTATGATTTACTTTCGTAAGTGTTGGGAAAGTTTTTTATAAACTTAATTCTCATATTCCTGGAAAATAAGTAGCCGTACTTATCTAGTTTTAATTATACTTGTATTAGGTAAATCAAATTGCTATACTGCGAGACTCGTAAATGAATGTAGAGGATTCATTAATTATTTTTAACCGACTTTAAAAAACGAGGAGGTTCTCAATTCGACTGTATTTGTTTTGTATATTTTGTTTGTTGTAAAAATATTATAAAATTTCAAAACACGCACGTATTTGACGAGATAAAAAAATGTGCAACATCTAAAAAATAAAGAGTTGCTGTTGTTCGTTTTTCTAGCCGTTTTCAAAAAAAGGGCAGATGGTGCCAAAGTCGACAGTATTTTTTTGGATGTTTGTGGAGCGATGTATTCGATGATTCGGTCGGTCGATCGGTCATGATTTTTTTTATATTTGACATAAAAATAATATTGATAGATGTACTGATATCGTTAATCAGGACCGCAGTAGAAACAATGACGGAATTAGACAAGTTCAAGCGGCGGTTGATCCGCTCGGTGGCGCGGCTGCTGTACCAGGAGAAGAAGCCGGAGGAGGAGGTGTGGGAGGAGATGAAGAAGGAGACTCGCTGCGATTGTAAGGTACTATGGTGAGTAGTAATACCCTTACACACAGTATGTTAATCTTGAGTTTAGTTTCGATTAGCTAGAATATTCAAAGTGAAATTCAGCTATTTTTATAATGTAAGGAAGAAATTCAAACAAATAACTAGGTATTTAAGTATTTAAAAAATCAAGGCTTTGCTAGCTTCGTGAAAGGTGTAATTTGGCATGGGTATACATATTAATCACCCCGACAAAGTGGTAAAACAAAATCTTGAAGAATATTTTTTAGGGTACTTCCCCTACACGTAAAGGGGTGATGAAATTTCTTTTATTTTAGTACCCCATCATGTGGGGAGTTAGGTCGAGAGGGGGAGGTAGGTCGTTCAAAAAATGTTACAGGTTATTTTAATCAGTTTTTCGATTTAGAGGTCCGTTTAAGAAATATTAAGCTTTAAAGTGCTAATTTTTGATAGAGTCTAGTGTCCCCCCTCCTAGTAGTTGTATTTGGTTTTTTACATTAAAATCTATCCTATGACACTTTAGAGGTCAAGACGAATCGAATGACACCTTGCACTTCAAAGGTATACTACATGAGGTAACATAGAAATCTACATACATACACTCGAAAAACCTTACCCTCTTGTTTGGGGCTGTCGGGTAAAAAAATGGTCGGTCAATTGTCCACGAGGTTGAAATGTATGGCATTCTAAGCAATAAAACAAACGGAGAACAAAAAAGTCTGGCCGGCGCTGCCATTTATAACATAGACACTTAAATAACTTTTCTCAAACATGCATGGAAATATTGTCATTACTTTCGAAAAAAGAACACGCGAAGTATCTAATTTACGGACAGCGAAAAATAAACCCATTGCAGGAGCGTTTTTTGAATTTGGAACATTACAACGCTCCAGCAATGTTGTATGAAACTGCGTGCTGGGGTTATTATACTTATACTCTTTGATTGGATCTCTTTTATCATTCTTGGCATACTAAAATCTCTTTGCTTAGTACAAATTGCGTTCACGTGGCTGTATGCGTAAATGCGTTTCCCTTTCGGCACAGATGATAAATAGAAAATTAAATATTTATTATTTGCAAGAATGCAGGGAAATAATAATTAAATATTTATTATTTCCCTGCATTCTTTTGAGAAAAGCACTATATATGCTTAGGCGGAAATGGCAATAGCCTGTCTCGTATTAGTAAACTCATACTCGACCAGCAATTGCCTATTTCCCGGCCCTTGCAATAATGTACTATTATTATATTTCAAGAACTATCTATGGGACTTATTTTGATGGCACTATTTGTGCAGTTTTTTGGGATGTAAGTTTATCATAGGTAAAGCAGTCTCTGCGTAGGAGAAATGAGAGGATTCTAGCAACACGTGATGCCAGAATGCTCACTTAAAATATTGAATAATTCTTTAAACTGCAGTGGCACAAATGTTGTCCTTTGGTGTATTTTAGCATCATGTACGTTACGATTTACCTTTACTACTTTCACGTTTACGTGATTTGTGAGATTTGATAGAGGCCCCAGTAGATGTATGAAAAAATTGATTGTGGTAGTATTGTCAGTATCGAAGAAAAACATGATCGGAACATGAACAAGTTCACGCATGTTTCACTGAAGATTTATGGACAAACGTTGCACAGTAAACACAAGTTACTCTGACTTAGAATTCCTTCACAAGTTTCCTTACCAAAGTTTTGTGCGATAATTACGTATTTCATACACGAAATTATAACAATAACATTTTAAAGATTTGCGTACATTTTTTAATTATTACACTGGTGGTATTGTGAAAAGATTTTTTTTGTGAAATTGCTATTATTTCTGTTATTTTTTTTATATTGCGGACACCTACACCAATCATCTAGGCCCAAACCAAAGATAAAAATCCGTGACTCGCGAATAAATGTTCGTATTCATCACACAAACATTTACCCCTCGCGGGATCGAACCCGCTACCATTGGTTTCGCAAACAGGGTCGCTATCCATTACGCCAATCAGTCCTCAAATAAAATCAAAATTTACCTCAATTATTGGGTAAAGTTTTACTATTTATTTATATATTTGAAGCACTTCTAAAGAATAAAGACTTTTATACAATACAATACAAATACTCTTTATTGCACAAAATAACATTTAGAAAATTTGCGGTCGGGAACCACCGTGAACTATTGATAATGGCTGTTCGCATGTCCCCTGCGAAACCTCGCACGCTTCCTCTCGTCCCGCGCTTGCATCAATTGCATGATCGATCGGTCATTTTCACAAGCGCACTTTGTTTTTGCGGGGCAAAATATAAGGTGGCCAACTATGGGAAGTCAATGCTGGACATTTGACCATTTGCGCATATTTTTTGTGGGGGTCATGAGCTAATGGAGGTCGGAATTATTGCCCTAAGTCGGAGTAATTTTTTTCAATAAATAAGGCTGGGAATGCGTGACATCCGGGTCGCTTTAGACGTTTTGCGGAACTATTTTACTAATGATTCCAATGCGAAATTACGACTACAATATCGGGACGGTTCCGCAGAATAACGTGACGGTTAGCCCAGAAATTAAAAAACATTTCATGTGAAACCTTGAAATAATATTCCATTTTCCAAATAAAATGGATATGGCTTTGAAAATCGCAGGAATTGGAATAGGTATATGATTAACGTAAAGATTAGTAAAGACCCAATATTATAAATGCGAAAGTTTGTGTGTGTATATAATATGTGTGTATGTTTGTTACCTCTTCATGCCTAAACGGCTGGACAGATTTGGGTGAAATTTGGTTAGTAGACAGATGGATGGATTAACATATAGGCTATAGGAAAAGTGAATGATTCCTGTAGGAGAGGTATCATTAGTGTGATTGCTATTGAGACATAGATGACGCATTTGGTAGTAGATGAATTCTACGCGGACGAAGTCATGTGGTTGGTTTACCTAGATGACATTGCTATTGTTTTCTAAATTTTAAATTTATAGTAAAGTAATTTTTTTAAATAAATACATACATACATACAAACACAATGCCACGCCTGTTTTTTAAATAGGTAGTAAATTTTTTATGTTCTTTTGAATACAATTGGCTACACAGTTTATTTTAAGTCGGACGATAAGGTGTGCCCGCCCACGCCCGACTTTTTGTAAGACCGATAATCGGGGCGATTTTTTTGTCCATACTTTTATCACCGATATTGTGACCGATTTTTTGTAGGAGAAAAGTGGAACGTAGTGATTGCAACGTTTCAACGCCGTGGGCGTACAAAAAATCGGTCACAATATCCGATTGTCGGTCGGGGGCGGGCTGCCTAAAGCTCCATTTAATAAATGTCATGTGTTTCTATATTGAATAAATTTCCTTGACAGGAAGCGAATGAGAGATCTGACAATCAAGAAATTGAACCGACTGCTCGCCGCGGACGACCGTTCCGAAAATATCGCGTCCGCCGCGCGCCTCTCCCTCACCGACTGGCTGTTCTTCGACATGGTACTTGTGCATGAGCCAATTGACGTCATTGGACGGGTAATTTACTTATTATCATTATTTGTAGCTAGATGGTTAGGGTTTGGTCTCAATTTTACCACTTTGCATTTTTCAGTGAAATGAAATACTTTAAAACAAGCTTTTAATGCTCCTTCGTGTGACCCTGATTATCACGTATTGTAATAAAATAATTTCATTAACCGATTTCCATGAAACAAGGCTAAGAATATAGTAGGTTCATAGGAACATGGGGATAGCCCCATGTTTATGAAATTTTAAATTTCGAAAATTCTCGAATGAATATATTATCGAAATACATACATAACTATACATGTTTTCCGTAGGGGTAGGCAGAGACCAGAGACTTCCACTTGCTACGATCCTGACACATCTCTTAAATACTCATTCACTCTCATATATACTCTCCGGCTCCTTCAGTGGTTATTTCCGGAGTAATCATTTCGAGAAAGTGGTCAATTTGTTATTTTTAGGAATGTATTTTTTTTAGAAAATGGTCATTTTAGGAAGTATTCATTTTGAGAAAGTAGTAATTTTAGAATGTAGTTATTTTTTATTTTAGGAAGTAGTCATTCTGGGAAGTATATGTAGTAATTTTGAGAGAGTGGTCATTTTAGGAAGTAGTCATTCTGGGAAGTATAGTCATTTTGAGATAATGGTCATTTTAGGAAGTAGTCATTTTGAGACAATGGTCATTTAGGAAGTAGTCATTTTGATACATGGTCATTTTGGGGTAGTGAATTTAGACAGCGGTCGTGGTTATTTTCGGAAGTGGTCATTTTGAGACAGTGGTTATTCGATCGTAGATCAAGTGGTCATGAAAATAATAAATAACTAACAATTATGATTTCATTGCAGGTTAAAGAGAACAAGAGCAAGCCTGACTATAAAGTGATGATAGAGCTATTCTCGCTGGTACAGCGGTTCCTCATCGAGGAGGCCGAGGGGGAAGACTTGGCGCAGCGCTGGTCCGCCGCCACCGTCTACTACAACAACCAGTTAGTCCTCCTATATTGTTATCGTTTTTGTCTGTCTGACTGAATATCAAAGTGTCAAAAATGCATGTGTCTAAACATAGAGTTAAACATGAATTTATAAACAACAGTTAAAATCATGTTTAAAACACGAAAAAATATTTCTGCGTTTCCGAAAAATAGTGACAAGAATAACTTTTCGACACATAGGACAGTTTGGCTACCCGTGTGTTAATATATCATTTTATGTGACACTGTAGGTATATACTTCACAAACAAATATTAGCAAAGATGTCCTTTTTTTTGAAGTTGCCTACTTTCTGAAGGCAAATGTTTGACTTGTTGTATGTATGCCTATAACATTTGAGGAGTTTCCTCAATTTCCGGTGCTTCCACCTATTTCTACCAAAGTATTTCTCCCAGGGGAAATAGATTTCCATTCATTTCTACTACATTATCAGAACATCCTATTTAGTTATGTACCGTCATGTCGACAATCAACACATAATAATATCACGTAATGTATACACATACTGCAATACTAGAATTCTAAACACCAGTCAATATCAAAGAGACTACAAACCACTACACTACATCATTAATCCCTACTACAATTTCATTAGTAACTACTCGGTTTCTCTTGTAGTTTTTAAGTTATGAAAGGAATTCATTTGTTTAAAAATAAATATTTATTTATATAAAGACTTTTGTTTGTGATTTTACGATTATTACTACATTGACATTATAAAGCATGTTGTATTAGAGTAGTAGAAATGAATGGAAATCTATTTCCCCTGGGACAAATACTTTAGTAGCAATAGGTGGAATAACCGTCAATTTCTCATGGATCCCATCATCAGAACTGGATTCTGATAAAAATGGGATCAATCTGGAAGTATTATATATACTTAACCTTTCAAATAAAAAATAAATTTTCCAAATCGGTTTGTAAGTGATGGAGTTTTGAGGTAACAAATACTAAAAAATTATATACAACCTTCTCATTTTTTGGAAGCTGGTGAATGAACCCGTGGGTTTCTTGCACGGCTTCTTTTCCCACAGATATATTTCCCTTTCCGAAGCGTTAGTGGCTTGGGCATAGATTGATTATTTCCAATAGTTTTGATAGACATTCACCAAATGATGTCATGGTATCTTACGTTGAAATTGCTTGAAGTTTAACGCTTGATTCTGTTTGTTTTATTGTATTAAACTTAAATGGTGTTGCACCCACAGAGGCAGGCAATGCTCGCCGATGCTCCTCCAGAGGCGGTGGTACCAACTGAAGGAGGTCACGCGCAGCAGTTTCTACAGACTGTGGCAAACCTACCGCGGCCACCAGAAGAACTGGTCCATGGCGCAGGAGCAGCACAACCCCTCTCGGCTTCAGACGGCTATTGCTAAGCGGTTTGTCAATTATATTTATTATTACCTAATATATCACTTATTTGTGTAATTCGTTTATCTCGCGGGAATTAGTCACTTTAACGGGATAAAAGTCTAAAAAGTGTACCAAATTTCTGTATCAAGTCTCTGTCCACAGGCAATTTTGCACTTGCTAAGAAATAAAATGTATGGGAGTGTTTAATATATTTTTTTTGGATATTTCTCGTTTTATTTAAAAAAAGTTATTAATGTCATTGTACTCATTAGGTAAAGTACTTTCGATATCAGTTTAAAGTTTTTTGATATCTATAAGTTACGGAATAATCGCCTGTGCACACTTAACGATTACACCCTGTATATTGGATAAAATTCCCTCTATTCATGTCGCTCATTGATGTTTTTAATGGCCGATTGTCTAGTCAAGTGACTCTGCCGTCGAAACCAACGTTTGCAGGTTCGAATTCCGCTAGGGGCACTGGTTAATAGTTACTGCAAGTTTCTGATGATGAATGAATATGGACATTTATTCCCGAGTCATGGATGTTTTAGAAATATTTAAGTATGTGTATATAGGGTAAGCATACCGGTTAGGCGGCCACTACCCCTTATCGGCCACTTCTTACATTATTTTGAATAATAGGAGTATAATAGATCATCCTTTTCTAATTTGGGCACCATTGGAACCGGGCGAACTTTACGATTCATTGTCTGACGGCATAACCTCAAATATTGAAAATTGTGCTGTCAGTTGCCATTTAATACTGTACTGTGTAGACGCGTGCCAAAAATAGCAAAAAAAATAGTGAACGGATTGACCGTCAAAGGTGAGTTTTAATGTGTTACTGTTAGTTTATTGGCGATTGGTTTGGTATATGCTTAGTTAACATATTTAATTTTAATATTCAAGCCCCAAAACACATCAGGCTTTCATTATTTGTGATATTTTTGGTGGTCGATGAACACGTTAGCGATTAACTGCCAAATCTAGTTTGCGACCGGGAAGTCGCAAACTGGTGTAATTTATGACTTTTTTGTTTGCCTTTAATGCGAGAACCTTAAATTCACCACGATAGATCCTATTATATTTATGAACAACTAGATTTTAACAAATTTACCACCAGAAACCGGCCGCCATTATTTCTTATATTTTCAAAGATATGACCATCTGAAATAACGAATATTTAGCGGCCGATAGCTAGTCAAAATGAAACCTGTTGCCGGCCGTAGGAAATTCAAGACGGCCGATAACTAGTAAAACATAAACCAATTTCCGGCCGTAGTAAATTACGGTCGATATCTAGTAAAAATCAAACCGGTTTCCAGCCACAGGAGATAAAAACGGCCGTTAACTAGTAAAAATTAAACCTGATTGCGACCATAGGTAATGAAAGACTGACGATAATTGGTAAAAATGTAATGCACGAACGTAACGTAACGTCTTGATGGAAAAGATTTGTATGATTGATTGTAATGGATAAAATTAAAAACTACTGTGGAGCGGAGCTGAGTCGGAGCGGAGTGGGAGTAGAATAGGAGTCGAGTAGGAGTAGAGTGGGAATGGTGTAGGAGTAGAGTGGGCATGGTGTGGGAGTGAGTGAAGTGGGAGTGGAGTAGAGTGGGAATGGTGTGGGAGTGAGTGAAGTGGGATTGGAGTGGGAATGGTATGGGAGTGAGTGAAGTGGGAGTGGAGTAGAGTGGGAATGGTGTGGGAGTGAGTGAAGTGGGAGTGGAGTAGAGTGGGAGTGATGTGGGAGTGAGTGAAGTGGGAGTGGAGTAGAGTGGGATGATGTGGGAGTGAGTGGAATGGGAATGCAGTAGGATGGAGTGAGAATGGATTGGAGCAGAGTGGGAGTAGAGTGGGATCGGGAGCCGAGTGGGAGCAGGGTCGGAGCGGAGTGGGAGTAGAGTAGGAGTAGAGTGGGATTGGTGTAGGAATAGAGTGGGAATGGTGTGGGAGTGGAGCGGAATGGGAGTCTGAGTGGGAATATTGTGGGAGTGAGTGGAGTGGGAGTGAGATTGGAGCAGAGTGGGAGTCTGAATGGGAGCGGGAAGAGAACGGTGTGAGAGTGGAATGAGAATGGAACAGGAATGGCATTATGGGAAAGGAATGCAATGGGAATAACATGTGAATGGAAGGAAGCAGGAGGGGGGGTCGCTAGGGGGGCGATAGTGATTTTATTAATTTAATAGATAAACCACTAATACCCTCTACAGAAAGATCAAATGCAACATATCTGAAGAAATTGGGAAACGAAATCAGAGGTAAAGCCAACATATTAAAAGCATCAGCTCCGGAAATACCAGCACCACCTATAGATGATAACAAAAAGGATCCATTTAAAAAACACTTGAAATTTCTTGTCGTTGACTCAAAAAATAAAGGAAGTCGTAAAACGAGCCAGTTTCCAAGTGCTATATCATCTAAAGCTTGGCAACAATATCACATAAATAAAGAAACAGGATAAAGAAAACAAAATAAAGAAACGAAAACTTGAAAGGGAGCTGAAGAAAAAAGAACCACCACAAAAAAAGAAGAGATTTAATAAGAAGACAACGATTATAAAGAAAAAGAAAGTAGAAGAAACACAATCTCGTATTAAGTGTGGTTTATGTGATCTTGACCTTGATACTGAAGAAGAGGGAGAAAAGAATATTGGTTGTGATCAATGCATTCGATGGTATTACTTGAAATGCACAAAACTAAATTTATCTTACAATCAAGCTGCTACCGCAAAATATGCCTGTGAGTTGTGTGAAATTGCTCAAAATGCAAGGAGGGAAGTTTTGAGAACATTTTATAACAATACCGACTGACTGATTACACTGAATATGAAAATTACTAATGATTGTGTGATTAATATTATTTTATTGTTTCTTAATAAATGTTCTATACCATTACCGACTGACTGATTACACTGATTATGAAAATTACTAACGAGTCGTTGTGTGATCTATATTATTTTATTGTTTCTTAATAAATGTTCTATAACATTACCGACTGACTGATTACACTGATTATGAAAATTACTAACGAGTCGTTGTGTGATCTATATTATTTTATTGTTTCTTAATAAATGTTCCATACCATTACCGACTGACTGATTACACTGATTATGAAAATTACTAACGAGTCGTTGTGTGATCAATATTATTTTATTGTTTCTTAATAAATGTTCTATAACATTACCGACTGACTGATTACACTGATTATGAAAATTACTAACGAGTCGTTGTGTGATCAATATTATTTTATTGTTTCTTAATAAATGTTCTATAACATTACCGACTGACTGATTACACTGATTATGGAAATTACTAACGAGTCGTTGTGTGATCAATATTATTTTATTGTTTCTTAATAAATGTTCTATACCATTACCGACTGACTGATTACACTGATTATGAAAATTACTAACGAGTCGTTGTGTGATCAATATTATTTTATTGTTTCTTAATAAATGTTCTATAACATTACCGACTGACTGATTACACTGATTATGAAAATTACTAACGAGTCGTTGTGTGATCAATATTATTTTATTGTTTCTTAATTACTTACCTTATTAATTACCGACTGAATGATTACACTGATTATGAAAATTACTAACAAGTCATTGGTGATTAATGTATTTTTATTGTTGGTTAAATTTTTTGGAAACATTATTTTATTTGTTTATTAATTGTCTTACTTAACCAAAACGAGATATGTTGTAGGTATCCTATGTTGAATGGAAAGTGCTTTTGAATTTTCATTTACTGATCCTAGATTTTCATGTTTTGTTTGAAATCTATTTTTATACTTAGTGTTTAGAGGTATTTGTTGATTCTATAAACAGAGGTATTTAATTTTCGTTAATCTATACTTCAATATTTTGATGGTATTTATTTTTTTGTAATAATCTTAATTTGATAGCTAAATTACCTGAGCTATCTAATTAAAAAAAGCAATAAATCGCTTAAACTGATTTAATTATTTGTTTTACTTCCATATGACTATCAACCCTTTGTACTCTTTGATAAGAGTAATTTTTCTACTGTGAAATAAGTGGCCGATAACCGGTGCATTGGCGGTCGATATCTGAGTCAAATGGCCGAAAACCGGTGTTTTGGCGAATTTTACGATTCAGATTTTTTAAAAATTACTACCCTAAGATTTCATTTATAAATGTTAGATACTATAAAACTAGATTATAATGAGATGATAATAATAAATAATTGAAATTAGTTGGTGTACAGCATTAACATAAATATCAACGCTGAAGTTAACAAGCCGCTAAAACGGCCGATAACCGGTATGTTTACCCTATACTTTTATAGTAACCATAGCACAGGTTTTGCCTACTTTGGGACTAAATATATAACGTAAGAAATTTTTATTTACATAGGTACATACAGCCTGTGTTATATAGTATAAGTAATTTTGGATGTTAACGTTGGATGTTAAAGTAATGTAGTTTGGTTGGTGGTAGGGAGGGCATTTAAAATGTCCGCCTGGCTAGCTACCACCATCTTATCTAAAGCTGCCGCCAAGCAGCAATGTTAATAGCATTGTTGTGTTCCGGTTGTCAGAGATAAGATAGCCAGTCCCCCAAATGTGTCAGTACGCTTCCACCTTCGACCTCATCTGCACTTAACATCAGGTATGATTGAGGTCAAGAACCAACCCGTTGCGCATAAAAAAAAAGAAAAGGCGGCCTTATAACTCTTCGTCAAACTGTTAGGGAGTTCTGAATAGAGCCCACGACCTTGAGCAATGGATACGTTTTACGGGTGAAGTTTATGTATTCATGTTTTGGAAACGGCCATTAGGTCAGAAATACGATCAATAATGATTACTAATTCTTCAGTAATGATATGAGCTATAGGTTTTGCACAAAACGAACCTCATTCGGTTCAATTTAGATGAGTTTTTAACTTGAGATATCCGTGTGACTCCAGACCAATAATCTGTCTAGGTGTGCTACGAAAAGTGACAAGAATTGAGACACGATAAACTTTGTCCTACGAATAATAAATAATTGTATAGAAAAGTAGCTCTCCTACAATTACCGCTTTGATTTTGGTTCCATTTACGCAAACAAACAAACAGCAATTACAACGAGACACTCACACTCTCTCATAGACAAAGCTTGGACGCGATGGGTCGCGCCGAGGTCACGCACGTGACTCGAATGTCACAACTTACGCGCTGTCTCTATTTTACGTCCCGTCCACCGCGGGTTCTATCTCATGGACCAATACCGCCTCCGTGGCTCAATGTAAACAACATTGGGTTCGGAGGTTGCGGGTTCGATCCCCAGCGGTGTACATGTTTAAGTACTCGGTTTGGTTGGTGGTATGGCATTTTAAATGTCCGCCTGGCTAGCTACCACCATCTTATCTAAATCTGCCGCCAAACAGCAATGTTAATTGCATTGTTGTGTTCCGGTTGTCAGAGATAAGATAGTCAGCCCCCAAATGTGTTGGGGTTTCCGGGTCAGTACGCTTCCACCTTGGACCTCATCTTAACTTAACATCAGGTGTGATTGAGGTCAAGTAAGAACCCGTCGTGCATAAAAAAAGTAACCATTTTTTTAATTACAATGCAATACAATACAATACAATACAAATAGGTACTCTTTATTGCGCAAAATAATTTACAATAATTTTTGATGATAACAATAGTTACGCTTTCATACAATTATTATTCGTAGATTATCTCATATATGTTGCGCTAGCTAAATGAAGCAATCCGCCGCCTCCCACAACACTAAGGGAGAGTCGGGTCGGTGCTCGTCTTCCTGACAGAAACCATCAACTCTGCAGGCATGTACTGAATGTCTCCCTTACCTCCATTCCAGATACCCACATGTGATCACGCAGCCGTTTCCCAGATGGGAAGAGTTGATTGAGAAGCAGCTTGTCATATTACCAGAGGAGTTTGTAAGTATATTTTGCTGCATTATTCTGAAGAACGATTCGCCGTATACAGAGTATATTGCGGACTTGGTTGTTATTAAAAATTTTGTTTATGAATAAACTCCGTAATGTACTCGCATTTGGCTCTCGAAAATGTGCAATTCCGTATACCATTCCACATCCATTTTGCGAGGAGATATGAGCCTCTAAAGTCGTTAAAACACTTGACTATCAGATGGTCATTGATCTGACAGAAATCCACCAATCCGCAATCTCTCAGTGAAAGGAGGTTGTGCCCCAACAATGAAGACATGGACGGCTGAGCATGATGATTATCATACCAAAATGAAGCCAGTTTATCACTGTGTCATTGCGACAGAGCAACATACTATACCAGTATACTAGTAACAGTATACTATCCTATACTATACTATACTACACTACACTACACTACACTACACTACACTACACTACACTACACTACACTACACTACACTACACTACACTACACTACACTACACTACACTACACTATACTATACTATATATTATGATTGTAACGTATAATGCCGTGATGGAGCAGCCAGTAATTTTGTCACTTTAAAATAATTCTTTTTCACCACTACTGACACATTTCTTTTGTTTTAGGAAGCGCACATAAGGAAAAAGGACCTTCCTAAACCTTGCGATGGTATGTTTCACAACTTGGCTTGTAAATTTTGTGTAATATTTTTTATAATGATGCTGTTGATTCTGTATTATCAATAAAAAAATAAATAAATAAAACTCAAGTCCACGGAGTAGATACAAAGAGATGATGAACACGACTGTCCCTTGATTTCGGTTCATGATGGTCTTTTAGTGGGTGTATCTCCCAGTATGACAGAATCACTTCCGAGAGCCTTACGAACTTTGGTTGTGACAGATCAGTAAAGAACTATAAAATTATAGTTAAATAAGTTCCTAGATTATGGTCCACACCCTCTCCCAGTGAGAAAGGCTGTGCCCCAAAAGTGGGGGCGTGTAAGGCTGATGCTGATAGTAAAATACCTGCGAAACGAGATGGAGTAATACACCACAACATGTTAAAAAATTAAGCGATATTTTTGATATTTTAGTATTAAAATTTGGCCTACTAAACCCTAGTCTAGTTTGCCTGAATTAAATAGGTTTTGTTATCAGATATTGGTGGGATTATTTCGTCTATTTTGTTTTCATACTAAAAATACAACTGTCAAAACAAGTATATAATTTATTTTTTATGCACAACGGGCTGACCTCAATCACACCTGATGTTAAGTGAAGATGAGGTCGAAGGTGGAAGCGTACTGACACGGAAACCCTAACACATTTGGGGGACTGGCTATCCTATCTCCGACAACCGGAACGCAACAATGCTATTAACATTGCTGCTTGGCGGCAGATTTAAATAAGATGGTGGTAGCTAGCCAGGCGGACATTTAAAATGCCCTACCACCAACCAAACCGAGTACTTAAACATGTACCCCGCTGGGGATCGAACCCGCGACCTCCGAATCGTAAACCCAATGTTGTTTACATTAAGCCACGGAGGTGGCAATATTTTTAACACATCACTACATTCTTCTTACAAGTCGATGGCGAAAATATCAAATTCTTGAGGACCAGAATGTGGCCACGCGTATAGCATTGTCTGTGGCATCGTAGAGGTCTTGTAGCTTACAAGTGTCGGGACACGCAGGGCAGCATAGACATTGGACATGTTCTCTCGGCATCTACCGACTCCGGTACGCAGTCACTACATTAACTAGACTGTACTACTATTTATTTATTTTAATGATACCAAAATTCACCTCCGCTCTGAATATTCTGGCGTAACTGCCAGTATTCAATTTCTCAAATTTATAAAATTTCTGCCTACCCTGTTGACAAAACGCTGTGCACGCCACTGGACAAAGGTGTGAATCAGAAGTTGCTATTGACCGTTAGATGTTGGTATGGAATACTGTGAAATAGTATTAAACTCTTTGTATGATTTAATACAACTTTTCCATCTTTGGTATAGTTTAAGTAATTAATTAGTATAATAGTATGTAGAAAAATTGTTTTGTATGCCAATGTGCGGATCACAGCGCTCTGTCAGTTTTCTATGTAACATCACTTTATTGTATTTTACCTGTGTATCACAAATAAATTATTTGATTGATTGATTGATTGTATTTGCATCGTGGTCAAGTCAACAATAATTTACTTCATTTGAGTATTATAGTTGTTTATACTAATTTAAAGCTAAAACTCGTGCTCGGCAAGCATGTGCAGAATAACTCCAATATGTGCAAGTGAGGAAATATCTAATGGCAGTGATCCAAGCAAGAGAATTTTATCGTAATGCTATTGTGACCTGTTTTTGAATGACAGGTCGTCACAAGTCGTCACGCGTGATACGAATAGTATTTTGTGCTACGTTAAACCCGCGCACACTTTGACAAATCAATAGTCTTTATACACGAATGAGTTCTTTTTGTTCGTCTACATGCTACTATATTTTATTTTGGTTTATGTTTGGCACCAATGAACGGTGTCGCACGTAATGCATGATCTATTCATATTATAATCGAAAAAGCACAAAATCTGTACATTGAAGATATCCGAAAAAACTACCCAGCTGTTACATCACGTACATTTTTTCGCTAATAATGTACCGTTTAGCTCGCTTGCGTTCCATCGCTAAATTTGGTACTACGTAAGCGCCCTAGAAGTAAATTATTGTAACTCGATACGTCTATCCATTAGACGTTTATCCCCATATCCTTACTTCTGTCCTAAAAAAAAAATATGTATTTTTTTTCAGCAAATGATCAAGACCTCGTCCTTGTCGAACCAGTCATCGAAACAATTGATCTCGGAGTGGAATCAGAGTCTGAAAATTCAGGAGTCCGTGAAGGAAACGCCGACAACAATACGTCTATTTCTGGAATGAGCATTGACAATGACGACTATTCTCGTTTAGATGCTCTCCCTTCGGGAACACGTGAGGAACATAAAAAGAGAGATAGTAATTCTAATAACACAACTTTGAATGGCTCCAAAACTATGGGCCCAGATGTAGACCTAAATGTGAGCGTCAAGCAGGAACCAATCCAAGAAGGTCTGTCTAACGTCAAAATTATGGTAACGACACATATACCTACGGCATTTATAGAAGACGACAGTATTGAAAACGAAGCAGAAACTAGTCAGGACATACAACTTGAGGCAGATTTGACCGCAACACTAAAACAAAAACTTGTTAACGATTTGTTAGGATCTGCGAATAAAGTTATTAGAGAAAATGAGCCACTTGTAACAGATGTGGATAATACTTTAGTTCAACGAACTCAAGTTCTTAATAAAGAAGCAGAGGACATTATAAAAGAAAAAGCTGATCAGTATATTAGGAATGCAACGAAAAATGTGGTGACACAAGCGAATGAAGTAATGAAGAATGCGATTCCTAGCTCTGCAGAAGTTATTTTAAATAGTGATGGAGATGAGGATTTATTAAATTACATGATAAAGCAAAAGGCTGATGAATATATTGGCAAATCTAACACAAAAGATCCTTCACCCAGGGCATCTGAAGTGACAGCTCCTGAAGCGAGTGCAGTGGACTCCTATGAATTATCCGCCGATATGACGATTATAGATGATGGAATAGAATTCCTAGACGATGGAATTGAGTATGTGGATGAAGATGAAGCCGTTTCCAACAGCACCAATGAAGGTAGTTTTTTTATTATTTCATAGTAATATCATACTGGATTGATAACGAGAGTAGCACTTAATTTTTTTAGAAGTAAGTCGAAAAAACACTTATAAAGAGGCAGGTAACTTATTTGTTGTTTATTATACACGTCTTCATGGCTTCAAAATCTTTTAGACATCGTTGCATTTGATGAAACCATGGAGAGAAGCTGTTGGATCACTCAGGTTTGGAGTCTCTACTACTGCATTTTGAAGTCCGCCTGTATAGTGGCCGGATTCTTCTAAGTTTATCTTTTTTTTTGGTTAGATATATATGATAAATAAAGTAAATATCATCTCAAAACAAAATTTACAAAAAAGGCTTTTACGTTGAATAGTTTCATATGAATAACAAAAACGCTTGGTATACACCTACCAGCTCCAAAATTATAAAAGAATAACACGACCAATTGATGTAGTGGATAGTGACCCTGTCAGCGAAACCAACGGTTGCGGGTTCGAATCCCGCGAGGGGTAAATGTTTGTGTGATGAATACGAACATTTATTCCTGAGTAGATGTTTATATAAAATATTTATTTATATTTATCCGTTGTCTAGTATCCATAGCACTGCTTTGCTTAGTTTGGGACTAGATGATTGGTGTAACTGACCGAAATATTTATTTATTATTGATACTATAGGTTTCTTGCGCCGCTTCTTTTCCCACGGATGATTTGTTCCGAAGCTTGGACAGACTGACTGACAGATCAATAATGAAACCCTATTATTACAATAGATAAATTGACATTTGAAATAAATGCTTGGAGTTTGAAGTCTGGAAGAAGAGAATTATAACCTGGTCAAAACATTAGTACCCTTAGTATTAAACCCAAAAAAATCCACGTTTATGGTACTAGGTTCCCGGAAGCAAATCGATACAACTTGAACACATGCACCCTCTATTCTGATGTCAGGATCTAGTGTTTAATACGTCACAGAAGCGAGAAACTTAGGTGTACTAATGGACAATAGACTTCAGTTTGAGAACACACTTTGAATGTAGCTCAAAGTTGCTTTTTTCGTCTAAAAACTATGTATAAAATTCGGCACTTTGTGAAAGTCTGGTACTATCTAAGCTTAATTATGGTGACATAGGACCATGTCTTCTTGCTAGGACCGAACGTCTAATTCAACGTGTACAAAATCCATGCATTAGATTTTGCTACAAAATACCACCAAGAAACCATGTTACCCCATACTTGAATGGTGCCGGTTTATGGCATCACGTAGAAGTTTGCATCTGGCGGGGTTACTGCATACAATAATTAAATATAAAAGACCGAAATACTTATTTGACAAAAATGTTTGATCAATCTACCCTAAGTCATATAACTCTAGAAGAGCTGACTGCTTTATATTGGCTACACCATTCTATAAAATTAGACCATTTGAAGGTAGTTTTCGCTATCAGGCCACCAAGTGCTGGAATAATTTACCACCGCCTATAAGACACATTCTCTCCAAAGCAACTGATTACCTTTTAATTATGCAAAATTTCTTATATAAATTTCTTATGTAATATGTAGTTCCTCACGCCAACATCTCACACGGGTGCGACAGAAAACCAGCGTCTCCCTCTTTGAGCGAAGCATTATATTGAGTCGTTACCCATTCACTACTGCGGCACACATAGCAATGCAAATCATAGCCTACTTGTTATTTTGTTAGTTTTTAACAGTTCTTAACAATGTTGATTTCTAATAATTTAAATTGTTATGTGTCTTAAGTAGCGAATAAACTATTTTTTTCTTTTCATTGTATTGTTAAGTAAATTATCTAAAGCTTGATTTACACGAGGATGGAGTTTAGTTCAAGGTATATAAGTACAGTGGACAGAAACACAGTGGTGTAAACCGATTGAGAAATGATTAGTGCAACTTGCCTTGTTCATCCCTGCTCGCGGATACATAAGACCAAATTAATAAGGCTGGCCTTCCAATACCCCGTTATATAGCGAGATTTATTTTTTGGGCCAAAGTAATATGAACCTCACAGTGATCGTGCGGTATGTTAACCAGGCGATCTATATTACGAGAATATGTGCGTTAGTAGAATCAGCCTAAGCAGAAATCTTTCCAATGTGGAGTTAGTGGTAGTGTTAGTGGTATTCATTTACTTAATAGGGTTCCTCCACAATCAAATACTGTAGTTAGATTAAGTTGTTGAAACAACAAAATTGTTTCATATGTGTAATCAAATCAAACCCCAGGCAGGACTATGTCCACGATTTAAATCATAACGATTTACCTACGATTATAACATCTATTATATTCTCATTTTAACCCCACAGGAAAACCAGTGTTGAAGATTGAAAAGCCTGATGATTCCGAAGATAGCACTGATAGCGCGCCTAAGTTTGATCCCAAACTTCTGATGGATCCCGTTGTATACTCCATGAAACTGGATGACATGAAAATACTCAAAGGTAAAGATTTTAATTCAGTCAAAACTAAGGATATAATCGAACGTGTAACCGAAGAGAGTAGACCTGAGAGCAAGAAGTCTATTAACGCAAAAGACATAGAACAAACACAAGAACAACACCTGCAGGATGATAAAGAAATTATGGATAATTCCAATGACTACGAAAGCGATTTAGAAATAAGTGACGATCAAAAAGTTGCAATGCCTAGTTCTTTATTACAAAAGCCTAGAAGCCGTAGCTATAATTCAATCCAGCTTTGTAAAAATCCTGACTTCAATACCCGATTAAAAAGGTTAACTGCAGGTTTCTTTTGTTCAATGCGCAATAGGCAATTACTTAAAGCATGTAATCCTTTGACAATAGATTTACATAAAGCATTTGAATCTAAACTTATAAATGGAACGTTGTATTTGAAATCAAATGCCGGAGTTCCGCAACCAATAACTGAAGAAAAAGATCAAAGTGAAACTGTTTCCGTGGTACCTTCCGCCATGCCTATTCAAAGTCTAATAGATAGTTCAATAGATATAATGATGTCACACATTGATTCCTTGAGGACACCTTCCCTTTGTCACGTTGATCTTACAAAAAATGAAGAAATATCTGAAAGGAACAGGGCAATAAACCTGCCGGATATAAAGGAAGTGCGCCGCATCAACCAACGGTTGCAAACGGCGGAAGTTCCGCCTATTAGAATTCAAAATGTCAATGATGTCTGTGAACAACTTTCATCACAAGATGAACAGCATGATATCACTTTAAATAATCCTAACAGTGTCAGTAATACCGTTTTAGAGTCTCTTCAAAGTGAAGTTTGTGATAAGAATATGATACCTAGTAAATTACTAATCAGTGACACAGAGCATAATGAGGACAGTAAAGGGATACACGTTGAGTCAGAAGCAAATGGTTACCGTAAATTATGTACAAACCGAATAAGTAAAATTGGAAAATTGCCAATTAAATACGATAAATCGAAACCAAAAATAATACCAGTGCCAGTATCTTGGAATAAACCAATTGTAACGTCATGTCCATTAGACGACTTCCTTATAACAATCGACACTCTCAACAAAATGATTAACAAGATAAGTGGTGACCAAACATCTGTAAATCCACAAAAAAAGATCAAAAAACAAAAGGGGGTCCTGAATAGCGGTAAAAAATCAGCCAAGATGGATGAACCTAAAATGAATACTGATGCCAATGAGTTAAATCAAGCAGTGTCCAACATACAATTAGTGACGCCTAAGATTGTAATAAATATACAAGACACCAATCAAAATACAAAAGAATCAAAATTGAAGAAAGGTAAAAAAAAAAATTATAAAGGGAAATACTGTTGTTGGGCACGTGCACAAATTGATAAAATCCTGGGTAAAAGATGGCGCGTTCCAGCACACCCAGATGAATGTGTGAAGTCGCATTGCATTTGTTGTTGTCGCGATATTCTTCGAGAACAGACAAGTAATAAAATACTGGAAGCTGATGCGCGTACAACTATCCATAAGGCAGTTCGAACTCCTATTGGTCCTCCTAAAAATGTTCAAATACCTATTGCGGTATCTAATGACATTCTTGTTCTCTCCGACGATGAGGACGTCGATAAAGTACAACACGTTCGTGATTCTATAGAGAGTGTTGTACAAAAAGGCACTGATTCACCCACACCAAAAATTAGGATATATAGTGGACAAAACTTTAACAAGGCAAATGAGCCACCACCACTGACTGCGATACAACCCAAACGAAGTACAAACGATTATGTTACAAAGGATGATCCTGGTGCCACAAGTAGCTGTACACATGCACTCAACACAAACTGTACTACTGATTGTCTTGGTCGAGGTTTGCATCTCAGTTACGGCAGTATTACATCCATGGCACCACTAACAACAACAGCAAATGTTGAAACAACTTCTGATATTTCAACACCTCACCCACCTCCTTTGATTATGTCAGTTCCGAATAAAGTTGCGATTCCCTCATTAACACAGCCATCACAAGCGGGTGATGATAACCAAACAGTTGTTAACACCGTGGAACTCCCGTTATTACATACCAAAACAATCGCTCCTGCACCCCAGAAATCTAAAGAAGACGTTGTTACGCACCAACTTAAAAGATCTTTAGATTCACCTTATAGAGAAATGGTTATAGATGGCTCGAAAACTTGCCCTATACCAAGAACACTTATCCCGGAAAACAAACAAGGCAACAAAAAAAATTTAGACAAGGTATTATTTTTAAATATCTCGAAGAAACCCTCAGAGAGTCCAATTTATTTAGGTAAAAATAAAATATTACTTACTACAGTAAAATTTCCACCTAATTTCGCAAGAAATGTTACTGAAATTACCAATGACAATGTTCACCTTCCAAAAGTAATACCTACTTTACCCCTACCTAATGGTGTTCAGTTAGTTTTATTACCAACTGGAGAACTGACATACACAGTGGAACCTGGTGTGGAGTTGAATGATGCAGAATTATCCATTCTACCGTCAATTCTATCAGCAGTCCGAGAACAGATAAATCCAAAACTGATGGTGCCCACTATATCTCAAGATGAAATTATTAAGCTTTCGGATGATGACTCTTTACCAAACACTTACATTGACAAAAATTCTTCTGAAGCTACATTGGATCAAGCCCGAGATACAAATCTCATAGAAAGGCCCCAAACAATGGGTATATTAGACGACAGTCAAGAAAAAACCACAATTTCTGCAGAAGATCGTCAACAAGTATTAGATCACAACACGTGTAATACTAACATTCATGATCTTAAGCAAAATAATAAGGAAACAGCAGAGTCCACACCAAATGAATATGAAAAGCAAATCGATTCTAATTTTACTGAATCAGTAATGAATTCTGAAAGTTGTCTTGCTAATAATCCATCAAATGTTGAAGAAAACTCATTGAATAAAAGCAGCAGCGATGATGTGATTGATTGCACAGAACTAAACAAAACTGAAACGACTCACGAAGAATTACAGAATATATCTAATAAGGACAACAGACCAGCTGATGGGACTGCGGCTACCAACACTAGTAGAAATTTATTGTCAGATTTAATGGAAATGTCTGGCATCTCCGCAGAAGACACCCACACACCTCTGGACAGTGCATTACCAACACCAGAGGTTGGCAATATTTTACACAACACAGTCTCTTCTTCTAACGTTACTATTCCCGAGCTAACGCCTATAACTTCATTAGCGGAATTAAAATACGCATGTAAACAAGATGGAAAATTCTTTAAATTAGACTTTGACACTGGAATGCTCGTCTCAATTAATGTGTGTATTAAGAAGAATACCAAATCTGAATGTTTAAAAGCTGGTTCAGTATCAACGACTATAGATTTAACAGAAGGGGATGATGAAGAAAATGAGGTCCAGCAAGACATCAATTCGTATAAAATTACACTTAGCAAACCTCAACAACAGAATGAAATGATTATTGAATCGTCGTCGTCAAATGACTTACCAAGTAAAGACGTGTATGGATATAAAATTATTAGATCCCATGACGGGGAAGCTCCAATTAGGATTGCTCTATATAAAGATCAACTAAATAGAGCCCAGGATAACGTTAAACCAATAAAGTTATTTAGATCCGTACACACAAAACCTACAATTATATCGAAACGATCATCAAATAACAGCAAAAACCAATATATTACTTCCGATAAAAGTTTGAGGGGCAATAGAAAAAGAAAACAATTGTTGAATCAAATTGAAGCAAGAATTGATTTGGTAGAGTCCGACGAGCCAATGGAAGAGGAATATCTTCTAGAAAATTTCGATTCTGATAATGAAAGGCAGAGTCAAAATGAGAATAAAGTTGATAACTCCTTTGATGATTCATCCGACGACGAGCCGCTTGCTAATAAAGTTAAAAGAAAAAAAGGCAACGAAGAGAATGTAGAAAAGAGGATAAATGAAACGGGTAAAATTGCAGTTGCTGAATTTGCCATTGAAGATAATCCTGAAGGGGCAACTTCGGAAATATGCGCAGAAAATATTGCTGAAATAGAAATGGGTACAACACTCAAAGAAAAGGATGCGCAAAATGAGTATGCTATGAAAATTATGAAAATTGATTCAGTACCAACTCTTTTCTTTTCGAATGTCGGCGAAGACAGCCAGGACGATGACGATTGTATCCTTGGATTTTAGTACAAAGCTATTTAAATTGATTAGAAATTCATGATACCTCTACCCAATTATTAATTTATTTTCCACGTTTTTATGCAGGTTTAGCGAATAAACACAATTTTTTTTAGTTCTAGAAAGTATAATTTATTTCGTAGGACAACGATTTTATTTCTGTTGGATTATATTAATACCATTATATTAGATCTCATACTTGCAATTGTGGTGGTAACAAATGTAATTGTAGAATTTGAGATGTGATATGTATACAAAATAAAAAAATGTATCTTCGGTATATAGGTAACAGTAAGAAAACTACCATAATAGTTTTAGGTAAGTTATGTATCTCCTATCTGATAAAATGTAAAAATTATTTTGTAGTACTCAAATGAAAGTCTCAACGAGATACATCCCAGTATCAAATGTTTTCGTAGCCGTGTGGTTGCCGTAAGAGTAGGAGTTCCACCTCGTCTCTTCCCGCGGGTGTCGTAAAAGGCCACTAAGGGTTCGTGAGCATGACCGTATTGCAAAGATTGGCATCAGCGTTATTAGCGTGGAGCTCTCATATGCGTGATCGCCAACTTGCTTGCCCAGCGTGGCGATTAGGACAAAAGCGAAACACATCGTCCTATGGGAGAGGCTTATGTTCAGTAGGTGACTTTTATAGCCAGTCGATGATGATGATGAGTAATAAAGAATACTTACGTACATTGATTCAAAGAAAGATTGCAAAAAACTTAAATATGGAATTTACAAAGATTCCCGCCCTTTTACCGTATTTATGACGTTGCATAATAAATATACGAGTAGCTATTATATAGTTAATTCTGCGAATATAATTCACAAAATAAAAATGAGAGAACAAAGGTACGGAAAGTGCAAGAGTAAAAGAGATAGCTATAAACAAATGTGCTTCAAATGTATTGGCCTCGGCCTCGGCCTGTGGATACCTCTTTTTCGGTATATGGTACAGTCGGCAACACAATTTGTTTTTAATTATTTGTTACTTGCATAATTATAATTCGTCGTGACGTGAACTACTGATTTTGTTTTTGTTGGGTTATGCTAGAAATGTAAGATTATGTTTAATGACGTTAGCTAGAAGTATAGGTACCTTCTTTAGAGTTACTTTCTTCATCGCCGGTAACGTTGTGTATAAAATTCCTATGCGTGTAGGCAATAACGAATGGGGGTCAATTCCGACGTTATTTCTCTAAAAGCTAAAACAAGTTTAAGACATTCCAGGAAGAAAAAGAGTACTATTTTAATAGGTATTGGTTTTAGTTTAGAGAAGTTACTTTAGAATCGACGCCGATGTGTCAGTAAATGGGCATGTAACTTCACCGGTATCGTCTTATATAACATTAACCAATGAGAAACCGTAAAATTGTCGAGCGAGCGATGCGCCAACCAATCAAACGTAACCGATGATGACGACATCGTTGAAATTACATATTAGAACCCCAGGTACACTAGAACAACTCAACAGCTTAATTTTATTACCTTTTGACTGTGATATGTATTTTTAATTAAAACAATTATAATTGTTGTAAATGTAAGAAAGAAAATATATTTTAATTCGTGTGACATCGCAAAAGTAGTTACTATTATTATTTTATTGATTGCGGCAACATTACAATTTTCTGGGTAAAAGTCACAGACTTGTAATAATTAGTAAGTAATGACCAAACATAATTATACATAATAATTTTACATACGCAACGGTGTGCGGGCGGCGGCGCTTATATTGTTTGTATTCAAACAAAATAATCGGATTAGGTACATATGTATAATCTTTTATTTGAAAATTGATCATGGTATTTAATTCTTATGTTTGTTCTGCTTCTAGTATTTTGAGTCTGTGGCTAAAGTACATAGGTACCCTTACACGCCATCTTTGCTAGAATGGGCTTTTCCTAAATTATTCTTGTGTCAAAAATTTTGTGGTATTGTCGGTATTGTCACAGATTACCAATAAGTTACTAAAGTAAGTATTGTACTCAAAATTTGCTAAATGAACCGATTTTTTATTTTCGAAAACTAATATTATGAGATGGTTAATTAATATCAATATTTGATGGAAATACGGTTCAGCCGTTTCTTAACACGGTTAGATGTATGTAAATGATATTTTCATTGTATCTCGGGGTTTTACGAAATTTTCAGTTTTGAATTGAAAAAGTTCTGAATTAAGTTCAGAGACTGATTATTCTATAGGTACCGATTTAAATTTATTTCTTATGAGGGTCCGTTATCAACGGAATGGGTACCGGAGGTACAATACTATTAATAGAGATTCTGCTATTTATTTATATTAAGGATACGTTTATGTTCTATTGTTTTTCTTTTGTAAAAGCATTAAATATTGTAAGATATTTGATTAAATAAGGTATGCTTTTGTTTTAATTTGATTTTAAATAGAGAAGTAGGTAGGTACGACAGCAGCGTTCGATACCTAGAAATCTCGTATTACAAGTCATTACATAAGATATGTATTATAATAGCTAAGAACATTTTCTGAACGTTCGTGTAATTGTGTATATTTGTGTAATCCTAATGTGGGTTTTTTATTGTTTGTAATAATATGTTGTACAATAAAGTGTTAATACTGCCATTTCTATTTTACTTATTCCAGGATGGACTAAACCAAAGCCTACTGGAAGAAAAGTGCCGTAAATCTAACTAATATTATAAATGCGAAAGGTTGGATGTTTGTTTGTTGCACAATCACGAACCGATGAACGGGTTTGGATGAAATTTGATATATAGGTAGAACATATCCTGGATATTTTTTATACCGATAAAGTGAATAGTTCTTGTGGGATAAACAAATTTCCGCGATAAAGTTATTCCACACTGGCGAAGCCGCGGGCGGAAAGCTAGTATTGAATATAACTAAATGTATACTTAAAGGAACTTTTATTAAATTTTTGAAGCAAAGAAAAACTACATCACATAATTTTAAAATTCACTTGCCGGACCGAATTGGGACCGATCTAATTGCGAAAGAAATCACTACCAAATTAAGTCGTAAGAATCAAATTCTTCTAAGTAAGCATAACATCTACATAAGAATATATAGAAGAATATATAATAATATATAGTAATAAACATTGCATCTTAAACCAAAAGAAGATACTATCTAGTCAAAGTAAATTCCTACGAATGAATATAAATAAAACATCTGTAATAAGACGAGTGTACCTATTTTCCAATTTCTGTGAATATATTTTACCTATAGGTATCTACATGGAAGTATAAGTTCTTTAAAGTAACGTACGTAAAGTCCTTTACGATATTTTCCCTCCATTAGGCATTGGATGGGTCCACCCTGTAATCTGTTATACAAAATGTCTGCTAATGTGAATTCGGTGTTCACATCGATGTCAGCATTACAGGCATCGATAATGGGCATTTACAAAACAAGAAATGTTACATAAGATTTTAGATTGTGGTAGTCGGTGTTAGAATGTAGATGAGCAGCCTAAGGCAAGTCATTCGTGAGCCGATGGAAGGAATTATCCATCAACTCTCCGATCAACCATCTCGGTTTTTCTGGTCGAACTTGCGAGATGTGCGTAGTACTGACTAGCTCTTTCCACACGCCCATTCGCGTTTTTAGAGCATGCATTTGCAAACATATATAGAGCGACTTGAAGTCCAGACTCAGCAATCGACTCTAAAACTGAACTTAGATGATTTGCTCAAAATCCAGCCGGGCTTGCTTCCGCTGCCATGCGTCCGCATAGCTTCTGAATCTGGCGAAGTACCTCTCAGTCACTATGAGATCATACACCCCGGCTGGTTGAATGGTTCAAAAACAAAATTACAGTATCAATTTCCGCCAGCATTTCCTTGCACACTTCTTCGTATAGAGGACATACCTCTCTGTACTCTTCAGTTTTACTTGCAGCCTTTTAAATCTGCCGTGACTAGTCAGCAACTGTGTGGTCAAGGTGCACCCAGTCGGCTAAGAGGGACAGCTCCCTCTGTACCCCTTTGCTCCACCTCCTATCTCGACTGCCACTCCGAAATTTTCTTTATTAGGACTCTTTATGTACTTCTACTTCCCATTCTCCATACCGCCAAGGTCAGCACTCTTGCGAGCTCAGGCATACCCGACTTATTTGGGGCACTTGCTATCTTTACTGAAACATTATCAGCATTGCTGCTTGGCGGCAGACTTAGATAAGATGGTGGTTACCTAGCTGTCCAGGCGGCGAAAATGCCTTACCACCATCGACCACTTGGTTATGTGCTCGATGCCTACCACCATCCAAAGATGAACAATTCAATATGTTTTATTGAAAATTAAAACAAATTAACCATTTCAAATTACATTGATAAAGTTCTTTTCATATCAATACTTCAGCCCAGCCTTAAAATCAACAAAAGAGAGCTTTAATTTATCAATATGTAGGTAAATATAAACTGCATTGTATACTTACGCAATTTGCCGCTAAATATTTTCTAGAAATTGAACTATGGCTCATCTTGTCACGGCCACCATTTTATATAATACTAATTAATCGCAATTTGTCACAGGGTATCAGACTTTGTCGGTCCACCGTTTGGAAATATAGGGGTGTGTTGGCTGTGCCAAAATGGCGCTCATCCTGGCACGGCCACCTTGTATCTTCCAAACTGCTGCACCCACCGAAGATCTGATAACACCAATAAGTCGATAATTTTTTTAATCCAATATTGTATACCTAGCACATCTATTTATTTCGCCATAAGGACATACAGGGTAATTACTAATTGTGGATTTACCGATATCTATACCTACGCTCTATTGTTAATAAAGCGATCCAAGATGAGATTGAACTTAAGTTGATACTTGAAATACTATTGTAAGTACTCTAAATATCAAAACCGTCTCAAAACTCAAATTCGATCTCATTTTGAAATATATCTGATTGAATTCACAATTATAATAATGCGATATCTCGTGTACTTAGATACATAATTGTGTACTATTTTGTATAATACAAGCCATATTTGATCAGTGTGGATATAGATGGCGCTGTGTGTATGTCGAAGGATATTTATTTATAAAGATAACAAGCGTTTGTAAAACGATCTTGGCGATTTACTCTATAAAATGCGTTACACGCCCCCATGATATTATTCCTATTGTTTGATCTCGGAGCGAAAGTACACGTGCAAAGCATGTTGGTAGGTGACGTAGCGCTTTTAAATGTCTGTGTAGTGTCCTAGAAGATTTCTTGTAAATATGTACGTGTGTGTCTCTTGTTCAAATTAACTGTACTGAATAAAAATTTGGTGTTAATATTATTGCTGCTTTTTTCTTTGTAATCGTTTACGATTCCCCGCAAAATACACCAACTTACCTGGAATATGGCGATCCATCGCCGTAATAAGGCTGGCGGGCTAGGCGGATTTTCAAAAACCAAACCACTCAAACCGAGTACTTAATGTACCCCGCTGGAAATCGAACCCATGGCCTCAGGTTTGTAAATCTTGTTTTTCACATTGAGCTACGGAGGCTGTGTTTATATCCACTATTTGGTATCTATAGTAACAGGCTTGGTTTAGACACTGGGACTAGACAATTAATGTAAGCGTTCAAAATATTTTTTATTTACTAAGTAATAATTTAATACTAAATAATAACAATTTCTACCTAATAACAACATTAAAAGATTGTTCAACAGCTTTCGCAATATCGTTATGCACTTTATTGACCTCAGTCTTTGTGAGGGTCCGCTCCAAGTGCCTGTATACAATTTTGTAGCAGAGGCTGTGCTTTTTCGTCTTTGGATGCACGAATTTGTCTTTGAGCTTAACCTAAAAAAAAAAATTAAGTGAATAGAATGGAAATAAAAATCGTTCATATGACACACAAAATATAAACAAGCCCCAGGTAAAATGAGCTCCATTTTTTTACAGTGCGAACTTAGGATACTAAATTGTACAAAGCAATGGTACTACTGACATAAGGGGCTGGTATCGTCACATTTAACATGTATTTTTCGATTATATATTTAGTTCCTATACATATAAGTCAGTACATGTGGAAGTGATTCTGGGAGACAAATAGGGCAAATCTTTCTCTTTTTACTTGACTTTTTTTTTTATGCACGAAGGGTTCGTACTTGACCTCAATCACACCTGATGTTAAGTGAAGATGAGGTCGAAGGTGGAAGCGTACTGACCGGAAACTCCAATACATTTGGGGGACTGGCTATCTTACCTCTGTTAACCGGATTGACTATGGGAAAGGGTTATTTATGAATCTTGTAAATAAAGACTGTGGGTTGATGAAAATATCAACATACATACTTGGTGGATAGCTCCCAAAGTCTGCATTTATCTAATAAATTACCATAATGTTCAAATGTACTTAGGAGCATTATTGTGCAAATGGAATATAAATTAATGAATTGAAATGATGGATAGGTTCTCCACACCAATACTCAGGTTTGTCATTGTTGGGAGCAATGCAGTTAAAGTATGCCTAGTGGGTTAACGAAAATAAGTTGTCTAAAGTTCATAAATCTATTATACTTACTTGTTCTACAATGTCTCCACCAATATCCCTGACAAGATCATAAAAGTCATTGCTTATGAAAGAGTCTATTGTAAGGTGTGAAGGTAACCAGAATGACATATCATTTGTACATTGTGGGTATGATGACACTGGTTTATATGTAATGTCGCTATTCAAGTCTTTGTTCTGAAATTGTGCCAGAAATCCAGAGTCTTCACTCCACATAAGTCGTATATCGGGAATTTTATACAATGCCATCGCTAGCCTTTCTAAGCCTAATCCAAATGCATATGCAATGGTGTTATTTGGTCCAGCACTGGCGAGTATCTCATTCCTAACTATGCCACAGCCTAGGACTTCCAACCAATTGTTTTCGTAGAAGATTTCAAGCTCCCATGAAGGATGAGTAAATGGGAAGTAAGCTTCGACCCATCTGTGTTCTATATTCTTTCCAAATAAAGCCTTTACTAAACCGATGAGATGGTTTTTCAGTTGAGTTTCCATGAGCTTTGTGGCTTCCAATGTGTGACAGCTTTGTTTCATTGGATCTGATATTGAGTTAGTAAATGCAAGCGGGTTCTTCGAGTCAAATGCACTTTCAAATAATTGTAGATCTGGGTCATTAGGGAATAATTGTTCTTGACGTTGTGATCTTACAGCATCTACCTGAAAAAATTTAAGAAACTTTTGAAAATGTAAAATAATTGTAGTTTTTCTAGTTTTTCTTTTACATACAAATAAAACAGTTGTTATAGAGCCGCCAGCATCTAGGGTACAGCAACTTTGCTTGTTCAGCATGGTGATGAATCCTCCCATGATGAGTGATGTAAATACGTAGTGTGTGTGAAGAGGCTCATATCCACAATCCAGTGAATCCATTAATTTGGTTTTGCTTTTTGGGAACTTTTCGAATTTTGTCAAATGGGATATTCATGAAGGTGTTACAGAATATTCATTATTAGTCAAAAAATACTTTTATTTTTTTTACATGTTGATTTAATTTTTGTAAACAAACAAGTCATTACCTGATGAAAGACTGGAAAGTGAGTAGAATCAATCTCATCCCGCCTATAAACATCTCCAATCATTAAGAAGTTGTCTAAGCCTGTGCGTAGCAGTTCCCCTTGGTGCGCCGTCATGTGGGCACGTAGTAGCGTGTTCTTGTTAACATAGTAGCAGTCAGACTTCACTCTGCTGGGGTGGTCAGAGGGTATCAGCAAATCATCGAAGTTCTGCTTAACAGATACCACTGGAGATAAGTTGTCGTACACGCTGAATATTGGATTGCCCCTATGAGTGAATGTAGAGTAGAAATAATCAACAATTCGCTGCCTGACCATCGACAGGGGGTTACCTGTTTTCAAGTGCAAGTTTCTGTTCAAATATGATATAATTTTAGGCGTCACATTAGTGTAAGCATCAGCTACGTATTTTTTAGCATTTAAACATACTGTAGCGACAGGTTGTGGTTCTGTACTATAATTGCATTTGTGCAAAACAGCTGAGAATAAGCGTTTTGACCTGAAGAGTATCTTTGTCATTATTTATGTTTTAGTAGCCAAGTACTTAAATTCCTAAAACTATTTACTGCCTAACTAAGAACCTGTTTATTTTGATAGAAAGTAGGGTCTCTCTTTGAATAGGATTCAAATAATAACCTCAATTTCTCATATATTTTTTGACAAGTTCTTTTTTTTTATTAATTCTGGCTTGACAGTAAAGCCACAGCCTAAACATTAAGAACGTTAGGTTATGTGTAGGTGTAATAATGTTCTGTGGTTATGTGGCCCTAGCATATTTGTAATTTCTGGCAGTAGCTGGTAAGGGGATAGCTGAAAATCAGTGTTTTGCTCAATGAGCAATCTAATACACTGAGCTATGACCCATTTGTACTGCTGCAGCACACACATGCGTTAGTGTTACAATATTAAGTTATTGTTGTTCAGTATGTGTTACCTTATCTGTGTATCAATATGTATAAGCTAAATGTATGCGTGTGACTGAGGAAACAAATAAAGGCTTTATCTATCTATCTATCAGTAGATTCCTTTAGTGACTTGAGGGCTTTTTGGCGGGATCTCGGCGAGTGAAGTTGTAACTTTCTTTAAAATTCTTATAATTTGTACATTCTGACATGGTGCATGATATAAACCTTCTTTCTCTTACTTCCTTTTTTAAAAACCGTATACTCTGTCATTGTCAAAGTCTGATAGCTGTGCGAACATGCCGAGTGTCCTCCTTAGAGTTGGTAAATCACGTGGTGGTGGCAAGTCAATAAGTGGTTTTAGTCGCTCACTGTCAGGTTTGATAATGTGATTCGTTATATTGTAGCCAAGAATATTTATAGAATCCTGAGAAAATTTACATTTTTGAATACTTAAAGTTAGACCGTATTTCTTAACAGCGTTCATAAAGCGTTCTAAATTTAGATCATGGTCTTCGCGAGTGCGTCCACAAACGGTGATGTCATCAAGATAGGCGTATGTATTTTGGAGCTTCTCTTGCCTGATAATCCAATCAATCGTTCGTTGAAAGCTCGATACACCATTTGTTACTCCGAAGGGAATGCGCCTGAACTGATACAGATTTCCAAGAGCTTCGAAGGCGGTATACTTTTTCTCTTCAGGTAGTATTGGTACCTGATGGTAAGCACTTTTTAAGTCTATTAAGCTGAAATATTTATTCTTGGCTACCTTTGATACCAAGTCTTCGATATTAGGAAGAGGATACGCATCGAGTTGAGTGTAGCGGTTGATCGTTAATGAGTAGTCGATTACGAGACGTTTTCTGTGAGTTTCACTTCTAGTAATAAGCACTTGTGCCCTCCATGGCGACTTACTCTCTTCTATGACGCCCTCAGCAATTAGCTGTTCAATTTCATCCTTTATAAATTTGTTATCCTCGTCGCTGTGTCTGCGAGACTTCACAGCGATGGGTCTGCACTCTGGTGAAATATTTGCAAAGAGCGGTACAGCTGGCACGGAAGCTTCGGCAACGTTACATACGAGTAATGGATTCTTGGGCCCGCCGAATGTGAACTCTAACGATGAATGCTCTGCAAGAACATCGTGGCCGATTATTATGTCTGCACAAAGGTTCTTGACAATGAGAAGGTTGACATTGTCATATGTGTGTTTCCCGATGATAAGTCTTTGGGAAGTCTGACCTTCTACTTGAGAAGTATGATTGAGTGAGGCCATTGAGATTGTCTGGTTACAACGTACCTTTTTCAATCCACAAAGTTCAAAGAATCGCTCGTTTATGAAGCTTACTGAGCTCCCAGTGTCTAGAAGGGCTTCAGCTCTGATTCCCCGGATAAATGCAGGCACTGTTGCTTTACGCAAAGAGGAAGGCGATGCTGCACTGATGCATGCTGTAAAATCTTTTTCATATAGACCATCTTTGGCTGTTATCATAGAGTTAGAGGACTTAGCAGAGCTTCTACAGACGATGGCAATGTGTCCCTTCTTGTTGCATAACTGGCAAATTTTCTCTAACGCTGGGCAGGTCTTGCGAGGATGTACCTGACCTCCGCAAAAGAAGCATTTTCGCCGGCGGAATTGGGTAACAGCAGAAGCGTAGTTCTCGTCTTGCGGATCTTGTTGTTTTGTACCAGCTGATGTGGGTTCATTTTGTGTAGCGTTCACAGACAGATTGTTAAAACACAGAGAGTTGGTCTCAGCCGTTTCTAAGGAAAGTGCTTGGTTATAGG
The DNA here is from genome assembly GCA_949316235.1 of Oegoconia quadripuncta. Taxonomy (NCBI): domain Eukaryota; kingdom Metazoa; phylum Arthropoda; class Insecta; order Lepidoptera; family Autostichidae; genus Oegoconia; species Oegoconia quadripuncta. The sequence continues at coordinate 7,752,612 of OX438741.1, read as the reverse complement.
CTTGGTCAAGATCCAACGTAAGATTTTCTAATAGCCTTTGACGAATTTTGTTAGACGAAATTCCTGATATAAATGCATCTCGCACGCTATCGTTTCTATTTTTCTCTGCGTCAACAGCTGAGAAATCACAATCTTTCGATAGCTGTTTGAGACATTGCAAGTACGTGTCAATATTTTCATCAGCACGCTGCTTTCTAGTTGCTAGTGCGTGTCTTGCGAAAATTACGTTCTTGGGTTTTACGTAAAGTTTGTCCAATATAGCGATTGCTTCATTGTAGCTACCAACTTCACTAATGTAGGCGTACACATTTGGAGAAACATGATTAATTAAAAGTTGATATTTTACCGCGGCCCATTCCACTGTCGACGATGCCGGTGATGCTTGCGAAGTCGAAGCGCCCGGTTGTTGAGCACGGATGAAACTTTCGAACGTCTTTCTCCAATGTTCCCATGCACGGGTAGCGGAACTATCAGATGGGTCGGTATCAAACCTTTCAGGTCGTAGGTATTTATCCATAGTTCATATTTTGCTAATTAAATTGAAATGATAAAACCTATAGATATATTAGGTTTTAATTAGCAAAAATATCGCACAGCTATCAGACTTTGACAATGCCACCAAAATCTTTTGTAAAGCATTCTGCCACTTTACTGAAGAATGACTTGACAGTGACTAGACTCTGTATACGCCAAGTATACGGCTTACTTGTTTTGACTGAGACTGACTTTTATACTGAAGAAATAAAGAGAAATCAGACATGGCTGTATGGGCTTAGATCCCTTTGCCTTCCTTAGAGGAGTGGTGGTGGTGGTGAGGAGAAAAATTTGACATCGATCAGCTGTTTCTTTTCCTGTTTCACATTATTCAAATTTGCGATTGTATATCGTGTCGTGAGTTTGATTTGGTTCAATTATCTATTTTTTTGTTGGATGTGTGGTGGCGATATTTAAGATAAGACAAAAAAGATCTCCGATTGTTTTACCCTGTATAACCTTACTCTTTGATAAAAGATCAATTACAAATAAAATTGATCTTAAATGTTAATGGTTGCTTAATCATTTCTACTGTATTTGATCTAACCAAACCTTTTATGTACCTATCTGCATTATTTGATAATTGTAAAAATTCGCTATGTTTCGTAAACGTCTTCTACATCTCGTGCAATTGAGTGCGGTTGGTTTGACCGGGTATTATGCGGGCCAGTATAGTGATAAGCACAGTGAGGGCACTCGGGAAAATACTTTGATGATTGATGGAAAGCGCCTGAAGAGCATGCCAGCGTTGCCGGTATTTGGAACTGTGTCTGCCGCCACACCCTACACTGAAGGTGGCAATGCTAAAGATCGGGTATGTATTTGTGGCTAATAATAAATAAATATCTTTGCACATACACAGCGCCATAATAATAAATAAATATAGTTCCACACTAAGCCACTAGGCTTGTATTATAGATACCAGATGGTTGATAAACTACACACATACATTTTTTTTTGTATATAATATAAATGAATAACATCCATATCTCTGGAACACATGTCTGTATTCATCATACAAACATATGCCTCTAGCGGGATTCGAACCCGCGACCTTTTGGTATAGCAGCAGAGTTTTTAACCACTACACCAAACAGGTCGTCGAATAATAATATATATTTATTTATTATTATACCGAGCTACTGGATACCATGTTAAAGCATCTTCCGAACACTGTTGACATTTATTACCATTTATTGTTGTATGAATTACATTTTTGCAGCTCTATGTAAATAAAACTTGTTTTAACTCTGAGTTTTTATAGTGTACTCATGTACAATTTCACCTCCACAACTCCTATAGGCTAAGATTAACAGTGGTACTTAATGTGGAGTCTAATTACGGCAGATGGTGCTGTACGTGGCTTTATAGCTTTCTTGAACCCCAGAACAATTAAAAAAAGAAATAGGATGTGTAAAAATGGGGTAGAAGTTTCCCAGTTCCACTCCTCGGCACTCCAGTACAGTCAAATTAAATATAACATAGAACTGATTCTTATTGTGCAGTGCTACGGTTTAAAATCTAATTTAGGTGTTAAGTAAATAACATTATTATAGACTTTGGTGTCGATTCAGATGTACATGAACTAAACTAAAACCAGTTCTAAAGTAGTACTGTCTCTTTCTCCCTGGAACAGTGCGATGCGATGGCACTACTCCAAAACTGGTTTTAGTTTAGTTGGTGTACATCCGAATCGACAACATGAAAATAAAGGCCCGTGTGTGTGTGCGTGTGCGTGTGCGTGTGCGTGTGAGTGTGCATGTGTGTGTGTTTTGTTCGTACTTTATACGTATTCCACAATTCTGGTCCATATTGACATGCAAATATTAACTCAAATGTTGTTAATAGCAAGCAACTGAAATAAGAAACCCATTATTGTTTTATAATCATATTAATCATCACGGTGCCAGCTGTCACTAACATACATAATATTGATGAGTCACTTGTTTTCCAATTTTAAAATTCCACTTAATTCAATGTTTCCAATTGAATACAAATGCATAGTGGTTTTGGGACTGGAATATCATAAGACACTACTTTTCTTGAAGGGCCTTGGTCAGCCAGAACAAACAGGCAATCTACCCTTCTGTTTTATTTACATTTACTATTCTATAAGTCTTATCTTGGGTTGCCAATTCACAAGTTTTTACCAAATTTGTCCTCATTTTGAGTGTGTTCATGGAAGTCCAGACAATGTTGAAAATAGAAATTTCTGTCGAAGCAAAGCATTAATAACCATGAAAGAATATAGACTTGTATCAATTTTACAAATGAGTCTTATATTTTTATTTATAGTATGAAATCAACCGTCTGAATTCAACAATTTTGACTTTCAACAATAGCAGGGGATCAAAACTGAAGTGAATATTTCTTCGCCTTTACAAATCTTTATGTTATTTTTTACTATTAAAGTATTAGAGAACATAGCTGAACAAAGTAATATTTACTCTAATAATCAGCTGAATTTGCAAATAGTACATAAGTCAAAATAAATAATAAGTTCTGTTACTTAGAGACGAAATTCCCCTGTTTTGCAATAAATGATTATAATAAATGAATATAATTGTATTCAATTTCACTACTGTGTAACGATTAATTAATTTTTTTTTTTTTTAATTTAATTTAATTAAATTACTATTTAATTAAATTTAAGTAAAAGTTTTCAATATAAGAGCGCCAATTAGTAACAATAAAAATTACAAATTTTATTATTAAACTTCATTTGTAGAAGGTACACTAATTTTTTGCTAGGTTACAAATTTTGTAACCTCCCAAAAGAAAATTTTACAGTATTGGCAGAAGTACCAAAATGTAGATTATTTAAGTAATTTGCACCGGGAATTAATGGGATTTGGGTGTTAATGGACTACAAAATTTTAATTACTTTAACCGTTACAAAGGGGCCAATATCGGTCCAGACTCGGGTGTCTGAATCAATAATGTAAAAAAAAGGGACAAAAACAACTAAGTATAATTAATACTTACATATTCGGGCGCCTGGGCAATATTAGCCCACTAGACATAAGCTAGTATAACAAATATAAAAGGGTTAATAGACCAAATAAAATTTAAATTAAAGTTTTCACATTTTAATGTATCTCTCGATTCCAAGTACGGAGACTAAAGTTATAAATTTAGGCTTACAAGAAATTTCTTAGAAATAAACCAGTAAATTATATGAGTACAAGGCTACTCAAGAGTTGAAATTTTATCCAATAATTACATCAAATCCTGTAACTATAATTTATATTAACTTAACTAGATAGAATCTATGAAAGAATGAATTTATTAAAGAATGCCTTTAAAGAATTACTCGAAAGAATGAAAAGAATTAGAAAGAATTACTTGAATTTGAAAGAATCTGAGAGAATGCCAAGTTCTAAACGCACTAGGTGTTATTACTTAACATTATCTTAATAAATACTTAAAGTTCTCTAAATAACATCCTCGCAATCCCGCGGTGACTCTTCCGGGATGGAATCGCATACGAGGTCTCCTCTCCAGAAGGCGGGGAGTTGTTCAAATAAAGATTTTAAATGAAATGGGAATCATGGTAAGGGGCTTTTTCCTTTACCGAGAGGTAAATATGGTTTATAAATTAAAAGAGAAAAAAAGAAAAAGAAAGAAACTGAAACAATGAAAAGACTCATGGTTAATTCACGGTCAAATTCAGGTTATCAAGAATGCGAAATGTGTGACATCAACATAACACTTACCCAGATCAGGCTGGTTTCTTTTATATATTCAATTTCCGCTAATCTGTAACGAACGGACAAACAAATTACTCTCAACCCTAAGGAAATGTACGGGTGTGGAGTCAAATTCAGCAAACGAAAAAAATACATACCATGCCGACGACCGGTTCTAATCCAAAAGGATCTCCTCACGGCGTCCTAATTTCATCGTCAAAATAGGGTAGCGGCACAAGCCCAACATTCTTTCACACTTAGCGGGGTGATTTCCGCTTTTTAAGAAAAAAAATTATGAAAAAATTAAAGTTTCTAGAGGAACTGACATGTCGCCGCCAGCCCTCCGAGTAGGAAAGTGTCTGTCCACTGGAATGGGATGGAATGATTGAACTATTTTTTTTTCTTTAATTTGGCGTGGAGCACGCACGGCAAAGGAACTCAAACTAATGCAGCCCACTGAATTATCGAAGAACGTAGCGAAAACTGCTAAATTATTAATCAAACAGCCAAGTTTAGTATGAAACACCATGTAACGCCAATAATACGTTACAACTGGTCCCCTAACGGTCATGGCTATAATTGTAACCGCCCAACCTGTAACCTCAATGGTATTGGTCGTATATGTAACCTCCCCCTACAAGCCAACCGGGGTGAAGTCATAGTTTAATTTATCAGTAAAGGATCCCACAGACAGGCTTTAGATTTGAAATAATCATTTTTTACATGCTGCAAAAAAAGTTATGCCCTATAAAGGTTTAATAATAATAATAATCATCATCATCATCAGCCCATAAACGCACCACCACGCTGGCCCAATGCGGGTTGGGGATTTCACATGTCTTTGAACCTGCCTGGGAATCGAACCCGGTCGTCCTAAATTGGGAGACCGCATCTTAACCGCTGAGCCACCGACGCTCATAATAATCATTATTATTTATTATGTATTTTTTTTCATTTTGATTGTTTTAGATACCAGTAATAATGAAGTACGGCTTTCCCAGCTTAGACAATGTGCGCTCGTATGACGACTTCGTGTTGTCGTATGACCGACGCAACAGGGTGCCACACTGGGTGTTCGAGCACTTAACGAAAGCGCACGTCGCAAAAAACGACAAGGTCGACCGGAGCAAGTGTCAGTTCGTGCCTGACGAGAGTATACATCCATTCTTTAGGTAGGATCACTTCACTGAACAATTGATTAATTAATGCTTAGCTTAGTGTGGAACTACATGGCGCTGTCTGTATGTCCAAGGATATAACAAATGTTTCGGACACTTACACCAATCATCTAGTCCCAAAGTTTATACTTGGGATACTAGATAATGGATAAACAGACATAAATATTTATATAAACATACATGACTCGTGAATAAATATTCATTTTCATCACACAAACATTTACCCCTCGCGGGATTCGAACGCGCAACCGTTGGTTTCGCTGACAGGTCCACTATCTACTACACTAATCGGTCGTGGTTTTATATTTAATTATGGGGGTCGTATTTACTTAGCAGGCATTATTTTGTCTAGATCTCAAAACACAGACTACAAGGGATCGGGCTTCGACCGCGGTCACATGGCGGCGGCAGGCAACCATCGGCTCGCCCAAAGCCACGTGGAGCAGACCTTCTATCTGACTAACATGGCGCCTCAAGTAATTTTTTATCTTTATATAAAATACTTATTAGGGTTGGTCTTTTTTCCAATTCTACAAAAGTCTATGCACGGATGAGAGATGATTGCAAGCGGCGACGATGGAATTGCAAAGATCAAGAAGAGTGGATCAAATGAGGAACGATTAATTCGGGTTAATGGCCGTTACTATTAGGACGATCTGTTTGGTGTAGTGGTTAGACTGACCACTATGACAAAAGGTTGCGGGTTCGAATCCCGCGCTAGTGGCATATGTTTGTATGATGAATACGGACGTGTGTACCCGAGTTATGGATGTTTTTTTTATGCACAACGTCATACACATGCACGACCTCAATCACACCTGATGTTAAGTGAAGATGAGGTCGAAGGTGGAAGCGTACTGACCCAGAAACCCCAACACATTTGGGGGACTGGCTATCTTATCTTTGACAACCGGAACACAACAATGCTATTAACATTGCTGCTTGGCGGCAGATTTAGATAAGATGGTGGTAGCTAGCCAGGCGGACATTTAAAATGCCCTACCACCAACCAATTTTCATTTATAATAGGTATTTATTTACAAAAACAATGTATTTATGTGGTATATCAACCATCTGGTATCCACAACACAAGCCTATAGTTGCTTAGTGTGGAACTAGATGGCGCTGTGTGTATCATCATCATCGGCCCTTTAACATCCCACTGCAGGGATAATGCAACCTTCCCTCGCATAATGAGGGAGTATGGGCCATAGTCCTATCCATCCATAGCTATGCGGGTTGGGGACTTCGCATGCCACAGAATTTTTATTTCTCAGGCATGCAGGTTTCCTCATGATATTTTCCTTCACCGGTTAAGAGCAGTCGGATAAATGCACATAAGTAATTAAATTAAATTTAAAAACAGATTGGTAAATGGCCTGCCTGTGAATCGAACCCGGGTCTCCCAAATTGGGAGATCGCGTTGTAACCGTTGAACCACCGACGCTCTTTGGGGTGGTGTTTGGTGTTACCACGTTATAAATTTCGTATTTAGTTTTGTTTTTGTATATTTCAGGTCGGAGAAGGCTTCAATAGGCACGCGTGGAATAGATTAGAAAAGCATGTGAGGAAGTTAACCAAGGTGTACGATAATGTCTACTGCTGTACTGGGCCTCTTTATCTGCCAAGGTAATCATGTGGTCCTTCTAAGTGGAATCATATTACCTGTCATAACAAATAAATAATTAAATTTTCAAAAAATCGTCCAAATGTGAGAAGGCTGGGGCAATAAGCGTTCCCTATTGAGTTGTTTTACTGCAGTTGAAAAAGTACATACAAATGTTTGATTATTGCATTTCTCTTAGTAACAGAATAGATACATAGGTACATAAAATCATGCCTGTTTCCTGCGGGGGTAGGCAGAGACCATAGACTTCTACTTGCTACGAACCTCTTTTGCTTCATTCACTCTCATAAGGTTGTTCATGCTCGTCGGTTTAGAGTACTCTTGACTTGGCCTTTCTTTGAGACGCCCCCGATTCGATTATGTGACGTTCGCCGTGGTATTCCCGTACCAACTCTACCAAACACATTCGCATCGTATATCTATTTCGTTAGTCTTCTTTCATTCATCCTCTCCACATTACAGAGCCTGTATAATGCAGCACCTATTAAATAGCAAGCAGTGTTTCTTCTGCAAAGCGGAGATCGAGTCAGTACGGGAGATAGAGCCGGCGGCGAACAATTGAAGCGAGAGTTAGGCAATTAGCTAGTACCTATAGATGATGTCCTATTAAATAAATAATAAATATTTCGGACACTTACACCAATCATCTAGTCCCAAATTAAGCAAAGCTTGTACTATGGTTACTAGATAACGGATAAACATACATAAATATTTATATAAACATCCAAGACTCAGGAATAAATGTTCATATTCATCACACAAACATTTACCCGTCGCGGGATTCGAACCCGCAACCGTTGGTTTCGCTGACAGGGTCACTATCCACTACACCAATCGGTCGTCCTAGAACTGTTAGTGAAGCAGTGCAAAGTTGATATATTATTGATATATTCGCATCGTATATCTCTTTCTTTAGTCTTCTTTCATTCATCCTTTCCACATGTCCATGTCCAAACCATCTCAGCATCAATCTTTGTCACTACGTCTTCTTTCACACTGCTTAACTCCCTAATTACACTATTCCTGATTCTATCTTTTAAAGTCACCCTGTTCATACTCCTCAATGATCTAATTTCCACTGCCTTAATTTTACTTTCATTTTTCTTCTCCCATTCTTCAGTTCTTCTTCAGTCCTGTTAGGCTCTGTTTCACCACCTGCTGATAAAGATCCAGATAGTCTATCCATAAGTTATCTCATAGATAACAAACACATTTCTGTTTCACCACTCTCGTGGAAAGTTGTCCGTAATCAGGAGTGGAGACACCAGGTAAACAGGAATTACACGAATTAAATTTAACCCTGTATAATTATGTTATGAAGCGCTCTTATATATGTGTGCAATTAAATTACATTGTTATATTTTGCAAGTTATTGCTGTTAGCGATAAGGCCACTGTTAGCGACGCGCTCACATTAATATTTTAAATGTCCTAAATTAATATAGGGTATGATAAAACTGTTTGTTAAATGATAAGAAGGTAACTTTAAGTATTTTTTTTATGTAAAATAATTAAGAAAAATTGGAAGGTATTTAATTATAAATGACTGTCTCGCTACTGTAATTGTGTCACAAGTTCACTACCATCCGCAAGCGAGAACGAACGCCTTTAAGATTCAAAATTGTATTATTGCCCTGTTTGAGTACAAATATACGCGAAGTCGCAACTTTGAAGAGTCAATCTTTTTTCGTGAACCTCCATCCTCTACAGCCACCTTTTCGTACGACTGCTAATGTATACACCCTATACAATTATGTAATTTCTGTCAATTGTGCAATAAATAGTATTTGATTGATTAGCTTAAACACGACGCGATCATCTAATCCATATAAAAATATCTGAAATGTGCCCCAATGTTCCCAGGAAGGAAGCGGACGGAAAGACATACGTGAAGTATCAAGTGATAGGCGCGAACACGGTGGCCGTTCCGACTCACTTCTACAAGGTGGTGGTGGCCGAGGCGGCCGACGGCTCGCTCGATATGGAGGCCTACGTCATGCCCAACCAGAAGATACCCGACGAGACTCCAGTCTCTAGTTTTATGGTACGTACCATATATGTTTTAAGCCATTGCTGACCTGATTGTTATTTATTTTATTTTTTTATTTTATTAAATAGGTTTACAAACGCTTGTTACATCGCTTAGAGTAATGAAGCCTTATGTATATTAGTTATTAGCTAAATGTACAAGCAATTATATGTAAACACCGCATGCATCAGATAGATTACATAAAAATTATCAAATTCAAAAACAAGAAAAAAAAGTGTACCCATTTACTCTAAATAAAAGTTGATCATTCAAATACGAGTAGAAGAGAAGCCCAGCTGACATACATAGTAGTATCACGAGAACCATCCCAAATTGGAGGTCAGAAACATCCCAAACACAAGCGCTTAGGAGTCCAAATATCATGGGCCATCAATATTATAGTGTTTAGAAAAGGTCGCAGGTTCGAATTCCGCTGAAGCATGGATGGGGAGGAAAGGCTGCGTCACCTACAGGTTGACTCAGATACTCACCGGGCACGGGTGCTTCGGTGAGTATCTGAGTCGAATCGGACGGGAGGAGACGGCACGATGCCACCACTGCGCGTCCGACCAGGACTCCGCCCAGCACACGCTGGAGGACTGCCCGGCGTGGCAGTCCGAGCGTCGAGACCTGGTCGACCGGATCGGACGAGATCTGTCCCCGCCAGCATTAGTCGCGGCTATGCTGGCGAGCGAGGAGGGTTGGAGGGCAGCGGCCTCCTTCTGCGAGGCAGTCATGCTCCAGAAGGAGGCCGCAGAGCGGGATCGGGAGAGGGCCGATCCCGCTCGCAGGAGGAGACGTCGGGGGGGCGGCAACGCTCGCTAGCCCCCCTGCACGTCGCCCGGGGTCGCGGGCGGCTACATCTCGGGGCGATGTAGCCGCCGGACGCGACCCGGGAGAGGATGACACCCCCCGGAGCGACCGGGGGGGTGTCGTCGCATCGGGCCCTGTCGCGCCTCATACCGCTCGCTAATCGCGGTGTGGGGCTCGACAGTGCTTCCGCGGAGGGCGCGCTAGCCGCCCTCCGGGAACGGGCCTCCCTTTGTGAGGGGAGGCGGGGCGGGGGACGACCTGGAGCCGCTTATGCGTTCCCAGGTCCTCCCTACTGCCGAGGAAGGTCGCCGGGGGGTTTTAGTGGGTAGTCCCGCTCCTGTCATTGGAGCGGGGAGTCCCACATATCCCCGTCGCTGCCCCACAGCGGCGGGTCGAATGCGTAAACGTATTTCCCCTCGAAAAAAAAAAAAAAAGGTTCGAATTCCGCTACGGGCATATTATGTTCGTATTGAATACGGACATATTACCCGACTTATGAATGTTTTCATTTATAACATGTACTATATGTTAAAAAAAAAAAGAACTATTTATGTAGTATCTGGTATCCATAATTAGTGCGTGTGGTTTAAACACGTAAAATGTGAGTGTTGTAACATCTCGCTACCAAAATATATAGATTTGCACAGGTTACCTATCACGAATGCGATTTTTTTTTTCCAATTTTAATTGTTCGAAAACGTTTCCTATATTTTTGTTTTCAATATGTTTCATTTCACCGAAAATGTTTTACAGATGTACGATATTCAAATGTAATTTTTTTTAATTTACATATTATGTTTTAAAGTTCAACCGAATGTTTAGCCGAAGTATCTATTGCCAGACGTTTTGGTTTTCAGAATATTATTAACAATTAAAATAAATGAATAGATTTCTAAAAAGGAGCGATTCGGTATATAATTATAAAACATATCACGAGATTATTATATACCAAACTGTACCCCGCTTCATCCTCCTATTCATAACCCTTTGTTGATTACATTTCACCATGGTGACGGTAAACTGTGAGCATATCAGGGTAATACATGGCACATTCCTTTACTTTATTTACATGATTGCTTAATCTTCTTCCAGGTACCACCAGAAACGATAGAGCGGGCCGCGGGCCTCCTATTCTTTGATAAGATGCACAGAAGTAAACTGACCCGAGTGAATGGGCGGAAGGTCTGAGACTCCGGGAGAGGCTCCGGTGAATCTATATAAAGGTCTAACAAAATTAACCCGACAAACGTTGCAGAGTGTATATATAGGATGTACCTATTACGAAAAAAAATTAAAAAAATTAAACATTAAAGTTAACAGATTTTATTCAAAATATAAAATTTAGAAATGTAAATTTTGTGAGTTGGACCTTAATGGCCGCGCGCTCTAAGTACTTTGCCACAACACACAAACAAGTGCCGCGGTATCTTTGGAGACGCAATCGAAATGAAGTAAGTCTGTTAATGTGTATTTTCATTTGCACTTACATTTAATTTTTTTACTCTGAAACAAAATGTTTAAGGCTAGTTTTTTTTTAATCAATATATTATTTTATTGTCATGTACGTGCAATTGCCAAAGTTTGTCGAGTTAATTTTGTTGACCCTATATGTCCATTTAGTGCAATATTAGTGGTGATGAGACGACTTTTTGATAACATCTGGAACGTGCATTTTATATAATTGTCAAGAAATACATAAGCCCGTATCAATAAACCAATCTCAATGCAAGTCTTGAGGCTATATCACCCGAGATGCGTCTTAAGAAGTTATACGCTATCTCAAGATCCGTGCTAATTTATTGGCGCGTGTTGATTTATTTAGTGCGACGACCGAATGGTGTAGTGGATAGTGACCCTGTCAGCGAAACCAACGGTTGCGGGTTCGAATCCCGCGACGGGTAAATGTTTGTGTGATGAATATGAGCATTTATTCCCGAGTCATGGATCTTTATATAAATATTTATGTATGTTTATCCGTTATCTTATTATTTATTTAATTTATAAACCAATCTTGAGGTCTACTCAGCTGAGATCACTTCTCAAGTATTCGCCTAAGCGGCGAATGAGATAGTCTTGAGTTTAGTTTATTAATACGCGCACCTCTCAAGTGAGTACTGCTTGAGTATGCACGTGCTTTTCAGGTCTCAAGTTAGATTTACTAATCAACATATTTACTTGAGACCGATCACAAAACTGTTCTCAATCTTGAGAATGGTTTATTAATACGGGCCCTATTTGCCTGCATTTGTATACATACATTTTTGCTGTGACCTGCACCCAGTAGCAGGTTTTGTCCCAGGGTAGGCAGAATGATAAAATGTGCTCTTAATTGTGAAAAAATACAACCACAAAATACATAATGTCACGCCTGTTTCCCGTAGGGATAGGCAGAGACCACAGACTTCCACTTGCTACGATCCTGACACACCTCTTCTGCTTCCTTCACTCTCATAAGGTTGGTCATACATTCTCGTCGGTTTAGGGTACTCTTGACTTGGCCTTTCTTTAAGACGTCCCCGATTTGATCATGGTACGTTCGCCGTGGTCTTCCCCTACCAACACTACCATCCACATTCGCTTTGTCCTAAATTCTTAACTCCCTAATTACAGTATTCCTGATTCTATCTTTCAAAGTCACCCCATTCATACTTCTCAATGATCTCATTTCCACTGCATTTATTCTACTTTCATTCTTCTTTTGCCATACCCAGCATTCACTCCCGTAAGTCAGTGTTGGAACCAGCACCCCGCCATGAACAGCCAGACGAGCTTTTTTGGACACATTCTGGCTCTTCACAAAGGCATACAAAATAATAACTTACTCATATAGCAATCTTCGCAACTGTTTATAATATTTTTCTGTTTATGTCGCTGCAATCAGCTGTCTTGCAACAATGCATTTCGAGGAAATCTTACACTTGGCACTGCCTTTCTTCCTGTGCGGATGGCACGCCACTGCCTCCACCATAACGAATTGCTTTTATATGTAAATGAATTAATCACGTCCTAACTGCTGGATGTAATTTTGAATAATTAAGCTTAAAAAAACGAGCGCTTAATGTAGATTTTTTTAGAAAAACCTATTTTTAAATTGTATACAGGCCTTCGCTCGTATATGAGGGAGTATGGACCATAGTCTTAACACGCTGGCTCAATGCGTGTTAGGGACTTAACATGCCTTAGATTGTATTTCTCCGGCATGTAGGTTTCCTCACCTTCACCGTTTAAGAGCAGTCGGATAAATTCATAAAAATTATAACTATTGGTAATTGAAACGACATTAATAACCCTTTCCTCCATATTGCCATGCCTCACATACTTACCTATGTATTGTAACTATGACATGTGTAATGCAATAAATATATGAATATGCACATAAGTAATTAAATTTAAAAACTCATTGGTACATGGCCTGCCTGGGAAATTACCAACCACTAGTTTCAGCTGTTCTCAAAAATGTCTTCACCGCCACTGAAAGATATGCGTATGCGTGTCTCGCTCTCGCTGACATGTTTATAGTATGTCGGAATGAGATGCTAACACGTCTACTGGAAGTTCGACTGTCAGATGGGAGCGGGACGAGAAAGTAGGGCCTGTATTAATAAATCGTTCTTGATATTGAGATCGCGTCTCGGTTTCAAGACCATTTTTTCTGATGCTGTTTTAATATGCAACAGATTCTCAAGCGTCAACTTGAGGCCATGTCAATATTGAGAACTGTTTATTAATACGGGCCTAGATGTAGATCGACGCTTAGATAATATTTAGTGTTCCTATGAATTGTTTTTATATTACGACTGATACATTATTATATATATGACAAATTATTTTTATGTAAATAAATGTAATTTTAATTTTATTGAAAGATTTATTTACATGTTCAATCGTCGTGGTTAACCATAAGTTTAGCATTGCCGTCATCCGATGTACCATCTCCTGGCTCCATCAACAGTTCGTCGACACCAAGTGTAACATATTGGAACGAATCATATGAGCCCAAACATGAGGGGTTTACTAGTAGCTACTGAAGAGTTTCACCATCCACCTGGCTCCATCACCAGATCAGCTCCAAGATACCAAATTATAGTATTGTCATCAAAATTACATATACATACAAAGTTTCATTTCGTTACGACAATTAGAAGTAAGTTTAAATTAACTTTCAAGATTTGTTTACATTGTTAGTTACAAGTGAAGCTAAAAGCGTGTTTACTTCATGCACAACGGTTTAGCACTTGGCATCAATCACATCTGATGTTAAGTGAAGATGAGGCCGAAGGTGGAAGCGTACTGACCCGGAAACCCAAATATTTGGGGAACTCGCTATCTTATCTCTGACAACCGGAACACAACTTGCTGTTTGGCGGCAGACTTAGATAAGATGGTGGTACCTAGCCAGGCGGGCATTAATGCCCTACCACCAATTAAACAGAGTAACTAAATATATACCTCACTGGCGATCGAACCTGCGAACTCCGATTCGTAAACCCTATGTGTTTACATTGAGCCAATGAGGCGGTTATTGTTAGTGTTAAAAATATCTAGCACCCGTATTGTCTAACGACAATAGACTGTATCGCTGCCAAATTCTTAAAGCTAGGCTTAAGGGGTTTTATTCCGCCCAGTGGCGCTACATTGGATAAATTAAGATTTCATTTTAAATACAGAATAAATAAAAAAAAATCGCTCCGACCTGCACGCGAGAACCCTAAACAATACATAAACATTCAAATTCGCCAATAGCGAAGGTGTTGGCGATACAGTTCATTACCATTGAAGTTGATTATTAAAAAAAAAATGAAGTTGACAATAACAGGTGGTCCTGGGGAACGGGACGGTTGGCAACTCTATCATATTCGTTATGGTTGCTGCTTTTCTAAGCACAATTATATCACTATTTTTGGTTCTCCAAAAAGAAATAAATTGATATATTTGTGGCGAGGCCGTTACACGGACTTAAAGGACGGGTGATCACCGCCTTTAGATAATTTTTTTTATGCACAACGGGTTAGCACTTGACCTCAATCACACCTCATGAAGCCGAAGGTGGAAGAGTACTGACACGGAAACCCTATCTTATTTGGGGGACTGGCTATCTTATCTCTGACAACCGGAACACAACTATGTTATTAACTTTGCTTTTTGACGGCAAACTTAGATAAGATGGCTTATTAGATTAGACTAGCCAGGCGCACATTAATGTCCTACCACCAACCAAACCGAGTACTAAATATGTACCCCACTGGCGATCGAACCTGCGACCTCCGATTCGTAAACCCTATGTTGTTTACATTGCGCCACGTAAGCGGTTAAATTCTTTAAAATACGTTTGAATTTAAAGAGATACATTCGGCAATAAATATATAACCGATTCCGATAACCGAAAAATATTCCTTCATTTCATATAGGCTCTCCGATAAATAAATCTCAGTAATTGTATAAAACATGTATATATTTATCATTTAGTAGTAAACACGGCGCAAGCGCCGCCGGTACATACAGGGTTTTCGTAATACAAACGTACATCGATCGCGTGGTACATAAATACGGGGTGTTCAGTTTTCGTCCTCCTCCTCTGAGGCGCCGCCATTTTGTTGTGGCGCGTCATCCATGTTGGCGTCGCCCATACCTGGTAACAAGAATTGTTGCTATAATTTCAAGAATGATCTCGTCCCAGCCCGTAAACATCCTACTACAGGGATATAGGTCTTCCCTCGTATAATGAGGGAGTATGGGCCATAGTCCACCGCGCTGGCCCAATGTGGGTTTGGGGAAGAATGATAAATAAGAATAAATTGAAATTCCACAATTTAGACTTGGTAAAGCTAGCACATTTTTTGTAGGACACAGCTTATGTTTTTACATTAAAATAACAGAGTAAAAAACATCAAAAAAAGTTTTTTTTTAAGAGTTAGAGGATAGACGATTAGTTAGGCGTCTTGTGTCACCTGCCTAAGTTATCTTCCTGTTACATACATACATAGCGTCACGACCCTTATCCCAAATGGGGTGGTTCTCTGATCACCCCACATATCTCAATCTTGCGTTTGTTTTCTGAATGCATAATGTAAATAAAGGTGAGTTATAATAAGGGAGTTTCTGGTCGCTTCTTCTCCCTCATCATAACACCGTGTGAAGCGATGTACTTTTACGAAGTAAATTTTGGTACATTGTATAAGAAAATATTTATTATATTAGCTATTTCGATTTATCTTTGACTTTAAAATATGCTTATTATTTTATTACTAAAGTATGTAAAGAATTATTAAATATACCCAAGAATTTCGTGTCCTTCTCCATTCATTAAAATTGGTCTTCGTATTTTGGAGAAATTTGTAGGTCTAGTTTAGAAAGTTCTTTCAATAATAGAACGAATTGAAAATTTACAAAACTCCCATAAATCTATGAACGCAATATCATCCAGGTAAAATCATTGAAAGGGCTGATCAATTCAATTCCTCTTTTGCGTCGGGGGTTGAAAAGAGCGGAGACCGTGCAATTGGTCTACTGTGAGCTAGCGTACACTCACCATTGTCCTCGTCCTCCTCCGCGGAGTCTCCGGCCACCTCCGCGTTCTCGGCCTCCGCGCGCTCCATCTGCCGCGCCAGCTCAGCCTCATCTGTCGCCGTTACCACCTTAGGCTGCCAACAGTACATTTGCTTGAGCTGACATGATCTAACTAATCTAATCTCCTCTAACTTTAAGAGTCATTAAACATCATTCATTCAGTCTTGTTTTGAATATCAACGGACATCATATATGATATTTATTTTCCTAATTTTTAATCAATCCTAAATCAATTTAGGGACTTTTTTACAAAGAGTATATGCCAGTTCCATTGTACCTCTTACTGATTTAACCTATTTAAAATTAATTCTAGCGAGACACCGATGTTTTCACTCATGAAGGAGCTCTTAAAGTTAACAAGAGTTTGAGAATTCGGACGTAAATAGAATAAACAAAGTCGCTATCCGTGTTTGTCTGTTAGTGTACTTAGTCGTTCTAAAACTATGCAAGAGATTTTGATACAATTTTCAGTTTTATGCGTAATACACGCATTATTTATTTGTAGGAAGTAATTGCAGCTGTGTTATTTATAAGGGGTCACTAGTTATTTATAAGTTGACATTCAGGTATACAAAGCAACTGTGTGCAAAGTCAGGGGTTAAATCGCCATTGCAAAAAATGCAGCGTGTAATTTAAGTCGTGCAGTTTCTGTTAACATATGAATACATTTTTGTTTACAATAAAACGATCTCAAGATGAATTAAAGTTGACACTTGAGATACTGTGATATATTTAAAAATTGTATTGAAAGTGAGACTCCATCTTGAGTTTGCTTTATTAATACTATCATTTAACTTACCGCCATTTGCACGTTGAATACGCCGCCCGCTTCCGTAATTGTCTCCTGTATTTTGTCGATAGCGTCCTGCAATGCTTTGAGACCGTCTGTCTTCTCTGGCGTCGATGTGGTCATTACTATAATCAGTCATAATACTATGAGAAGCATAGAAATTCATAGAAATGAACTGAGGAACTCTCATAAATCAATCAATCAAATACGCTTTATTGTTTAAATAAATGAGCGGTACTTTCTCAATTTTTTTTTTACTGAAACACCCAGGTTCGGTACCTTGCTCTACTTAGGAGCAAGGTGAAATATTTTTAACCGCCCTTTCTTTTTCGTTAGACGTATGGGAGTACCTACCTAACTTAATACCTACCTACCCGTGATATTATGGGTAAACAATGTAGGTAACTAGTTTTCATATCAACTATGATCAACGACACAAGAAATTAAGTGATATTTTCTGTATAAAGCAACCTGAGATTTAGAGTTGGTGATGAACGCAGAGGCAAGATGAGCCTTATAAATTAATCACGAATTTGACCACCGGGTGCGATTGTAGGGTAAGAGGGTAGGAAATGGAAATATTATGCAATTAATAACAGCAAATTATCTAAATTTGCCGCCAAGCAGCAATGTTAATAGTATTGTTGTGTTCCGGTTGTTAGAGATAAATTAGCCAGTCTCCCAAATATGTTGCGGTTTCCGGGTCATTACGCTTCCACCTTCGACCTCATCTTCACTGAACATCAGGTGTGATTGAGGTCAAGTACCAACCCGTTGTGCATTAAAAAAAAAGATATAAGAGCATTGTAGTTTAATATCACTTGAAAAAAGGAATACAGTGCTTACCATACAAAGGTGGGGCAATAAGGTTGATCTTGATAGGCATCTCGATGGTTGAGAGTGCAAGTCCAGATTTGAGAGCGGACCGCACTGCATCTATACCCTCATACCCATAGCATGCACACTCAATGTCTGCACGAATCTTCACAGCCTGTGACGTGAGTTTTCGCTTTATGTTGGCTAGGAGTACCTCCTTTGTGTTCTCGTCTAGACCACATTCATTTAGTACTGATGGGTCTCTGGAAATAAGATTACATTACTGTGGTTGCTGGTTCATACATAGTTCCAATAACAAAAAAACTATTAGGATTGACAGGATAACAATGGTTCTGTAGGTTTTTTGCACCAATTTTTTCTCATAGATGATTTCCCTTTCTGAAGCAGTAGTAGCTTGGATATAATGACTAACAGAGAAATGCTCTATTCCAACAGATTTAAATTGAGATTCAATAAATGACATCATGTATTTTAAGTTGAAATAAATGCTTGAAGTTTGAACTTAATTGAGTCTAGCATTGAAACTAGTTGTAAATAAAAATAAAATGGGGCTTACACAGCAGCCTGTTTAAAGAAGTCATAAGCAGAGGCTTTCTTCTTATATTTCTCTTCGAAAAGCCATGCGGTTCTCTTGTAGAGCTCTTCCAACTGTTCGGAGCTCTCATAGTGTAGAAGCTCAGCAACATGTCGGAGGATGGAGTTCACTGCTTTTGCCTTGGCATACCTCTCTGTGCATTTGTCGATGTCTTCTGCTGATACACGACGTTTTGATAAGTCTATATAACCTGGAACATAATGAAAATATAAATGAAAAAGAGGAAATTTTGATTATTCTGTCGTCTTTATCAAAATCAAAAACAAAAGATTTAGATAAGATGGTGGTAGCTAGCTAGGTGGACATTTAAAATGCACGATTACCAACCAAACCAAACAAAATTGTGCAGTGATAATAGACAGTTGTTTTGCCAACCTTTGGCCGTTCATCTTTTTTTTACGAAAATAACAAAAGACAAGTATAGGTTTGGCATTACCAAGGGCAGCCACGGGCTGTAATTTGTCGGTGGGGTTTTGTCGTTGTACGTTGACTGTATTTTACTATTTAGTGTAAGGAACATTTACATAACTAAACTATAAGCTATATATTAACAGCAATACCTTTCTCTTTATCCACCCTGATTACCACAACAGGCTCTGTCTTCCCGACTCTGATCAGTTTGTTGATTGACCTGATACGCCTTCTTGACAACTCAGAGAGCAATATCATGCCCTCAATGTTGTTGTATTCGAGAAGATGGACGTATGCGCCCATCTCTGCAATCGACCTCACATTCACCATTACTACATCCTCCACTTCAGGATATTTCTCTTGGTAAAATCGACACGACAGTGGCATCTGTAACAGAAGTATTATTATAACCTAAAAATTAGACGAAAATAGGAAATTTGAATGTGTCGATACATTAATTAGTAAACAGTGTTACCTTGGCTATATGTTTCTATTATTGTTGTTGAAAATTAATTGTAATTTTGAAGAATCTGATGAAATATGCCACTTTGTTCACGTTGACCGAACTTCAATTCGGCGTTTTGTTTTACGAAGTTCGATTATAAAGTTGCGAACTTATTCACTTTGATGTTGTTGAAAACAAAAATGTATCTTGCTTATAACGGAGCGTCTGCAGTGTTGCCAGCCATCAAGTAATAACGAGTTATTTAATGGTTATTTATAAAAATACCGTTACAAGTTAAATGCTGAGATTCTATTACAAGCTTTTATTGTTGAGGCTTTCCATTGAGTTAAGTGACGAGTCAATTTTAATATTTCGGCGTCCGGTGTACGTGTCCAGCGAGTGCAAATTAGGTCGCGACTCGACCATGCGCAGTGCTAATAATGTTCGCAATCGGTCCTTCACCACGAGCACCACGCTCAACTTAGCGTACGGCTTTCTGTTCGTCTTGAGAGGAGATAAGATAGAATGGCATAAACAGTTTCAGCTAATTCACATAATCATAAGCAAAGTTACCCTCAATCCTATCTCTGGCCCAGCTGCAGCGTACACGATTCGTGCCGCTGTATCTTCAAGATAACCCTCCATGCTATAAACCATTGAAATGAGCAATTTTTCAAGTTATCTTTCACAAAAATATTATAAATGGTGCTGTCCATGTGACCATTTCTTTACTGTATGATTTAAAATTTCTTTGGTTGTAATGCCCAGGATCCATCTTCATAGCTTTCTTCACTTTCATTCAAAAAGATCTTCGATAATTGTTTTTTGTATTAAATGACATTCTAGGCAAAACCCACTAAAAAATGCAACCCAGGCACGAACACCAACGTGTAATACAACGTGCTTCACCCATTATTAGGTATTTTATAGAGTCCTAAGGTACTGCTTTCATTGAGATCCATCCGGCCAAAGACTGGACAATAGGTCTTTGGCCGGATGGATCTCAATAATGTGTGACCCAATTTGAATGCGATTTTTTATATAAGATTAACTAGAGGAAAGGTTTGATGAAAATAAGGTTAGCCGTTTTGAATTTATTTAATTTTTAACACAGATGCTTTGATATTGTTATGTATAGGCCTTGGGGATATTTTAAATTTCAAGTTAATCTATTAAATATTATGGATCTCTGGATGGCTCGATGGACTTTCTTTAGCAAAAAAAGTGTTTGAAGAAAATTGCAAGTTCACTGCGGTGTTTTAGAAAGCGGTGTGCGAAGTGTGAGTTTTGTCTCGTTTTTAACTTTTCCATCGCGTTCCCGTTTACGAAAAAAGTCCCTATGAAAAAAATTGTTTTGCTAACTATCCGCTAGAGGCGCTGCACATTTCTCCATACAAATTGTCACGTATGTGAACGCGGTAGTAAAGTTAAGCCGAAACCAAACTCACACTCCGCCCTCTGGTGGAACATCGGAACTTAGATACCTACTTAAAGTCTTTCAGAAACTCTTCAACTATGTTGTACGAGGGGAAAGGTAAAGCAAAAGAAATACAAGCTTTTATTTACCTTGATCAAAGAACTAACTAGTCCATTACGTTACATCAACAAAGCCTGGCATTCCTCTCTAGAATAGATTACACGCCGATCATTCTTGGAAGACGTCCTACATTAGTCGGGCCGCACGCCCCGGTACCCTTGACAATGTAACGCATGGCTTCATCATTCCTTGATTTAGGATGCGTGGTTATTCGTACCTATTATCCAGTTTGCGTGAATGACATAGGTTTAAATTTTTAAACAATAAAATAAGAATGCGCGTACCTAATACATCTTCGGCTACATCGTCACTTTCCATCAGGTGAGATTGTAGTCAAACGCGAAACCAGTTTTTAATAAAAAAAAAAATAAGTCGAAACATAATAATTTAATTGTGTTCTATTCTATTGTTATCTTCAAAAATTATTGTAAATTATTTTGCGCAATAAAGAGTACTTGTATTGTATTGTAATAATATAAATTTTTTTTTTGACAGGATCACTATATTCACACAAATTATACCCTAATATGTATATGTCTTCGTTGTTTTTGAAATACAGTTTATGGGACTTTATACAGGGTGAAGTTTAATGCGTGTTATTCCTGTTTACAGGTGACTCCACTCCTGATTACGAACAATTTTCCACAAGGAACTATAGCCTAATTCGATCAAAAAATTTTCGATTTACCATACATAGTAAACCATTCTGAAACCACCTTTAGTATGGAAGTTCAACAATTTTCGGCTGAATTCAGCTACGGTTCCTTGGGGAAAGTTGTTCGTAATGGTGACACCACTCTTGTGGTGTCACCAGTTAGTGGGAATTACACGAATTCAAATTCACCCTGTATAATTTTTACTATTTTCATGTTACATCAGTATTCCAGGCAAATTTCTCTCTAAAAACCATATTTCACGTGATGACAAATGACGTTTGTTGCATGAATATATAGAACAAAATAATTTATATATGTAATAACTAAAAATATTGATTCAAGATGTGTCCAGACCAGTGTAATTTACCCTGTATTTTGGTGGCACTACTTAAGTAGGTACAGTTTTTTGGGATATAAACATTGTAATCTCGTTTGAGAAATGAGGATTCCAACAACACGTGTACTCAGAATGCTAACTAAAAATATTGAATAACTTTTAAACTACAATTAGTACAATATTAATTCTGTGCTACAGTGGCACTTTGCAACTGATTTGATCACAATATTTTGACACAATATATTCCAATTTGTGAATTTTACTATCACGTAAGTACATCTAATTTCCTTAATTCAAGGCGTTTTGTTTTTTTTATCTATTATATTGTTTTTTTATATCGTGCTCTTCTAGCTCAGTACATTCTGCCAATGAGCTGATATATCAAAGCCTAAAGTAGTTTATTCTTTTGTATGAAAACCACGCTATTTAATTCTTATCTTCGGTATGTCAGGAATGAAGCAAATCATGGAAGTCTGTAGATTCTGCCTACGCCTCCGGGAAACAGTCGTGACTTTATTTATTATTTAGGCTTTTATTATTAAATCGATTACATGGTCATAATTATAAACAACGCCCCACGAAACCGTTTGCACCGGGAGCTTGAGTCAGCTATGTTACCTATATAGTTATAATTTGGACGTCGTCGTATGCATTGAATAAGCATTTACATAGGATTTATAGGTTATCAAAAAAAAAAATTTTGTAGTTTGGCGAATCTGCCTTTTTTGTGCTCATTTCTCATATGGATCGGACGCGTTTTCATCCTATCATCATTATAGTTATCTACTCGGGGGATTTCAAATTTACCTACAGCCATGGATCTGGTTCCAAGTTTAGGTACCTGCGATTAGGTAGTGCTACAAGAAGTAATAGTAACAAGAAGTAATAATATCTGTGTTTTATACTGACTGGAAGAATTTTACAAATTTTAAATGTATGATTGACTGGATTCGCATTTGACCACAACCTCACCTAATGGAAAGTGACGATGTGGTCGAAGCTGAAGCACGCGATCTCAGTAAATGCCTATTCACTCAGTTCTTGAAGATCCCAAGGTTACATACAATTGGCTAGCTATCACCACCACCATCTTGTTGCCAAGCAGCAATGTTAATAGCATTGTTGTGTTCCGGTTGTCTGACAAATGTTCGTTCAGCTGAATGATATAAAGACGCACTATTGCAAGCCGAACGGTCTCTAAGTAATAAGGCATATGAAAAACGCTGTCATGCAAACTAATTAATTGATATATCGCATTGGTCTAGAAGCGGACAAATCTCGGTCGGTTGATTAGCCAGCCAGGCTCCTGGACTATCATTCTTATTCACAAATCAATTGGGAATAGACGCAAACACCCGTTCTGTGATACGTTGGTGGAGGGAAATTATACAAAAATAATGTTTAGTAATTTGTTTTCATTTAGTGAATTTTAATTGCTAATATTTATTATGAAGTTTTATAGGTGAGTGTGAACCAATGTAGACATATACATATACATAGGTACCTATACAATACAAATTATTTATTTCCAGGAAATAATTAATTTTATCAATAGTATTTAGCATGTTGCTGGACACAGTGATTTCTGAACTTAAAAAATAAAAATAAATTTCCGGACAAATTTTAATTTGTATTCTTCAGGCCTGTAGGTTTATCTATTTCATACTGTTCTTGTTATTTATTACTGCAAAAGTCTATTACTATTCACCGTGTAGTATGTCCATATTTATTTTATGGTTTTTTCTGTGATTAAATAACAAATTAAAAATGTAGAAATCCCCCGATTAACAAACTGTAACTGTAATAATAAATACGAAAATCATTCATTCGATGACCTGTTTGGTGTAGTGGTTAGAAACTCTGACCACTATACCAAATGGTCGCGGGTTCGAATCCCGCTAGGGGCATATGATTGTGTGGTGAATACGGACATGTGTACCAGAGTTATGGATGTTTTCATTTATAATAAGTATTTATTTACAAAAAAAATATTTATTTATGTAGTATAACAACTATATGGTATCCACAACACAAGCCTATAGTTGCTTACTGTGGAACTAGATGGCGCTGTGTGTATGTCCAAGGATATTTATATTTATTTATTTTATTTTAAATTTCGTGTTACGTTATGAAATAACTATGTATGTACAAACGTTATTTAATAACTATTAATGTACTTTATTAACAGAACTAAAGAATATACATGTAACTTAAAAACTATCTAATAAGACAAATAAAAATTCTAATCTTTATGTATACTACTAGCAATTTTACAAAATAAATACACTTAAAAACTTAACATATACAACAAATCTGAAGAGCCTGTGCCCCAGTTTAGAAGGTGGCACAGGTTCAGCCCGTGTGTCCAAGATGCTGGCTGCATTGCCTCGCCGGAAGGCAAGTGCAAAGGTAAGTGCCAGCTCTTGGGTTGGCTGAGACGTCGAGTAGTGTGGTCGCCAGCTCATTATAAAATTATAGAGCTCCGGGGCCGAGAGTCTCAACCCCATAAAGAACAAAATTATATTGGGGCCCGATGCCTCTATATTTTATTATCTAGTAGCTTTCCGTCCGCGACTTCTTCCGCGTGGAAGATTTCATCAAAATCGGTTCAGCAAAAAAATTGCCTATATGTTAATCCAGGTCCAAATCTATCCACCAAATTTCATCCAGATCCGTCCAGCCGTATAGGCGTGAAGAGCTAACAACATACATACATACATACAGACATACACACACACAGAGACTTTCGCATTTATAATATTAGTTGGGATTGAATAATGCGAGGTTTTTTTAGATTTTGCCACCTGTGCCACCTTCTAAACTGGGGCACAGGCTCTTCAGATTTGTTGTATATGTTAAGTTTTTAAGTGTATTTATTTTGTAAAATTGCTAGTAGTATACATAAAGATTGGAATTTTTATTTGTCTTATTAGATAGTTTTTAAGTTACATGTATATTCTTTAGTTCTGTTAATAAAGTACATTAATAGTTATTAAATAACGTTTGTACATACATAGATCACAAATTAATTGATTATTTTATTATTTTTTTTAACTTACAATAGTATATTATATTGAATATTTAGAAAACCTCCGAGAAAGCAAATGATTATACCATCTCGATAGACGAAACCAACTACGTTAAAAGCTAAACCTTAACCCTCATAATAAATTACTGTGTTAGAAGCTAATTATCTTCAAAATGGCTTAACCGATTTTCATCAAACATGGCTAATAACCTGTCCCTTTTTTAGTCTTTAATATAAATAAAATCGGATCACGCATTACTGAATTACTAGATAGCTATGTTTTATGGAAATTGGTTAAGTCGTTTCGAAGACTACTCTTACCAAGTTTCTGTAGCTGTATTTTTAAAAGTGTGTTTGTAATTTATTGTATATTTTGCTTTTTAACCCCGGTACAAGGGGTGTTAAGTTTTCTGAACCGATTTGGAAACGGTTATAAATTTTCGTAAGCTGGGTTTGCGACGTTGTTCTTGATGATGTTTGATGAAGAATACCAATGATTGAACCCGATCTTCGGTTCTCCGTCAGACTCTCCGTCGAATTGATCGTCACACCATTTGGGGGCGTCTGATATTGATCTCTGTATGAAATTGTTCCCCCAATGACTAACAGTTTGTATGATAACTGCGGCTTACTAATTCTCTGAGCTAAGTCATCGACTCTCGTTCGAAAAAGAAATCGTCGAATTGATCGTCACACCATCTGGGGGCGTCTCATATTGATCTCTGTATGAAATTGTTCCCCCAATGACTAACAGTTTATATGATAACTGCGGCTTACTAATTCTCTGAGCTAAGTCATCTACTCTCGTTCTAAAAAGAAATCGTCGAATTGATCGTCACACCATCTGGGGGCGTCTCATATTGATCTCTGTATGAAATTGTTCCCCCAATGACTAACAGTTTATATGATAACTGCGGCTTACTAATTCTCTGAGTTAAATCATCGACTCTCGTTCGAAAAAGAAATCGTCGAATTGATCGTCACACCATCTGGGGGCGTCTCATATTGATCTCTGTATGAAATTGTTCCCCCAATGACTAACAGTTTATATGATAACTGCGGCTTACTAATTCTCTGAGCTAAATCATCGACTCTCGTTCGAAAAAGAAATCTAACTAATATGTGAAAGTTTAAATGTTTGTTTGTTTGTTTATTTGTTTATTTGTTTGTTGCTCAATCACGGCGAAATGGTAGAAGGGATTTGGATGAAATTTGGTATAACATACTCTGGATTAAGACAGGATATTTTTTATCCTGATAAAGTAAGAAGTTCCCGCGGGATAAACAAATTTCCGTGATGAAGCCGCGGGTGGGAAGCTAGTATAGGTATACTATTCTTCTAATGGAGTTCTATGTAGGTACATAGAACACCATCCGCGAATCAGTTGTCAAGCGACGACTATGCGACAAATCGTCAATTATTATGTCAATACCACCAATAAGTAGGTGGTGTCCCATTTAGACCATCGAATCTCGATGTTGGGTCAACATAATTGATCCTGCAGCCACCGCGACCCAGTTCGGAGTGACCTTCAGCAGTCAATCAGACTCTTCTTTTATGCACAACGGGTTAGCGTTTAACCTCAATCACACCTGATCTTGAGTGACGATGTGAGTGATCTTGGGGCGACTGGCTATGTCTTATCCAAATTGTTTGGTGATAGTCTAACAGTGAGATGATGTCCTCCAGGCCAGTTGGATTTTAATTTGCCATACTATCTACCAAACCGAGTACCAAATGTGTACCTATCTCATTGGAAAGTGAGATTCGTCTTAATAATTTCTTTCATTGTTCTCACATATCTTTCCAATTCCATTGCCGTAAAATGAAAACATATAAACAAGTAGGCAATGATTGCCTGGAGCAGTTCACCTGGGTGGCAAATTTGGGCAAAGGGTCTTGATAGTCAACAGTTGTGTATGATTTGCTGCCCTATGTGAGCGCAAAAATTGAAAAAAGTGAAAATGTAGTACTACACTACTTACTACACCATTATGGCATGGGTTGTCTGGTAGAGATAGCTTTTGTCTTAAGCCCGCCTAATTATTATCTATTTTGTGCAATAAAGAGTATTTGTATTAGGTATAGTTCATATATTTTGAAAATTGTTCAAATGTGTCACATATATGGACAACAAAGTGATCTTATAAGGGTACCTTTTTTACGAATATGAAACGGGACCCGAAAAAATATAACAAGCCGTTTCTTAGTAATTAAATTTCAAACGACCTCCGTTGAGAGTAGATTAAAAAAAAACGTTGGTCTGAATCGTAGAGCTGAACAGCTCTATTTTCTTTTGGCTTAGGCTCTGTAGCGAGTTTGCCACAAAAAGATTGACAAAATGGCGCTGTTAAGTTTTGCGCGCGTGTTTCTTATGATACGTGGCTCGACTAATTACATTTTTATTTGACCAATCACAGCATCATTGTCATTCAATGTTGTTGTCGCAGTCATCCTGATTCCTCAACACTAGCCTATAGTTGCTTAATGTGGAACTAGATGGCATTGTGTGTATGTCCAAAGATATTTATTTATTCATATCCTACAATTCCAACTAATTTGGTAGCGACAAACGACCGTTAAGGTGATGTTGTTGTATTTACATAAACTTATTGTTTCAGGTTGTTTTTGATGCTTCTTTCTACAATAAACTCATTCAGTGTCGGAGAACAAGCAGGTAGACTAACATTTTTTTAAATCCTATGCGGCATGTAGTTTTGTACTGTGTAACTCTATAAGAGCATAATTTAAACACTATGGCAGGTGGTTTCTATGCGCAAGTCTCTACCCTCTCGTCTGGTATACCTACAATTTGGCTTCGAAAACTTCTGACAGGTGGACACTGAAGTCATATAACTTTCAGAACTCTGAAAATTTTCGAGGTTAAAATAATTTGCCTGCGTCGCATGGCAGCGTATGTCGCGTGCGACGTAGAAGTGGGATAGTTGTATTTTTCGTCAGGACAAATGTTAACGCGCGACACGTTTATTGCGCCTATCATGCTACTAGTGCTGCTCCTAGATTATGTAACTCCATTGGTATCGTTATCGATATCGTTGACCAATGAGAAACCGTTAAATTTCTGAGCGAACGATGAGCCAACCAATCACATGTCAGAACGCAACTGATGACTATATCGATGTGATTATGTAATAATAATAATAAATCATTTATTTTTCCAGACAATAAGGTCCATCTTTGTTAGTATTAGTTAGTAGTAATAGAACCACTGGTCTGGGTTTCGACCACATGCTTTTAAATAAGGTTCCAGTGATTGACCACACAGCTCATAGACTTCTCATAACAGGAGACGGGCATCTGTCAACATGACAGGACGATAGAACATATGCTCCAAAAACTTCGGATCGGTTATTGGTTAGCAGCGTCAGCTTAATGCTCTATGATTAGCTCTGTCAAGTTCACGTTAAAAACAACGTTTGTAGAGCCAATAGGAATGCAGTACCCCGCCCGTCGTCAGCTATGAATGCGGTATAGTGATATGTATGGTCGATGGTTCTAGAACACATTCAAAATTTGCCTTGAGAGGTTAAACAAGATGAATCGTTCAACGAAATTTAATCAATCGTTGTTAGATAACTCAACCGCCAAAAATTGGCAAAACACTCGTTGCCTTCTCTATTTTCCTTTCACTATTCTACGCAAGGTGAAATTTAATAACCGTAATTCCTATTTACTGTTGGCTCTACTCCGGATTACGAACAACTTTCCTCTAGAAACCATAGTCGAATTTAGCCGAAAATTGTTGGATTCCCATAATAGAGGTGGTTTTAGAACGGTATCCTTTGTATTGGGTAATCGAAATTTTTTTGATCGAATTCGACTATGGTTCCTTGTGGGAAGGTGCTCGTAATCAAGAGCGTAGCGTAGCGTCACCAGTTAATGGGAATTACATGAATTCAAATTCACCGTGTATATACAGACGCATTGAGAACCTCCTCCTTTTTTTGAAGTCGGTTAAAAACTTAGATAAAAGGTACTGACGAGTACTACCCAATGATGAAATGAATGAATGAATGATGATGATTGTGACCCTACCCGTGAAACCAACTGTTGCAGATTCGAATCCCATTAGCAATAAATGTTTGTATGATTAATACGAGAGAGCTCGAGGGATCCTTTTCTTAATTTGGGACAAGAGAATTGGTCTAAGTGTCCAAAATATTTATTTATTTATTATTATTCAATATATTTTATCTACTAGTTACTCTAACAGTTCTTAACCTCTCAGGTAAGCCTTAGTCAAAATTAAATATACAGTGGAAAATTTCAATGGGGCAGCCAAGGGAGGTACCTTAATCGTTGCAGCTACAAGAAATTGGTCTTAGGAGACTATCCATAATTTTTCAAAAAAATTTCATTCCCATTCACAGATTTTCAAAAAAATGTACGGTTAGCAAGAAAATTACCATTTCTCACAAAAATTTTTTTTGATGCTAATCGATCCTGTTTCGTATGCTGATCAAAAAGTTCCATGGGACCAACTGAAGTTTCAGTACTAGAAAAGTTAGAAATCAAAAAAAACTTTTCCCATACATATGCAGTCAATTAATTTTGTTTCACTTGGAACTTACGTAACCTCGATAGTTTTCTGAAAAAAGATTTACTTACCTACCTAGTTCAAATTCAAATAAGCTTTAAATTTCGAACTTTGTTTTCTTTTTATTTATAATGCGTACTTTCTTTTGTTGCTTATGTCAAAATCTGATTGCGTGTGATGTGCTTTTGCGAGTAGGTGCTTTTAGTTATTATTTTTTGCAAAAATGAGCTCAAATTCTGAACGTTTAGACTTGCTGGAAGCTTATTTTGTAAATAATAAAAATTCATTTGCTGCGTTGCAATGGTACAGGAGGAGATATCCAAATCGACATGTACCAACCAGAAAGGTTATTACAAACCTTATAAGAAACTTAGCCGAAGGTGGTTCTTTTATGAAGAAATCTGTACGTCAACCATTTGTTTTAGACGAAAATTTGGAAATTTCCATTTTAATATTAGTCGAAGCGTTTCCCGAACATCTTCAAGAGTCGTCGCTAAAGAAGTTGATGTCTCGCATACCCTGGTACTGAAAGTATGGAAGAAATATGGATATAAATGTTTTCGACATGGGCGACTAGTTCAAGCTTTACATACAGGGGATGCCGCTCGTAGACTAGCTTTCTGCAGATGGTTAAATGGGAAAATAAGTAGAGATATGCAATTCCTTGATTACATATTATGGTCTGATGAAACGAATTTTTCAAACAACGGTATGTACAACCGGCGAAATAATCATTATTGGAGCCAAGAAAATCCTCTCAGACTTTGGGAAACCCATAATCAAATTCGATTTTCTTTTAATTGTTGGTGTGGTTTAAACTAAAGGAAAACGAAGTAGTAATGGTGGAATTTTATGAGGGCAACTTAAATTCCGACACTTACAATAACATAATATTAGAAAAGGTATCAAACATTATTGATAATCTACCATTATCAGAATCACGAAGAGTTTATTTTCAACAAGATGGTGCTCCTGCACACAATAGCCGAAACACTCGTTGTTCTTTGAATAGACAATTTGGTGAGCAGTGGATTGGGACTCATGGCCCTGTTTCTTGGCCAGCGCGTAGTCCGGACTTAACGCCGCTTGATTTCTTCCTGTGGGGCTATTTAAAAAATGAAATTTATAAAAAGAAATATGACAGTGCCGAAGAATTAAAAAACTCGCTCTGTACAATTTTGTATGGAATTCATCCAAATAAATTATTGGCCGCCACGCGGTCAGTACGAAAACGAATACATTTATGCATTAATCAAAATGAAGAACATTTTGAGCACCTTATATCATAAAGTTATTAATAAAAATAATTATTATTTTTCAAATAATTTTATTGTTTGATTGCATATGCATCTTCTTAATCATTTTTGTAGCTACAACAAAAAGTTACCTCTTGTTATGGCCTGACAAAAAAATCTAAGTACTTTAAATGTATGAAAAAAGTTTTTTTTTATTTCTGAATTTCTAGTACTGAAACCTCAGTTGGTCCCATAGAACTTTTTGATCAGCATACGGAACAGGATCGATTAGTATCAAAAATTTTTTTTGTGAAAAATGGTAATTTTCTTGCTAACCGTACATTTTTTTGAAAATCTGTGAATGGGAATGAAATTTTTTTGAAAAATTATGGATAGTCTCCTAAGACCAATTTCTTGTAGCTGCAACGATTAAGGTACCTCCCTTGGCTGCCCCATTGAAACTTTCCACCCTGTATAAGATACACATGTCATTTTAACACTTGAAATTTATGAATAAATATATTAACTGATGAATAATTAAATTAATGTTATATAAAATCAGATTTAACAATAAAAATTAATTACGAATCGAGTGTGACGAATATACATCATAGTTAGTCGTAATGTTTACTTTAAAATTTTTGTTTCTTGTTTTATAATCACTTAAAATATTGTAATTATATATGTAATTACTATAAACATCTCTTTGCTCTCTTTGAGTTTCTTGCTCATCTGCTTTGTAAGCGAATGAGGTAAACGTGACGATTTCAGATGATTAAACTTGCATCTTAAGAGGGCACCGGCGTTTCATGGCGTTTTGATGTTGACAATTTTAACCTTAGTCAAAAATAGGCATTTACTTTCAGATAATTTTACCACACTATCCCCGCTTCCTGAGTGGTCACCATGTTCCCCCCTCCGCCCTGGCGATGTGGACTTCCAGACAGTGGACCTCATTGCTGTGTATCGCCTGGACCAGTCCAACACCACAGGAGTGACTACAGTGGAGGGCTCCCAGGAGCTGCAGAGGGCGTACCGGATCGGTGATGGGGCAAACCTTACATTACCGTTAAAGTGAGTCATCCATCATCATCAGAATCATTATTTCAATGTTTGTGTGTATGTGTGTGTATATATTGGGTGTTTACCTAGGAAATTGGAGTTTTTTCTTCGTTAATCATATGTACACCTTCGACCTCATCTTCACTTAACATGAGGTGTGATTGAGAAAGAAAAAAAGAAAATTATTTATTTGTTAGATTTTGGGTATATAGATAAAGGTCTTATTTTGTAGATAGGTAGTCCAACAAAATTTGCCTGTTATGGTGTACAAATATTTAAAATATATGAGATCAAGTACCAACCCGTTGTGCATAAAAAAAATGTACCAATTCCTGCGAGTTTCGAAGCTATATCCAAATTGGTTTTTTATTTGGAAAATACGATATTATTTCGAGGTTTCACATGAAATATTTTTTAATTTCTGGGCTAAATCACATAATAAAAAAAATTTGAACAAAGCCCTTTTCATGTGCTACCCATAATCATTTCTTAGATTCGCTGAAACTTTTATAAAGCGGTTACTTTTAAAAATTAACGCTGACTATACTTAACTTAATGTTTTCCGATAATACACAAAACGTTTAGCTAAATTTGGATGTGCCGTTCCCAAAAAAAAAAATCAAAAATATTTGTATGGAGAAAACAGTCTTAATGAAATTTTTCATACAAACGCCAATTTCATAGGTAAAGACCTAATATATTAGGAATTAGTGTGTAAGGATGTACATGTGTGTGAAGATTTGTGTTATTACTTTTTAGTTTATAATTACTTTTATTTTAGTTTTGGAAATCCGAAACTACGTATTTTTAATGGTCTAAATAGTCCAGTAAAAATAAGTAATTTTTGTGGTGTAACTTCCTATAATCAAAGTTCTCGCAATTTTTGTAGAAGTATTAGTAATAGAATAAAAATATTTTCTATCAATTCTGTAGCTTACTTTAGGTATAGCATATGTACCTATGTATTTTTGTGTATAATTTATGTATCAATGCAAAATTAATGTATTGCCTTTTTGTACAATAAAGCGTTTACAAACAAACAAACAAACAAACCTATACTATAATTTAGTCATAAAATCTACAATATTAAATGAACTTACCACTGCGAACTTCACTGCGTTGTAGAAGATATTTTTTTTGTTTTTGTTTTTATATTTGTTTTTATATGTGTTTATTTCTAAAAAAATATATTATTAGATATATAATATTCTATCTCCTAAAACAATTTTCTAAAAAATTAATCAATGGCTACTTTATATTTTCTGAAAATAGTTTATTGATTCGTGATGTTTGCCGTCGGAGAAATTTTGCTTATGTACCTAATTGAGCGATTTTTTTTTAAATAGTTACAGGAGTTCTATGTAACTTCCCCGACTCAATGAAATTCACAGTGGTAATTTTACTATTCTCAACTAATATTATATAAATTGGAAAGTTTGTATGTGTGTATGTATGTTTGTTACCTCTTCACGCCTATACGGCTCGACGGATTTGGAAGACAGATTAGGACCTGGATTGACATATAGGCAACTTTTTGCTGAACCGATTTTGATAAAGTCATCCACGCGGACGAAGTCGCAGGCGGAAAGCAGGTAGTCTATATTTTATTACTAATACCTATACTATATCTAAAGCAAGCTACCGATTTGTTAGAAAATTTTTTATTTTATCACTGACAGGTACTCTATCCCAGTGCAAAAAATCACGGGAATGAAATACGAATAAAATGTTATTTTATTTAAATGAGCAGTGATCTTCCAGACAGGTTTTCCCCAATGGCTTGCCATCACACTTCAGCGTAGTGGGCACGTTCAACACCCGCGGGCAGCGGAGACCTTGGAGTCTTCTCAAAGCGCGCTCGGACACGATCCAGTTCGCTCTGACGTTGCTCCCCAACTCGAAGAGGGTTTTAGTAGCAGTGAGGGGCTCTCGAACTTTGTTTAAGTGTCCAGAGGTAAGAATTTATATAAAAAATAAAGAGATTCATTCCAAAATTCACAAAATTAAGGCTGCCCGCCCGCGACCGACAATCTGTGACCGGTTTTTTTGTAGAAGAAAAATGGCACGTACTGATTGCAATATTTCAACGCTCACGTCCCATACAAAAAGTTGGTCACAATATCGGTGATAAGTGTTGACGAAAAAATAGGCCTGATTATCGGTCCTACAAAAAGTCTGTCGTGGCCGGGCAGCCTAATTAACAAACTATTATTAAAAGTAGGATTAAGTTGAGATGAAAGGATATCGGCATTCATTATACTCTACGTTTTTGTGGCGCGACTAAGGGACTTTCCATCAGAAAAAGATATAATTTCATAAGGTGAACCGTGGATGTGGTTTCAATCATTAAACTCTATGTTAGGAATACCCAAACACTATTGTTTGGGATATCTCTGACCACCCCATTTGGGATGTATGTAATATTATATAGATATTTATTATGATATGTCGCTAAATGGGTCAAATAAAATTATTCTTATCGCTTTGGTTTGGTTTTTACCCAGACTGCCCAAGGAAGGAGGGTAATGTTTTTCGAGTGTATGTATGTCCGTTCCTTTGGTGCATCCTGTAGCCTAAACCGCTTGACCGATTTCGAAGTGCATGATGTCTTTAGACTCGTCTTGGTACCCGGTGTGTCATAGGATACATTTGGATTTCATGTTGGATTTTTTACCATAGTAAAAAATCCAACATGGCGTCCGCAAAATACCAAAATGTGCTGTCGGGTTTTTTGGTTTTTAAATACTTAAATTGTTATTCTGTTTTCAGTTGTTCTCACCGGGCTGGCATAAGGTACATGCTGCGATTACGAACAGTACTGTCCACATTGCTGTTGATTGCGTCGAGGTAACAATTACTATATTTACGAAAGAGGTTATATATTACAATAAACCCACCTAAAACAATTCTTGTAAAAACAAAGCCAAGTTTTAACGTAGGTACGTGATGCCAGAATACACAAAGTGGAATTCAGCTATTTTGACAATGCCAATAAAACCGTGATGAAATAGTGCCAAATAGTGCCTAAAGGAAAAAAAATGTGCCACTGTAGTTTAATAGTTATTGATTACTAGCTTTCCGCCCGCGGCTTCGCCTGCGTGGAAAAACTTTATTGCGGAAATATGTTTATCCCGCGGGAACTACTCACTTTATTGGGATAAAAAATATCCTATGTTTTAATCCAGGATATATTCTACCTATATACCAAAATTTCATCCAAATCCGTTCATCCGTTTCGCCGTGATTGAGCAACAAACAAAACAAACATCCAAACTTTCGCATTTGTAATATAAGTTAGATTTTAAGTGACCATTCTGGCATCACATATTGCTGGAATCCTGATTCCCATACTCAGAGACTATTTTACCTATGATTATAAGTAATTTATAGATATCAAATTTTATCAAAAAAAATTTGCTTATATAAATAATTATAGTGCCACCGAAATATATAAGTCTCATAAATGGTGCTTCAAAAACAATTTAGATGTCTTAAAAGGATTATTTATTTATTTATTTATTAACACACAGAGAAAAAAAAAAGTGCGGCCGACCAAAAAGTGCGTCGTCTGCAATGCCCCTTTTTAGAAAGATATCTAAATAACTTCGTTGTTTTTGAAGAACTATTTGTGGGACTTGTACACACACACACACATACCCACATATATATACATAACAAACAACAATTGTGAGTTATGTACATACTTAAGATTTTTTTAATTTAATTTTTCTTTCTTTGTTTCATTTTGGTGGTGTTGTTATACTTATTAGTTCGGTTGTGTTACAATATTTATTTTATATAATGCTAAGTATAACAATACATTCGTTGGTACCCTGTCGCTTTGGAGATGGGCGTTTATAGCTACACTACAGTTTCCAACTACAGTAGCTATCATCGCTATTTTGTACTGTGTATATTTATTTCTGTATCCAATAAAATTATATTTCTTATTCTTATTTCGGTGGCACTATTTATGCACAAGTTTTTGAGGTATAAATTACAGGTAAAGCAGTCTCTGAGTATGAGAATGAGGATTCCAGCAATATGTGATGCCAGAATGCTCACTTGCACAATTTTTTTCCTTTGGGCACTATTTGGCACTATTTCATCACAGTTTTTTGACATTGTCAAATTAGCTGAATTCGACTGCGTAAATTCTAGCATCACAAACGCACGTTATTTCAGTAGGTAGGCAATTACAATAACGTCGATATGGTCTTTCGTAGCTCCCTAATTTTTTCTTGCAGTTGGTGGCTGAACAGATTGGTGAGCATGACTTCAGCAACGCCACTTCAATCACCATCGTGTCCAATGATGATGGGACTCCTGCGCCAGTAAGTATCCTTTCAATTTTTCGCTCATGGTTTCGACAAAACTTTAAAAAGTTGATTTAACCGGCTTTACGCTTAAACTACTGAACCATTATATTGAAATTGGGCAGGGAGGTAGCCTTAGAACCAGAGAAAAAGATGCCGTAAAGTAATGGCTGAGATGAATTAGATAGAAAGGGATATCCGAAACGAATGTGGATGGTACAGTGTTGGTAGGGGAACACCACGGCGAACGTATCTTGAACCAATCGAGGACGTCTTAAAGAAAGGACAAGTCAAATGTATCCTAAACCGACGAGCATGTAATAAACAACTTTCTGAGAGCTAATGAAGCAAAAGAGGTGTGTCAGAAACGATTCTACGAAGCAATTAGAAGTCTGTGGTCTCTGCCAACCCCTATGGGAACAGGCGTGAATTTATGTATGTATGTATTAGGTCCTTACCTATGAAATTGGCGTTTTGTATGAAGAATTTCATTAGACTGTTTTCTCCATACAAACATTTTTGATTTTTTTTTGGGAACGGCAAATCCAAATTTAGCTAAACTTTGTGTGTATTATCGGATAACATTAAGTTAAGTATAGGCAGCGTTAATTTTTAAAAG
The DNA here is from genome assembly GCA_949316235.1 of Oegoconia quadripuncta. Taxonomy (NCBI): domain Eukaryota; kingdom Metazoa; phylum Arthropoda; class Insecta; order Lepidoptera; family Autostichidae; genus Oegoconia; species Oegoconia quadripuncta. The sequence continues at coordinate 7,715,749 of OX438741.1, read as the reverse complement.
TAACCGCTTTATAAAAGTTTCAGCGAAACTAAGAAATGATTATGGGAAGCACATGAAAAGAGCTCTGTTCAAATTTTTTTATTATGTGATGCCCAGAAATTAAAAAATATTTCACGTAAAACCTTGAAATAATCTTCCATTTTCCAAATAAAAAACAAATTTGGATATAGCTTTGAAAATCGCAGGAATTGGTACATATGATTAACGAAGAAAAAAATCTCCAACTTCATAGGTAAAGACCCAATATAAAGTAATTACATGGGTTGCCATAGTTATTAGCAGTTGATCGACGACCTCACAATGCACAGGCAGGAGTGCTCCGCCCACCCTCTCACATAAATACCTGCAGGAGCTGGACAACGCCACCGTCAAAGCCGAGCATCGGTTACTGCCTGAGTCAGGGGGAGGGTCACATGTTCGTGTGTGGCCACAACCATCATATCATTTACTTACTAAATTTTTTTGTCTCCTTCTAGATAGATCTCCAATGGCTTTCGATGAGCTGCAACCGCTATAACCTCTCTTACGACACCTGCGATGAAATTGTACGTAATAAAATGAATAAAAACTTATCGCTCCTAGAAAAATGCTGTGTGTGCATATATAATATTAATTCAATGCAATTTTTTATGGCATTTTATGTTGTATAATTAATTAATATAATATAATATTATGTTGCCTAATAATCATAGATCGGAGTGGATTTAGATCGATTTTCCTTGTATGGAAGCTAAATTCAGCCATATTTATTACAAATGAAATCAAAATAGATCAATTTCACAGAAATTATCACTTGAAAACATCATATTTTTAACTCAATATTAAAATTATTACTCGTTCACAAATCTGACTCCCTAGAAAAGAGCAAGCGAGCAAGCAAGCTCAGAGGAGTGTCACTGAACCGTGGTTCAAAAGATCGTAGTTCCGATACTCTGTTGATCAACAAGTGCTTGTGCGATAAATTCGACGAATGCGAGCAAGATGGGTCGGAGCACCCCGACACTGTTGGTTAGTTTCAGAAAGTTAAGGGCGCCTTAGCCTGTTGGCATATTAGGTTGAACATGTTGAACATATCGGCGAGTTCTTTTGCAGTAGCGTTCGTAGAAGAAGTATTCTATTTTTTGACGACCAATTGGTGTAGTGGATAGTGGCCCTGTCAGCGAAACCAATGGTTGCGGGTTCGAATCCCGCGACGGTTAAATGTTTGTGTGATGAATATATAATATGAACATTTATTCCTGAGTCATGGATGTTTATATAAATATTTATGTATGTTTATCTGTTATCTAGTATCCATAGTACAAGCTTTGCTTAGTTTGGGACTAGATGATTGGTGTAAGTGTCAGAAATATTTATTTATGTATGGTTTATCGCTCAAGCAATGTGTCGATCAACAGAGTTCTACAATGTTCAGTTTCGGACTTAAAAGATCACAATTATAATCAAATCTCTATGCAACCTATGTTCTTTTTAAATATAGAAAATAAGGTAAACTAATGCAATTTTTTCCTTCTTTCATGTTTGAAAAGAATGTAAGTACCTTAAATACAGTTGAATTTAGCTGATAAGTAAAATGCTAATAAATAAAATATCATCAACATTTTTTTTTTAATGTTAAGTCCAAAATTATGATTTTTTCATCGTTTATACCTACATATTGGTATTGTTTTTTTTTTTTTTCAGGAACAAGCAGAACCTTTAATCGCCACTCAATCTCCTCCTATGGTATGTACTAATTTTCTCTTAGCATGGTAGCACAATCAAGTTGGATTCTTTTTTTTATAATTAACTGGATACATGTTTGACCACAATCTCACCTGATGGAAAGTGACGATGTGGTCGAAGATGAAGTACGCGGTCTCAGTAATGCCTATTCACTCTGCTTTTGAAGATCCCAAGGTTCTAGGATTCAGGAAAGACTGGCACACGTCTAATTTAGCAGTAGCAAAATGTGGTTCGAATAACTCGCGTAAAATGTAGTTAGAGCATGATGTGCGTTTTGCGAGAACTTGGCCAGTTTTAGCTGATACCAGAATACACAAAGTGGAATCCAGCTATTTTGATAATCTCAAAAAAGTATAATTAAATAGTGCCCAAAGGAAGAAATTAGTGCTTATTTAGTGCTCATTTCATCAAACATACGTAGAGACTGCTTTACCTATGATTATAATTAGTATCCTAAAAAATTGTGTATAAATAGTGCCACCGAAATATTTCGGTGGCACTATTTATACACAATTTATACTTGTATATACAAGTACCCCAAATAGTAGTATTTAAATGTCTTTGTAAAGTTGTTTAAGTGCCAGCCTTTTTTTTCTCCGTATGGTTATTTTATGCCATACATTTTCCGATCTGTATTTTTTCGGCCGACAAGAAGTTCGTCGTATGCGCTGCCCCTTTTCGCAAAGACATTTATAGTAGGTCATCATAAATGATTGTCAATTAATAGGTACTTGTTTATTCATTGTAAGATTGACATTATTTATTAATAGGATAATATTTTATTATTATTTTCAAGTGACATTTTGGGATTTCAATTTGGGATTGTGTATGGGATGTATGTTTGTTACCTCCTCCCTCCTAAACGTCTGGACGGATTTGTAAGAAATTTTGTTGGTAGATAGATTGTTGTTTGTTTTTATTTATTTATTTATCATTTATTACACACAAGAAAAAAAGACATACAGATACAACATAATAGAGACGACACAACAGGTTCTGCTTATTTCTACAATGTTTTATTTTGTACAATTTGTTGTAGATGTTGGATTAACATATAGGCTAAGTTCTTTCTGATTTTGATGAAATGTTCCACGCGAACGAAGTCGCGGACAACAGCTAGTTATCCAATACAACAAGTTATTATTAATAAATTATACTTGTTTAATGTAGATTACCTATGACATGGATAGATTGTGTAACTAAGCTAAAACGAACTAAACTAAACTAAACTAAACGTCATTTTGTCTTTCAGCTGATCGGCGTACGTTCGCAAACAAGTAATATTTCAATAGCTTCCGTCTGTAACGCGACCTGCCCTGCTGTAAGTAAACTGGCTTCCTTTCGTTATGGATTTTTTTATACTTGGTGAAATACGTTTTATACTTGGTGAAATAGATTTCGTGTAATTCCTTAAGACTACTTGGCCTACTTATTTTTTTTTTAAGAATTTTAATAAAGAAAAGTATGAATACAAAAATATGAACAGTAGACCATGTGGTTACATGAATACGATTTCACCTTGTACCTATATAAACTCATAAAGTATTTCCTTTTTTAGGGACCTCAAGGGCCGCCGGGACCAATAGGGCTGCAAGGTTTACGTGGACCGGCAGGGCTACCGGTAAGGTGGCTCACAACTACTTATTATATTTAGATTAAAATATTAGATATTAATTCGTTAGATTTAGGTACAATTCAATGTATTTTGACCAAACCTACTTCCATTAAAAGTAAAGTTATAGTAAGTATATATAAGTTTATTTTTCATAGTCTTAAGAAATGTTAGTTATTATAGGTTAAGGTATAATAACGGCTGGTATAATATCACTTGAGTGATTAAAGCCAATACAAAAAAAAAAAATTAGATCTGTGAAAAAAACTAAATGGAGCAGTGATGGATTCTCATGAATATAGCTGGTATAATTCTGATCGCCATATCGAAAAATTATGAGGAAATTACAGAGTATACCGGATGAGTAATATCACTTGAGTGATTAAAGCACTTAGAAAAAAAAAAAAATTAGATCTGAGAAAACAACTAAATGGAGCAGTGATGGATTCTCATGAATATAGCTGGTGCTGCTTTCTGATCGCCATATCGAAAAATTATGAGGAAATTACAGAGTATACCGGATGAGTTTTTTACCATAAGAAAAAAATAGGGCATATTAGGTAAGTGAAATAGAAGTTATTGGCATAGGTAGTTTTTTTTTTTTTCAAAATTACCATCGACCCACGCGCCTACCGGAGATTGAAATGCGACTGGCGGGATTCCTATCATGCGAATTTTAATTGGAACTCATATTTCCTTCAAGTTTTTTAAATATATTTAATTTAATGATGAAATTATGTGGAACAACGTTTTATTATATCCTGCCTGTTGGTGTAGTGGTTAGCAACTCTGATCACTATACCAAAAAGTTGCGGGTTCGAATCCCGCTAGCGGCATATGTTTGTATGATGAATACGGACATGTGTACCCGAGTTATGGATGTTTTCATTTATAATAAGTATTTATTTACAAAAAAAAAATGTATTTCTAGTATATCGCAACCATCTGGTGTCCACAATACAAGCCTATAGTTGCTTACGGTGGAACTAGGCGGCACTGTGTGTATATCTAAGGATATTTATTTATTATATTTTATATTTTTGGAGAAAAAAAAATAAACTACCTATGCCAATACCTTCGTTTTACTTACCTCATATGCCTATTATTTAATAAATTTTAATATTTAAAATAATATATTTTTTTCTTACGGTAAAAAAGCTCATCCGGTACAGTTCGATTGATTGTGATTGCTTTTTAGGTAGTAACCCTATTATCTTTGCAGGGGATAAGGGGAACAGAAGGCCCTCCCGGACTGACGGGGTCCCCTGCGCTAAAAGGCGATAGGGGTGAACCAGGGCCACCAGGAGGCGTAGTCAATGTAAGTTATCAAGTACTCAAGGTAAATTATGAAACGAAAAAAAAACAAGATAAAAAAAAATATATAATTCATAATATACGAATGCACACTCGAGAAGTAAGTACTAATTCACTGCCTTTGCTACTCTTTCTTGTCCTTAAAAACTAAAATTTATATAAATATAATACCTATCTGTAATAATTTACTCATTATTACCGAGTACCGATGCTCGAATTTCCACTACCTAGGATAACATAATATTGTAACACTGACGCATAATATGTGTGCTGCAGCAATACAAGCTCATTGTGTTAGATTGCTCATTGAGCAAAACACTGATTTTCAGCTATCCCGTAAGCACGTGAGATGTTTCAATAAACGTTATTTTATTTTGTTGTCAGACAACTTTAGGTTCAGGAGTCATTGGACCACCTGGACGAGATGGGCTGCCAGGAGTGAATGGAGACAAGGGAGAGGTTGGACAAAAAGGTAAAGTGTTTCTATTTTTCCAGACACACTCAGCAACGACCGTTGCCTACAACGGTATTTATGAACACCACTGTACCTATACAGTGGTGTTCATAAATACCTTCATATCTCTAAACAAAATCAATTTTGATAAAAAGGACAGTACCAATATTTAAGTTTTGTGTAGTACAGTCGCACAGATCTAGTGCGGATTGCTGGATTTGTGTCAGACTAGTTGTTTCCTTAAGGTACCGACTTGTCTTAATGATATGTTTTCGATTGAATACCGGGACCGACTTTTAATTTTTAAAGAAGTAAGAAAATACTACTAGTGGTGGCGTAGCAGCCCCATCTCATGCAAAATACTACTAGTGGTGGCGTAGTAGCCCCATCCCATGCAAAATACTACTAGTGGTGGCGTAGTAGCCCTATCCCATGCAAAATACTACTAGTGGTGGTGTAGTAGCCCCATCCCATGCAAAATACTACTAGTAGTGGCGTAGTAGCCCCATCCCAAGCAAAATACTACTAGTGGTGGCGTAGTAGCCCCATCTCATGCAAAATACTACTAGTGGTGGCGTAGTAGCCCCATCCCATGCAAAATACTACTAGTGGTGGCGTAGTAGCCCCATCCCATGCAAAATACTACTAGTGGTGGCGTAGTAGCCCCATCCCATGTAAAGGCTAACCGCGCTAGACGTTGCTTTGCTATGCTTATCGAAAACTTGAGACTGTGCAAACTATTTTAACAGCACCTAATAATTGTTACATATAACACTTTAATACTTTAATATTCTGGTAAAATTTAAGGAGAAGCAGGTGAGCCAGGTCCAGCTGGTTTGGCAGGAAGACCTGGTAGTGACGGTAATGAGGTAAGTTTGGCATACTTTATAATATATTAAATAATAAATAATAATTCATAGTTTGGATGTTTGTTTGTTGGTTTATTTGTTTGTTTCTCAATGACGGCGAAACGGATGAACGGATTTGGAAAGAATTTTGGTACGTTCTACCTATGAACATACCCTGGATTGAGACATAGGATATGTTTTATCCCGATAAAGTGAGTAGTTCCCGCGGGATAAACAAATTTCTGCGGTAAAGTTATTCCACGCAGGCGAAGTCGCGGGCGGATAGCTAGTTTTACTATAAAAATAATAGCGATTGGGAGTTTTTTTTTTTTTTTTTTTTATATGAGAGGGCGGCAAACGAGCATGCGGGTCACCTGATGGAAAGCAATCACCGCCGCCCATGGACACCCGCAACACCAAAAGGGTCACAGATGCGTTGCCGGCCTTTGAGGAAGGTGTAGGCTCGTTTCTTGAAGGTTCCAATGTCGTACTCGTTCGGGAATTTGTCGGGAATAAGTTGGGGTCCACGGACAAATCAAGTAGTTAGTTTTGTAGAACAAGTCAACAGGGTGAATTTGAGTTCGTGTAATTCCCATTAACTGGTGACGCAACACTTGCTTACGAACAAGTTTCCACTAGGAACCATAGTTGAATTCAGCCAAAAATTGTTGGACTTCCATTGTAGTTTCAGATTGGTTTATTTTAAAATAAAAATAAATAAATAAAAATTATTTATTTGCAAGAATATGGTGCAATAAGGTCTTAATAAATTATTTTCCAAGACATACTCTGCTTTAAGAAGCGTGCAAAATATTATAATATTATAAATATGTGAAGACAGACCACGCATTAAAAATCAATAAATTGGAAAAATATAATGTCAAAATCTGTCATCTTACAAATCAGAAAGATAATTTAAACAATGAATAAAATAAAATAACAATTCATTAAAATGTCAGTAAAAAAGGCATGCAAATGTCAGTAACCAGGTGCTAATTACAATTTATCATTAATAAATTCTTGAACAGAATAATAGCATTTATTCAAATAAAAGTCATGTACGTACTTGTTTTTTAAAAAGAATTAGACTTTTGTCCTTAAAACTATCTGGCAAATGATTGTAAATCCTTATGGCCATTTTGTGTGGGTAATCGAAAATGTTTTGATAGAATTCGGTTGTGGTTCCTAGTATAAAGTTGTTCGTAATCAGGAGTCTAGTCACCAGTAAACAGGAATTACATTAATGAAATTTCACCCTGTATTGCTACTCGTATACTGAGTAAAAAAACCTGAAAAAACCCTTTCCAGGGAAGACCGGGGCCTATCGGTCCGGTTGGCCCTCGGGGTGAAACAGGGCCCCGTGGACTTCCGGGGCCCGTCGCCGATGTCAACGCTTCAGTTATACAAGGTAATTTGAAAATGCTTTTATTTAATTAGTGATATACTTATACATAAATCGTTTATTTAGTGCTTGTGTTCACAAAGATGTTGATATCAATGGATGCATTGTTTTGCTTTTATTTCATAAAATACTATGTGTGCAAACGCTTGTTACATCGCTTAGAAGTAGGAAAATCTTATACCGGATTGGTTTTTTACCGTAAGGAAAAAAATACGGCATATTAGGTAAGTGAAATGGAAGTTGTTTTGAATAGAATATTGAAGAAGAATATTGTTTTGTAATATGTAATATAAAATGTAATATTATTGTAAAGATGGAAACTAATTGAAAAGATGTGTTGTTGCGGAGTTTCTTGTCGCTTCTTCTCCCTAACCATAATACCTTGTGAAGAGATGTAGTTTAAAAAAAATAACATGTAGACTTTCAATAAGTGATATTTTTGTATCCTACATTGAATAAAATATTTTAGTTTTTTTTTTTATTTAGTTATTGGCATACCTAATTTTTTTTTCAATACTAGCATCGACCCCCGCCTCTGCCGGAAATGCGACTGGCGGGATTCCTATGGTTCCTATCATGCGAATTTTAATTAGAACTCATATTTTCTCCAAGTTTTTTTTAATTTATTTAATTTCATGATGTAATTATGTGCAGAAGGCTACAAAAGCGACCGTCAAATGCCACAACGTTTTATTATATTTTATGGTTTTGAAGAAAAAAAATTAAACTACCTAGGTATGCCAATACCTTCTATTTCACTTACCTAATATGCCCTATTTTTTCATTACGGTAAAAAAAATCATCCAGTATGACGTCGCATGCATCATGTAACAATAAATAAATTTACTTTAAATCACAGTTGATCACTCAACAGAAGACAAGGGTATAACGTACACATACATACTCGTACATACTTATCACGACAACCATTCCAAATAGGAGGTCAGAAACATCTTAAAAGCAAGCGCTTAGGGGTTCAAATCATTATGTTAAACTTTTCATAATATACAGAGGTGCACATACACGTAGCAGATGGTACATTCTGAAACAGATAAACCTACAGCCCGGTATAATAATCTAAATTTTCCATGGAAATAATAAATATTTTTCAATAGTACTTTTGGTATATTGTTGTACTCAGTAATTGCTGCAAGTATTTAAAAAATTATCTTATAATTCTTTACAAATATCACATGATATCATATCACATAGTAATATAAAGGAATTGAGTATTCTCAATTTACTACGAAAACATGAAATATTAATTTGGTAATGACCACATCCGGGAACATAAAATTTACGGTTACCATTGGTATTTGCCACTTATTCTAGAAAATTATAATTTAAATAATATAAATATCCTTAGGCATACACACAGCGCCATCTAGTTCCATAGTAAGCAACTATAGGCTTGTGTTGTGGCATAGAGGAATAACACGTTGTGGAAACCAGATGGTTGATTTTATATATTTTTTTTTGTAAATAAATACTTATTTTATATGAAAACATCCATAAGTCGGGAACACATTTTATATACAATAGATAATTGTTATAAGTTTTTGTATGTACATGTACTAAAAGTCAAATTGTTGTAGTATTTGTTAAAAAATTCTTAACTTATATGTGCAACTGCTTCGTAATGGAACGGTAAACAAAAAAGTAATGATACTAATGTAATTAATTAAATCTTCTTGCACTCGTCTAAGCAATACATAGTTTGTAACGAAAAGACGCGTTTGTTATCTTTAGTTCTGAAATTCTACAATAGATGTCGCTGTAACACTTGCTACATCGCGCTATTAAGATTTTCCTGCAAACAATGACTACTCCGGTACCGAGCTGTACCAAGCATACTTACCTGGCATAGGGGACACCGTGATCAATAAGGCGGTTCCCCCAGGGCGAGACTCTCCCATTGCACTGCGGTTGGGTTGACCCCTGCGATTATCCCTAATGTGGATAACTCGGATGCGTTATTTTTGATAGTGGGGACTGCGTACGCGCTGTCCCCCTTTTAAAATTGTAGATAGTTTAGGAAATATAAAAAGAAAGACTTCGAAGTTTAATTATGTACCATTTTATAATATATTTCATGATTCATATAACAGTATTTTTTCTTTCTAAATAACGTTAATAGTAGTATTAGTAGTACCATTTTATATTTATATATTTTATATTTATATATTTTATATTTTTATAATGATGGTCCAATTTGATAGAACCACAGGCTAAAAAAATTACCCATGGATCGATCAGTAGAACTCGGCTATCGGACCACGGGCAATAAACGATGTTTACAATTTGTTTTTTAATTAAAAATATATTGAAACATAAAGGAGATGGTTGATTCTTAGTTGTAATATCAGTATGGTGAATAAAACCTCAAGTAATTCTTTGCAATAATATATTAAAGATTAGTAATTAGTAATGGGCTCGCGCCATACTACAACATAGCTGTTGGTTATCTGGAAGAGATCGCTTTTAGTGATAAGACCGCCTAATTGTGTTCTATTGTTATCATCAAAAATTATTGTAAATTATTTTGCGCAATAAAGAGTATTTGTATTGTATTGTACAACAAACAACTAGTAAAAAAAAGTAACTCCTTAATCCCGATCTCGAAACTTTACAATTTGCAGGAGCAAAAGGTGAAAGAGGTGCCACTGGAGTACCAGGGCGTGATGGCAGTCCGGGGGAGAGAGGACTGCCGGGATTAGATGGGGCCAGAGTAAGATTCGTTATCATCCTACTCTAGACTAGAATAAGATCATACTCAGAAAGGCCGCCCCTTGACAGAGAAAACTAACGTTAGTAACTTTTTTTTATTAAAAAAAAAAATAATATATTAACATTAGCATCGCAATATGTTTACGAAAACTTAATGTATGTAAGAAAAATCTAGAATCGTTTAAGAAAAATAGTTATATACATAATGTTAATACCAGATATAAAAATTTTGCTATTCATGTCAGCCGTTTACACAAAGTCACTAAGTCATTTAAGGGGCAATGTACACCCTTTTATAATAAGGTTCCAGTGGGCATTCAAAATTTCGATCATAAAACAGACATTATTTACTAAAGGCTATTACAAAATTTCTGACTATCTGGATGATAAGCAAGCATAGACATAGACCGCTCGGCGATATTCAGTCTCATTATACAATATAATATAATTGTAATCCAAACTTATTTAAAAGAGCAACCCTTGAGTTTCTTGCTCGTTCTTCTGTAGCGAATCAGTTTTGTGAATGAGCAATAATGTCATTATTATTAATAATAAGATAAAAAATGTGACATTTTCAAGTGATAATTTTTAGCCTACGATAAAAATATATATATTTGATTTGATTTTTGTTATTTTGATAGTGCTATCTTCTAATAGGAGAAAACTAAATTAACGTTTACTACTTTATAATGATTTTGAGATCACAAAATGTATTTCAATTTAACAAAAGTTCATTTTTGACAGGGTCTGCCAGGTTCTGATGGTATAGCTGGCTCACCCGGTGTACCAGGGCAGAGAGGCCTTCCAGGAGAACAGGGGTCTGCGGGTGAGAGAGGACCTGAAGGAGCGCAGGTAAGTTGCGTTCAGGCTGCCCTACAGAAATTTTACAGACTATTTTTTAATTAAAAAAAAGCGGGATTCGCTTCGTATTATGAAAGTTATAACAATTATTGATCGTTTTCTGTATATATTGTTTATTTGGTTTGTCGTGAGAAAGTTCGCCCAGCTCCCAAAATATATAAAATTGTATTAGTTGTATACTATTATATATATATAAAAAAAGAAAAGAAAAGATAAATGTTCCTGTGGGTTTCCTTTTCCCACAGATGATTTCCCTTTCCGAAGCGGTGGTAGCTTGGACATACTGACTGACCGAAAAATAAGCCCTATTTTTATTTCCCATAGATTTAAATTGAAATTCAACAAATGATATCATGTATCTTACGTTGAAATAAATGCTTGAAGTTTTTGAAGTTTTGAAAATAAGCGGTTTATTATTATAAAATTACGGGATCAATAATATTTAGCTATTTGTTCATACCTATATAATGACGTAACGAATGTCAAAAAAGGGAACGTCCGAGATATTCTAAATTATGTTTTGGGTTTTACAAATATCAAAAGGTTTAATGCTTGCAACAACATCCACGGCAAATAAAGTATTTAACATGTAATTAAGATAAGAGCGTTTGTGGCTCAGTGGAGGAGACGCAGTCTCCCAATTTGGGAGGTCCAGGTTCGATCCCCAGGCAGGCCATGTACCAATAAGTTTTTAAATTTAATTTAATTACTAATGTGCATTTGCTCCGACTGCTCTTAAATGGGGAAGGAAAACATCGCGAGGAAACCTACATGATTGAGAAATAAAAAAAATAAAAAAATCGAAGGCATGTGAAGTCTCCCACTGGGCCAGCGTGGCGGACTATGGCCCATACTCCCTCAATATGAGGGAAGGTCTATATCCCTGCAGTGGGATGTTTACGGACTGATGATGATGAATGTAATCAAATTACCTATTACATCCTTTATTGCATCAAAACATTACATAATAATAGAGTACACACGATAGGTCATAACTTCTTACTTATATAATTTTTACCTATTTAAAATACTTAGGCATATTTACATAACTATAAAAAGTGTATCGCCTCGAGCACTCCTACCTGCGGCTTTGTCCAGCACGCTAGCCACGTTGTCCCGCTGCACCGCCAGGCTTAGTCTTTGTGTAAAGAAGGCCCCCGCCCTGAGGTCACCTGACGCTTTATTTTTAATATTTTTATTATTATCTCTTAAGTATTGTATTAGCTTGAAAGTATGTGAACGAATATATCACTTATACATACAGCCCTTAAAAAACATAGGCACTTAGGTATATACTTAGTATATATACTATTTTAAAAATCACATTTATCTCTCTCTGACATATATCACATATTTGAAAAAGGATTAAGTTAATGTTTTTAAATTATCAACTTTCATAGGTGTCTTATCCGGTGACCTCACCCTATGTATGTAGAATTCCTTGTCTTCACAAATAAAATCTATTAACTGAGTATAATAATGATGATGGCTTGCTCTTGCACGATAATTAAATTAACTAATATATCAGGGTCCAGAAGGGCAACGAGGCCCGACAGGTCCACCTGGCCCACCCGGTACAGCAGCTACTGTCAGTCCATCTGTCAGCGTGCCGGGCTCACCAGGGACACCAGGAAAAACAGGACAGGTAATAATCACAGTGGCATTTTGATTTTTATGTACCCCTATGTTCAGACAGAGCAAAGTTAATACATCATTTATGGGACACTGTATACGCTTTTAGAACCTTATACCTGAGAATATCATTAATCTAAATGAAACCTGACAGCTGCACCTTTGACGACCTCCTTAACGCCACAGACAGTGGTGGCTAAGTTTTGATCCAATAAAATTTGAAACTTGCCTCGACACGAAAAGAAGATTTAATCTAAATGAAAAACAATTTAAAAACCACGTAGATTAAGTATGTAAATTGTGCAGCTGTTTGTTGTCCTTAATAAAATAAAATAAAATAAAATAAAATAAAATAAAATAAAATAAAATAAAATAAAAAACCCTCCCACTTTACTTAATTCCAGAAAGGTGAACCTGGTCTGCCAGGTATGGCGGGCAAGGATGGTGTCGATGGGATGCCCGGGACCCCAGGCCAGAGGGGACCCCCTGGTCCACCCGCTCCTTATAGTTCAGTGCAGCTGGTAATATTTATTTTTTCCAAGAAACAATATTTTCTAGCACATTGTACTCAGTAGGAAGAAGTTTTGCGGTAATTCGTTGAGAAATATTCCATTTTGGTTTCTTTATATTTCCAGCAATTTATATACTGTATACCTAATGTAAATACCTGCCAATACTTTTACATTAGACCTTTCTGCATAGCTTAATATTGGGTCTTTACATATGAAATTGGAGTTTTTTTTCTGCGTTAATCATATGTACCAATTCTTGCCATTTTCAAAGCTATATCCAAATTTGTTTTTTATTTGGAAAATGAAATATTATTTCAAGGTTTCACATGAAATATTTTTTAATTTCTGGTTTAAATCACATAATAAAAAAAATTAGAACAGAGCTCTTTTTATGTGCTTCCATATTCATTTCTTAGATTCGCTGAAACTTTTATAAAGCGGTTACTTTTAAAAATTAACGTTGCCTATACTCAACTTAATGTTATCCGATGATACACACAAGGTTTAGCTAAGTTTGGATTTGCCGTTCCCAAAAAAAAATCAAAAATGTTTGTATGGAGAAAACGGTCTTAATGAAATTCTTCATACAAAACGCCAATTTCATAGATAAGGACCTAATATTATCCACGCGAACGACAATATTTTTTTAAAGTTTATGGATCACATCACATGTCACAAATCATAGGAAAAAGAAATTGGAAGATAAAATATGCTGTAGGATAGTCGATTCCATAAATAGCCATACAGGGCAATTTTATACGAGCAGTGGTAGCACTCTGGCTATATAGGCTGTACTATCCGAAGTTCTCTAAAATGATAGGCGATTTGCTGTGGGAATTGCTTTCGTTCGTATATTTCATTGCTGTGGCTATCGCTTTTTTTTTAATAAATAAATATTTCGGACACTTACACCAATCATCTAGTCCCAAAATAAGCAAAGCTTGTGCTATGGATACTAGATATCGGATAAACATACATAAATGTTTATATAAACATCCAAGACTCTGGAATAAATGTTCGTATTCACCACATTAACATCTACCCCTCGCGGGATTCGAACCCACAACCGTTGATTTTGCTAATAGGGTCACTATCTACTACACCAACCGGTCCGCTACATCACCAGCATTGAGTTAGACTTTGAGAGAACTGCGGTTGGTATAGCTTGAATAGGCCTCATGCTATCATAGATCATGTAGAACCCGTTGTGCATAAAAAAAAAAGAAAAAAGTGGAGGGCTGCGACTTTTTTCTTTTTTTTTTATGCACAACGGGTTGGTACTTCACCTCAATCACACCTGATGTTAAGTGAAGATGAGGTCGAAGGTGGAAGCGTACTGACCCGGAAACCCCAACACATTTGGAGGACTGGCTATCTTATCTCTGACAACCGGAACACAACAATGCTATTAACATTGTTGCTTGGCGGTAGATTTAGATAAGATGGTGGTAGCTAGCCAGGCGGCCATTTAAAATGCCCTACCACCAACCAAACCGAGTACTTAAATATGTACCCCGTTGGCGATCGACCCCGCGACCTCCGAATCGTAAACCCAATGTTGTTTACATTGAGCCACGGAGGCGGTGATCAGGAACCGTTGCTGTCAAGCAGATAAGCTTTTTACAGCGTCGCCGGGCGGGTGGGCGAGCGCGGGAGCGCTCTGTATAGAGTTTATTGGGTACTTAATAACGTTCATAAGTGTCCGATACCACCACGGAACTAATGAGATGTTGAAATTAAAGTGAGCAATATCTCGATGTTTCGGCGAACTGCGCTCTCTGCTTTCAAGTCTTTTTATTACTTCTCAGTGGGTTGGAGGATTAGACAAAAATAATCCCAAACTCCAATGAAAAAGTAATACATTGTTTCAGGGACCTTCGATTACTGAGGGAGATGTTAGAAATATTTGCGAAGATTTATTAAGAGGTAATATTAATTTATTTCAATTAATTTATTTTACTGTAAAAGTCAAACTTGTGTGAGCCTCAAACTTTACCTATTTGTGTGGTAGACCGTGCATATTAAAAACACAAACATTTGATAGCCAGCGGAGATATACTGTAACTTAAATGGTAATGAACTTCATCATCAACTGTCAAACTCCACCAATGCCTTACGCTGAAAATCGACAAATGGCGAAAAAGATGCGAATGAAGTTCATTAGAAGAAAGTAACACAAAACTAACAAGGACCATACCTTATCTTAACAAATACAAAACAAAGATTTAAACAATGATTTAAATATTTTTGACTAAAAATTGTATCCGCATCTGATGTCAATGATACTCACAACAGGTTACAATCCTTGGCCTTGACCACCTGGCAAGGTTAATGCATATCTTCAGAGACACGGTGTATCCAATTTTTCTTAACGCCTGGAATTTCTTTTTCTGTGCAATTGAAACTCAGCTCGTCTTCAAGAACTGACTGCGACCCTAGTGCCGCAGACTCAGCAGGTCGTCGTGACAAAGCGAGGACCACCGGGCAGACCAGGTCCAGCTGGATCGCCAGGTAATGGATGTTTTCTAATTTGTGAAAACATTATCGGGTGATCCTTTATGAAGAAGGGATAGGGTTTTAGGAAGGTAGGTTTTAGGACTAAATCCAGAATCATAAAAATTAAAAAATTATATCATAAATCAAATCAAATCAAAACAAAACATTTTATTTCATAGGATAAAATTATCACTTGAAAGCGTCACTATTAATATTATATTAAAATTTACTGCTCATTCACAAAGCATTCCCCAGAGAAGAACGAGCAAGAAACTCTAGGGTTGCTCTTCATATTCATATATTTATTGCATTACACATGTCATAGTTACAATACATAGGTAAGTACTAACATACACATGTAACTTGTCAGGCATGGCAATATGGAGGAAAGGGATATTTATGTTAATAATGTCGTTTCAATTACCAATAGTTATAATTTTTATGAAGCTACGTATGTATGTTGTAAGCTTAAAGAAAGTGCTCCAACTCCACAGTCAATCAACAATAAACAAAAAATAACAAATTAAAAGTACACCCTATCTTATTTCAACGAATATAATAAGATGTCTTTTAAATAGATTATGGGTTACAATTTGTGATTTGATAATTATATGAATAATAAGATAGATATGTCCATGCTTGCTTATCATTCATATTCTTTTTATTTTTGGATTTCTTGTTTGTTGAACAGATGTGGTGTGAAAATAAAATTATTTTTATTTATTATTATTATTATTATTATTCAAATAGTCAGTGATTTTATAATAGCCTTTCGCTAATAATTTCTGTTTTATGATTGCTTTAAATTTATTTAAAGGCAAATTTTGAATGTCTACTGGAACCTTATTATAAAAGCGTATACATTGCCCTCTGAAAGATTTACTAACTTTATGAAGTCGGCTAACATAAAATTCATTATTTATTATTAATATTCATTCTTATAGCAGAGATCTGATAAAAAAAATTATGCAAGCAATCCTCAACACCATTTCCTATCAAACCGAGCAGTGAAAGTGTCGAACAAATTACCAGAGTCAATGATCAGTGCACCCTCGGTGAACTCAAAAACAGACTGGCCAAATATTAAAAAAAAATAATTAAACCAAACACAAGTGCAGTAATATACACGCAGCCGCTTAAAGCTGCTAGTGTATTATTATTAATAATAATAATTGCCACTTCAGAAACTAGTCATTTTAACAAGTTCAATAATTAGTTATTTTGTTCATTTTAGAAGTTATTTCAAGAATTTGCAATTATAGGAAATTAAGGTTTGTACCGGTGGGGGGAAGGGTAACTAAAACCACTTGTTGCTAACGTACGTAGTTTCAATGACTGCTAGGGTACACTCCTTAGTTGTCATTTCTAGAAGTTGTTATTATACAAAGTTGTAATTTCAAGGAGGTATCATTTTAAGTTATTGCAATTTTAGGAAGTTTACCTACCTTGCCACTCGGAGGGTGGAAGGGAAACAATCGTGTTGCCATCGCACGTAGCTTTAATGACGACGAGGGTGGCAAGTGTTTATTCGCAATAGTCGAAGAAAGAAGTTTGTATTGGTATTATTTCAAATTCTTCTGAATATTTCCAGGAACACCAGGCGAGCCTGGTGAGCCAGGACATCGAGGGTACCGAGGTGAAACCGGCGAACCTGGCAAACCGGGTAGTCCAGGGCAAAGTGGCGTGAAAGGAGACAAGGGAGAAAGAGGTCTAGAAGGGGTGGGTTTACCGGGTCAGGAAGGACAAAGGGGATTACCGGGTTAGTTCTTGCTTTTAATTAACCATAATTAAAAGATAAAGATTAAGATTAGTATGAGACGATTCTTGTCATATCAACAGATACAGAAGGGAGCGTGTTAAACTTGATATGTTGGATAAACTTATCCTGGCGCTTGGTAACCATGGTTTAGAACAATATTTGTTATTTATTATAGATTTACTCCCCAACGCTTCTTGAAGTTATTCCATTAAAGATCATTATATCGCTTTGAATTGCAGCAATATAAAAGTGACAGCATGATATATTAAACGAGCTCTTAAAATTAAGTATTTTTGAGTATCCGGGCGTTAATTCTTATGATTAGCTCTAATGTATTCATTGGTACTTGAAAATAAACCTATAGATTCGATTCACGCGTCTCGGGCTTATTATCGCTAGTTTAAATAA
Organism: Oegoconia quadripuncta; assembly: GCA_949316235.1. Taxonomy (NCBI): domain Eukaryota; kingdom Metazoa; phylum Arthropoda; class Insecta; order Lepidoptera; family Autostichidae; genus Oegoconia; species Oegoconia quadripuncta. The sequence goes on along the minus strand of OX438741.1, from coordinate 7,697,999 downwards.
TACATCGTTGCATTTATTGCAGGTCCAATAGGCCCACCAGGCCCTCCGGGTAGAAGAGGGGAAAGAGGAGATCCAGGTCGTGAAGGTAGACAACTAACGTTTGCCAGGAGTATGCGTTCCTCTAGCCTTTGGTCAGCGCGGACTTGGTATCATGCATAAGCGTTGAGTGAAGCGTTTTTTGACGTTCATGTAGTTACGAGGTCAAATGCTTGAGAAATGCGTATGTCCGATGCTATGATCGGTGCTTGAAAGACTAAATTAAATTGCTATTGCCTTCACAACATGAGGTATGTTAGCAACCTTAGTTATAGAAGCACTAGTATCTAGATCGCGTGGATTGCGCGAAAAAAAAAACTTTTTTAGAAGTTCTATATTTCAGCGGTGGGAATTTCAAAAAATATGCTTTTTAAGTTAACACCAATATGTTATCTTATCTAAGCAGCACATTATCCGTAGCCTTCACGTATTCAGGGTTCTCGAGGAGTACGTTCGGCTCCACTTTTGGCATCATCTTCACTTAACATGCTGTATGATGGTCAAACGGTATCATTTAAGATTTTTGTTTTGCTTACAGGCTCGATAGGACCACGAGGAGTACAGGGGCCGAGAGGCACGTGTGATTGTCCGACGGCATCGTATTATGCGTATGCGCCGCAAGGAACCAACAAGGGCCCATGATGGAACCACACAGTCATCAGATCATATAGTAAAGCTACAAAATTATATTTTCATTCAGATGCACTTAGATTGAGACGCACGTATGCGTTGATATTTAGGATTTAAGTCAGGGTGCAATAGCAGCTCTTCAGTTCATCTTGCCCGTCATCAATGACAAACTTGTCATTTGCAGACTGCAGGCAAAATCTTCTAGGTTATTTAGTGACATGCAAGAGTATCTATACTCCTCAGTGCAGTTTAAGGTCAGTTTCAAAGTTTACGAGCAACCGTTAGACCCGGTCATACAATGGTAATTTGACAGATTATAGATTCAGATGGCAGCTTGCAGTTTATTATTTGTATAAGTGAGTGGCTGGTTTAGATCATGGACTGCAGTCTGGAATGACAGGCCTTATTTAAATTGTTAGCCAATGTTAATGGAGTGCTATGAGCTGGTAGTTATCATGAGCAGCGAGTCATTATGCAATTAGAAAACGTGTTCTGGTTGGTTTCCGTGATTTATCTTTTTTTTTATTATGGCTCGTTTATATAATAACTTAGATAATAAATACTGTTTACAAATACTTGTATTCAAATTCTGTTCTTTTGTTTCTAGAAGCTGAGAATTGTGTTGGTATCAAATCAAATCAAATCAAAAAAAAATTATTTCGTAGGATAAAAATTATCACTTGAAAACGTCACATTTTTTTTCTTATTATTAAAGTTTTCGACATTATTGCTCATTCACAAAGCTGATTCCCCAGAGAAGAATGAGCAAGAAACTCAAGGGTTAAGCTGATTCCCCAGAGAAGAACGAGCAAGAAACTCAAGGGTTGCTCTTTTAAAATAAGTTTGGGTTACAATTATATTATATTGTATAATTAGACTGAACATCGCCGAGCGGTCTATGATTGCTTATCATCCAGATAGAAATTTTATAATAGCCTTTGGTAAATAATGTCTGTTTTATGATGGTTTTGAATGTTATTTAAAGGTAAGTTTTGAATGTCCACTGGAACCTTATTATAAAAGCGTAGGTAGGTGGAAGGTATCATAAAGAGATTCAGTTAGTTTTAACAATTTTATTCATTTCATTAATTAAGTAATAGATAATAATTGGTGATCATAATTTAAAATCTATACAATATAAATGCTTTAGAAATAAATATCATTATACAAAAATAGAGTATACCTACTCAAATCTGTTATAATAGATACTTGATCTACCTTAGGAGTTTTGCCAGCTGTATAGCAGGATTAATCCGACATTAATATTGTGCCTGTGAAAGAAAATTATAGTAAATACTTACGTAGGAATTGATTTCGGAAGTGAATAATAAGTTTACTAGATTATATTCATAATTAACTTACAATTTAACAACTTTGTCTGTAATTAGGTTGTGTATATATTGACGATTGGGTATGTTTCACATTCCAATGTCATTTTTCACTTATTTGAGAATATTTCAAAGGATAAGCATTTACTGAGATCGTGTGCTTCATTTAGGACCACATTGTCATGTCCATCAGGTGAGATTGCAGTCAAACGCGTATCCAGTAATCACTCGCTGTCTACAGACGATATACCGGAAGAGTTTTTATACCGTAAGGAAAAAAATAGGGCATATTAATTGAAATAGAAGATATTGGCATAAATAGTTTAATTCTTTTCTTTTTTTCAAAACCAAAATCGAATAAAGCGTTGTGTCATTAGACGGTCGCGTTTGTAACCTATTCCACATAATTACATCATTAAAGTAAATACTTAAAAAAAAACTAGAAAACATGACTTCCAAATGAATTGCGCATGATAGGAACCCTACCAATGCCGCCAGTTGCAATATCAATCTCCGGCTGATGATAGTATGAAAAAAAAAAAAATTAAGTACCCGGTATATCTAAAATTACACGCTACAAAGTTGTATAATATTCAATATTATTATTGGTAGTAGTATTTGTACTACTACCAGTAATAATATTCAAAGGTTGCTTACTAATACAACTTTGTAGCGTGTAATTTTAGATATATATGGTCTTTTAAAGAAAGAATTGTTCAGATATCGTAGAATATCAGTTCTAAACTCTTAGTCGCGTTTTATAAATATTGGTATTTTAGTTTTAATATTATTATTGGTAGTAGTATTTGTACTACTACCAATAATAATATTCAAAGGCTGTTTACACAATACAACTTTGTAGCGTGTAATTTTAGATATAAGTAATATGGTCTTTCAAAGAAAGAAGGGTTCAGACATCGTAGAATATGCTGTTACCTCTTTAGTTCTATGCTCGGACTGAACTCTTAGTCGCGTTTTATAACTATTGGTATAGTTCTATTTCTTAGATAGAAACGATAAGGTAATTACGTACCTGATTTCGAAATAGTCAACTTTGCAGGTTACGACGTCATCTATAGGTACTAGCTAATTGCCTAACAGCTGTCTCCCTTCAATTGTTCGCCGCCGGCTCTATCTCCCGTACTGACTCGATCTCCGCTTTGCAGAAGAAACACTGCTTGCTATTTAATAGGTGCTGCATTATACAGGCTCTGTAATGTGGAGAGGATGAATGAAAGAAGACTAACGAAAGAGATATACGATACGAATGTGTTTGGTAGTGTGTGACCACGGCGACGTACGAGTACCATGATCAAATCGGGGAAGTCTTAAGACCGCCTCCCGTGGCTCAATGTAAACAACATTGGGTTTACGATTCGGAAGTCGCGGATTTGATCCCCAGCGGGGTACATGTTTTAAGTACTCGGTTTGGTTGGTGGTAATAGGGCATTTTAAATATCCGCCTGGTTAGCTACCAACATCTTATCTAAAACTGGCGCCAAATAGCAATGTTAATAGCATTGTTGTGTTCCGGTTGTCAGAGATAAGATAGCCAATCCCCCAAATGTGTTGGGGTTTCCGGGTCAGTACACTTCCACCTTCGACCTCATCTTCACTTAACATCAGGTAGGATTGAGGCCAAGTACCAACCCGTTGTGCATAAAAAAAAACAAAAGAAGGCCAAGTCAAGAGTACCCTAAACCGACGAGCATGTATGAACAATCTTATGAAAGTGAATGAAGCAAAAGAGGTGTGTCTGGATCGTAGCAAGTGGAAGTCTGTGGTCTCTGCCTACCTCTACGGCAAACAGGCGTGACTTTATGTATATGTATGTAATGTGACAGAAAGGTGACATATTGAATTCAAATTATACTTCCTGAGGTTATCTGCTTAGGCTTTTAATTTACTGGACAGAACCTATGCGGTATCGGTACTCCTTGTGTGAGAATATAAAACGGCAACGAAGCTAAATTGAAGCTAATTCAACACGTAAACTAAGATCCCATATGGAATATGGGGAAAGCAGATTCATTTACATAATACTTACGTCAATGTCTACTGTGCCTCAATTACGTTATGGGTTACTTAGTAGGTAACAGTAGTAGGCACAGCTTTGTAGGTAATTATATGCCACTATTTATTTGCTGATGTCAACACGTTAACCGTTCACCTTCTATATAGTATTTGTACGGTTGTTAGACCTTATTGATCTAGTAGAATATTAAAAGCTAACCTGCAAGAATGATGCTGGCAAGGCACAAAAGCTGTGTCAGCTGGCCTCGCATAGCATATGGTGCAGAGCAGATCCGACTGCGCGCCGCTGGAGCCGCCGGGTGATCGAGCCCTCACCATTGTGTCGCGGGCCACCCGCAGTCTGTCCACTACCACCTCGAGAGCTTTCAACTCGTCCCCCGTAACGTCGTCAGGGTCTGAAATAATCGGCTGCCAATTAGACTAACGTATGTGGAGCCATTTGTCAACATTCTAATTTTGAAACGTGACAACTTCAAGTTAATGACAAAAAACTAAAAAAACACGCTACATTTCCACCATCCATCTTCTAGCTCCATTATCAGATTGTCGACACCAAGTGTAATATATTGGACTTATCAAAACGAATCATAATGAGCCCAAATCGAGGTGTTTACTAGTAGCCACTAAAGAGTTTCACCATCCACCTTCTGGCTCCATCATCAGATCACCTCCAACATATCAAATTATAGTATTGTCATCAGAATTACATATACATACAAAGTTTCATGTCGATACGACAATTAGAAGTAAGTTTAAATTATCTTTTAAGATTTTTTTCAAGTAAACCATCTCCCAGACTGTTTGTTCTTCAAGTGTTTTTTTTTATGCACGACGGGTTCGTACTTGACCTCAATCACACCTGATGTTAAGTGAAGATACTAGTGTAGAAATAATACTTCTTTGTATAATCCCGTAGTCAGAATGTGCCGCTTGTACAATGAAACTGTGGCTGGTATTCTTCCTTGGACATTTTTGTACACAATTTACTTACGTTTAGAAGACAAACAATGCTGATATTTTGTAATTAAGTTTGGCTAAGTTTAAGTTTATTTTGTGACTCAACTTTAGAACGATTAATTACTTCTTTCTTACGACGACGACGAACTAGCGAAATTAGGGGCTAGCGGATCCCAGTACGGCCCTGAGCCTTTCTGCGGCATCTCAAAAAGCCTAATTCGCTTTACCCTAAGGAACCGGTGCACCCAAGCAGCTCTTAAACTCTGGACGAACACGCCAGGTTTAACACACTCCAAATCACTAATCAAAGCCTTCAACAAGAAGGCGGCCGGCGAAGCGCTGGCACTCAGTAGGAACAATCTACGCATTCTCACAAGGGCACTAACGGGACACTGCTGTCTGAGCAAACACATGCTCAACATAGGGCTCCGAGAAACAGGAATGTGCAGACTTTGCCTCCTCGCAGAGGAAACACCTGCACATCTGCTGTGTGAATGTGGCCCGCTAATGCGTAAACGTAATATCCACCTGGGCAGCCACTTATTACACCCGGATGAGATAAAAACCATCGGTGCCAGGAAAATTATCCAATTCCTCAAAGAGGCAAACCTGAGCAACGAACTGTAGGTTAGTGGCGATCACAATAGATCGGCAACGGTCGCAGTGATACAGGTCTCCGATGACCTGCAACAGCCACACACACATACAATACAATACAAATACTTCTTTCTTACTTCATCACCGATAATTGAATGTTTGTTAGATTGATTGTTATTAATTAATTAAAATATTAATATTTCATTCTGTGCATACATACCCAAAGTTATAGTCTAGTTTTATAACTTCTATGTATACCTATTCGGCATTATTTTACTGTAACTTGTTCTGTATGCCCAATAAAAATAAATAAATAAAATTTTAAGTCGGAAGTGAAGCTAATAAAAGCGTGATAAAATATCAACTTTGTAGGACTACGGGTTGTATTATGTAATCGTCATTGATTACGTTTCGATATATGATTGGTTGGGACATCGCTCGGAACGGTATTTCATTGGTCAATGTTATCGATTACAATACCGATGAAGTTACATAATTTAAGGGCAGTTCCCGATACGGCTATCTTTTAATACATTATTCCATCAATCGATAATGGTGTCGATTCGGATGTACACTAACTAAACTAATATAATAAACGAATAATACCGTGCATTTTTTGTAATATATACATTGCAGTATACTGCAATCTACTGCCACTGCAGTATGCTGCAATGTATATATTGGAAAAAATGCACGGTTAGATATATATTTTTTTTTATGCATAACGGGTTGGTACTTGACCTCAATCACACCTGATGTTAACTGAAGATGGGGTCGAAGGTGGAAGTGTACGACTTTGAATCCCCAACACATTTGGGGGACTGGCTATCTTATCTCTGACAACCGGAACACAACAATGCTATTAACATTGCTGCTTGGCGGCAGATTTAGATAAGATGGTGGTAGCTAGCCAGCTAGTATCTAAAGGACTGATTTTATTTTGCATGTCACCTGTATCAAGCGGTGACGAATAAATTAGCAAGCCAGACTTGGTACATCTACGGACAACAGCAAAACTGTTTCGATCAGCAATTAAGTTTTTAATATAATATTAGTTTGTTACATGGGGCATATTAAGATATAGTGCATGTAGGTACTAACATTTATAAAAAGAGAAATGTTTTCGATCCTTGTTTTTCCCCAACATGAACTCCAGTCCATCCACACGAAACAGTGGCTCCGTTACTAATGCTTTCGTCACTTTTTCTAAGTGCTGTAATACAGAAAAATACTTCAACACCTTCATACATTTCATCACTTAAATCTGTTCCCACAAAATGTCTTCCCTTTGGGTGAGCCATTTAACACATAATGTACAATTAGGTTTTTAGATTCTTCAGTGCCTACCTTCTTCTTGTTCAATTTAAGAGCTATGCTCTTGTCGGTGGAGTAATGACCAGGTCTCTCTGCTTAGTTAATATTTATTATTGTTCAATCAGTACGTTGTTAGTTCTTTAAATGAATAAAACTTGCTATACAGATGATGCGGACAGATGGTCCAATCATCATCTCAGCTTATAAACACCCCATTGCAGGGATATATTATGCCTTCCCTCGTATAATGAGGGAGTATAGGCTATAGAACACCACGCTGGCCCAATTCGGGTTGGGGACTTCACATGCCTTAGAATTTTCATTTCTCAGGCATGCAGGTCTCCTCACGATGTTTTCCTTCACCGTTTAAGAGCAGTCGGATAGATGCACATAAGTAATTAAATTAAATTTTAAAACTCATGGTCGAATCGAACCCGGACCTCCTAAATTGGGAGACCGAGTCTTACTTAACCGCTGAGCCACCGACGCTCTTCCAGGTCCAATATTCCTGGTCAATTAGCCGTGGCTGTTTTATAAAATTGGATGCGGTGGGAGGCTGTGAAGGAGCAGGACCAGAGGTCTGATGAGAGTCTGAATCACTTGGCAGTCTTCTCCAGTTCTGTAGAGCTGGTGAATCCGTTAGCGGACTTGGACTAAGAGGTAGTAGACTAGAGGAAAAAGATTCCCGCTTTCTCATTAGCTGTTTGCTCTTACATCAGGAGCCAGTTTGGGCTCCAGCATCCTGATGAGACAGCCGGCGACCGGCGCCAAGGCTACGTAGTAGTGCACCCTGTCCGTATCAGGGAGTCCGCGATCCACTAGTCGAGCGAAGCCGGCGCCCCCGCCGCTACGCACACAAACTCTGGATACAACTGCCATTAGAATCTGCAATGACATGAGCAAAAACTGCACTTGACTCTTTTGATCGAACATACCTTGATAGATATAGATAAACCAGTCACTACCCTACTTTTTTGATGACCCTACATTTTATTTAAAATCTGTAGAAGTAAATTACCCCAAATAACTAAGGTTAGAATTAGTCTGCCAAGTACGTTTCCGTGTAGCTACAAAGGTTAGGTGTCCTTCGTGCCACATCTTAACCAGCCATTCAGTATTAAAACGTAACCTACTATAGTTGTTATAATTCGAGCCTAAGTAGGTATCTGGACAAAGATTCTACATTTTCCCTGTTGGTTACCTGACAAGTCCTTCCTAGAAGCAGGTCGTTCTGATTGTCACAGGCTTCCGGCTTGGTGAGCAGGTTCGGAGCCAAATGCATGACCATCTCCAAAGCCCTCGCCAGTCCGTGATACAGATCAAAACAGGTGGCGCAGAGCTTAATTTGGCGTGACTCGAGATGAGAGTCAATACCCACTCTGTCCATCTGTAAACAGTCAAAGGTTAGACTAATTGGGATGATGGATATCGGGCTCAGGAATAAGGTTACACAACAAAAAGACTCCTGCTTTTTTGAATTTTCGAGGGACAGCAAGCTTTTGTAGTTAGCACGTTACGCATGCTCGTGAACGCTTCTGATGTTAGATACTCTGATCTGAAAGAAAATACGCTTCAAACTAAGAATTTTTCTCTTACCACCAGAGAAGAACTGGTCAGGGATAAGTACTATTTCCTTTTCCTTTTAATTATCGTAATACCTATTTTAAGTTTTTTGTTAAGCACAAGTGTACCCACCTATTCATTACTTAAATTAAAACACCTTGCGAACCGATGTAGTTCTAAAAATATCATGTCTTACTAATTGAGTGAAGTCTTAGATTCTGAAGTGATATTGACTTCGAATCAAATCACAACTTTGGTTAATACCTCTTGCATCATAGTGATGAATTCGGAGAACGCCCAGTTCAGCTGACTTAGCAAGGAGTTTAGGAACGATGCGGCCTCTTTAGGATGCGTTGCTAAGTACGACCTCACTCGATTTTGGATCACTTCCGATGGGCATGGGCCTATGGGTGAAAGATAAACGATTTTATTACGGTTAATATGAAACGGCGAAATCCAGTTTTAGGATAAATTTACTTTATTCAAGGTCGACCTAATCATAAACGAAAGTGCGATAGCACAATGTCAAGATTGAATAACGTCAAAATTTGCCTAGTGTTTTTCTATGATTTTCTGATCATTTTCATTATATTGGGCATGAATTAGATCTCCAAAGCATAGATGTTATTGCCAAATTGTAATAACAAGGAACATGGTATCAATCAATGTTCAAATAAGCTTTATTGTTTAAATAAGGAAGGTACATTTAAATATCTTATAGAAACTATAAATTAGGCGGCCTTATCGATAACAGCGACCTTTTCCAGGCAAACTATTATTGAAAGGAAAGAATAAATTTAGACTCATTTCTACTACAACTATCTATTTAAAATACATTGAAAATTAAACATTATAAATACTTATATACAGAGGCTTAGATAAACTTGAAAACTATCACATTTTTTCGTGATACCGATATCGGACCTGGGCTCAAATTTAAATTGGTAAGTAACCATAGAACCTAGATCACTCTGAAGTCAATTTTTTTATTTGAAACCTTCCCGTTAAACTGACACGGCCTGTTAAATTGATCAAACTCTTTTAGCCTCCTAAAGCAGTCGCCACTCGCTCATGGCCGGTAAAGGATATGCATTGCTGGGCCGATATGATTAAGAAATGTAATTAATACACACCAAAACACTGACTCATGAGGCCTGCGTCAACTTTTGCTCCCAGATTGTTGACAGTTGGCTCTCTGTCTCCATATCTGTAAAATATTCATTAAAGATGTGGTTTCGGGCACGAATACCTAAAGAGTACCCTAAACCGACGAGCATGTATGAACCTTACCTATAAGAGTGAATGAAGCAAAATAGGTGTGTCAGTATTGTAGCAAGTGGAAGTCTGTAGTCTGTGCCGACCCCTACGGGAAACAGGCGTGACTTCATGTATGCATGTATACCTACCTACCTAAAGAATAGAACCAACCCGTCTCTTCTCTTAGATGTCGTATAAGGCGACCAAGGGACTTTATACCAAAAAAAGCCCCTCATCTCATATAAATAGACTGTCACCTGTCACGTGCATATCTGGTGAACGGTGAATATATCCAAACATTTATGTATGGTAATACCCATCTTTGACCAACCCATTTGGGATACCTAGGTCGTGACATTAGGTATGTATATTATATTATTATTATTAGGTATGTATAGGTATGTATATATTAGGTACACGTCGCCCGAGGGTCGCGGGCGGCTACATCTCGGGGCGATGTATAGTCGTCGGACGCGGTCCGGGAGAGGATGACACCCCCCGGAGCGACGGGAGGGTGTCGTCGCATCGGGCCCTGCCGCGCTTCATACCACTCGCTGATCGCGGTGTGAGACACGACAGGAGGACCTACGGAGGGTGCGCTAGAGGCCCTCCGGGAATGGGCCTCCCCTTGTGAGGGAGTCGCCGCGGGGATTTAGTGGTTAAAAAAAATATTACAGTATAGAACATGGGAATAGTTACAGAAGAAAATGTAGTCCCCATTCCATATAATGCCCCCACTGTTAAGGCTAAGCCCCTTGTCATTAGGAGGTAAGGAACATAATCCACCCAACCCGAGCACAGATTGATGGATTTGTTCTGACTATAGTGGCCATGTGACAAGCCGCTGCGCTACCTCGACTTGGTTTTACGACTGCCTTCAGTTGAAAAGAACCGGAATTTGAAGCACGGAGACACCACAACGGCACGCAAGCTCTTTAATAAGCCGTACACTGGCCGGTTAGAAGTTTTTATTAACGCATAGGCTCCATAAACAAGTTCTACAGTAGTTGTATAAGCGGCTACAGCGTCGCTATACCCCAAAAAGAGGCACCAATTTATACAGGTGTAGGGTCTATAAAGTCTCTACGATCTCTATCTATGATCGTAAATGCGTATTAGTACGAACATACACACATGCGAGTCTCTTATGAAACTGTCTCTACTGGGTCGTGACAGAAGTCGCACAGTACTGGTATTCAGCCTGCCCACATACAAACACCTAGTTTCTTTCAATTTCGTGACTGACGTTAGTTCATTATCATATCAGCCGAAAGACGTTCACTGCTGGACAAAGGCCTCCCCTAAAGATCTCCATAATGATCGGTCTTGTCGTCGACGTTACTTCAATAAATACTCATCAAATAATTTAGACAGTTTGAAAATGGAAGAATACGTAAAATTACACAGAGAGAAATCATAAGACTTTATTAAGGCCAGATCTTTGTTTAGTGCAGTGCATTTCTAGAGGGTTGAAATATCATTACCTAGCAGCCAGATGAGGCCACTGCCTGTGACGGAACCCGAATCCGGATCCGTGCCAGAACCGCACGAGCACCCAGTTAGATTGCGCCCACGCACGGTTCTGGTACGGCCTCACCAGCTCCTCAACCATGCTCATTTGTCTGTATGGACAAGAGAATTATGGGATTGTTTATTTACCTTAATATTACACAATAATAAGGATAATTTCAGATGGCCGATTGTGAGCTTTATTGACAGTGTATAGGGTCCCAAGTAATCTCTTCACTCACGCGACACTTGCTATGGGTACCGGCGTAAAATAAAGATTTCCAATCAGGCGTCAATTGCGCCACCCTTGTATGTAGCGCGCATGCCTTGTAATTGAGTTCTATCTATGGGCAACACAATGCGTTTGTACTACATGTATACTACTACGTAAACACTACCTACACCCCATATAACACCTGTCTGTTATATTTGTTGGAATGTACCAATAGAAAATATATTAAATAATGCAGAAGTATCATACATAAGCTAACTAACAACTAAACAAAATTGTTATATCTACTTATCACGTGGTCATTGGTAGGTAGTAGAGTATAGGTACATAACTCTAAGATCAGGACTAATAATCTTGTATATTATATTGCCTAACAATTAGTTTATCAATTTAATTAGTTATATCGCCTGGGTGGAAAAGCTTTCGACTCATTTTATCGGGATATTCTTCTTTTTAGCGAGTCAAAAACAAAACAAAAAAATATCCTATGTTTTAATCCAAGATACGTTCTACCTATATACTAAATTTCATCCAAATCCGTTTGTCCGTTTCGCCGTGATTGAGCAACAAACATTGCCGCCTCCACACTCCTCCCACTGTAACTCCTATAAGCTAGGATCAACAGTGGTACCACTGCACGGCGCCTACTGAAGGTAGACGGTGTCCTACTACTATTGCTGCCTTGGGCCCCATACTAATTAAAGAAAGAAATAGGGTGTGCAAGTAGGAAAAGTTGTTTTAAATAAACATCCATAATTTCGCATTTATAATATTAGTTAAACAGATGAATCAGTCGTCATGGATGACCAAAAATCAGAATAAGTGGATCAATTTGTCCTTACAATTTAAATTACACCGTATTTCTGGTTTCCTAACTATCAAAATTAATCAAAATTTTTATGCGACTTATATCCTTCTCAAACTAAGGAATAAAGTAAGAATTTACCATTGGACTACCCAACGCTATGATACATTTTCCTTTATTTTCTCAATTTAAAAAGAACGTAAGTCGCATAAAGATTCTGTTTTATTCTGATATTTACCTACATAACAAATACGGCTGAATTTAGTTTGTAAGGAAAATCGAACTATCTACTCTATTCCATGTTGATGACTGATGTTCAATAAGGATGACACCATATCATACGTTAAGCTAGCACATTTTCGCCTCACTCACTGCTTAATAGGAACTCTCTCGATAGCCCTCATGGTCGCCGGTTGCGTGGCAAACGACGCGAGGGTCTGGACAAGGGACTCCCTGGTGCTTGCCAGCACTATCCTCTGGTCTGCGAACTCTGAGCAGAGGAACGAAGCGCAGGAGATTACCAGTTCCTCCCATTCTGCACAGAGGTTTAATTTGTGTGTAACCGCCATAGATGAGCGTACCGGAGCTCCAATTTATTGATATTGTCTGCATTAAATTGAATAGAAAATTCAACCAAGCCGCTTTGCCTCATGTTTTATTATAGGAACAAGAGCGAAACGGAAACCTGTTGATTTGTGGTTTTCAAATCCATATAAAGCACTTTCTAAGTGCTTTAGAGGTCTGCTCCAATTTGGCTTTGATCACCTGATATTAAATTAAATGTGGAATTTAACATGATAATCATTCGGTTCCCTCTACTTTCGTTGTACTGCTCCATCTTTGTTGTCCTGCAGGGTTAGCATCAGTGGGGTGCACAGCGTTTTATCACAAGTTAGGCAGAATGATAAAATTTTCTATTAATTGAGAAAAAAATACAACTACAAAATAATAAAGTACTCTTATAGCAATTTTCGCACCGGTTTAGAATATTTTGTGTGTTCACATCATTATGAATCAGCTGTCTGGACAAGGCGTTTCGAGAAATGCTTACAATTTGCCAGGGTGGGCACCGCCTTTCTGTCTGTGTGGAGCGCAAGCTACTGACTAGCATGATAGTAGTCTCTGGCCAAGGATACAAGATAGAAGCCTACTGTCACGGTTCTGCATTACTGAGTAAGAGATACGCAAAGCTTCTATTTCGTACCTTTCTGGAGGGACTACAGGCTGAAATACGGTCTTCCTTTCCCTCTCCCGGTACTGCAACCCTATCTGCTCTCTGTAAAATAATGACCTGTAACATTTTCTAAGTTTCCTTGAGTTTGCATCGCCACGAGGAAATCGAATTCCTATTGGTTCTGCTGCTTGTAGTGATCTGCCCTTAGATTATGTACATCGGTATCGTCAGCGATTACGTTAACCAATGGGAAACCGTCAAACTGCCGGGCAAGCGAAGAGCCAACCAATCACATGTCAGAACGTAACCGATGACGATATCGTTGAAATTATGTAATAGAGCCCCAGACTCGACAGAAGTCAACTAACCTGGTACCTGATGCACGGGTATAGTAGGATGCATATACAGTCGTAGCGTGTTGCACAGCTCCAGCATCGCATCTACGTGGTATTCTGGCACGAAGGCGAACAGTGACTCGGCGAAATCTTGTGACGGGATCGGCTGCCCCTCTGCAAGGCGTTATCAGTATTTGGTATTCGACAGCCATTTGAAATTGGAAATTCAAAAACAGTAGTGTGATTTTTCAGTGCTAGTGAATATCCTATAACTTTTTTTTATGGAATTGGCAAAACAACTTTAGTGTGGTAATGCGGAATTAACAGAGAAGAAAGCAGCACGTGGAATTAAGAGGGTTTATTCCGCCCAGTGGCGCCTTCATTGAATTTTTTTTTTTTTTTTTTTATGCATAACGGGTTGGTACTTGACCTCAATCACACCTGATGTTAAGTGAAGATGAGGTCGAAGATGGAAGCGTACTGACCCGGAGACCCCAACACATTTGGGGGACTGGCTATCTTATCTCTGACAACCGGAACACGACAATGCTATTAACATTGCTGCTTGGCGGCAGATTTAGATAAGATGGTGGTAGCTAGCCAGGCGGACATTTTAAAATGCCCTACCACCAACCAAACCGAGTACTTAAACATGTACCCCGCTGGGGATCGAACCCGCGACCTCCGAATCGTAAACCCAATGTTGTTTACATTGAGCCACGGAGGCGGTTAAGAATAAACTAAGATTTCTTTTTAAATACAGAATAATTAAAACAAATCGCTTTCACCTGCACCCGAAAAGCCCAAACGCTACAAATAATAACTAAATAGCTTTGATGGATGTTATATTCCAGAATTCACATTATAAAAAAGTGACCGTTTTTAATATCAATAATTTTAAATTCTGGAAAATAACAGTAATTAAAGTTATTTAGGTATTATTTATAATTAAACTTTGAGGCTTTTCGAGTTTAGATCAGAGCAATATTTATAATTTATGCTGTATTTAAAAAGAAGTTTAATTTATTCAATGATGCCACTGGACAGATTAAGCCCTCTTAATTAAGTTATAAAGGAGGATACGCATATCCACTCTGATGGACTTTTTCAAACCGAACGGTCTCTTACTTATCATCATATCAGTCGAAAGACGTCCATTGCTGGACAAAGGCCTCCTCCAAAGATCTTCACAACGATCGGTCCTGCGCTGCCCGCTTCGACCGACTTCCCGTGATCTTTACCAAATCGTCGGTCCACCTAGTGGGGGCCTGTCCACGCTGCGTCTCTCGGTTCGTAGTCGCTATTCGAGAACCTTTCCGCCCCACAGGCCGTCGGTCCTATGAGCAATGTGCCCAGCCCACTGTCACTTCAGTTTGGCAATTCTTCGGGCTATATCGGTCACGTTCTTACTTATAATAACATATTTTATAAGATAAATGTTGAAGAGCAACTTACGATGCGATCCAACTTGTGAATGCGATCTGACCCGCGGCGTCATAGTCCTCGACGTTGGACTTTGAGGGCTGAAAGCAGGTAGACGCCTTAAAACTGGCTTATACCCAGCCCACAACGAACCATTACTCGGAGCCCTGAAGATCTACCTCTGGTCAGAGCTCGAAGTATACTCCAATTGCAGCGACGCGTAGCTGGTGCCTCCCAATATGGAACTCTTACCGGGAAGTATCTCTTTACTGGCCACCTGCAATTGTTATTTAGATCATGATAAGACAAACGAGCTCACTTGGTGGAATGTAATTTACCTATTACCGGTAATAACATCTGTAACCTTCCAGAGATAAGGTCGAAATTTGCGACCTTAATATTGAAGCCAGAGATGCATTGTCTGTCTGTCACTTTACTAGCTTTTACCCTGACCCTGATCTTATATTCCGGATAACATTGTGGGCATTGATACTTCGTCGCAGAAGCAGGTGAAATTGTATTCAACCGGACCCCAGGCTAGGGGTAAAAGGGTTACCATACGGTAAAATTACTGATAACTATATTGTAGTATTATACTTTTTAGGTGGAATAAATAAAGGCTTTGCACGCCAGAGGGAGACACAAATTAGTGGAAGCACATTGTGATAGAATTAATAATCTTTTAGAAAGGGAAATTAGAAGAGCGCTATCTATAGGCTAAGGAATAGCAGGATCTAATTGACGGTGATTAGAATCGAACAAGGATATTTGCTTAAAGTTAATTTTATGAACCATCTTGGATTAAATGGTCGATGAGAGTAGTGACTCTTAAGGTATCATAGTGGTAACTGTATCTAGAAATAGACATAAAAATCTGTTCTTAAACAATTGTAAACACACATACTTCCTTCGTTTGTCAGAACCCACAAACCTTCATCATCTGATATCCTTGAAATATTAATGCGAATATAGTGTTATCTAAATAAGTACTTGAGTATGTGTTGCGTAATCCACATCAGAAGACAGCCGAAGTGAGTGAAGGGTGCCTGCGAAATGCCTCGCCAAATCTTGCTGCCGCTGCTTTGTCCAGATCGCTCCGATCACCCACGCCATTTGCAATGCGCCAGCTTCCAACTTCTCCTGTTTAAAAATTTACAAAGCTCTCTGAATCCTCTAGATGTAGGTATCAGCAAATTGAGTGAGAAAATTGAATTCATTGAATACGCAAAATTTATTGATCATAAATATAATTGGTAATACAACAAGACAGAAATAAAAGATATACTTGAAGTTGACTTGAAGTCAGAATAAGTTGTTTTTCTGCAAAATATTGAAATGCCGAAAATGTGTTAGTGGCACTCACCTCGTACACAGCTTTGGACCTTTCCAATTCCTTCAATATTTTCTCCATCAGCTGTTTTGTCTGTTTGTCGTGGTCTGAAAATTCGCCAGTGGCGCCTAAATCAATAAAGAATTTTATTGGTTTCTAGTAAGATAATCTTTTGCTAATATTTTGTAACGATAAAAATATGCAGCTAACGTGTGTTACATTCAACTTTGCAGTAAAATTGTTAAACTTTTTGAATACTATAGAGTATATAAGTATATTTGACTCCGAGTAGTAATCAATAAAGGCAGAGAAGAATAGGAAAGGCGAGTAAGAGCTTATATGAGCATACCATCAAAATCTAGACTGCAGCATGGTAAGAGTCGTGATAATACTACGATAAGCGATGCAAACTGCTTGTTTGAGGGAGATACTTACTACTACTAGTAGGGATACAAAGCCTATTAATACGAGTCAAAAAAACGGAATGGAAACGCGGTTCGTTGGTAATACGCTATTCAGTTCCCCCGGGACTTCAAGAAAATTTATAGGCGGGAATGAACACTTCGTCATCAGTGGTCGAGGGTAAGGCAATTATGCTAACAATATACAAATATACCAAGGAGCAATAACAAATGAGGGTATCAACGGAAGGGAGGGGACGAACAATAATATTTTGAAATAGGTGAATACCAGCTTTAATTTGAAAAACCAATGCATAGCATGAAGTAATATGTTGTACTCAATTTATGTATCAATGCAAAATTAATGTATTGCCTTTTTGTACAATAAAGCGTTTACAAACAAACAAACAAACAATATGTATGTAAGTAACATTACAAATCAATGGCAATATTGACACCAAACATGAATCTTCTATGAAATGAATTAGGTATAATTTTCATGCATGAGAGTAATTGCTGAAATTTTGCTGGGAATTCGACAAATGAATTCCTTTCAGGTAAATGCTCACGCTTTAAGTCTTCCTAGACCTATTGGTTTAAGTAGGAGTAAATAGATTCTAAGATGTACAAGTAAAGTATAGGCTAGTATATAGGTATTATTCGATAACCTCCGCCGGTTTGAATTTCAGTTGACACGGTGTATATCCTGTGCTCTATGTCGTGGAGGCAATCCGCCATGTCCAACTGATTGTCTCTCAGCTCACACAACTGAAACAAGACATTACTCGGCTGACCAAACGTTTCAGAACGTATAGAACATTCAGAGCACACAAGGAGTTTTCTTCTGTGACTATTGTTACTATAACGCGCTTTAAATCGTGGAAGGTAGTCGCATCTCACTGTAACTCAGAATGGTCACTGAAGTTGCCTCAGGAAAATTTCAAGAAAAGTAGTTAATTTTTAGGGATACAATTTGCTTCTCGGAAAATTTCTATTGTGTCTGGTGATGTTCTTTGAAGAAAAAAGGTTCCAGCCACCCCTCGGTAAATGAGAGTATAAGCCAATTAAACATCTAAATTTGATGAATGTTACCTGATAACAGGTAGTCGGTGTATTTCCCTGGCAATAAGTTTCTCGGTATTGTTGGTTGACCTTGTATAAGATCAGCGGGCTGTCTACCAGCAGCAGATTATGGCGTCGGGTCCGGGCAGGAAGGACCGAAAGCCTTTCAGCAAATGAGAGTGTAGCCAATCAGTCATATGAACTTCATGTCATGCATATACGCCACCATTACGTCGAATACAATCGTTGGTTTAAAAATGACAAACGAAAAAGTGATACATACCAAAATAATGGTACTATGACTAACGACTTTAAGAAATCTACATTTCAAAGAATTCAATTTGGATAGGGTAGCGATTTTTTTTTAAGTACCTTCTCTGCATGCTTGATGGCCGCGCCATGGAACAAAGCAAGCAGGCCGTCCACAAGTCGCAGATGAGCAGTTCGTACGTCGATGGCGCCTGCTCCAGGCATCAGAGACCGAGTACCCTTCAGCGCTAGAGCAGTCTCACCCGTTGTTCTGTTGTGGTGAACAGTCGCACAAGTTACTCAAAACATTTGAAAATTTAAGCATCGTTTCATTTGGGATGCGTGATCGCTAGTGACGTGATTGTTTCCGTGCTTCGGATGGGGTGTTAAGGAATCGGTCCTGATGCTAAAGGTCTATCGGTCTTAAAATATTGGCTGGTTAGACACTAATTCATCAATGTGCACTGAGCATGCGCGCAGTTATGTAGCGAGTGCCAATGCGTTGAGCGGTATTGTGACTTTTCCTGCATAGTGTCACGAGTTATCTCACAATGGGTATTAATCGCCTCCGTGGCTCAATGTAAACAACATAGAGTTTACGAATCGGAGTCGCGGGTTCGATCCCCAGCGGGGTACATGTTTAGCTACCACCATCTTATCTAAATCTGCCGCCAAGCAGCAATGTTAATAACATTGTTGTGTTCCGGTTGTCAGAGATAAGATAGCCAGTCCCCCAAATAAGATGGGGTTTCCGGATCAGTACGCTACCACCTTCGGCCTCGTCTTCACTTAACATCAGGTGTGATTGAGGTAAAGAGCTAACCCGTTGTGGATAAAAAAAATGGGTCAGTCGCCGAGGGAAACTCGTAGCCTTATCATGTAACTTGCAGAAGCAGTGTGGTTGCAGTAAATTATACAATAATTAAATCAAATTATCTAGTAACACCAAACGTGTTCGTATAGCCGACAATCCCGCCCCTGCGGATTTATTGCGGAACTATACACGGCAAGCTTTCCAAAACATCTTCTATAGCGAGAACAGACTCAGCTTAAAAAGACGTTAAACACTTGTTAAATTGCTCAAACTAACAGTAAAGCGTTTATTGAAGGCTTGTATGTTTATAGAATAACTGGAATAATACTACATCAACTTGCCTGTTAGGTATAGGTGGCATGGTTTGATGCATAAACCTGGCCATCGAGGAGATGACTTGGGGTAAGGTGGCCAGTCCTGGGGAGCCGGCAGCCATGTCGCTCACTCCTGAAAATTGAGCCAGGAATCCTGTTGGATCATTATCATTATCTGCTCTATAAATCAGCAAAGAATTTTAGAGTAATTGGATGGGTCACTAAATACGTGTGATATCCTAAAATGTCTGATTGGTAGAGTAATAATCAACATTGAAAATTAATTTCACATGATAAAAGTATCACTTGATTTTTTTTACTTAATTTCAAAATTAAAGCTCATTCTTCAAAAGGCTCAAAAAAAATTTAAAACTCAAAAAAAAAAATATTTTGTGAGTTATAAAAATTATATTTGAAAACTTCATGACATAACAATTTATCGCTCATTCACAAAGCAGAGTCCCTATAGAGATGAACGAACGAGCAAGAAACTCAGGGTTAGCTCTCTTTAACCCCCGACGCAAAAAGAGGGGTGTTTAAGGTTGTGTGTGTGTGTCTGTCTTGTGGCACCGTAAATCTTAAACGGGTGAACCGATTTGGTTGCGCTTTTAAGACAATTTTTTGGTGTAGGATATAATCATTTGTTCGATAAATGTTTTGTTTAGTATATATGGATAATTGTAATTGGCGATAGTTATAAATAAAAAAAAATATAGATACAAAAAGAGTTATAAATTACGATGTCTAGGACATCAGCCCCGTAGCACGTCATCGTGTCACGCGCGACATAGGAGTGAGAGTGGGATAGTTATATATTTCGTTCAAGAGAATGAGCAGGACAAATATTATCTCGCGCGACGTTTATCGGGCATGTCATGCTACTAATGCTGGTTCAGGTATTAGTGTAGGCAGACCTCTTGAAATTAGGTAATTCGACTATTCGATAAATTAAAGTAATATCGGTTATAGTATTTGCAATTCAGGTCAAATAGACAGACAAACCCTTTGTTATCATAATCACACACATCGCATCAAGTGTTTAAGTGTTTTAAGCAATTCATTAAGTATATTTATTTTCGATTGATAGATAGATAAGCATTTATTTGCATCCATGTACACACACATAACAAATTTTACATATGTAAAATACAACTAAAATAATAAAACACAAGTACAGAAACAACAAATATTATGTGTGTGCCGCAGTATACAAAAAGGCTACACAGCTCAGTGTATAGATTTGCCCGAGGCGGGCAAAACACTGGTATTCTGCTGAAACCTGAGGGTTGGTCGTGGGACAAATGGAATTTTGAAATTGTGTTTGGTCAAATTAAAACTAACGTTATTGTTAAATGAATATTGTGTAAGATTATTCGCGTTAATAAAATATACCTCATTAAGTTATTGAACCAATTATTATTATTATTATAGAATAAATTGATAATTAATGAAAAATTAAGAAAATATTGCAATATTCGATTTCATATTCTACGTTACACGTTATAATTATAATAAACTATTTCAATTTGTGATGCCCAAGCTATGGATCCAATCCACGATATTCTTTGAAATGGCGCTTTTGGAAAAGTATCAACTACAAACCGCCGGCGTTGCGTCGTCGTTTCAAAGTCGCGCTCAAGGAGCATTTCCTGGTGCTTTAATCTGTGCTCTCTTCTTATCTTCTCTCTATACCTTAGCACAATCCTGTTTCGCTTATTATTATTATTTTATATACCAATAAATATTTATTTAGTACACCTTTTTTTTTTTTTATATGAGAGGGCGGCAAACGAGCATGCGGGTCACCTGATGGAAAGCAATCACCGCCGCCCATGGGCACCCGCAACACCAAAAGGGTCACAGATGCGTTGCCGGCCTTTGAGGAAGGTGTCCACCCCAGAATAAGTAGGGCAGCCTGAGCGATGAGGGATTCTCCAGCTGTGCTGGTACCCTCCTGGGGTACTAACTCTTTAAATACCGCTACCATTCTGGAGAGAGACTGGAAGGTGGGCCTCCGGCGCCCTCGCTCCCTTAGGACGAAGCGCAGTGGCAAAATGCCACTACTCAGACGTCGGTCTTCTGCGAGAGGGTGGTACTTCCCCGGTCGAGCCGGCCCATTCATGCTGCAAGCTAATAGCTTACAGTGTGGCTCTACCACTATATATATTTACGTTTGTATTTTGTTGCTATTTTATAGATGTTATGTTTAAGTAGGTATATTTGTTAAATTTATTCACGTAGTTTGTATCTGCATCCCTACCGCATAACCTACCTATTTCAAATGTACTGTTCTTATACCCAAAGGTTGTCTGGAAGAGATCGCTTTTAGTGATAAGGTCGCCAAATTGTACATTCTATTTCTGAAACTGTATTTTATTGAATTGTTGTTATTTAATTATTTATTATTGTTTTTTATTTTAATTATGGAGTATTTATTATTATTAAATTTTTATTATCTTTATAATTACATAATCTATTATTATTAAGTTGTTTATATATCATGTCATTCTTACCTAATCATTTAAATTGGCTTTTTTATTTAAAAAAATTTAATATAACAATGCCGATGTACACCGACCTCCATCCGAGGTCGCCGATCGTGATATACCCACATAGAAAAGGATTGCAATGCCTAAACAATTACACAGCCTACCTGTGTCAATGCCTCCCGCCCGGTTGTAGTTCGGCTCGAAGCTCTGGATGAAGGGGTTGTCTTCGCCCAGTACATTGATCAGGTCCTGGCTGTAAATAACGAACTTTATAATCACTAGCGTTAACTACTGCATTAACTACTGCATTTGACTCTGCCTCGCTCGTTTTATAGGTATAGTGTCGATTCGGATGTATACCAACTAAACTAAAACCAGTTTTAAAGTAGTACTGTCTCTTTATCTCTGCAACAGTACGATGCGACGGCACCACTCCAAAACTGGTTTTAGTTTAGTTTAGTTGGTGTACATCCGAATCGACGCCACTGTCCATTTCTCTAACCCTCACGTTTTGGGCAGGAGGGTTGACGAGAGCATATTTCATGTGAGCTTCGCATGAATATCGTACTAACGTGCTGGTATGCAGCCGGTCATCGCTGGTATCTTTCGCCTTTTGTTTGAAATGAAATGAAATTAATTTAACCGCCTCCGTGGCTCAATGTAAACAACATTGGGTTTACGTTTCGGAGGTCGCGGGTTCGATCCCCAGCGGGGTACAAATTTAGTACTCGGTTTGGTTGGTGGTAGGGCAGATTAAATGTCCGCCTGGCTAGCTACCACCATCTTATCTAAATCTGCCGCCAAACAGCAATGTTAATAGCATTGTTGTGTTCCGGTTGTCAGAGATAAGATAGCCAGTCCCCCAAATAAGATGGGGTTTCCGGGTCAGTACGCTACCACCTTCGGCCTCATCTTCACTTAACATCAGGTGTGATTGAGGTCAAGTGCTAACCCGTTGTGGATAAAAAAAAAATATTGACTATAACTGAAAAAATTTTTTACTAAATCGGTCTGACCAAAATGAAACCCTGAACCTAAGTGTTGGCTTCCAATCCTCTTAGATAGATAGATAAAGCATTTATTTACGCTACTGCGTTCACACACCTACACAATTTTTTAATAACAAAGATTATATGTGATATATGTTCAATGCTCTTACCATGCGAGAATACCAAATGTACAACTCGTCCTATATACGAATTATTTATTATCGTTCGGCCAACACAAGAGGTTAGAGCGATGCCACACCGTGTGTGCGGCGCCGCTACGTCGTTGATGACCGTAGTTCATTGCCGCCTGCAATAGTTTCACCGACGTTAACAACTGATTTTACGCGGCAATGAACTACGTATTTCAACGACGCTTTGTGAATAATCTATAAAAAATATTAGAAGATATCCTATTTAAATTACAGGTGTAGACATCACTGGGAAAATTATTATCGGTGTAGTGTAGTACATTTTGATATATTATACATAGATTCATTATACACATATTTGGATACATAAGTTTAAATGTATTGTCTTGCAATCGTTCACTGAGCTAATTTCGTAATTTGTACCTAATTGTAATTCGTGGATAACTGTAATTGGCTTTCTACCAATCACAATAACCCATCGTGTATAAAAAAAAAATTGATGACGGCAAACATGGTGAAGAAATAAAGTATACCGTAGAGTCCTGACCAGAAAAGGCAGGACTCCACCGAGACGATCCACGTTGTAGAAGTCCAGCTCTCCATCTATAAAGGTCTTGGCTGGCAAGTGTGGTGGTAGTTGGCTGAAATCAAATAAGAACTGGCTATTAGAAAGGTATTTCGCGATCTGACTGCGCAAAGCGGATCGTGGCGGGTGAGGTTTGCATATTAGGATCTTTCTAACTGAATCATCATTTTCCTGCCCTTATCCCACTCTAGGTGGGGTCGGCACAACATGTCATCCTCTTCCACTCTCCTTTATCAGCCGTCATCTCCGTACTCACCCCTTTCACATACATATCATTCCTCACGCTGTCTACCCACAGCTTCTTTGGTCTTCCTCTACCTCTGTATCCCCTCCACATTCATACTTAACACTCGTCTTGTTACGTGCCTTTCATCCCTCCTCATAATGTGCCCAAACCATGCTAACCTATTACTCCTCAACTTTTCTATTATTGACGCCACTTTTAGACTTTCTCTGATATACTCATTCCTGATCTTATCCATTCTAGTCACACCACACATCCATCTCAGCATTCTCATCTCTGCCACATGCACTCTACTTTCATCAGTCTCTTTCATTGCCCAACATTCAGATCCATACATGGTGACAGATCTTATGATGGGTTTAGTAAAATTTCCCCTTGAGTTTCAGGGACATCCGTGGGTCACATATAGTCCCAGAAACCTGTCGCCATTTCATTTTCACCTTTCTAACTGAATATTAACAATAATTCTTGTATTACATACATTTAGACGGACGCGGGCACCGATCGGTGCCAACGGACACCCGACTTTCAACTCTCAATTGTAATGATTATATAGAGTTCCAATTCCTTTGGACTGTATTTGAACTTGTTCTCTATTAAATTCTACATCCAATAATGTGCGCCATGTTATGTTAGCTATGATATTTAGTCTGTATTTGCGAAAATATTTTTTTTCTCTTTGGGTGGGAGAATGGGCATAGAATTCCAACTACTGTTTTTTATTAGAACGGGCTTAGAAACCTGCCATAGAGCTTCCAATTCTCATAACAATTTATTGAATTACCCGTTTCTTAAGAAAAACAAGAAAAAAATCTGTACTTTCCGTAAAAATACCAATTATATCGTGGATATAGGGATACCTACATATTACAACTCGTAACATTTTTCTGATTTTTTGTATTATAGCTGTAGTAGTGTTCATTCATTATATCCATAGATAATATATTCCCGTAGTTACTGCTTTTCACAGATTACAAATACACCCAGTAGAAGAGTATCTATAAAGGTTTTTAACACCGCAGGTATTTTCGCAAATATGACAGGCGCGCCGAGATACTTGACCCTTAGAATTTTTGCGTTGGCTCACACCAAATTTTACTATAATCTTGCATCATAGTACTGTGCTAACCTATGCGAATACCTTCTATTTCACTTACTTAATATGCACTTTTCAGTAAAAAATCTCATCCGGTATATTTATAAATAAAGAGCTACCTCAATTGTGTTGCAGACTGTACACAAAATTTTTAAGTGCATTTAAAAGTTATGGCTAATAGTATATGCAGATATATAAAACATACGAGCTTCCAATTGGGCTGTCACTCCACAGCTTGAGGATAGCGGAGAGAAGTCGAGCGTGACAACACCAGGAGATGGCCGGCGAGTTACGGGAAATGTTGAACAGCCTCTGTGAATGATTGGTGGCCACTCGAGTATGTTATAAGGTATATTTTAATCAGTCTGCTTTGCGTTTGTGGATTACACGTAAGCTGTGAATCCTCTCTATCTTCTCCATTTCAATTGTCCGCAATTTTTAAATCCAACAAACATAAATTTTGCGTGACGATTTGCCGTGCTTTAAAAAGCATTAGGTTGAAAGTCGAAGGTAATGTGAGTAAGTACATGCTACGGAATCCTAAATTGAGTGTTGTCTTAAACTTAGGTTTTAATTCTATTCCATCATCGACAAATCAGTAAATACCATATCCAATATGCAGTTGTCCATAATATATCTCCTGAACTTCTCCATGAAGATCTTCCGTGACGATGGCACCATGTCAGTTCCGTCTGTGTTGTCCAGCAGGATCAGCAGAAACTCCAACTGGCGACACAATTAAATTTTATAAATAAAGTCAAGATCACCTAGAATTTCTCAAAGGCTTTATTGAAAATTATGCACATGAAATTTTACTTCGGTCAGCCTTAATTTAAATGATTATAAGTATATAACTACCTACTTAGTTTAAAAAAAAGAAATAACACGACGTCACCACCTACAATCAAAACGTCACAAACAAAGCCAAACCATGCATGTGTAATCGGTATAGCCTCTATTTTAATTTGAGGTCAACTTTTCTCAATTCGACAGTTTACTACTTGAAGCATTTTAGGACTATTATCTGATCCATCATCATCATCATCTTGCCCTAGAGTCAATTTATTTGGGGTCGGTGCAGTACGTCTTTTTCTTATAATCTCCTCTATCAGCCGTTACCTCATCATTCACGCCCTTTCCGTTCATATCACCCCTCACACAATCCATCCATCCCTTCCGTGGTTTTCCTCTCCTGTCCAACCATCGACTTTCATATTCATCACTCTCTTTACTTTGCTGTTTGGCGGCAGACTTACTAGTCTGCCGCCAAACAGCAATGTTAATGTCACTGTTGTGTTCCGTTTGTCAGAGATAAGGCTTATTTAAAAAGAGCAACCCCTGAGTTTCTTGCTCGTTCTTCTCTGGGGAGACTGCCTAGGGAATGAGCGATAACTGTATGTCATGACGATTTCAAATGTTATTCTTATAACTTTCAAAATAAAACATTTTTGATTTGATTTAAGATAGCCAGTCCCCTAATTAAGTTGGAGTTTCCGGGTCAGTACACTTCCACCTTCGGCCTCATTTTCGCTCAACATCAGAGGGCGAAGTGTGAGTTTTGTTTCGACTTAACTTTACTACCGCGTTCGCGTTTACGTGGCGATTTGTATGGAGAAATGTGGAGCGCCGCTAGCGGATAGTTTGCAAAACGATTTTTTTTCATAGGGACTTTTTTCGTAAACGCGAACGCGATGGTAAAGTTAAAAACGAGACAAAACTTACACATCGCACACAGGTGTGATTGAGGTTAAGTGCTAACCCTTTATGCATAAAAAAAAACATGCGTTTCATCCTTGCTCATAACATGGCAGTCCATACCAAGCCATCTTTTCAACTTTTCAGTCACGGATGCCACTTTTAATGTCCCTCTAATGACTATTATCTGATCCAAAGGACAGTAAATTATCAGTAGCACATCATGATATAAATGAATTTTAATTTTGACTGATCATCGAATTGAGAAACGGCCATTCAAATAACAAGAATAAGGAATTTTCTATAGTAGCATGGCGAAGCAATTTAAAGCGAGAGAAATGGACAGTTTAAAACCCCTGAGGAAAAACGATGGGTATAATGTGTTTGACGGCGTTTTGTCTATGTTTGTGTCCGAACATATCTCATTAATGTGTGGTCTGATTGGAGTACGGTTTTTTTTTTCATTAAAGACTCAATGAGGGGACAGATTCTTAAATATAAATTATAAAAATCAATAACTTATATTTAGCTTTTAACACAGAATCTTGGTATAATCTTCTAGTGGACTGTGTAGAGCTGGTCACAATAAACATTCAAGTAATTCTGCAGACTCGGAATTACTTGAATGTTTTATAGTGCAAATAAATTTAATTTACATTTGCATTTTACATTTAATTAAAAAATGATATTGACTCTGATATGACAGAGGCGTTGTTGAATTGCTAGAGAGCATAGAGCTCATAAAATATGCGTGTGTTATAAACGCAAATAGTGAAGTTATATTCTATAACCGCACTATTTGCTATGGCAAAGAACATAATCTCATACACCCAAGTGATAAACACTATCAGCCCGGTGAATAAAATATCGCTGATCTCCGTGTGATATGGAGATCAGTAATAAAATATGTTTCAAATTGTATTTTTTTTATTCGAATTTCGAACTGGTCCGCCGCGCGGTTCCAGGCAGTAGGCAGCGCGCCGCGTGCTTTTTTATTGTTTCCTCGCAAGTTATGTTGAAAAACGTCGTACGATATACGTGCGTGTATTGGTTAAATACAATTGGTTATAGCCACCATAACGCATTTATATCGTAATGTACTATAAATTTATTTTAATAGGCTTTCGAGGATTTTCAATTTTTTTGTTCTATTTTTAATTTCCATGTGATTTTTTTTTATGCACAACGGGTTCGTACTTGACCTCAATCACACCTGATGTTAAGTGAAGTTGAAGTCGAAGGTGGAAGCGTACTGACCCGGAAACCCCAACACGTTTGGGGGACTGGCTATCTTATCTCTGATAACCGGAACACAACAACGCTATTAACATTGCTGCTCGGCGGCAGATTTAGACAAGATGGTGGTAGCTAGCCAGGCGGACATTTAAAATGCCCTACCACCAACCAAATCTGTTTCTGATAGAAATCTGTTTTAAGCCATTTCGAGGATATTTAACTTTAAACACGTTTGGTTTATATGGATGATACAATCGCTTGCTTCCTTGCGGGTTACTCTAAATTTTCCATGTTTAACCTCACTGTTTACACCGTTTATACCTACTAATCAAACCGTCTCACCAATTTACTAAAGGAAGTTCTCTGTGTGTTTCCTCCAATCACAAGCAATAAAGTACGAGAGAATGCTAAAACTTGACCGGAGTTGAAAAATGGGTCTGTTATTGTTTTGATTCGATGGACCAATGTCGAAAGGGACTCTCGTTCCAACTTACAAGAGCATTTGTACCTAAAGTGCCTCATTGAATATAGCCTTGAGCCAAAACTTGAGGCACGAAGAGGTGGTATAATGGCACTTGTTCTTCAGAAATAAATAGGTTAGGTATTTCATGGCGATTTGAGGTCAGAAGTGAAGGAAGATAGAGATAAATAGTATTATAAAAGGTATAGTTATAGAAGGTATTATACAGCGTATTATTGAGGTAGATCCAAAGCCGTAAGAGGACGATTTAAACTCATTTTTTATATCATACAATTGTTCACGCTGTCGGCACGATTATGTAAAGACTGGCGCCATCTATCGGCGAACCCGTGAACCCACCACTAATCAATTTATTCACTTCAATAGGTACAAGTGTACCTTTCTCACGGGTTCCAGGACAATCCCATAGATGGCGCAAATTTAAATGTATATTTACTGGTGCATGACCAGTTTTTCTCTCTCTTCCAATCGGTGCAGCATTCCAACAATAAGCCCTCGATCAGACCACAGCAGCCGTTTATCTTCTCCCAACAACAATACTCTGCCTGCACATTTTAATGTTTCCCGTACATACCTGTATTTGTTCTAAAGGTGCAACAGCTTTGGTAATCTTGTTACAATCGTCCATGTACTGCGCCTCTACTGCAGAGTCGTCTTGATGTAGTGGGTGCAGTTTGGAGATTTTATCTAAAACAAATGTATGCAATATTAATGAATGAATGGATATTTGTTTTTGACGACCTGTTTGGTGTAGTGGTTAGCAACTCGAACCACTATACCAAAAGGTTGCGGGTTCGAATCCGCTAGGGGCATATGTTTGTGTGATGAATACGGACATGTGTACCCGAGTTATGGATGTTTTCATTTATAATAAGTATTTATTTACTAAAAACAAATGTATTTATGTAGTATATCAACCATCTGGTATCCACACCACAAGCCTATAGTTGTTTAGTGTGGAACTAGATGGCGCTGTGTGTATAAATGAAAAACATCCATAACTCGGGAACAGATGACTGTATTCATCATACAAACATATGCCCCTAGCGGGATTCGAACCCGAGACCTTTTGGTATAGCAGCAGAATTTTTAACCACTACATCAAACAGGTCGTCCTTATTATTTATTTATTTATTTACACTGGATGAGTTTTTTTACCATAAGGAAAATATAGGGCATATTAGGTAAGTGAATAAATATTTCGGTAGGTAGCACTATTTATGCAGTTTTTTGGGATATAAATTAAATTTAATTAATAGGTAAAGCTGTCGCTTGGTATAAGGATTCCAGCAACAAGTGTCGCCAGAATGCTTACTTTAAATGTTGAATAACTAGGTACAGTGGCCCAATTTTTTTTTCATATCTGACTTCATTTTACTGTTATTCCTCTATGATTTTACGTATTCCAGCATCACGTTACGTCTTAATTATAATATTATATATAAAATAAAGCTTTATTTCAGATTTAAAAAAATCCATATTAGGTATTAAAAAAAATGATAACGTAACGTTTTTCGTTATAGTTTTAGTATCATACTTAGCGCGATTGGTCTCCAGCAGTAGTTTCTCTACGATGACACGGGATAAAAGACTCGCATAAAGCATTGTCGATGTCAAATGTAGGTATATGATTATTCCCAGGATTTCTATGTCCACCTTAACTTACCAGTTCCTGTTGGTGCAAATGATGAACGCTTAATGGTTCCCTTTTCCGCCATTTCTGCAATTAAATCAACAATGAACTCTGTTAAACCGTCCACGACTTTCCTATAAATTAATTAATGTCATATACAAATTGGAGAGTTTCATCTTACCTGCTATTCTAGGGTCTGTCTCCCCTTGAACGGAAGTCGGCCTCTGCCACCAGGGCTTCCGGATCACTGTGCGGAGGACGCTGTCGTCTGGACACTTGACGTTCAGGAAGTTATCAAATCTGGACATAATTTAGTAATATACACTTTAAATCGTGTGGATTTTCTTGTTAAGAAGTTAAGAAAATTTTGCAGGATGTGTACAAATTCGAGCATGTCTATAGTGGATGAGTTTTTTTACAGTAATAGAGGCATATTAGGTAAGTGAAATAGAAGGTATTTGCATAGGTAGTTTATTTGCTTTTTCTAAACTATCATCGAATAAAGCGTTCAAAAAAAATTTATACTACCTATGCCAATAACTTCTATTTCACTTACCTAATATGCCCTATTTTTTTCCTTGCGGTAAAAAAATTCATCCGGTATAGCACTCATACTGCTGTAGACTGTTGTTTTAGGGACATGGTTAATGCCCTGCATGGGATTTTTCTGTCAAGTAGCCTTAACGTACTCAAGTGTCATGCTTTAAATATACAATACAATACAACACACAACACAACACAACACAACACAACACATCACAACACACCACAACACAACACAACACAACACAACACAACACAACACAACACAACACAACACAACACAACACACAATACAATACAATACAATACAATACAATACAATACAATACAA
Source organism: Oegoconia quadripuncta (assembly GCA_949316235.1). NCBI lineage: Eukaryota > Metazoa > Arthropoda > Insecta > Lepidoptera > Autostichidae > Oegoconia > Oegoconia quadripuncta. The sequence goes on along the minus strand of OX438741.1, from coordinate 7,667,164 downwards.
TACAATACAATACAATACAATACAATACAATACAATACAATACAATACAATACAATACAATACAATACAATACAATACAATACAGTACAACACAACACAACACAATAAAATACAATAAAGTACACTACAATATAATACAAATACATTTTATTGCACAACAGAAAAGAAAATACAGTTACAGTATAATTTAATGAATAAATTTTATTTATATATGATTTCTTTTTGTGCTTATTTTAAGTGACACACAATACAATCTAGCATTACCTACTTATTTGTATCAATAATGGTTAGAAGGTAAAGATAGATAAGTTTGGCAAACTACACGAGTAAAACAGGTAGGTGCTTACGTAATTTTATTGAAGAATACGTATTTGATGAGATGGTGTCTGGTCTCCCGATGCTGCATCAGTCCGCAGAGCACATACACACCATCAATCTGATGCGTGAAGCTCATGTCCTGGGGAATGGAGTAGGAATTAGTTGGAGTCCACTTTCTTGTAGTCCACCCATAATATTAGGTCCTTACCTATGAAATTGGCGTTTTGTATGAAGAATTTCATTAAGACTGTTTTCTCCATACAAACATTTTTGATTTTATTTTTGGGTACGGCAAATCCAAAAAACAAATTTGGATATAGCTTTGAAAATCGCAGGAATTGGTACATATGATTAAGGAAGAACAAAAAAAAACCAATTTCATGGGTAAGGAATTTATAATGACCCAATAATAACAATGGATAAATCTTACTAGTAGATCCCAAGTTTCCGATTGCAATAGTGTAGACTAGGGGGTGGGAAAGTGTTGTAAGATGTGATACTGGCCATATTAGAACTATTTTATTTTGAATTTTTAGTATAGAACATATCTGCTTTTACTGTGACAATTACTTCCAAATATACATTTATCATGTAAACATCTAGTGTTCTTACTTTATATTTTCCCACACGTTATCAGCACGAAAAGGTAAAGAACACTAAATATTTAACACGTGCATGTAAAAGATATTTGTTGAAAGTCGCGAAAATTATAATTTCGCTTATTTTTCATTTTTTTCGTATTTGACATATTAGCTGTGAAATAATGTCAAGTTCAATTTCTGCAATAAAACCGCTAGTAAACAGAGACGGTTTTGGTGTTTGGAAATTCAAGATGCGTATGTACCTAATACACGAAAATTTATGGGAAACTGTTGCCGGATACCCTGAAGGTAATCAAATTACCGCTGAGAAAAAGTTGCGTGACGATCAGATTGCGTTATCGAAAATTTGTCTCACAGTTGATGGTATGGCAATCACCCTTCTCAGACCTTGTGAAACGGCTAAAACTGCGTGGAAAGCCTTGTCCTCTGCGTATGAAGACAAAGGCTTAGGACGAAGAATAAGCCTCGAACGGAAGTTGTACAGGTACTGTCTAGATGATTTCAACGATATAGAAATGTACATTAATGCTGTTATGTCAACAGTCCACGACCTTGCCGATATCGGCAAGATCATAGAAGATGCTTCAATCGCTGCTATTCTTCTTGGAGGTTTGTCTCCACAGTATGCCCCTCTTGTTATGGCATTGGAGAACTCAAATGTAGAAATTACTGTTGACTTGATAAAGACGAAATTGTTGAATGAATTGAATACACCAAAGGAGAATAACCCGTATACTGCCCTGAAAACACGGACTAATCAGAAATCTAAGCCATCTTCATCAAAAACTAAGAAACAGATTATCTGTTACGACTGTCGGGAGCCAGGCCATAAGAGTCCAGACTGTCCCCATAAGAAGGACAAGAAAAAGAAATCTGAGAATCATAGAAACTCTTTAAGTGCGTTGAATGTCATTGGTGACGTGGAGAGTACTAAATGGTACATAGATTCTGGGGCGTCGGCCCATATGACTTCAAGACGAGAATGGATGGAGAACGTGAAAGGATATCCCACCGGCAAAGTGACAATTGCTAATGGAGAGGTGTTATCCAGTGAAGGCGTTGGCGATATTTCTATTACGATGTGTGATGAGGTTACGAAGATTAGTAACGTTGTTCATGTACCTAATTTGAACGCTAATCTTATTTCAGTAAAGAAAGCAGTTGATAACGGTTTTTGTGTGGTTTTTGATAAATCTGGTTGTAACTTTTATAACTCTAGTGTTTTTTCTTGTACAGGTATTTCTTTGCTACATGGTTCGATCTGTGGTGGGCTGTATTCTTTAGATTGTACAGTCAATGTACCACGTCAATTATCTGCTTTTGATGTGCACTCTGACGTGTCCAGGTATCAACTCTGGCATAAACGTTTAGGTCACCTATGCCGCATTGGGATGGATCGCTTAAAAAAGGACCAGGTAGTAGGCATAGATTATTCAACAGTTAACAAGGAACCATGTGTGGCCTGTGTAGAAGGAAAACTGAGTCGGAAGCCTTTCAAAAGGATTCCGTATAAAAGGGCAACTTCAGTTTTAGAACTTGTCCATACTGACGTTTGTACATTATCAGAGACGTCTTTTCAAGGAAGTAAGTATGTCTTATTTTTCATAGATGACTTTACTCGTATGATCTTTGCATTCTTTATTTCTTCAAAAGCTGAAGTAAAGGATAAATTTCGTATTTTCAAATCCCTAGTGGAGCGAGAAAAGGGATTAAAAATAAAAGTGTTGAGGAGCGACAACGGGACAGAATATGTCAATACTGACCTTACAAATTACTTACAGATGGAAGGAATTCAGCATCAGACGACAGTGCCCTATAGTCCGCAGCAAAACTCCATCGCTGAAAGGATCAACAGAACGATCATAGAGAAGGCTAGATCTATGCTCTCTGGCAGTTCTCTTTCTCCAGCATATTGGCAAGATGCGACGGAAACTGCAGTCTATCTTAAGAATAGGACTCCTCACCGTGCTCTCGAAGGTAAGACTTCTTTTGAGCTGTGGTATGGTAAACAGCCGAACCTATCACACTGAAGAGTCTTTGGATGTCGAGCTCTGATTCATGTCCCCGATTGTAATCGGAAGAAGTTGGACGTGAAGGCAACCGAGCATATTTTTGTTGGCTATTCTGACGATCCCAATAGTTATTACTTCCGAGATGCAAAATATCCTAGACGACTTGTCAAAGTAGGGACGTGGTTTTCTTTGAAGACACTTTCCGGGATTTAGAGGAAAAAGGAAAGGGTGTCAAATACCAGTTAGCGCCTGGTGCGCTCAAACCGGCACGTGTACCCTTATTCCTTAGTCCTCAATCACGGGTGGATGTGCCACAACCGGCACGTTTACCTTTATGTTCACAGATCGACTCTACAACAAATAGTAGAGAGGATCCGATACCTGGACCCAGTATTGTTGCCGACTTTGAGCCAAGTCAACTTGGGTTTGCCCCGTCACCAGAACAATTAGAAGAAAGTGATTCTGATGTTGAGGTTGCAGAACCACGCTATAATCTGAGACCTAGAAAAATCCACAATACTGCCACCAACTGTGTTTGTATGCAGACTATATCCTCTCAAATGGATGAACCGACTACTTTTCAAGAAGCGGTGAATGCAGTAGATAGAGATAATTGGTATCATGATATGAGAGATGAATACCAGGCCTTGCTGGAAAAGAAAACGTGGATTCTGGTGAATAGGCCAGATAAGAAGGTTATACCATGCAAATGGGTTTACAAATTAAAAAAGAATGCCCATGGCGATATAATCAAATATAAAGCTAGACTTGTCGCGAAAGGCTATAATCAAGTTCATGGTGTCGATTACTATGAAACCTTCGCTCCGGTAATTCGGAATTCCTCCTTACGCGTTTTGATTGCTTTAGCAGCAGAAATGGGCCTGAAGATGCGACACTTAGACGTCGACACCGCCTTTTTAAATGGCGATCTTCAAGAAGAAGTCTACATGGACCAGCCTCCGGGTTTTAAGAGCAAAGGTGACGAAGATAAAGTGTGTCTGTTGCAAAAGTCCCTGTATGGCTTAAAACAGGCTCCTCGCGCGTGGAATATTAAGCTCAATGAAGTGTTGAGTAAAATAGGTTTTATTAGATTACCTACTGAACCATGCGTATATAAAAAACTCCTTGGTTCAGAATTAATCCTGTTAGCAGTCTATGTGGATGACATCATTATTTATTATCAGAATGAAAAGTCATTCGACGCTGTCAAGTGTGACTTACAAAAATATTTTACATTAAAAGATTTAGGTCCACTGAAATATTATCTGGGATTAAATATCTCAACGGAAAATGGTGAAATACGAGTCAATCAAAAGTCATATATTGAATTCCTACTAGAAAAATTCAATTTAGGGCAGGCAAAAGAGTACGACACTCCCTTGGCGAATAGCAAAATAGGTGCTCTTCAGGATTCGGATTGTAAGAATAATCATTATGCCTATCTGAATTTAATAGGTTGTCTAATGTACCTTGCTGTCAATACTCGACCTGATATTGCTTTTGCTGTTAGCTACCTTAGTCAGTATAACAACAAATATAACAGCACGCATTGGGTGGCAGCGAAACGAGTACTTCAGTACCTAAAAGGCACTATAGATCATTCTATTATTTATAAGAAGACAGGAGAACTTCTCGTAGGTTATACGGACGCGGATTTTGCGAACTGTGTGCATGATCGTCGTTCCTACACAGGTTATTGCTTCAAACTGGCAAATGGACCTGTCTCGTGGGCATCGAAGAAGCAGCCTACAGTGGCGCTGTCTTCTACCGAAGCTGAGTACATGGCGTTGACTGATGCTGCGAAAGAGGCTATTTACTTACGTCGTTTGATATCCGAGGTATGTGATATTAAATATCCTAGTATAACCATTTGCAGTGACAGTCAGAGTGCGCAGAACTTAGCTCATAATCCTATACACCACGGCAGATCGAAACATATTGATGTTAGGTACCATTTTATTCGCGAAAAGGTATCTGAAAATGTGATTGTGCTTCAATACACTAAGTCCAGTGACCTGTTAGCTGACGTGTTGACAAAATGTCTTGGGAAAGTTGCACATCAAAGGTGTATCAATAGTATAGGTTTAGTTAAGGCGTAGTTACTTTATGTTACAATGTTTTTTCTTTATGCTAGTGTTTGTTTGTTATTACTAAGGCTTCTGAATATGGTCATTACGGGTGGATGTTGTAAGATGTGATACTGGCCATATTAGAACTATTTTATTTTGAATTTTTAGTATAGAACATCTGCTTTTACTGTGACAATTACTTCCAAATATACATTTATCATGTAAACATCTAGTGTTCTTACTTTATATTTTCCCACAGAAAGGTCTGGGATTTCTGTGTGAAGCGACTTCAAATTTTTTTGTTTACTTCTCACAGTCAGGTCTATTTGTCGCCAAGTCAACTTAACAACCCTTCTATCTCGTTATAGTTGTTCGATTCTTGGGTTTCAAGGGGTTGGGTTTTAACCACCTCCGTGGCTCAATGTATTGGGTTTACGATTCGGAGGTCGCGGGTTCGATCTCCAGCGTGGTACATGTTAAAGTACGTAAGTAAGTCCACTCACCGGAGATACCAGATCGAATAGTAGACACTCTCTCACGACGCAATGCTCTAAAATGTCACAGAGCGCTGATTCATCAAGGAAAGTCCACAGTAAATCCAACATGGTGGCGACACGTGGCTGCGGCTGAGCGAGGAACTTCATTGACAGATCCACCTGGAAACAAAGAGGATCCGGAAAGTACGTTTTTTAGATTATCGATGACTGCTGGAGCAAGAGCACGCTTTTTGACAGCGATAACCTTGACATACCACTGAGAGGGCTCACTCTCAGCATTGACTATACACCCCAGAAACTCCTAACAGGCGAGGGGCATTGTCAACACTTCAGGACAAATGAACAGATGTTCAGCAACTTCGAATGACTTATTGGCTAGTTCTATCAGCCTATTACACTTTGATTGGTTGTGTCAATGTCACGAAAATAACGACCTTGGTAAAGCCAATCGGAATACGGTACCCCGCCTCCCTCATACCTCAGACGACAGAAGCAAGAAATTGGAGGGATTGCTGTATTTAAAAACAGGTTTTTATATTACAAAAAGGCAGAATAATATTTCATAATTAATTGTGAAATAGCCTGGTACTCAATTTCTCAGCAAAAAAACGCAGTTTCATTTCAATTCACATGGGCTATGTGGTCGATGGGGTGGGGATATTAAAATAGTATTGGGTAATCCCAGTGTAAAACAATAACTTCTCAACTCGGTAACAAACCACATGCGTCGCAACTTGGCAGAGCTTTAATAGTGTACTTTAAGCTACTGACGATGGTGATGATTACTAACAAAGATTTCATCCTTCGCCTTGGAGTAGAACTCCACCGCGTGAGGATCTGCTTGTATGCCTCTTGACTTCAAGCCCAAATGACCTCGAAAGCGAGGTAGCAGCTCGGCTACCACCACATATGACAGCCGGAGCACGCCGCCAAGCTCCACCACCACCAGACGAGCGATGGACATTAGGAACGCCTTTGAAAATATAAAAGTTGAATAGGTATCGTATTATATCTAGACCAATATGTCAGCTGATTTTATTTAGGATTTAAAATTTGGGGCCAATGTTTGGTCCAATCTTGAGGTATTTTAAAATGACATACCTACCAAGGTGAAAAAGAAGACGGCCGGTAAACGGAAAGTATGATAAATATTGAGGATAGTAAATTTTACCCCAAGGAAATTATTATTAACTTTTTATCAGACTGCGCCAGGAGGGGTTATATATGTATGTAGATTTCTGTTACAAACCGTAGCAATTCGTCTAGATCCCCAGTATCATTACGAGACAAATTATTGTAAGACATTCCAACATGGCTCCTGCAAAATGTAAAGAAAACAATATAGAACAGAACGATTTGGCGTCCTTATCTGTAAAAGCGATGTCCTTCAGGCAACATTTCTTTTCCACCCAGAGATAGGCAAGCTGTCTGTCTTGATCCTTGGTCTTTATTAAAATATTTGTTATTACCTTCCTGGACATCTTCTTGACGTCAGTGCTCTGCGCATCAACCATAGCGTGCGGTGAGGCTCGGGGGCTGTACACTGAATTGGAACTGTGAATTCGCAGAGCCACCTCTTCTTCTGTACATTTCGAAGAGTCCGATTTTGCCTGGAATGTGAAGTTTATTCGAGAAGTAAACTGATGGCAATTCTTAATGGAATCCAAGGAGCGTTGGTGGGGAAAGAGGCCCGTAACAGGGGTGGCCAACGAGTGGATCGCGATCGACTAGTCATGAAAAATTCTGTGACAGAAATTAAACTTGCGAAATTTATCACATCCCACTGTAAGTAAGATGAATGTCTTGCTTACAGTGGGATGGGTTCAGTTTGCCTCTCTGACCAACACGTCATGAATACAATCAGTATGCCTTTCATTTACTCTGATGCCACTATCGAAGAAGCGGACAATTTTGTCCGCGAAGATGGAATGTATGGTATTATATGCAATAACACACACGGAGAACAAAAAACTGCGGTCGACAAAAAGTCCGTCGTCCGCAGTGTTTCTTTTCACAAAGTTATCTAAATAACTACGTTGTTTTTGAAGAACTATTTATGGGTCTTGTATGTTTCGGTGGGTACTATTAATGCACAGTTTTTTGGGTTTTAATTATAATTAAAGGTAAAGCTGTCTCTACAGTGACAATATTTTTTTCCTTTGGGCACGACTTGGCACTATTTCAGCACAGGTTTTTGACATTGTCAAAATAGCTGAATTACATACGGTGTGTAATCTAGTATCACGCTCGTTACTGATCTTTTCTAATTAGGGAAAAATGCGCCTTAGCAGTGGGGATGGTAGGGCTGTTGACGTGTGATGTGATGCCTGCATCATTTAGAAGCTCCACTGAAAACTAGCGTTGGAAATGGTTGCAACACCATGCTGAGTTGGATCCCTTTTTGACTCCACCTTAGGACACCGACAATTAGATATAAACACATTTTTTGTATGTTTCTCGACCTGATTGTTTCAGTATATGCAGTCTTTCTTTCTATTACAGATGAGGGTAGGTGACGGAATACCTTACTACTTTTAGTCGTGAGTGAAGGATTCAGATCAGACAGCCTCGCCAGCTCCTCTAGTATTGCTTCAAGAGATTTGAACAGCAAAGTCGCTCGGGTGCATTCTTTAGCCGGCGGCGCTTGCAGTGGTGAATATCCATCTACAGGGAAGCTGGAATCATAAATATCTTGGTCAATTGTGAAGATTGCGCACACCCATTTTTTGGGTAAGAATATGTTCCTCCTTTGCAGGTCTAGAGATTTATTCACTCTTGAGACATTGGCTAAACTTCCAAATTTCACTAATCAATCTTAGAACAATCAACTGTGAATTGGAAGAATTGTGTTTTTTTTTATCCTAGTGTAAGGTATATTAGAGTAGAGATAACACACTGAACTACTTTTTGGGCCGATACAATTCAAAGCGGTACGACGCATATAAACCAGCGATGCGTTGCCAACAGCATAAGGTGACCAAGTTTCTGCAATTATTGTGTGTCGTCGGTCTAACCAAATCTGAAATCAGAAACACATATCAGATGTTCTATAGAAAACAGAGCACCTAATAATAATTTGAAATATTCTTACACAAAAGGTACATGCCCGAAGTTAGCATACAGATGCTCCTGCATCGCCAGTGATACGGCTGGGAAGTACGCCAGTCCCGACCCATGGGAGACCTTCGTGAATGCTACACCCATAGAGATGCCGTTCCTGAAATATCGAAACTACCGTCAGTTGAAGCATAAAGCCTACATACATCTGTGTCATACGTGTTATATTACCTGTAGTACTCCAAGATGCCTTTGTCAAGGTCGACGCATGTTCCAATCACGTCACCAGGCAACCATGCTTGCCCGTAAGGCGTGGTAGCGACATTCCATTTCCTCACCCTCCCTCCGTCGTAGGCATATGAATGGGCCGTATCACCGACTCCTGTGTCCATGGAAAAGACGCATGATGCTGTGCACCAGCCAATCTGCGAGAAAAATACGTTTCTACAATGTGTCATTGTTCGATATGGAATTAGAATGTCTTAGGACAGAATACCCTCGGAAACTTTCCAAAATCCAATCACATTAATATAAGGAGAAGTCAAGTACCTACTTAGTTAAGAATAAGCAAGATTTCCAGTTATAATTAACGTCATGAAACCGACAAATGAGCTGGTGATCACGAGTCTTACGAGCGACGAACTCCCGAAGTTGACCGAGTTGCGAAACGTGTTCGAAATTACATTTTTAGCCGAAATCGAGTCTTCGGTTGGTCACTAACTAATGCCGCATACCAATCAATCGCAATTGAAGTGAAGGCACAAACCGCGCCGATTTTTACATACCATTACGCATCAAAAATATATCTCGTGCTCAGTGATAGACTCACGAACGTTTTAGTTTCATTTTGCGTTTGTTCTTAATTTTTCTTTTCTTCTTGGTCTGAACGAAAGTGATGAGCTTGCGAAGAGGCTTGTCCTGGTCCGTCGGCTGTCGAGTTTTAGATCGAATATAAAGGCAGGCGTGTTACCTTCTCATCCCATTCTATGCGTCTGCATTAAGTTTTACGGTCTACATCACGAGACACCTTTACGATTATCCTTTCCACCAATCCAATTATTCCAAAATACAGAAACCTCCCTAAGTATATTTTGTAACGAAGGAGGTGTTTACTTTTTACCAACTGGCCGTCTATCTCGCACGAAGTGCTAAGATTTACCTGCATTATCCCCTTAGTGCCAAGCTGCACCTCATACATCCATTTTCCAGCGAACACGCAAGCAGTCGCGCGGATAGTGGCGAAGCTTGACAGACCCTGAACGCTGACTCGCTCATCGCCCACCAGGACTAGGCGACCTGTGCCTGAAGAAGGTGAGGTGATAATTGAAAAACTACTAAGAGAGAAAACAGATACTTCATTATCATTCACAGGCTGTCATTCACTAGGCACCTACATTTTTACAATATAAACGAGCATTTGATACGACAGTTCGCGAACGAAGTCGGTATGTGACTGAATTCCCATTGGTTCCAAACTCCCGATTTGACACCAATGAAGTGGTGCCATTTTGATTGTTTAGACGACCCAGTCCATATGCTGTAATATAAGTCTATGAGTAGCACAGATTATTTATTCTTGTGTTACTAGGGTCATTCGCGTTGCAACTTCCTAAGGTTAGACATGACTGGCTCAAAAGTAGAGTGTAATATTTGTATGGTTGTAGAAGTGCAATATTTGTAGGCTTAATAGTCCAGTTATGGACATGTTTATTATTGTCTTTGACATTCTACCTGTAGAAGCATCGAACACGACGATTTTAGGGCCTATTCGACCATGCCGATCATCAGTGTTGTCCGTTGGCTGAAATCAGAAAAAAAGTAACTAATATCAACTTACGTAACTTTAATTGGGGATGATTTTATTTTAATTTTGTACTCCATCGTGTATGAGGTCGTTGGATAGGTCGTTCAAAAGTATTATAGCTTATCTTGAACAGTTTTTCGATTCAGGGATCGGTTGTTGGTAAACGCTTTATTGCACAAAGTAACAAGGATAACTTTTTTTTTTATGCACGACGGGTTCGTACTTGACCTCAATCACACCTGATGTTAAGTGAAGATGAGGTCGAAGATAATACATTTAGTAAGCGTTAAAGTGCTAATTATTGCTAGAGCAATGCATGAAAAAAATCAGGCACTATCATAGCTAAGTAGGCTTTACTAGTTCTTGAGTAATGGTCGAAAATCTTATAAATTTTCTTTCTGTTAAAAAATATTTATCAATCATCAAAATCTACGGAACCCTACACTGCGCGCGGCCCGACTCGCACTTGGATGTTCTTCAAATTTTCCATTTAGCCTACTAAACATAAGTTTTAAGATTAGCCTAAAATCAAAGTTAGTAAGTTTACGTGTAAATGGCACTAACCGCAGACATGGAAGTAAAGTGATATCGTCGTCGATAAAGATGGTCGTCGTAGATATCCCAAATAATAGTGTTTGGGTGATCCAAATATTAAAAGTTTAATGAATGAAACTACATTCACGGTTCACCTGATGAAATACAGAAATGCACAAGTGACAGGTGGTGAACCCATCGCCGAAACTATAAATGTTTTTTGGTGTAAAGTCCCTTAGTCGCCTTTTACGACACCCATGGGAAGAGACGGGTTGGTTATATTCTATTTGAGTGCCGAAACCACAATTCTTCTTCAATTTAAGAGATATGCTCTTGTCGGTGGAGTAATGACCACGTCTCTCTACTTTCCGCTCTCGTTTTAACCTCTGGGTACGACACGACATTCACCCTTTCTTTCACACCGAAACACAGCACACCTAAAATACTTACAGATAAATACATTATAAGTAGGTATGTGATGTTCATAGTATATTAATTAACTTACTTCTGGAATAACAACAGGTGGTGTGCTGTTATGCCTTTTCCCTAATTTGCTTTTGTGGGTCACCATTTTTGCATCCAGCATTTTTGGTAAATTATCTCGTATGTGGCTGAGGTACTTTGTTCTTCTGTGAATGTTGAAAATGGAATCTTTAAACAGCTCTTGACCTCATACCTGATGTTAAGTGAAGACGAAGCCGAAAGTGGAAGCGTGCTTATCCGGAATTTACTTAAGAACGAATTTTTAAAGCCACTATTTACAAAGTATAAATCTATCACTTGGCAAATCCTGAATGTAAACGCTGTTGCCCGATGGGTACAATCACTAGATTATAATCAGACTGAAGATCTTCACTGGAGACACTCACACACTCTCTCACACACACACACACTCAAACACACACACACACACACACTCAAACACACACACACACACTCAAACACACACACACACACATACATGTATGTATGTCACACTCGCACACTTACATTTTTTTCTCGTCTATTCTTTTCTTAACTATGTTATACTGTTTCCACGTTTTAATTATATTTGCTTTATTGTTATGTATCGATATAATAACCTTGTTACTGCCTGTGACACCTAGGGGGAGAGCCTGGCAATCTGAAAAACAGGTTTATTTTCCTAGTTCAGATGTCAGTCTAGTATATTTGGGCCTGAATTTTGTAATAATGCTGTTGTTTAAGATATTTTCTTACCATTTACCTTGTGTGTGAAACAATAAAGATTATTATTATTATTGTTTCTATTTTCAATTTCTTTTTCTCAGCATGAGTTGGTTAATACGAAGAGGTAACAAACATTTTAAAAATACAATAATAATATAATAATAATAATAATAAATTCCTCCAAATTGATGAAACCGGACAAACTGACTTACGATTTTAAAATAAATAGGAATATATCATTTACGGGCATTAACCAAGTAATTATTTTTTTTATGTTTGTTACCTCTTCGTTTGTTACCTACCCTAAAGTTCATTTTTCATTAAAAAGAACCATACTTCTAGGGTGGTCCCATGCTCATTATAATCCTGTTCTGATGATGGGATCCATGAGGAATTGAGGGAACTCCTTATATATTATAGGCATACATATAGCGATTTTTGTATTTACAGCAACGTATAAAATTTGCAATCAGAAAGTATCATTTAGTTAAGATCTGATGACAGTGGGACCTTACTGAAGTCGGTTTTTCCAAATTTTTGACCGTTCAATTTATGATAAGCAGTCTCCAGCAAGATGAAATTCTATATTTTGTTCCTTTTGGAGCCGTATGGTCCCTTCTGTTCACAGTTATATAGAATAGTGTAATTTAAGTTACTAACCAAAAAATGGGTCTAATCCTGAAATCCTATCGCGAACAAAAAGTGAAAGCACGTGGCCGATCAAAATGGATGTGTGCTGCTATATTGGTCTCGTTGGCAAGTAGAGTGTGCAGCAGTACCCACAGCATCCTGAGAGTGTTGGAAGTAAACAGGAGTATCCTATTGCTAGTCACTGGACAACACTTGTAGTTTAGAAGAAGTGGACATTTGACCTTTTTCTAAATTTTATTTCAATATATTGTTGTTGTTATATGTTAGTCATAAAAAGTGGTCTCGTTGGTAAATAGAGTGTGCAGCAGTACCCACAGCATCCTGAGAGTGGTGGGAGTAAAAAAGAGTGTCCTATTGCTAGCCACTGGACAACGCTTGTAGGTTACAAGTGGACATTTGACTTTTTTCAAAATTTTATTTCTGATATTGTTGTTGTTATATGACTAATTTTATACTAACTTAGACCTTAGTCAAACCTAATAACGAATTTTTTGAAATAAAATATTTGAATTTAAATTACGGAATTGTCGGAAATACTAACTGATTATGTTTGTCCGTGTTATCTTTCAACACCATATCGTTGCCAAAGATCCTGCGCACCATATCGTGTACTTCGCCCTTCTCCGCTGAACTGCTGCATACCCCGAACATGGACCGGAGGACGTTCATCTTTTCCAATTCCTCTGCTTTTCACACCTGGACATTACCAGCGGTACATTTTTAATATTGGGTCCTTACCTATGAAATTGGCGTTTTGTATGAAGAATTTCATTAAGACTGTTTTCTCCATACAAATATTGTTGATTTTTTTTTTGGGAACGGCAAATCCAAATTTAACTAAACTTTGTGTGTATTATCGGATAACATTAACCTTAATATACACCGTGTATGATGAGATCATTATCACTGCTGGATACAGGCCTCTAACAAAACAGATCTTAGACTTTAAGTGGGCGCAGATCATCGTACCATCTAACTGGGGGCAGATCCCAAGCCGTGGTGTCCACTTCATAACCCGCTTACTCCAGCGATTGTCAACTCTGCGACAGATATGACCTGTCAATTGCCATTTCAACCTGCTAACTTTCAGAGCCTTGTCGACGACTTTGGTTCATCTCGGTCCGGATCCTGCCCGTCAAGGGATGCGTATAACTAATAATTTCCAGGTGGTTAGAACTGAACATCTTTATTAGGGACCAACACTGACCTAATACATTGGTCATCAAAAAAATCCACCCTCCAAGTAAATGTAGATGGTGTGGTTTTTTTAATGAAATTTTAGTTAAAATTAGTATAGTACTGATCGAGTTACTAACTAGTTTCTAATCCCAGACATGTAGGAAGTTGTAAAGATTTACTTGGTGGTAAGTGATATACATAATGTTAATAATTTATAAATAAACTTGCTGTTCATGTCAGCCGTTTACACAAAGTCATTAAGTCATTTAAGGGGCTATGTATACGCTTTTATAATAAGGTTCACTGGAACATTCAAAATTTACCTTTAAATAAATTCAAAACCATCATAAAACAGACATTATTTACCAAAGGCTATTATAAAATTTCTGACTATCTGGATGATAAGCAAACATAGACATAGACCGCTCGGCGATATTCAGTCTAATTATACAATATAATATAATTGTAACCCAAACTTATTTAAAAGAGCAACCCTTGAGTTTCTTGCTCGTTCCATCTGGGGAATCAGCTTTGTGAATGAGCAATAATGTCAAAAACTTTAATAATAAGATAAAATATGTGACGTTTTCAAGTGATAATTTTGATCCTAGGAAATAAATATTTTTTGATATGATTTGGTCGATATTTTTGATGACCAGGGTATATTAACAACTACTCTAGAATAACTACTATCTCTTTGTACTGTGAGAGGAAGAGGTAGTGACGCAAGAAACTATCTGACACATAATTTGGAAACTTGAAATAGAAACCACACCAACTACATAAATACACTCAACATAGCAATTAGTTTCATATTTTTCTTGTAAACGCATTACATTCATAACTGAACGTTCAAAATGAATGTAGAGATTTTGTTCGGAAGTTTTATTTATGAGAAATCTTTTCTTATTCTTTGGATTTTGTTTCGATCACGCGAAAGAGGATTTTGGGACAAATGAAAAGTCGGAACAAAGTCCCAATGGATGGCTTTAAAGCCGGACATGACTGGACAAAACTACAGGCCATTTACATTTTTTTATATACTTAATTAAACTCACTTGTAAATCACAAAATTATCTGCTCTCTTCCAATATAAAGATGCTTTCTATATAAATTAAAACGTCAAATGAAAAAACACATCGAAAATTGTTAACGGTCCATGTCAAAAATTACACATTAATGTCAAACTTGTTTTTTAAGTTTTGTTGTGAATGCTTAAAACCTTATTAGTTCTTTGATTTCATTCCCCAAATTATTTAAAAGTTATCTAAGGAGGTTTTTTTTTATGCACAACGGGTGGGTACTTGACCTCAATCAGACCTGATATTAAGTGAAGATGAGGTCGAAGGTGGAAGCGTACTGACCCAGAAACCCCAACATATTTCAGGGACTGGCTATCTTATCTCTGACAACCGGAACACAACAATGCTATTAACGTTGCTGCTTGGCGGCAGATTTAGATAAGATGGTGGTAGCTAGCCAGGCGGACATTTAAAATGCCCCGTACCACCAACAAATTACAGTTTTACCAACCAGTTTTGTAGTACAGTTTGTAATACATTATAATTGGGGAAGGCAATCGTATATTGAAATAATAATAATGATAATAATATTATAATTATGATATTTATTATTATGATATTTATTATTGTATAACACAATTTGAAAGTTAGCGTTGTTGAATTAATCGTGACTACGTTCTACTAATATTATAAACGTGAAAGTTTGGATGTTTGTTTGTTTATGTTGTTAAATTTTTGATTTGGATGAAATTTGGTATATAGATAGAACATACTCTGGATTAATACATAGGATAGTTTTATCCCGATAAAGTGAGTAGTTCCCGCGGGATAAACAAATTTCCGCGATAAAGTGATTTAACGCAGGCGAAGCTGCAGGCGAAACGCTAGTGTTTAAAATATCCGCCCGCCCCGGGATCCTTGCTTCATTGTTTTGGTCACCCCGGACAGCTTATTTATTATCGACACTTTTGGAGTTCCATGGGTGAATTCTAAAGCCGTTGCTGTATTTGCCCTTTTGTTCTTTAATCCCGGGTATTAAAGTTGTTGGTTAAAAAGGATATCCGATGGATTAGTGACCCAAAATATATTGCTAATAATCTTTGCTATTGTTTAGGACCTTCCGAAATTTCTCCCCTTGGTGTTGCCCAATCAATCTACTACAAAAGTCGATCATAATTATATGATATTATCAATCTGGCATGTATGTATGGAGGATATTCAATTTGTCGAGAATTCGACCACTCTGAGCTGTATTGTTTGCATGTAAAAAGAATAGAACAAGCCCATCTCTTCCCGTGGATTTCTTAAAAGACGAATAATAACCGCCTCCGTAGCTCAATGTAAACAACATTGGGTTTACATTGAGCGGTCGCGGGTTCGATCCCCAGATCAATAGACATTTGTCCATCGAATCAAAACAATAACAGACCAGTTTTTCAACTCCGATCAAGTTTGTAGCATTCCCTCGCACTTTATTGCTTGTGATTATTCAGGAGGATATACGCAGAGAATTTTCTTTAGTAAATTGGTGAGACGGTTTGATTAGTAGGTATAAACGGTGTAAACAGTGAGGTTAATCATGGAAAATTTAGAGCAACTCTCAAGGAAGCAAGCGATTGTATCATCCATATAAACCAAACCAAACGTATATAAAGTTAAATATCCTCGAAATGGCTTAAAACAGATTTGGTTGGTGGTAGGGCATTTCAAATGTCCGCATGGCTAGCTACCACAATCTTATCCAAATCTGCCGCCAAGTAGCAATGTAAATAGCATTGTTGTGTTTCGGTTGTCAGAAATAAGATAGCCAGTTCCCCAAATGTGTTGGGGTTTCCGGGTCAGTACACTTCCACCTTCGACGTCATCTTCACTTAACATCAGCTGAGGTCAAGTGCATAAAAAAAAAGATCTAACTAACACGTTTCAACAGCGATAGGCTCACTCATGTCGTCACCTGTGCATTTCTAAATAAATAAAAGGTATTTATTCACCACAAAGTTAATTTAACAAGTAATTAATTGATAATAAATTAGGCCAAACTGTGATGAAAAGGTAGGGACTCAGCAGATTTGCTGATTTTCAGTCCCTCCCAAGTTGAGCAGTTACTGCCACCAAGGAATTAATTACTATTACTCTATGAATAAATTTAAACATTAACTAAAAGAAAACAAAAACAAAAATCTATATCTAAAATCAACTCAAATACAACTGCAAGTTATAAACCATAAAAAGCTAGACACGAGAAGGTATTCATATAGATAGGTATTTGGTAAATTTTCAATACTTATCTCGAAAGGCCTAATAAACTTTTTTAACCGACAGGAAAAGGAGAAACCCTCAATTCGGCCTTTTGCACGTTTTTAACCCGACTGCCCAAGGAAGGAGGGTAAGGTTTTTCGAATGAATATATGATGTATAATAGATTTCTATGTTACCTGTACCCTAAACGGCTTGGCCGATTTCGAAGTGCATGGAGTCGTTAGATTCGTCTTGATCCCTGGAGTGTCATAGGATACATTTTATGGTGAAAAATCCAACATGGCGCCCGCGAAATACAAAATAGTCGGATTTTTTGGTTTTTAAACTCATATTGTTATTAACTGACTTCAAAAAAGGAGGCGGTTTGACGGACGACTCTATATTTTACCTGACTGCCAAAGAAAGGAGGATAATGTTTTTGTATGTTCGTTACGCGATATCTTCGTCAATTGTTAACCGATTTTAGAAATTATTTCTTGTTTCAAAGAGTAATACCATCAGGGTGGTACTATATAAATGTTGAATTTCATACTAAACTACTTAAATCCAGATAAAATTACCTTATAAATAAAAACCTAATTATATTGTTCTGAGTACATGACAGTTACCTATTCAAAATAAACAAAATCTTCAAAACTTTCCATCACGCGGAGGCCTATTACAACGTAAATTCTACTAATTAATTTATATGAAGAAGTCCTTCAAAATACTAAAATTTCCCCCGAAATAATGAGTGTGCGACTAAACAATTAATCTAATAACCGCCTTTGTACAGTGCTATTACGGTAATACCTCCAAAACTACGGAACCGTCCTACTGTTAAATAATTTACGTGTAGACTGGAGTAAACAAATTTTTCACACAGCCGCCGCGGCGTGGCAAGGGGTCAGGGTCACTTAATTTTTTTGTTTATTCCTTCGTAACTATGAATATTTGGGCTAAATGTCCTTACGTGGGAAAAGTTCTAATTTAAACTTTAATAGTAGTAGTTTAGTAGTAGTAGCGACGTTGGAAAATTTACATGTTTTCTTTCATTTAACCGCCTCCGTGGCTCAATGTTAAGAACATTGGGTTTATGATTCGGAGGTCGTGGGTTCGATTGCGGGGAGTACATGTTTAAGTACTCGGTTTGGTTGGTGGAAGGGCATTTTAAATGTCCGCCTGGCTAGCTACCCCATCTTATCTAAATAGCATTGTTGTGTGTGTGTTTCCGGTTGTCAGAGATAAGATAGCCAGTCCCCCAAATGTGTTGGGGTTTCCGGGTCAGTACGCTTCCACCTTCGACCTCATCTTCACTTAACATCAGGTGTGATTGAGGTCAAGTACCTACCAACCCGTTGTGCATAAAAAAATCTGACGACTGATTGGTGTAGTGGGTAGTAAACCTGTCAGCGAATCCAAGGGTTGTATTTTTTGTATCAAAATTATTTAAATCGAATTTATATTATTCACATACACATGACCGTCATCGTGGTGAAGCGGTTAAGATGTGGTTTCCCAATTTAGGAGATCCGGTTTCGATTCCCAGGCAGACCATGTACCAATGAGTTTTTAAATTTAATTTAATTACTTAAATAAATTTATTCGAGCAAACATAAAAACTTTTTTTTTTATTTTTTTTTAAACGTTGAAGGCAAACATCGTTGTGTATGCCACAGAAATAAAAAAATCAAACTCATGTGAAGTCCCCAACCCTCATTAGGGTAGCAACCTCAAAGGTTACCTCGAGGTGGAGTTATAGAAACCTCAATCCGTAGACACCCCTATATTCGTAGACACCCCTATATTCGTAGACACCCCTATATTCGTAGACACCCCTATATTCGTAGACACCCCTATATTCGTAGACACCCCTATATTCGTAGACACCCCTATATTCGTAGACACCCCTATATTCGTAGACACCCCCATATTCGTAGACACCCCTATATTCGTAGACACCCCTATATTCGTAGACACCCCTATATTCGTAGACACCCCTATATTCGTAGACACCCCCATATTCGTAGACACCCCTATATTCGTAGACACCCCTATATTCGTAGACACCCCTATATTCGTAGACACCCCTATATTCGTAGACACCCCTATATTCGTAGACACCCCTATATCCGTAGACACCCCTATATTTCTTTACAAAGAGTACAATGAAAAGAATGGTACAAAAAAAATACAATCAAAGTAAACAAGCGGCCAATTTCATTATTACTTCTTTCCCGTTAGATATAGAGGGATACACGAAGTTTGTTTGCGGAAGCCTCCTAACTAAAATTCGTATTTTATCTCCCAAATCACTTCACAACATCCTGCCACCAGTTTTATGACTAACAAACTAACTGACCTTGGCTTTGTTACTCGCTACGAATCAGTTTCGAGCCCATAATCGACAGGACAAACAAACAAATTAGGGAACACCGGCAAAGTTAGCCCGTCTAGCCTGGCAGGCAACACAGTAAAATTGTTTTTTTTTGGAAACTGACGAGACTTACTTTTATATTATCTCGATTTTTATACGTCTCGGTTTCGAATTCGCCGCTAGGGTTGCATGAGTTTATATTCAACAAATTTTCTCTTAGAAGGAAGTAAGATTTTGCAAATATTTTTTTATATAAATAAATAAATATATTTGCACATACACACAGCGCCATCTAGTTCCACACTAAGCAACTAGGCTTCTATTATGGATGCCAAATGGTTGATAAACTATACAAATATTTTTTTTTTTAAATAAACACATATTATAAATGTAAAACATCCATAACTCGGGAAAACATGCACATACACACAGCGTCATTTAGTTCCACACTAAGCAACTAGGCTTGTATTATGCATGCCAAATGGTTGATAAACTACACAAATATTTTTTTTTTGTAAATAAACACATATATAAATGTAAAATATCCATAACTCGGGAAGACATGTCTGTATTCATCATGCAAACATATGCCCCTAGCGGGATTCAAACCCGCGACCTTTTGGTATTACAGTCGGAGTTTCTAACCGCTACACCAATCAGGTCGCCGAAATCTTAAGGTCTTAGCATACGTGACGGGTAATTTCTCGGACGGAACGGAGACGGGAAGGGTATAGTTCCTAATGTGAAAGTGGTTTTAAAACATACGTACAGCTAGTGACGGTGTTCAACGATAGTCGTGCTAGTGCTGCAACCATATTTCAGCACAAAATGTTCGATTTTACTTTTGAAGAACTAGCAATGGTTGCCGTAGCATTAGATGAAGAAGATGCCATAACGATGTTTTTTCTATTGCCGTCCCGCTCCGCCCCTGTTTCTCGCCACGTGTATTTCATTGCTATGTTTTCAAATGCAACGATGTCAAAAAATCGTCCCGTTCCATCCGGCACGAGAATAAACACGTCACGTATGCTAAGACCTTTAGTCTTAGATATTGTTATTAATCGCCATAAGTATGGCCTATAAATATTCATCATATCAGCATTACACACCTCCTCTCACTGGGAATATGGGCCATAACCCACCATGTGGGTCCGGTGCTGATTGGTGGATTTATATCAGACTTGTGGCCACCCGACAGTCAGTGTTCTTAACCCCCCTTTGTAGGCCATTGACTTAACATAACGACTGGCTTTAATTGAAACAACGGACCGACTATTTAACATACCCTCCGAAACACTTGAACAAGCCGTCCCCGATTTGATCATGGTACGTTCGCCATGAACACCCCCCACCAACACTGCCATCCACATTCGCTTCGTATATCTCTTTCGTTAGCCTTCTTCATTCATTGTCCAACCCATCATTTCCACTGAATCAATTCTACTTTCATAGTGCTCCATTCAACTGAACATGCTCAATGAACCCAAATACACAAACTCACGCACTTGCACCACTTACAGCGAATCTATCAAAATACTGCAATTCGTCATACATACATGTTTCATTTACTACAAGGAATTGATCCTGTCACCCTGAGGTATACGGAGGCGAGGTACCACACGCCGATTGGTCCTACCATGGTTGTAATTTAGGTATCCAATCAGAGTGCAGCAACTTGCAGGACTAACCAATAACTTACACGAAGTTTTTGGGTATCAAAGTCAAAGTCAAAATGCTTTATTTTGTAGGTACACAGAGCACACTTAAGAGTCAAAAGCTACTGCTTGTTCAAAACGCAATTTTCCCCTGAGAAGTACAATTAAGAAACTCGAAGGGTTGCTCTTTTAAAATCAGGCTTTGATTTTACATAAAGGTTTTTATATTTCATTATTAATTGTGAAATAGCCTGGTATGCGAACGAGCTGACTATGTCCAGGGATGATTATCATCTAATAAGGCTGATATGTTATAATATATCTGTTCTGTTATCCTAATGACAGATGCAGACGCTGTTAGGAGTCTATGGGTTGTGTTGTGGGGTCAATAGGTCCTCCAATATATTCGAAACCAACGGTTGCGGGTTCGATTTTCAGGTAGCATTTATACATTCCACTGACGTCTATATACAGTCCTGCTCGACGTAAGAGCCGTCATTTTACGATATCGGGTGGGTTTTATAGAAATTTATAAATTTCGACAAAATGTCACAGCCATGCGACATCCTTTCAGGACGTCATCCACTGACCCTAGAAAGACATACCTATACATATACACATCAATTTAACCGATACACTTCTCGCCGAAAATTAAATTTCCATCCACATCACCTGGATGAGTGGAAGTCTACCACTGTACGTTTCTCAAGAAACTTCTTACCACGTACGACCACCCTGTGGAACGGACTTCCGGCAGCGGTATTCCCGAACGAGTACGACATTGGAGCCTTCAAGAAACGAGCCTACATCTTCCTCAAAGGCCGGCAACGCATCTGTGAACCTTTTGGTGTTGCGGGTGTCCATGGGCGGCGGTGATTGCTTTCCATCAGGTGACCCGCATGCTCGATTGCCGCCCTCTCATATATTAAAAAAAAAAGTATGTATTCCTAATAACTTTATGACGTCTTTAATTAAACGATGCGCTCCCGGCCACCACCATTAAATGTTTGTGTGATGAAATACGAACATTTATTCGCGAGTCATGGATGTTTAAATAAATATTATTCTTAAACTTACCGTTCTCATGCTATTTTGTGTGTGTGGTATTTACTTTGGCGGAGCATTGCGAAAAAAAAATAAATTGTCGAGAATCGATTCCCCGGACTCTAGTTCGGAAACTTTGGCATTTTATTTCTTATGTTATGTAATGTACATAAGCCACTTATGTAATTTATATAAGCAACTATTAATCTCCGAAATAAATAAATAAAAATATCTGACAACCCTAATCTGAAAGCCTATTGAATATAACACAATGACTAACTTCACCCTTTATGAAAAGAGGTTAATGGTTACGGAATTCAGGGCTGTAGAGCTTGTTGTTTGTCAAGTCCCTATAAAAATCGTAGAGAAGAACAAACAAACAAAAAACAAATCGGATCTTAGAATGGGGAAATCGTTATTGAAGGGAAATTACTCATATGTAAAACCAGACGATTTCCTGTAGACATAAAAATGTACATTCCAGCTCACTCTTGGTATCCATAGGTACAGTCGAAATGTAACAGATAATTCTTATTACGTGGTTATAATACTTTTATACAAACAATTATAAATAATAAATATCCTTGGACGTACACACAATGCCATCTAGTTCCACATTAAGCAACTGTATGCTTGCGTTGTGGATACCAGATGGTTGATAATTGATGCATTTTGAGACACAAACTATATTAAAGTAACCGGTACTTAGGTCTTCGCGCACATACTGATGTGCCGTCGATCACACCTACAGTGAGGCAAGCAGTGTAGTGTACTATACTGTACTATACTGTAAATGTATGCGATTTTGATACAGTGCTATATGGACTATAAGGCCGCCATTGTAACTACCATAATTATTTAAGTTCCATGATTTATACTATAACTACTATTGGTGTGCAATAAATAAATAAATGTCTTTGCACATACACACAGCGCCATCTAGTTCCACACTAAGCCACTAGGCTTGTATTATATTTACTCCATAATTTTTTTCAGGCACCACTCTTCCCACAAATGAGTTCTATGTATTATTACCTATAGTCCTAAAATCACTTTGTAAAGCGTCATTTGTGATGATTTATATAATATAATAAAGAATATTTGTGAAAAAAGAAATTTTTACCCCCTTAAAGGTACCTAACTGTCCTCCAACAGTATTACCATAACATATGGGATTATTTATCGCTTCGGTGCGGAATCGAGCCGCGCTCTTTGGGGCAATAAAACTCGCATTACAAAGGATTCCGGATACTGTTTAAACAGGAATTAATTTCTGCTTTCAACCATTTCCGACACGCTTTGTTGTTTATATATATTGAGGGAAACGGAATTTTCTGTACCTACATCGAAACGTACGAGAGTGCGGAGGCCAAGTTCTCAAAAACAAAACTGCGCACTATTTAAAGGAACCATTACGAACAACTTGTGCACCTGCTCGGTTATGGTGACATTTAGATCTCCAATATTATTTTTTCATGATAACATGATGATGATGATGATGTTGCAGTGGATAGTAACTGTGCCTTTTAAACTAACGGGTTCGAATCCACTAGGCGTTAATGTTTGTGAGATGAAAACGAACATTTATTTCCGAGTGATGGAATAAAATTTAGGATTACAACAATAAAATTACATACAAATTACATTATTTTAAAATACAAGACATAATATTACAAGATATTATTAACAAAAAGACATATTATAAAAGAGGATAAAAAAATAAGGGCCCTGGAATATACGTCATTCGTAGACCACAGGTTCCAGTGACCTGCGTTGAGGCTGGGTGCCTGCCCAGCGGCGCTGCACATTGTATAGCCAGACTTATGCGCTGGCCCAGGTAGCTGTCAGCCCTCTGATGATATCAATTGTTGAATGTAAATTTTTATAATATTAGTCGACAAATCTACCTATGTACCTAATAACAAAAAAAACTTAATCAACTAAAGATAAATAACAATATTTAAAGAAAAGTTTAGTTCCTGCCCGGACGTCAATCATTATTTCCATGAAACAAAAAAAAATTGAGCCAAATTCATTTTTATTTCGATGCCGTTACTTTTAGGTCTGAATATTTTATTGTAGGATGTTTTTTTTTTAAACTAGCGATGATCATGCTACAGTTCGACAATTTCGAGTAGGATATAAATCATAGACTTAATAGTAGCAGACACGTGCGTGATGCTAGAATACACACAGATATTTTGACGTCAAACTGTGTTGAAATAGTGCCAAATAGTGCCCATAGGGAAAAAAAGGTGGAAGAAAAAAAATGATGCCAGTGCAGTTCAAAATTTTAAATCAGCATTCTGGAGTCACGTGTTGCTGGAATCCTTATTTTCATGCGCACAGTCTGCTTTACCAATTTATACGAGGGCGACACTGAAAGTTCTTAGAAAATGAAAAAGTAAAGAAACTAGCAAGTTATTAGTTTTATTATATGTTTTCAAAATAGCGTCCATTCACATCAATACATAGCTGCATCCGATGGAACCACTGGGAAAGGCACTTTGCCCACTCGTCCTTAGGGGTCTCTTCGCCGACTTTTTATAACGCAGCCACGGCTTCCATAAAACGTTTTCCTTGAAGTTATTTTCGAGAATAAATATAAATCGCAAGGTGCGAGGTCGGGTCCATACGGTGGGTGACCCAATAATTCCACGTCTGACGTCGCCAAATAGTCGATCGTTTGCTTGGCGGTGTGCGTCGAGGCGTTGTCGTGGTGAAGGAGGATCCTACTGCGAGGTCATTTCTCCCGAACTTTTTCCAAGACAAATGGTAAACAATTGTTAGTGTACCACTCTGCAGTAACTGTTTTTCGATTCTCTAAAACAATTGTTGCGTAATGACCTGTCCTTCCGAAGAACGAGGTCACCATCTTCTTTCCCACGCTTCGACCTCTCTTTCCTTAAGTTGGCAACTCCTCTGAAGCAAACACCCACTCAGCAGACTCTCTTTAGTTTCAGGATCATAATAGTAAATCCAGCGTTCGTCACCCTTAAGTATGTCGAACACAGCATTTGAGGCACCTCCGTTAAATATTTGAACCATTTCACGGCACCAATCACTACTACGGACTTTTTGGGCCTCTGTCAAATTATAAGGTATCCACCGGGCACAAAGCTTCCTGACCGCTAAATATTCATGGAGGATTTTGTGCACTTGTCTCATAGCGATGCCTAAGCTTGTCCGAATCTGCTGATAAGTCACTCTATTTTGACTTTTGTAAGTCTCTATCATACGCCTCACAACACTCATGTTATCTTCGGTCGTTGCCGTAGAAGGCCGTCCCTCACGCAGATCATCGGTGAGATTAGTGCGACCACGTTTAAACTCATTAAACCAGTTGTAAACAGTGGCACGAGAAGGGACTTCATCGTGAAAGGCCAATCGAAGTCTATCATAACTTCCTTGTTGACTCAAATGACATCGAAAGTCATGAAAATCATAGCCGAAATTTTTTCGCGTTAAATTCATGCTGACGTGACACAGACAATTTTCAATTTGCCCGTCAAATCATAAAACAAATGACAAATTAATGAAATACATACACGGTAATATTGGCAAAGAGTTCCATTTTCAAAATTCGAGCTTATTTTTTTATTATATCGTTTAAAAGTGGCCAGTTTTAAAAATTTTTAGTGTCGCCCTTGTAATTTATATCCTAAAAACCTGTGCATAAATAGTGCCACCGAAATATACAAGTCCATTATGTACAACGAAGTTATTTAGATGACTTTGTGAAAAGGGGTAGCGCAGACGATGGACTTTAAGCCGGCCGCACTTTTTTGTTCTCCTTGTGTTTTTGCATAGAATACCATACATTCCATCCTCGCGGACAAAATTGTCCGGCCCATAAAGAATAATAATGACGACAGTGTAAATAACTGATTGAGAGATACGAGCGCTTTAGTAATAGTAAATTGTTATCCTAGGGGTGAAAGTAACTTATAACGAGGACGCCAATAGTTCAAGGGACGAAATAAGTCTTTAAAATGTCGAGAAACTTAGAGACTTAACTACTTAAAACTATATAACTAACAATATGTCATGTTCCAGACAATATTAATTACGCAAACTATTAATAGTGTTCACATACATACTACGCAGTATAGCCAGTAAGAGTAATTCAACTAAACATCATAGCATAGATTATATGCAACTGCTAAGTATTGAAAGTCATTACAATACGAGTACGTCGGACAGCACAAGCCTTGTAACGGTGGATTATCCACTTCATAAAATACTTTTTCTACGATTAAGTATACAATAGTTTAAATCAAAGATGATAACGGTAAATTGAAAATGTCGAGAACTCTCGAGAGAACCAATGATTAATAAACCAATTAAGTTAAATGTTAAATATCTTTGACTCGGCTTGACCGATTTCCATCAAACATTGCCGTTTTCAAATCGATTGAGATATGCCACAGTCATAGACACAAGCACACAGACATAAATTTCAAACGAATAACACCTCTCTTTTCGCGTCGGGGTTAAAAATATGTTGAGAATGGTGAAAAATCTGTATTCCAGTCATTGGGTTGGGCGGTAAGGCTGCCCGAGTCACGCGCCCAAGGGACTTCTGCTACCCTATCAATAGAAAGTGTGCAATGAAAATATACCATATGAGTTTTTTTACCGTAAGGAAAAAATAGGGCATATTAGTTAGGTAAGTGAAATAGAAGGTATTGGCAGAGTTAGTTTAATTTTTTTTTAAACCATCATCGAATCCATTGTTAATTGTGTCATTTGACGGTCGCTTTTGCAGGCTATTCCACATAATTAGATCATTAAATTAAATAAATTAAAAAAAAAGAGAGAATAAATTGCGCATGATAGAAACCCTACGAATCCCGCCAGTCAGATATCAAGTGATTTTTGAAAAAAAAAAAACAAACTACCTAATTTGACCTAATATGCTCTATTTTTTTCCTTACGGTAAAAAACTCATCCGGTATATAATTATATGTTAGAGAAACGGGCCTTGCTAACAACTGGGACGGTGCCCTCCGTATCGTAGTTAAGGATGGCTCGGGCAATTTCGATATTATGTCAAGCTACTAAAGACGAATAGAATATCAGAATGACGCTAGTTTTATAATAGATAATTTAATAATCTGGCAATGGTCTGCCACTGATAGAACACGGGCCCGATTTTCTTAAATGTTTCAGGAGACAATTACAGACCACTTACCCCACACAAATCACAAGATTCAATTATGACTATGGAACCTGAGATGCTACCCGGTGAAGGGTGAACATTTGCATGTCCCTCATGACATCTAACTTAGGCTTCCCATGCAATGTGATATTCATCCGAACTAGTATACAATCCCTCCTGCTCAAATTCCATGACCAACTTCTTCACTCACGTTTCTGAGGTCCGTCTCCTTTGACACTAGCAATATAAATACTCAGTTTCGATGTGCAGAATGTTGTTACCTTTTCGGCGATATCAGCGCCACCAGGTTCACTTCTTGTAGCAAACCACGTATTATGATATTTATACGTTCGTCCAAGTTACAATTTCCGTCGCTAATTTATCTCTGTATACGACATATAATTTTTTTTTCTTGTTTTGCCGAGCCCTACTGTTAAGTAGAACTCTTTTTAAAGAGCAACCTTTAAATTTCTGGCTCGTTTTTCTCTGGGTAGTTCACATTGTGATTGAGCAGTAATTTTTCTGCCACATCGGTGATGTTGATACCACTGACTACGTTACTTGCTATGACTATGAGTACTCAAGGGTGTGGTTATTAAGGGTCATACGTGTCTCTATGCGAGCAAACCTCCCCCCCCCTCCCCACGCCCCTTCAACATTTCCGTGGCTGGACTGAAAGCAATAATGGGATGACAGGGTGAGTCACTTGTCCATGGTTTGTTTATCAATTTATATTACACGTATGTACACTTAAAGAGATATGTTGTTAGATACCAGAACCGCCGAAGAGATTTTTAACAGCGACGTTGGAAAATTTATTTGTTTTCTTTCATTTAACCGCCTCCGTGGCTCAATGTAAACAACATTGGGTTTACGATTCGGAGGTCGCGGGTTCGATCCCCAGCGGGGTACATATTTAAGTACTCGGTTTGGTTGGAGGTAGGGCATTTTAAATGCCCGCCTGGCTGGCTACCACCATCTTATCTGAATCTGCCGCCAGCTGTTAATAGCGTTGTTGTGTTCTGGTTGTCAGAGATAAGATAGCCAGTCCCCCAAATGTGTTGGAGTTTCCGGGTCAGTACGCTTCCACCTTCGACTTCATCTACACTTAACATCAGGTGTGATTGAGGTCAAGTAAAAACCCGTTGTGCATAAAAAAAACCGAGAGAAAAATATAACTTCATGATATTACATGTATTAATAAATTGTACTGCCAACGCAGACAACACAGGTTCGCCAGTGGCGTGCCTAGGGTTTCAAAATAGAAAGCCCGACAATGTTTTGTGATTTTTACACAGCTAGTGAAATTAAATAGGTAAGCAACCAAGCTTGACGATTCAGTTTGACAACTGCGAATGTTTAAATTAAAGATTTACAATACTGCTAATAGTTAAAGAGTTCTAATCGACTATTTAGTAAGGCAAGCTGGGCTTTCGGGCTTATATTATGGTACCTTCGAAGGAACTTTCGATATTCCTAAATTAATATTATAAGTGATAAGTCTGTCTTCCTTTCACGCTTACACTGCTGAACCAATCATATTGAAAAGTGCACGGAGGTAGCTTGAAATGTAGTGAAGACACAGGCTACGTTTCATTCTAAAAAAATCGCGATAAAGTAAACTTAATTGAAACTTCCTTCGACTCGCAAAGAAGAAGTACTTTCACGCGGGTGAAGCATCTAGAAATACTAGTGAATAATAAAAACTCATATACCGATGTAAGCTATCTCAGAAGTATAGGCAATCCTGAAGAAATAATAACTCCTTAGTACTTTCAAAGCTATATTCAGCAAACCCTTAACCTATAATAATAATAATAATAAATATTTCGGACACTTACACCAATCATCTAGTCCCAAACTAAGCAAAGCTTGTGCTATGGATACTAGATAACGGATAAACATACATAAATATTTATATAAACATCCAAGACTCGGGAGTAAATGTTCATATTAACCATTAAAATCCATCCAGCATTCCAACCAGAAATTCTCACAATGATCTCCTTGTTTTTCAACCGTTTTTAATTTTTGGCCTGCAATCTTGTTATTTTGCCACACTTTTGCTAAAAATATTATTAAATTAGATAAAACCTTACACCAAGAATTACTGTCATTTTAAAAATAAATAGTAATTGACCCAAAGAGACCGGAACATTTGGAGCTTTTAAAATATGTTGCTGGATAATAATGAACTAGCTAGATAGGTGCAACTCCGAGAGAATCGATGAATCAAACTGGGAGTATGGCACTGTATACGGTTTTATAACCTCTGAGAATATCATTAATCTAAATTAATCTATCCTCTCATCGCATCTTGCTGATTACTCCTATTAATTGTAATTGTTATTTGTACGTACATTTGTTTACCAGTGTCCGTGCGTCATTTGGAGGCTCCACTGAAAACCAGCATTGTAGCGGACGGCTACAACCCATGCTGAGTTGGAGACCTTTTTGACTCCACCTTGCGACACCGACAATTAGATGGCAAACATAATGTTTTTTTGTATGTGTCTCGACTGTGTAATATTAGTACCTGATTGTTTGTGTCATGAGATGGGTTTAAATAAATTTTTCTTTCTTTCTTCTTTAAATAAGAAATAATTTAAAGACCATGTCAAAACTATATTAGCAAAAAAAGGTTATTACGAAATTAGTGACTATTTGAATGACAAACACGCTTGGTGTACGACCAGCTCCCCAAAATTATAAAACTGTATTATTTGTATACTTAATTAAAAAAAAAAAAGAAAAGAACAATGATCCTGTGGGTTTCTTTCGCCGCTTCTTTTGCCACAGATGATTTCGCTTTCCGAAGCGGTAGTAGCTTGGGCATACTGACTGACAGAGAAATGACATTCAACAAATGATATCATGTATCTTTACGTTGAAATAAATGCTTGAAGTTTCAAGTTTGATTGACTTATAATACCTAAGATACCCTGTTTCAGCCTAGTACCCCTTTTCCTACTAATCTTGTACACCTAACATGTTTTACGATGCAAGTCTTCCCTCAGATCTTCACGACCAAAGGAACTAGGTGTTTAGACTGAATGAGCTCGTAAATCTAGCAAAAGTTTCGTATAACATTTAGAGCAAGTGTGCTTTTTGCAATTCGCATGATTTTTATGAATCCTACCTAACTACGTTAATATTCTATAGTCTTCAAACGCGGAGTCCGAAAACTCACTGAAGTCATTATTTATTTAAATATGTAAATCTATGAAATTGATTTCCGATATGAATTCTTGACAGGAATAGATAAGTACCTCTAGGGTACACCATCGTCTTTCCCAAAGTCTTGTGCCACTCTGTTTATATTATAAATTATCGTGGCTCAATGTAACAACATAGGGTTTACAAATTGGAGGTCGCGGGTTCGATCCCCAGCGGGGTACATGTTTAGTACTCGGTTTGGTTGATGGTAGGGCATTTTAAATGTCCGCCTGGTTAGCTACTACATAATCACACACACACTCACGCTCGCACGCATACATACAATCACACACACTCACGCTCACACGCATACATCCTATCTCGCAACATAAGGCCGTTCCATTCCAGAGGGTGAGAGGCTGGTGATCTGTCACACAGGTTTCCTAGTACGGACACCAGTCTCTCACAAAATTTTGTAGTTACATGTAGCATACCTCGTAGATTAAGGACCTATTGTTTATACCTGTATACTTTTGTGAGAGAGAATAAAAACTTTTTGAATTGAATTGAATCTTATCCAAGTCAGCCGCCAAACAGCAATGTTAACATCATTGTTGTGTTCCGATTGACAGAGATAAGATAGCCAGTCCCCCAAATAAGATGGGGTTTCCGGGTCGGTACGCTTCCACCTTCGGCCTCATCTTCTCTTAACATCAGCTGTGATTGAGGTCAAGTTGGGCCAAAAAAAAAATTCTGATGCATTTTGATAATGTAACTTACGTTACGCGTTTTGCGTGAGAAGAACATACACTCAAACAAAAAGCAAAGAGTACTACAGCAATTTTCACAATAGTAATCCGTGGAGAACCCCGTGGACTGTACAGTCGGTTAAACGTAATATTTTTTTATAAATAAATAAAGGAAAAAAAATCATTTTTAGGACACTACCACCAATCATCTGGTCCCAAACAGTGGTCCCAAACTAAGCAAAGCTTGTACTATGGATACTAGATAACGGAAAAGGATACATAAATATTTCTATAAACATCCATGACTCGGGAAGTCATGTTCGTTGTCCATTTGGAAACAAAGGAACATTGTATTTATAAAACAGAAAATTATCGTACCTAGTGGCAACTAGTACTTACTACAAGTAGGCATTGTTTTGTTTATATTATCATAGTGTTTTATTAAAAACTTGCAGCTGTAATATGGTTACAACTGGAAAAATAACTTAAGATAAGATAACTTTATTTTATTTTATTTTATTTATTTTATTTTATTCATTTATATAGAATCAACAGCATTATTAGAAATTCTTATTCAGAAAACTAATACCAAACTTATGCCAATTAAAAATTCTTATTATGTTACTGACAACGGTTACTTTAACATTGAATGGGTATGTCTTAATTAAATTACAATAAAATTCGTACTAATACATTATTAATTATAATTTTATTATATAAATGTCAATGAAAACAAATTCAAGTCAAATGAAGTCAAATAAAAAAACTTTAGAATTATTTTTCCTTCAATTCTGTAAGTTATATATTTTTTTATGCACAACGGGTTGATTCTTGAAATCAATATTATAATTATATAATAATAATGATAATTTTGGGAAAGATCATTATCACTTCCCATATCTTATAGATTACTACGTATTTTTTTAGTCATAAAAATGGCATTGTTAACATTATACTCATAACTTGTTGCTCAGATGTTCACGGTGTTTTGCAAAAGACAACCCTCACATGGCACCGACTAATATTACGTCCTACAAATTCAGGTTACCTGATGATGATAGCTGATGATATCATCCCAATCGCTTCCTGCTAAGAGTCCTGTTCCGAAACATTTTAATCGCGCAGCAAAATACACATCTAGAGAACTTGTAAACAAGTCTCGCAACGGCGCAACGTGGCTCAATACACAATGATTACAAACCTTCGCGAATCGGTACATTTACGACCACTTATATTTAGAATTAGATTTAGACTACTTAAACAATATTTCGTTCGATGAAATCGGAAACAGGTTTGAATTCTAGGTTATTACATATGTATGGGACTACACGGACGACCACCGGTGCTCCGTGCGTCATTGAGCATTTGGGGGCACTGAAAACCAGCGCTGTGATTCGTCGCAGCATGAGCTGACTGCTAACCCATTTGTGCACGCCGCAACACGTGACAGCATTGTCGGGATCTTCTTCATAATAGTATTTCTATTTTAGCTATAATTTACTACTTCTTTGTTTTTGTATCGTGCTGTGGCCTTCATAATAAACTATTCTTATTCTTTTACGGTGATAGTCCACAAACTATGAGGCATCTTCTATGCTGTCCTGCGTGTCCTCACACTTGTACGCTACAGGGCCTCTACGATGCCACCGACAATGCTGTAAGTGTGACCATATTCTGGTCCTCAAGAATTTGATGTTTTTGCCATGGACGCACTAAGAAGTTAACATTTGAAATCGTCATGACATACAAATTTCGCTCACACAAGGCAGACTCCCCAGAGAAGAACGAGCAAGAAACTCAGGGGTTGCTGATATAAGTATTTATGTAAGTATTCATGATATATAAGTATTCATAATTCTGAAACTAATAGACTGGATATCGCCGAGCAGTTCATGCCCATGAATTCTTGATATCTAGATAGTGAGAAATTTTATTGGCCACCTTCACACTCTGTCTTCCTGTGATCCAGGATCCATAGTGGTATAAGACAGCATCAGACGGTGCTATACGTGACTCTATTGCTACTTGGACCCCGGACTAATGTTGTACTAACATTAAAAACATTAACAACAACATTAAACCCTGACTGTTATACTAAAAGGTCGCGGGTTCGAGTCCCGATGAGTGTTTCCGTGCTTCGGAGGGCACGTTAAATAGTTGAAGGCAGTCGTTAAGCCTAGTCGGCGGCCTACAGGGGCGGCTTAAAACACTAACTGTCAGCTGGCCACTAGTCTGACACAAATCCACCAATCCGCATTGAGCCCGCGTGGTGGATTATGGCCCATACCCTCTCCCAGTGAGAGGAGCCTGTACCCCAACAGTGGGGACGTGTATTATGGCCCATACCCTCTCCCAGTGAGAGGAGCCTGTGTCCCCAACAGTGGGGACCTGTATTATGGCCCATACCCTCTCCCAGTGAGAGGAGCCTGTACCCCAACAGTGGGGACGTGTATTATGGCCCATACCCTCTCCCAGTGAGAGGAGCCTGTACCCCCAACAGTGGGGACGTGTATTATGGCCCATACCCTCTCCCAGTGAGAGGAGCCTGTACCCCAACAGTGGGGACGTGTATTATGGCCCATACCCTCTCCCAGTGAGAGGAGCCTGTGCCCCAACAGTGGGGACCTGTATTATGGCCCATACCCTCTCCCAGTGAGAGGAGCCTGTACCCCAACAGTGGGGACGTGTATTATGGCCCATACCCTCTCCCAGTGAGAGGAGCCTGTGCCCCAACAGTGGGGACCTGTATTATGGCCCATACCCTCTCCCAGTGAGAGGAGCCTGTACCCCAACAGTGGGGACGTGTATTATGGCCCATACCCTCTCCCAGTGAGAGGAGCCTGTGCCCCAACAGTGGGGACGTGTATTATGGCCCATACCCTCTCCCAGTGAGAGGAGCCTGTGCCCCAACAGTGGGGACGTGTATTATGGCCCATACCCTCTCCCAGTGAGAGGAGCCTGTGCCCCAACAGTGGGGACGTGTAAGGCCGTTGATGATCATGACAAATTGAATAAGTAGATTGCTGAATATATACAGGGTGAATTTGAAATCGTGTAAGTCCCATTACCTGGTTATAGCACTCTTCATTGTGAACAACTTTCTCCAAGGAACCATAGTCGAATTCGGTCAAAATTCGATTACTCATACAAACTAACCCATTCAACCACTTTTAGTATGGAAATCCAACAATTTTCGCCAGAATTCGGCTAGTGAAAAGTAGGTCGTAATCAGGAGTGGAGTTACCAGTAAAGAAGAAATACACGAATTAAATTTCACCCTGTATATTCTTCTTGTTATATCTATGGCCCGTATTGATAAACCGGTATCAACCGAGATGCGTCTTAAGCAGTTGACGCTATCACAAGCTCCGTGCTAATTTATAAACGAATCTTGAGGTCTACTCAGCTGACATTACTTCTCAAGTATTCGCCTCAGGGCGAATGAATGATAGTCTTGAGTTTCGTTTATTAATACGCGCACCTCTCAAGTGAGTACTGCTTGAGCACGCACGTGCTTTTCAATTCTCAAGTTAGGTTTATTAATCAATACGTTTACTTGAAACCGGTCACAAGACTGTTCTCAATCTTGAGAATAGTTTATTAATACGGGCCTAAGTCTGTCTTCAACCAAGTAGCAGTGCATATATTGTTGTGGTCTGGTTATTAGAGATAAGGTAGCCAGTGTATAATAAAATATAATTGAGGATCGGTGAGCGAGCTTTATAGGCATGATTAAAATAATGGCGACACATCTCTTCGTGTTAGGAAGCGCACTTACCTACTTTGTGTGCATCGTCTGTTGAGATAAGTGGAACGCGACAAAGTGATATGAGCACGTACAACGGAACGCGTCGACTTTTTATAAATTTGAGTTGTCATACTTTTTAATTTTATTTCGTATTTACACGTATTCTACATTGCTTTAATTTTGCTGTTGTAAAACTGTATTGTTTCTTTAGAAATAAAGCCATTTGAAAAGAATAAAACAAGTATTTGTAATGAAGAAAGTAATTGCGATATGTGGACAAATTGAAGACGTGCAACACTTACTGATGGAGTGTGCCAAGAACAGCAGAGAAAGACATATGTTTATTAGAAAATTTAATGTGAACAGACTCGATGTAGGCATTATTCAAAGCATACTAGTCATTCTTACTTCTGACGCAACATTGTCCTTGTGTAGTCTGATGAACGCTTGTCAGCAATAATTCTCTCGCTTTTTAGGTTAGGTACAATGGGATTGACATATCCAAATGGATAAAAATCCCAAAATAAAGTAAGATTAAAAAAAAAAAGTATCTTTTGTCAAACATAACACAACATACAACCGCTCCGTAGTATGTAGAATTAAATTATATATTTCCTAACTTTTCATTCTCAAAGTTGATTTATATATAAAAGTTGGCTCTTGAAACGAAGTTTATAATGCTGGGTCATCACAGTGATATCTACACTAATAAAGAGATAAGAGATAGAATCACGCACACATAAATGTTACATAATGATTTTTCTACTAAACAATTTTATAATACTGTCCCTTGTCCTCGACTGTATTCGGTCCTAACGTCTAATAAAGTATTTCCTTGCTCTTGAACAATATTTAAGTGGACCTTGTGTCTTTAGGGCCAGTTTCACAAAGTCCCGAACAGACAATTATAAGCAGAATTCACATTTATCCGGTAACTTCATATACGTATGCAGTAGATTTTTGCAAGCAGAAAGTGTTTATAATTGCATTGAGTGTTATTAAAATTAAATTTTCACTCAGTAACTTTTCACTGAAATCCGCAATAGGGATTTCAGTGAAAAGTTACTGAGTGAAAATTTAATTTCGAGGTATACGACTAACAAACGGTACAAACACGTTTATACCATACCTACTCTAAAAAGCTTATTTTATTCACTGTTTTATTATTATATTCAATTCTTATTTTATTTTATCTTATTTTATTCAATTTGGAACACAAAATATATCCGATCTCCATTTCAATGCTTACTCCTTGCGCTAAGATTCGAAATTCAAACTCTTTGGTGCAAATAAATTCTCGAGATTTGATTGGTCGATATTTGCGACAAGGAGTTTGGCATTAGATTAAAAACTGTTTTGCGTTCTTTGCTGCCATTATAGAAAAAAAAAATAGTGAATTGGCGCCATTTCAAATACTTACTGTGAATTGTACGGACACAAAGTTTAGTGTTACTTTATAATAAATCGATTGAATTATAATAAATCGATTATGCATTCAAGTGACGAAGAAGATATTGTGTTAACACCTGAATTTATGAAAGAGAAGGCGGCCGATATTGTAGAAAACTTGCTACCCAACAAATCACGGCTGGTTTACATCAAAACCTACGATGAGTTTTGTAAATGGAAAAATGAAAATAAAGCTTCGGGCACATTTTCTGAGTCTGTTTTCTTAACTTATTTTAATGAACTGTCGAAGAAAAGGAAGTCATCGACATAATGGAGTATATATTCTATGTTGCGGTGTACTGTAAAAACATGGCATAACATTGATATAAAAATATATTCTAACTTGCAAGCCAGAAGGCTATAAACCGAAAAAATCCCTGGTTTTTACCGCTCAAAATGTTGAACGCTTTTTCTCGTAGTCATAGTATAAAGTATAGTATGCAACTCCTGAATAAAGTACGAATTTATATCGAGGGCCATGAATCACTCGCGTCGCTCAGGATTCTAACAGTTGAATCATCTTAAATCACTCGCTACGCTCGTGATTCAATCGTTAGAATCCTTCACTTGCTCGTGACTCATCTACGGCCCTCGCTTTAAATCCGTCCTTTATTCACTAGTTGCATAATATACTATTGTTCTTCATTTAATAGTACATTACCATATAAGTGCGTTATGGTGGCTATACGAGTAACACACGCGGCGAATTTCAGCCCGAGCCGAAGGCGAGGGCATAATAAAGCCGAGTGTATTAAACCAATATACGCACATTATATTGTACGCCGTTTTTCAACATACTTGCGAGGAAACAGAACAAAATCTCACGCGGCGCGCTGCCCATTTCGAATTGTGAAAAAAAAGAAGCAATTTGAAGCATACTTTATTACGGATCTCTGACACATCTCCATGTGTCATGACACATATCCATGTATCGCTGGTCTCCACCAGCGATATTTTACTTGGCTGTATGAGACTTACGTTCCTTGCCATAGCAAATAGTGCGGTTATAGAATATAACTTCATTATTTGCGTTTATAACACACGCGTGTTTTATGAGCTGCTTGATATATCTAAAACCCATGAAATTAGTTCCCCTTTACGAGCAGGTATGTTGAAAATATCTTTAGACGAGTGCCTAAAAGTGTCCTAAGCAAACTTTTTAGACCAGCTTCGTTAGTCGTTTCTTAGTCGTTAGTACTTTTAAATAAACTGCACGTAACGCAATAAAGTGCCGCCAAGGAAGTTATGAATTTATATACTAAAATTAATTAAGTAGAAAAAAAATCCTTAATGAAATGTTATGAAGAGGAAAAAATCTTTGTTGCACAAGTGTATATTGACTATATCTATTAAATAAGGTCCTTGATAAATTACAGCTTTTAACCGCTCCATGGCTCAATGTAAACACATAGGGTTTACGAATTGGAGGTGGCGAGTTCGAACCCCAGCGGAGTACATGTTTAGTACTCGATTTGGTTGGTGGTGGGCCATTTTAAATGTCCGCCAAGCTAGCTACCACCATCTTATTTAAAATCAGCCGCCAAACAGCAATAGCATTGTTGTGTTCCGGTTGTCAGAGATAAGATAGCCAGTTCCCCAAATATTTGGGTTCCACCTTCGGCCTCATCTTCACTTAACATTGATAGCTTATTGAATGAAATCTGTATAGAACGTATTTCATAAACATTATCTTTCATACTATTTTGGAATCAAGTTTAGGCGTTTTTTTTTTCGAAGCTAAAAGAAAGTATTTACGTATTAGTCTATCTTTATACGTGTTTATCAAAATAGTAGGTAGACATATTGGAGTACTTATCGCGTCATTTCGGTTACAAAATTGACCTTTGTTTATGGCAACTGGAACAAAACTATAAAATTTTTGCTTAATACAAAAGTAACGTTATTAGTTTATTTTTGACCTTCTAAAACAATTACGTCACAAGAATACGCCTAAGTTGCGTTGCAACTTTTGTCAGTCAGGTTTCAAGGGTCCTTAGTGAGTGCTCTACAATGTATGTATGTGTAATGTTGTTGATGTAGAGTCTACATCAACAACTTCGTAATTGTCAAGTGCAGTTGTAGATAAAAAAAGCTTCAGCTGTTATTCTTTATACGGCAGGAGATTTATAAAGCAAGTGGAAGAAATGTTAAGTTATTTCACCTAGTCTAACAAGAGTATATCAAAGCCGGTAAAACAGTAAAAAGTATATTTTTGACTTTTAACTAGTGATTGTTTTATTTCTCTGAATTTGAAAATGAGTCAGCAAATGGTGAAACAGGCCCTCTCCTGAAACTCGGCGCTCGTTAATTTTGTTACGGCCCAGGTAGGAATACCTATCTACTTTGAGGTAGATGGGTATGCCCGCCTACATTGTGACTTCGATATTGATCGAACTGTCATTGTCTCAAATTTCGAATGATGTTATCTACCTATATTAAGTATCATCACAGTCGTTTGCACAGTGTATTATCATACGGTAGGCAGAATGACAAAATTTAATGAGAAAAATACAACTACAAAATAATAACTTACTCTTATAGCAATCATTGCAACAGCTTAGAATATTTTTGTTCACATCAGTATGAATCAGCTATCTTGACAATGCAAACAGTTCGATTCAAACTTCAACCATTTATTTCAACATAAGATACATGATATCATTTCTTGAATGTCAATTTAAATCCATTGGAAATAAAAATAGGGCTTAAGCATTTTTTGGTCAGTCAGTATATCCAAGCTACCACTCATTCAGGTAGTCACTAATTTTGTAATAACCTTTTTTTGTTAATGTTGTTTTGACATGGTTTTTAAATTGTTTTTCATTTAGATTAATTATATTCTCAGGTATAAGGTTATAAAAGCGTATACAGTGTCCCATAAAATTTATGTATTAACTTCGCTCAGTCTGAACATAGGGGTGGCTAATTTGTCCTTATATCTCAAATTGAAGTTATGCTTATCACTATTTTTTTAGGATTTGCCCCACTAGTTGGAAAGCTAGAGCAAATCCAACTTTTCCTCTCCAATTTGCTCTACGGTCCACCCATATGGTAGACGGACGACCTGATGAAGGTCGCGGAAGGTCGCTAAAGGTCGCTAGATGCAGACCGCTTCCAACCAACCGCTCTGAAAATCTATGTTTAAAAAAATCCTGTAGCTGATATGCTGAGACAAAATTTGCTCGAGTATTTTTCAAACCATAATGACATTATTGTGTACATTATTTTTTACCCAAACTAATAAACACTAGATACTCGTATGTATCTCTAAGCTTTGTTGGTAAAAACTCTATCGAAGTTAAGCTCGCCTTTGTACATTGTATAAATAATGAATATTTCTGTAACAATTTTGTGTACAATAAAGATATTAAGACATATGACTCATTCATATTTTTCATAATTCCGTAGTCAACAAGGAACCCTTATATCGCAATGTCGTTTGTCTGTCTGTCCGTGGCTTAGATCAGAGAATTTTCTTTTATCTTTGTACTCTATCGTGTGGGTTGTCGTTCGATAGGTGGTTCAAATATATTAGAGGTTATCTTAAACAGTTTTTCGATTTAATATTCGATCTGTTTAAGAAATTGTAAGCTTTAAAGTGCTCTTTACAAGCTACTAGATAACGGATAAAATACATAAATATTTTTATTTAAACATTCATGACTCGGAACAAATATTCAATTAATCAATCAAGTAGGCACACAAAAAATTAAGAATACACTTGATAAATGTAGCTTTAAAATTGTACAACCAGGCGGTCTTATCGCTATTAAGCGATTTCGTACATCACACTAACACCGCCTCCGTGGCTCAATGTAAACAACATAGGGTTTACGAATCGGAGGTCGCGGGTTCGATCCCCAGCGGGGTACATGTTTAGTACTCGGTTTGGTTGGTGGTAGGGCATTTTAAATATCCGCCTGGCTAACTACCACCACCTTATTTAAATTTGCCGCCAAACAGGAATGTTAATAGCATTGTTGTGTTCTGGTTGTCAGAGTTAAGATAGCCAGTTCCCCAAATATTTGGGTTTCCGGTCAATAAGCTTCCACCTTCGGCCTCATCTTCACTTAACATCAAGTATGATTGAGGTCAAGTGCTAACCCGTTGTCCATAAAAAAAAGCATTTACCCTTCGCGGGATTCGAAACCGCAACCGTTGGTTTCGCTGGCAGGGTCACTATCCACTACACCAATCCGTCGTCAAAATGTTTTTTTCTTTACATTTTTAGCTTCCATAGTTTACCCATGGTTTTGGACGTTTTAAAACAGTAGGCACTTACCTGATGCCGTGAGTTATCATTACCTACATAATACGCTTGCCACATGGCGACACTAAAAATAAAACCCCTTTGATCGAAGCATCGACTTTGATGGTGACCGATGCTCTCACGATTTGAGAAATAAAACAGTGTATTAACGCGTTCCGTCAATATTTATTTTTCTGTGACGTCGTTGTGACGTCACTCGGTTGTGCATCCGGTTGAGCTGGAAGTTCACTAAACTGAAATGTATGAAATGTTGTACCAACGTTGTTTAGGTTAGATATATTTTTGCATTTGTGATAGTTGACTTGATGCAGTTGTCATAGTTATGGTATCATCATCATCTGATTTAAGAGCCATGCTCTTGTCGGTGGTGATTTTTCCATAATG
Source organism: Oegoconia quadripuncta (assembly GCA_949316235.1). Classification (NCBI taxonomy): domain Eukaryota; kingdom Metazoa; phylum Arthropoda; class Insecta; order Lepidoptera; family Autostichidae; genus Oegoconia; species Oegoconia quadripuncta. Next base: position 7,626,000 of record OX438741.1, on the reverse strand, counting down.
CTCGCCGCCTTCTCTTGACCTAATATGACACGACGTAAGGTAATGTAACATAGTTATGTAATTTTACTATAAATATTTCGGACACTTACACCAATCATCTAGCTCCAACCTAAGGAAAAGCTTGTATGGATACTAGATAACGGATAAACATACATAAGTATTTATATAAACATCCATGGCTCGGGAATATATGTTCGTATTCATCACACTAACATTTACCCCATGCTAAATTCGAACCAACAACCGTTGGTTTCGCTGACAGGGTCACTATCCACTACACCAATCGGTTGTCAATTAGTTTCATGATTATGAATACCATCGTGAAATGGTCACCACTGACCTAACATTTACAAAGAAACTGTACTATCGAGTCTCGGCGCAGTCGCATTCGCCATTCGTTTTCGATTAGTGACGTTAAGTTATATTTGCCACCATCAGTCCTTGGATGGATGACCACTACTGGCATTTTCATGTGTTTTTTTTTTCATTTTTTTTATTTCTGCTTTATTTGCTGATTTTATAATGAATATCTTATTATTATTTTATTTATTTAGCTTCAGGTATAATGAACTTCAATGCCAACAGTTCCATCATTAGTTGAAGATTATTCATTCGTGCATTCATTGCGGTTTTTTTATGCACAACGGTTTGGTAATGACCTTAATCACACCTCATGTTAGTGAAGATGAGGTCGAAGGTGGAAGCGTACTGACCCGTAGATAGTGTGATAGTGTGTTAAAGTTAGACAGTGTGCTAGTATGTAAGTTTTATATAATAATATAAAACATCTCTTACAAAGACTTCATAATGTTACCCGAGTTGGAAAAATTTAAAATGTTGTATTTATTTATTTATTTTTATTAGGGAAATCAACAGCTTAATCTTAACAAGTATTGCTTACATATTTCATAGTATTTTTACAATGTAAAAGCCTTTATAGATTTCCACGACTATTCAGTAGAAAAAGAATACATGAACAAGATAAAAATTTCTTATAACTATGTTTTATTCTAGTTTGCGTTGTACCTATGTATGTGTGTGTGTGTGTGCGTGCGTGTGTGTGAGTTCGATTAATTATTTAGTTTCCATAATAGAGCCCTTTAGACGGCAAGGTAGCCGGTAGTACCTGAAAACAGGGGGTCTGGGGGTCTACTCTCTAACGAAAGTAGCTTCGGACGGCCGTAACTTCGAACTTTTTGTTGTTTATATAATACTAGCTTTTAGCCCGCGGTTTCGCCTGCATGGAATAACTTTATCAGGATAAAAAATGTCTTATGTCTCAATCCAGGGTATATTCTACCTATATACCATATTTCATCCAAATCCATTCATCCGTTTCGCCGTGATAGAGCAACAAACAAACATCCAAACTTTCGCATTTATAATACTAGTTTGATGTTGCAGGCAGGTCGTTGAATTAGCTATTTCTTGAAATGTCTAAGCAGATCGTTATTTCCGCTTTTACAGAAAATTGTTGTTTGTGTTGGGATACCTTGGATACTACAAGAGCGCCACGCAGATCTCCCCAGACATTTTATGAAATGGCTAATGAAACGATCTGCTTGCGACATATATCTACATAAGCTGACGATCCAAATGGGGTCAGAGATATCCCAAAAATAGCCGTTTTGTTGTTTGAAACAACATCCTTTAATGCACCTTTAATATAGAGAAATGCACACGTGACAGTGAACGCATTGGCTCTGAAATGTGCAAGTCTGCGACACCTGCGGGAAAATACCGAGTGGTTAAATTTTATGACGTGCGGGAAACCAACTATTGGATTAAAATTGACAAAAGAAATGACATTATGTATCTTACAATGAAATAAATGGATAGCGATTGTAGTTGGGGTTCAGTGGCGCGCCATAGAAGAGGCCTATTGTCCATGATAATGACGATGATAGTCGCCTGTTACGACAGCCAGAGTAAGAGATAGATCATCTTGAATATAAATAGCTAATTAGGTCCGTGTCACGTAAACAATTTGAGCTGTAAACGTGCCGATTAGATTCCTCGGCAACGAGCGAGGGCTCCCTCGGGCGGCGCCCTGATTGCGTATTGATTGGCTTGTCAAACGACCTGCTGGGTTCGAAGAGAGAAAATAAATTGAATTTTAAGAAATGCGAGCATTATCTAAAATAACTATTTAAGTACTTCTTCTTCTTGGCGAGTCGATAGCAAAATACTACTAGGCGGGGGGAGCGATTAACATACCGAACATTCGCACTAAGCGGTTCGACTCTTCATTCATAATGCATGGAACTCGCTTCCGGCGTCAGTATTTCCTGAATCCTACAGCCTTGGGATCTTCAAGAACAGGGTGTGCCACATCGCCACTTCCCATCAGGTGACATTGTGGTCAAACGCGTATCCAGTTAATAATAAAAAAAAATAAGAAATCGAATTCTTGAGGACCAGAACCAGAAGACAGAAGAGACCATTGTCTGTCATTTTAAGTACTTAAAAGCCAACAAACTCGACAGCATATTTTGTATTTTGCGGACGACCGATTGATGTAGTGGATAGTGACTCTGTCTAGTAAACCAACGGTTGTGGGTGCGAATCCCGCGAGGGGTAAATGTTGGTGTGATGAATACGAACATTTATTCCCGAGTCATGTATGTTTATACAAATATTTATGTATGTTAATCCGTTATCTACTATCTATAGTACAAAGCTTGGCTTAGTTTGGGACTAGACACTTGGTGTAAGTATCCGAACTATTTATAATATTTAAGTTGGATTTTTTACCATTACCATCATAAAATGTATCCTATGACACTCCAGGTATCAAGACGAATTTAACCATACACTTCGAAATCGGTTAAGCCGCTTAGGCTACAGAAGGCGCCAAAGGAACGGACATACGTACATACAAGATATACTCTCGAAAATCATTTCATTATCCTCTTTTCTCGTTTGGTCTGTTGAGTGTTGAGTTTATAGGTAACTATATACACTTATTCCAGTCCAGAATTATTATAGTCCAGAGGGCCGAGTGTAAGTTTTGTTTCAACTTAACTTTACTACCGCGTTCACGTTTACGTGGAGATTTGTATGGTGAAATGTGCAGCGCCTCTAGCGGATAGTTCGCAAAACGTTTTTTTTTCAAAGGGACTTTTATGTAAACGCGATCGCGATGGTAAAGTTAAAAACGAGACAAAACTTACACTTCGCACACAGGTTGCCAATCGCGCTAGTTTACAAAGGTTTTACAGTTCGAACGGAATTTGTTTTGGTTTAGCTGATTTAAAAAATGGTATAGCACCAATTTTTTCTGAACGATTAAATAGTTGACGTTACCAATGTAAACCCAACGTTTAGATCTTATTGCGAGTTATACTTATATCGTATTAAAAAATATAACCTAATTTCGTTTACGTAACGTTTTTGGTTATGGTTTAGTTTGGGTGTCGATTCGGATGTACACCAACTAAACTAAACTAAACTGAAACCAGTTTTAAAGTAGTACTGTCTCTTCTCTGCAACAGTACGATGCGACGGCACCACTCCAAAACTGGTTTTAGTTTAGTTTAGTTGGTGTACATCCGGATCGACACCATTATCGTTCAAACTTAGCGCTATTGGCTTTCTGGTTATTTATGTAAATAATTATTCGTTATTTAGGTTAGGTAATGCGTTCACTAGTTTAACAGTGAATGTAACTATCGGAAATGTCTTGGATCCACTTGTTTTTCTTTTTTTTTATGCACAACGGGCTGGTACTTTACCTCAGTCACACCTGATGTTAAGTGAAGATGAGGTGGAAGCGTTACTGACCCGGAAACCGCAACACATTTGGAGGACTGGCTATCTTATCTCTGACTACCGGAACACAACAATGCTATTAACATTGTTGCTTGGCGGCAGATTTGGATAAGATAGTGGTAGCTAGCCAGGCGGACATTTAAAATGCCCTACCACCAACCAAACCGAGTACTTAAACATGTACACCGCTGGGGATCGAACCCGCGACCTCCGAATCGTAAACCTAATGTTGTTTACATTGAGCCACGGAGGCGGAGCTTGACACCTCATGCAGCTGTGGTCATGCAACATCGCACTTCCACCACGATGAGCTACACTACCGCTTCAGATACCCAACCATCTTGGTTTTACGAGTACTGCGTAGGCCTTACTCGGGAATCTTTATGCAAGCCCATTTCTTGACTCTACAAATGTTTATTCGATCATGTTTTTACCAACACAATGCGATTTGACGTCTTCCACTGCCGCCTCCGTGACTCAATGTACAATGACAACAGAAGGTTTACGAATCGTGGATTCGACCCTCAGCGGGGTACATATTTAGTATCGTATGGTTGGTGGTAGGGCATTTTAAATGTCCGCTCTGGCTAGCTTCCACTATCTTATCTAAGTCTAAGTCAGCAATGTTAATAGCATTGTTGTGTTCCGGTTTTCAAAGATATAGTCAGATCCATAAATAAGATTGAGTTTCCGGGTCAGCACGCTTCCCACTTCGGCCTCGTCTTCACTTAACATCAGGTGTGATTGAGGTAAAGTACTAACCCGTTGTGCGTAAAAAAAGATTCATCTGTTCACTCAATTTCCAACCGGGATCGCTGCCAGTACCATGCGCTGAAACTGGCAAAGTTTGCCGCAGCACCCACGAGGCCACCACGGGCTGTCTTGCTACGGGGCGCGTATTTAACCTTGCACCTCACCAACTTCCAACTACAAGCATCAAAGCAGGTTCCGCTGCCGTCACGGAAAATATGCTGGTCTCAGTAGAGTGTAGAAACGTTGGAGCCGTGGGGGCCAAGTTTCTGGTTCATGCCTATATCTATCGAGCAGAAATTTTAAAGGCGACATACTAAAATGTAGGGCATGAACACATCAACCCCTTTTTCAACTGAAGAATGCATAATAACTCCGTTTATGAGAGCAACCATTAATCGCCCCTCATGCCGGCAAAAATTTCAATAGTCTCCAACGACAACGAACAGAAATAAACCACACAAATTGAAAAACCATCCCCTAACAACTTACAGTGGTATCAGCGTTATTACTTCTGAAATGGGCAGGTTAATCCTCGTACAGAATCACGTAGAGTTTTCCGTTAGCCGACAGAGTTGGGAAGGCGTTATTGGAACGCGGGAAAGGTAAGGTGGCGTGACGTTTTGTTTTGGCCGAGTAACCCGCCCAGAGGAGCCCCGCCCTCAGTAGCAGGCAACCCCTGATTTTCATTCATTCGAGCCTACTCGCTGCCGTCGGGTAGACGTGCCCGGTTTCCGACACACGCGCGTTGACGTGTCAATCGCAAATAAACAATACACAGCAGTTCGTTTTGCAGTAACTACGCAACTACAGCTGATTCAAGGCTATTTTTTTGAATGGTAAGTCTTAGTTCTTTATTCCTTTTAGCAATGCCACGTGTTGAGATGTCTTGAACAGGCTGTTTGGAAAATAATTGTTTACCTACTGTCAATTCATCTTTCGTTAGGTGAACTTGGTATCGATACTTTTACGAATTTCAATATCAACATAATCATCATGAAATAATATATTTTTAAGTGATTTTGATCGTAGCCTTTATGTTGTGTGTGAATAAAAAGTATCTAGCTATCAAAGTAGTTTTAAAAGTTATTCGTTTTTAAACTTTGAAGCTATTTTCTAAATGTCTATTTTTACTTCAGTAATTCAGTCCGTCATTATGAAACTTGTTATTCAATTAAACAAATACTCTTTAACGGCTTTAACAATTAATAAAAAATACATAAATAAACACAGCATATTATTATCAATCGCACTAAAAGGTGGCGTTATCGCTAATAGCGATCTTTTCCAGACAAACCTTAGGATAGAGATACAAGCTACCAGAAAGAGCATTTGCACTAATTGTAGCAATATATTTATATAGTAATTCTTACTTAACATAAAGAAATAAAATACATAAACTAACCTTATAAAATATAAGTACTCGTATTTAAATTAACTGCACACATATTATTCTGATATACACTGGTCAGCAAAAAATCGACTCATCAAATAAATAACTACACAAGTTCCTGCATGTCTGGGTTTAGAAACTAGATAGTAAGTCGAACAGTACTATACCGATTTCAATGAAATTTTCACCTTTCTACAGCCAGTATGTCACCAATTAAAATTATGTACGAGAAATTTCCTTTCTATGAATAATAAGTATTGTCAGAAAATGCAATTAAAATTTTAATTGTATGAAATGACATTTAATTTCTGGTAGTAATTATTATGATTAAAATGTTGTACAAGAACTTTCCTTTGTATGAATAATTATTGCCAGAAACTCGATTAAATAGTGAAATTTCACTGTTTATACAATTAAAATTTTAATTGTATGAAATGAAATGCAATGAAATTTTTTTAATAATTAATAAATAATTTTCAAATGTTGTGTACACTATTTTCTGTCCAATCCAATAAACACTATGTATCTCTAAGGTTTGCTGATAGAAAACTCTATCAGAGTTAAACTCGCCTTTGTACATTTTATATACAATGCATATTTCTGTAACAATTTTGTGTACAATAAAGATATTACGATATTAAGAAATTGTATTGAGTATTTTTACATCGTTTTAATTGGTGACACATACTGGTTTTAGAAAAGCGAAAATTTCATCAAAATCGGTACAGTACTGTTCGAGTTACTAACTAGTTCGTAAACCCAGACATACAGGGGGTTGTAAATGATGAATTAATTGTAAATGTACTCAAATTGGACCACGTATTATTGAGATACTTCCGTGCGAAAGACTGGATATACACAATACCCTATGTACCTGCTGATATTTAAAGTTATTCACCTTTTACTTTGCACAATCCAACTACTTATTAAAAAGCTTCTTTAACTTAGGTTGTCTGGAAGAAATCGCTATCAGCGATAAGACCGCATTTGTACACTTCATCATCTATGTTAAATGTTCTTTGTATTTTATTTTTGTGTGCAATAAAGAATTTAATAATAATAATAATAATAATACCCGTTATTCATTTTTCATTCATCCATCCATAGCCACACTACTACAAAAAGCAACAATCTTAAGCCTTTGAGCGCCACGCCGGTCACCGGTGACCGGAAAACAATTGATTTTCAATTGTGTCTGCGTCGCGGCAGTTAACGTGTTAAACACATGCAGACTAGTAAAGAAATTCCTCTCGTTAAATTGACATAACGTAGACTTATGCATGTACTTAGCTTAGGCTCGTGCAAAATTATAACTCGTTGGAGAGATTAAACTAATATAAACTAAAATAATAATAATACACGTCGTTTTTCGTCGCAGGTTAAAACATAGGAAGTTATACAGAAGATGTCGTATAATTTTATTACGCGTGGTCGTTTATAGTGTGTATGAAGCCTGTTTTTGATTTCCTTTCGTCGAGATCTATCATTTGATACTCATGTTGATTGGTTGATGGAATTATTTGCTGTCAAGTGATACAAAATGGCTGCTAGCGTCGGCCATATTGGATTTATCATGATGCCATGGTATATAAAACTCCCGGGTCTAGCCATTTTATTTCGGCTGAGGCATTTATGCTAGGCAGGTGGTAACATACATGCATATGTATTGAATACATTACTCTCTATTTGGTTTCGCTGTAGTCGAGTAAAAAGTGCCCGCTCCTACGCCGTGCACTATTTACATGAACCACATTTCGAGCAACTTTTGGACTGAGCTGTACTCGGTAACTATATGACATACACGCTGCAGCATTTTACCACTGCATGTTTACTATTTTGTTATTCTGTCTTCTTGTTTACCTTTGTCGGCTTCTTTCCATGATTTTTGAATTCCGAACGGTTTAAAACAAAAGACAAACATTTCGATGGCATTTTTCAGGTGAAGCGCATAACCGCCTCCGTGGCTCAATGTAAACAACATTGGGTTTACGAATCGGAGGTCGCGAGTGCAATCCCAGCGGGGTACATGTTTAAGTACTCGGTTTGGTTGCTGATAAGGCATTTTAAATGTTCTCCCACTTGGCTAGCTACCACCATCTTATCTAAATCTGCCGCCAAAACAGCAATGTTAATAGCATTGTTGTTTCCAGTGGTCAGAGGTAAGATAACCAAATAAGATGTGGTTTCTGGGGCAGTACACATCCACCTTCGGCCTCATCTTCATTTAACATCAAGTGCTAAGCCGTTGTACATAAAAAAACCTATGTCTGTATGTGTGTCTGTTGTCTATGGCATTGTAGCACCAAAATAGCTGAAGCTATATGAAAACGGTTGTTTTTTTTTATTAAAAACTGGTTTTGCCTTTGACTACAATCTCACCTGATGGAAAGTGACTATGTAGCCGAAGATGTATCACGCGCACCCAGTAAATGCCTATTCACTCTAGACTTGAAGATCCCAAGGTTGTAAGTGTCGGGAAGAACCGACGCGGGCAGTGAGTTCCATACCTTAGCAATCCGCATATTTATTTTCGGTCCCCGATATTTGGGACATGATGCTTAACCGTGTTTGATGAAATTAAGATATTTGCTTACAACACAGTTGGTTTATATATATCTGGATGGATTATCTCTCGGGAGTGTTAATTTTCAATTTATTTATTTTTTCTCGTATCAACGCCACGACGGATTTGAAATTAACGATTTTGGTATTTATTCCTACTCTAGTGTTAAAAAACCTCCCTTCGTATCAAGTTTCAAGATTGTAGAGCAACGGAAAGTACCTATCCTGAAGGTTTTGATGATCTATCAGCTGGAACTTTTAATATGTAATAATTAACTAAATGGAAAATTAAAAAATTACAAAACCCACAATGAATGCAAACGTTGCAATCGAAATAGGAATAAAGAGATGCCCTCAAGCGCTAACCATTCTAGTAGCGTGTAGTGGTAGAGCCACGCTGTAAGCTATTAGCTTGCAGCATGAATGGGCCGGCTCGACCGGGGAAGTACCACCCTCTCGCAGAAGACCGACGTCTGAGTAGTGGCATTTTGCCACTGCGCTTCGTCCGGTGAGCGAGGGCGCCGGAGGCCCACCTTCCAGTCTCTCTCCAGAATGGTAGCGGTATTTAAAGAGTTAGTACCCCAGGAGGGTACCAGCACTGCTGGAGAATCCCTCATCGCTCAGGCTGCCCTACTTATTCTGGGGTGGACACCTTCCTCAAAGGCCGGCAACGCATCTGTGACCCTTTTGGTGTTGCGGGTGCCCATGGGCGGCGGTGATTGCTTTCCATCAGGTGACCCGCATGCTCGTTTGCCGCCCTCTCATATAAAAAAAAAAAAAAAAAAAAAAAATTCTGTTAGCTACAGCTCTCCCTCGTGATTTACCGCCATAAAACCTGTCTAAGAACCTGCTCTGAAATGATACCTTTTAAATGAAAAAATCCGCAACGAAATCAGTTCAGCAGTTTTCGAGAAAAATATAAACGCAAACAAACAAACAACTATTTAAGTGTTTAAAAACCGAAAAACCCGGTAGCATAATTTGTATTTTGCAGGCGCCATGTTGGTTTTTCACCATTAAATGAGATTAAATTTAAATATAAAAAACAAAAAAAACCTCGAAGGACTATGTATCATTGAATTACACCAGAAAACTGTGTAAAAGGATAAATATCTTCGTAACCGTTTAAACGATTTTCATAAAACATGGCTAAGAAACTGTGCCCTCGCTTAGTCTTTAATATAAAAAAAAAATTAAAAACCCCCGAAAACTATGTTAAAAATCTTCGAAAGGGCTTAACCGATTTTTATCCCTGTATTTATTTTTTTAATCTTTAATATAAAAAAAAAGATCACTTAAATCGGACCACGCATTACTGGACAAATACTGGACATACACACAACGCCGTCAAACACATAACAACCTTCGTTTTTCGTCGGTATTTTCGTCGATTCGGTCGAGGTACGGAACACTCAGAGCATGAGTGCTACTCTACAGAGAGTTTTAGTAAATACTAAGATATATGTATTTGATTACCTCGGTTGATTTAATTTTGATGCTGACTATACCTACGCATTTCACTTTCCCATTACTACAACCTCATTATGTCTGACGTCACTTTATAGGTACTTATTAGGCTGCTGGAAATAGGAGGTGGGAAGCTGATTTCGTTCTAAAAATTTCAATAAGTTCTTTGCATACTTTTTATCAAAAGAGAAACCTTACAAAAAGTTTTAAAAGTCTTTCTAGATCTTAAAACAAAATGTAAGATTATAAAAGAAAGCTTATAGTAATTAGGTATTTTTATAAGAAAATGAGTTCAATTCAAAACAAAAATAACATAAGTGCAACAAAGAATTTTGTAGATTATATTATATCCTATATATATTCAATATATTTTATATAGGTACATATATTATTTACTTATATTTATATACTTACCAAACTCTCTACACCCTTAGATGGCAAAAATTTACTTATTGTACAAAATATATGGGGAAGACATTGTTGTCTGTAACACAGTTTTTAACTACCACAGACAACAAAGCTTCAACAGTTGTGTAATTTATTTAGGTTCAATAAAATATTGTTATTGTAAAATATACTTATACTTAACACGTTCCGGGACACATCACGACGTAATATCAATAAAACTTCTATTGTGTCTAGTGATGAGTCCCGGAACGTGTTAAATATAGCACACTAGCACTGGATAAACTTATTAGTATTGTACTAGTTACAGAGGTTGAAGGAGTAGGATTTTGTAAAATAATAAAAAATTACGATTTACATAATATTTACAAACAAAAGAACCCGACTACGTAAACAAGGAATTAAATTGACTACTAAGTATTTAGCGACACTGCCCTTAAATGCTTGGAATCAGATCTCATTTTATATTTTCCGAGCGTATGTGGAATTATTATATCATAAAATGTTGGGATCAAGGCGAATCTAAAGACACCTTGCACTTCGAAATCGGTCCAGCTATCGCTATAGGAATGGAGGTAACATAGCAATTCACATAGGTACATACATCCGAAAAACACTCTTTACTGGAGCAGTCGGGCAAAAACACTATTTCTTATTTTGAGCTAAATTAAATGACGTACCGTTGTATTGATATGTTTCGAAGGTAGGTTAGAAGATTGATATAATTCGGATATATTAATCGTACACTTGTAGCATTTTAGATACGCGTATCATGCTGTAGATACCGAAAGAGGATACTCCTAATGTGCTACCCTCTTAATACGACCCTCCTCAAAATCCTTTCCAAAAGCCCTCTATAAGCTCTGTTATTTCACACTAAAACTATCCCACTTTCGTCCCAAACCAGCCGAATAGGAGTCAAATTAAAAGAGATTTCCTCTGATAGCAATGATATGGATTAATCTCTGTTCGAGCCCTCCCGAAGATTAGCCACAAAATGGATGTACGATATCTATTTTATTAGATAATCGACTCTACAAGGGTTTCCTATTTATTCGTGTTCGGAAAGACGTTTTCTAGAGCAATTCTTTGCCGATTATGAAAATTTGGTAAGTACTCTATGATAGTTACTCGTAGTCCAGTAAGAATACACTTTAAACTTCCTATAACCTTAAAGGCCGTGTTTTTGCACATGGATAAATACCTGTCAGTGACAGAATGAAAATGTTTTCTAACAAATCGGTAGCTTGCTTTAAATGTATATATATATTATTCTTTATTGCACATAAAAAAACATGTTGACAATCAGTCGGAAATATTGTACAAAGGTGAGCTTATCTCTAATAGAGATCTCTTCCAGCCAACCTCAGTGGTGGTTAGAGCATTGTGCGGGACGGTGAACAAAAAGTGCAGTTATGGAATGACAAATATACTATACATATATGTATATAATATTATATGTTATGTAGTATATAGTATATGTATATATATAGTATAGTATAAGGTATTTAGTAAACAAACATAGACTATTAGATTAGTTAGAGTTACCACTGTTAATTTCATCGCGTCGGAGAATATAATTAGAACTCCTGTAACTATTTTCAAAAAATGGATCAATAACTTCTTTATATTTATGAAAAATTGCACCGAGGGCAAATATCACGACTCAATAAACATGTTTAGAAAACATAAAGTAGCCATTGATTAATTTAAAAAGAAATTGTTTTAGGAGATCATAGCATTTCTACAAAGCAATGAAGTTAATAGTGATAACTTTAATTTAATATTGATGGTGTTATAACTAAATACCTACATTCTACTTAAAGCAAGCTACAGAATTGTTCGAAAACATTTTTATAAATACTCTATAATTCTACAAGAAATCAGGAGCTTTAAGGTTATAGGAAGTTACACCACAAAAATTACGTATTTTACTGGACTAAGAATGTGACGCGGAGTTTTGGGTTGTTAAATTTTTTATTGGTTTACCCTGGGTTATGTAAATCATGCCAAATGGATTAATAATTTTAAAGTTACTTAATTTTATGCGGGAACAGTATCGGATTTCGTAGTCAACAAGGAACCTTAGTTTCGCTATGTCCGTCTGCCCGAGTCTAGACTTGCTTCGTACTAGAAAGCTGTAATTTGACATGGGTATACAAATAAAGAAATAAATAAATATATAGTAAATATATTTTAGTATTTAACCGCCTCCGTGGCTCAATGTAAACAACATTGGGTTTACGATTCGGGGGTCGCGGGTTCGATCCCCAGCGGGGTACATGTTTAAGTACTCGGTTTGGTTGGTGGTATAGGGCATTACAAAAATGTCCGCCTGGCTAGCTACCACCATCTTATCTAAATCTGCCGCCAAGCAGTAATGTTAATAGCATTGTTGTGTTCCAGTCAGAGATAAGATAGCCAGTCCCCCAAATGTGTTGGGGTTTCCGGGTCAGTACGCTTCCACCTTCGACCTCATCTTCACTTCACATCAGGTGTGACGAAGTCAAGTACGAACCCGTCGTACATAAAAAAAATACATATTAATCAAGCCGACAAAGTGGTAAAATAAAATTCCGAAGAATATTTTTTTAGGGTACCTACTTCCCCTACACGTGAAGTGAAAACATGAATTTTCTTTTATTTTAGTACCCCATCATGTAGGGAGTTGTTGGGTAGGTCGTTAAAAAATATTACAGGTTATTTTAAACAGTTTTTCGATTTACCATTCCGTTAAGAAATATTAAGCTTTAAAGTGCTAATTTTGTTAGAGTCTATTTCCCTCTTAGTAGTTAAATAATAAATAAATAATATAAAAGGCATTTATTCACCACAAAGTTAATTTAACAAGTAATTAATTGATTATAAATTAGGTCAAACTGTGATGAAAAGGAAGGAAAAGGGCTCAGCAGATTTGCTGATTTTCAGTCCTCACCAAGTAGAGTAGTTGCTGCCACCAAGGAATTAATTATTATTACTCTATGAGTAAATTTAAACATTCACTAAAAGCAAACAAAAAGAAAAAGCTATATCTAAAATAACTCAAAAACAACTACAAGTGATAAGCTATAAAAAACATAAAAAGACACGATACGAGAAGGTATCATATAGGTTTATAAATTTCAATACTTATGTGTGATTGTACGAGTGAATTTAATTGTTTTCAAATTATTATTACTAATTTAACAAATTTTAAATCATATCCGAATCATACTGGCAGAGAAACACCCGTCCAAGAAACTATTTATGTAAAATGCACACGTTACATGACCGAGTTGTATTTTACAGGCGTCATGTTAGATTTCTTACCATAAAATGTATGCTATGATACTCTAGAGATCAAGACGAATCGAACGACACCTTGCATTTCAAAATCTGTCGGGCCGTTTAGGCTACAGGTGGTAACATAGATATCTGCATGCATACATACGAGTACATTCACTCGAAAAACTTGAAAAAAGCTGCTAAGTGTAATAATTTTTGCCGAGTGTACTGTCGCGTGAGTAGGTAGGTAGGTACCTATCACAACGTAGCTCGCATTAATATTTTTGCGTTCAGATAGCAATGGTAGTGAATGGTAGCGACCTCAGAATTTTAATGCCCGGTTTTACATGTGCCCTATTATTTTTAACCCTCCGCGACTTTGCGTATTTGAAGTGTAATAAATCTTTAGTTTCTCTTGTTTTTAGTTACGTATAATTAAAGTCCTGGTATTACTGTAGTGAAGCCTACAATCTTAGGATCTTCAAGAGCAAATCACATCAAATCAAACCAAAAAGTATTTATTTCGTAGGACAAAAATTATCACTTGAAAACGTCACATTTTTTTATCTTATTATTAAAGTTTTTTACATTATTGCTCATTCACACAGCTGTTTCCCCAGAGAAGAACGAGCAAGAAACTCTAGGGTTGCTCTTTTAAAATAAGTTTGGGTTACAATTATATTATATTGTATAATTAGACTTAATATATCGCCGAGCGGTCTATGTCCATGCTTACTTATCATCCAGACAGTCAGAAATTTTATAATAGCCTTTGGTAAATAATGTCTGTTTTATGCTGGTTTTGAGTTTATTTAAAGGTAAATTTTGAATGTCCACTGGAACCTTATTATAAATAAGGTTCCAGTGGCCATACATTGCCCCTTAAATGATTTAGTGACTTTGTGTAAACGGCTGAAATGAACAGCAAGTTTATTTTTATATCTGGTATTAACATTATGTATATTACTATTTTTCTTAAACGATTCTAAATTTTTTCTTACATACATTAAGTTTTCGAAAAAACTTATGGCGATGCTAATGTGAATAGGCATCTACTGAGATCGCGCTGCTTCATCTTCGACTACCTCTTCCCTCAGGTGAGATTGGGCCAAAAGATCCGGTCATTATAAAAAAAAACGGTTTTCGATAAGTATGCGAAAAAATTGACGAGTCATACCGGATGAGTTTTTTTACCGTAAAGCAAAAAATGGGGTATATTAGGTAAGTGAAATAGAAGGTATATGTAGTTTAATTTTTTTTTCAAAACTGTCATCGAATATAGCTTTGTGTTATTTGGCGGTCGCATTTGTACCCTATTCCATAATAAAGAAAACTTGGAGAAAATAAGGGTTCCAAATAAATTTCGGTTGACAGGAACCCTACGAATCCCCGCCTAAAACCTTTTTCTTACTTACACACCCTATTTCTTTCTTTAATTAGCCTGGGGTCCAAGGTAGCAATAGAGTCACGTAGGGCACCGTCTACCTTCAGTAGGCGCCGTGTCGAGTACCACTGTCGATCCTAGCTTATAGGAGTTACAGTGGGAGGAGTGTGGAGGTGGGATTGAATCCCCGCCAGTCGCATATCAAAATAAGGACGGCGCGTGCGTTTTTGAAAAAAAACATATTAATAATAGTAATAATAATCCTTAGACATACACACAGCGCCATCTAGTTCCACAGTAAGTAACTATAGGCTTGTGTTGTGGATACCAGATGGTAGATATACGACATAAGTACATTTTTTTGTAAATAAATACTTATTATAAATGAAAACATCCATAACTCGGGCACACATATCCGTATTCATCACACAAACATATGCCCCTAGCGGGATTCGAACCCGCGACCGTTTGGTATAGTGGTCAGAGTTTCTAACCACTACACCGAACAGGTATTAAACTACCTATGCCAATAACTTCTATTTCACTTGGCTAATATGCCCTATTTTTTTCTTACAGTAAAAAGACTATCCGATCATACCGTTAAAAGGAAAACTATAACAGGTAAGTAGGTTATACAAGTAAATAAGTAATAGCGAAAAACTTATAAAATGGACTTGCCATTGAAAATTATGAAAGCACTTTAAAGACCGCATATTGTGAGAGCAAATACGGAACGCTACACTGCGCGTGGCACGACACGCACTTCACTTTGTTGCTCCACCACGGCGAAACGAATGAACGGATTTGGATGAAATTTGGTATATAGGTAGAACATACCCTGGATTAAGACATAGGATATTTTTTAACACGATAAAGTGAGAAGCGGCGGGCGAAGACGTTGGCGGAGCTAGTATTTATATCTATGCTCTACATTGATCTAATTCTGGAGTCAGCAAACTCACGAGAACGATAACCTGCCCTAGGTTACAGTATCCTTCTGAGAAAACGAAACAATAACACGAGTTTGAAATGACCTTCATATTCCGACAAATACCGAATTAACTGATAATCCTCTTCATTTCGTATAAACAAACATGCTGTCCGCATAGCATAAGTCAATTATCTGCTAAAAGGTTCGCCGTAAGCCGAATGTGTGAGAAAACGTGTGTTAATATTAAACATCTGTTACTGTCTGTGTTTGTGCCGTGGATGCTGAGAAATTACGTTACCAATATTCGAGGTTTCGGTACCGTCGAAAACAAAAAATACTGGCAACTCCTTATTCGACTATTTTTAAGATGTGTGTGTCCAGACTTTGTTCGAACGCCAAACGTATAAACGAGGGGACGGGCTCAGAGCCATGATTGATGAAAATCGGTTAAGCCGTTTCCGTTTATTGCCCGTGGTCCGATCGCCGAGTTCTACTGGTGGATCCATGGGCAATTGTTTTTGCCTGTGGTTCTATCAATCGGACCACGGGCAAATCAAATTGCCCGTAGTCCTATCGGTAGTACTAAGGGCAACTTCGTTTACCCGTAGTTCTATTAAAGTGTGTAAATTCTCTTTGTATGTAAACTTTGCGCAGGAAAATTGTTTAAAATTAAAAATAAATCATATTGACACTGACTTATTTGAATTTATATTCCTAAATTCCTAGAACGTTTTGCACCGCGTTTCCACAAAGAATGTCGATTTAGGTAGTGATATTTGTTTCATTAATAGAAAAGGTGGTACAATAATTCTGGACGACCGATTGGTGTAGTGGATAGTGACCCTGTCAGAGAAACCAACGGTTGCGGGTTCGAATCCCGCGACGGGTAAATGTTTGTGTGATGAATATGAACATTTATTCCTGAGTCTTGGATGTTTATATAAATATTTATGTATGTTTATCCGTTATCTAGTATCCATAGTACAAGCTTGCTTAGTTTGGGACTAGATGATTGGTGTAAGTGTCCGAAATATTTATTTATTTATTTATTATTTATAAAAAAAAAAATTATTTGGCGATTACCAGTATTATAAAATGCGACATTATAAAAATGGATCGGCAGTGTGGCGTTGTTCTAATTATAAGAAACTAAAATGCACGGGTACAGTAACTATTACTGAGGTAATGTTTCGATATTCAGCTTTTGACAAAACCTGAACCCACAGACGCACACACACGTACAACGCTGTCAAACAATAACACTTGTCGTTTTTCGTGGAGGTTAAAGAAACGAATGTGTTTGTTTGTAGCTTTATTGTCAAACTGATACTCATATTACAAATGCTAAAGTTTGGATGTTCCTTCGCTTGTGTATTTGTTGCTCAATCACAGGAAAACGGATAAACGGATTTGGGTGAAATTTGGTATATAGAGAGAACATACCCTGGATTAAAATATATGATATTTTTATCGAGATAAAGTGAATAGTTCCCGCGGGATAAGCGAATTAAACATATTCCTCGATCGTAACCCTAGCCGCGGGCGGCAAGCTAGTAAAAGCTATAAATGCGAAAGTTTGGATGTTTGTTTGTTCTTTTGTATGTTGCTTAATCACGGCAAAAAGGATGAACGGATTTGGATGAAATTTAGTATTAACATACTCTGGATTAAAAGAGGATATTTTTATCGCGATAAAGTGAATAGTTACCGCGGTATAAACAAATTAAACATAACCGCGTTAAAGTTATTCCACGCAGGCGAAGCCGCGGACGGGAAGCTAGTAGGTACTCAAACTAGGTAGGTCAAAAATACAAAAAAGTCAAAATTTTATGAAAATCCCCGGCCTTATTCCCAACCTTGGTAAAAACTCATCTGTTATTTACAATGCATAATCCATTGGGATCCCGAAAAAGCCCGGGCGCCCCTGTCTGATTCAATTTTTATTGGGTGATGTAGGTACGTAATATGGTAAGTAGGTATGATACACTGTTGGTATGGGGAGTTAGCTGTCATTTATTACCCGACTACGCAGCAAAATAAGGGTAATGTTTAACAGTCTATGTATGTTCGATCGTTGCTCAAAAACTTTGGAAGCGATGTTAACACATGAGATGTGAATGATTTCGTCTTTCTGAAAAACGGTTTTTTGGAATCACTTAAATTGAAAATTGAGAACACTCCCGAGAAAAGAAAAGAAATGTTCAGCGATGAAATTGGTAAAGGTATGGGTTTGCAACTTACCCGTAACCTGGAGCAGTCAATAATTAATATTTGTATGCCCGGTGCCACCTATATTGACATATTAGACAAGATATTATCTTACAATTTTAAGGAAAACACAACTCTTGTTGTACTCATTGGCAGAAGGGGAAATGCCAGCAGGAAAAAAATTATACAATTATTTTCAAAATTTAATAATTTGAACAATGTTACCAAAATTATTTTGTTTGCGCTGCCTTTTATCCAAGGTCTGACAGAGAATGAAAATGTTATTAGACATAATTTAAATATGCTATTGCATAATATGACATGTCATGACGATAAATTTCATATAATAGACACAAATAAATTTATTAAAAATTGTCATAGCTTGACTAAAGATAATTATTATTATCTGTCTAAATATTGCATGCGACAAATAGCCAAGTTGCTATCATATTATATAGTTAATTCTGCCAAGTCATTGGCAAACACGACAACTGTTTTTATTGAACAGTCAATTGACATTGAGCAATCCTTGGAATCATTTCCAAGTAATTTAAATTAATATATAAGACAACAGAGGGTAACTCTGGCACTTTGTTAAAATTACATAAAGAATTTAAAAATAATAACTGCCCCTCAGTTAAAAAAATTGAGCCCTCAATTCAATGTAAGTTTTCTAATATAAACCTAGTACATCAAAATATTCAGGGCATAATGGGCAAAGAGCTGGAGGTTGAGCTATTCATGAATTGTCACAATGTTGATATTTTATGTATTACTGAACACTGGTTAAAACAGAATCAATTCATGTTTAGCTTCAAAAATCACCAGGTTGCGAGTTCATACAGTAGGAAAAAAGCAATACGTGGCGGTTCTTTAATTATTGCAAATAATAAATTAAAGTACAAAGAGCGCTTAGATATTGTGAGTCTTTCTGTTGAGCGAACAACTGAATTGGCCTGTATAGAGCTTGAGCGGCTTATTGTAATAAGCGTATACAAACCCCCTTCTTCATCTTATGAATTATTTGAAGAAATTATGGATGAAGCGTTGCATAAAATTAGTAATAATAACAAACTTATTGTAGTTTGCGGTGACTTTAATATTAATTTATTAGAAGGCAGTAGTCTAAGCAGTAGACTTAAATCTTTGTTTCTAAGTTACAATCTTGTTCACAATTTTTCGGCTCCTACCAGAATAACATCGACTACGGCCACTTGCATTGATAATATTTTCGCAAACTTCGATCCCAGTGGAAAATCAATTATAAATAAATTACCCTCAGATCACTGTGGACAGTTAGTTACGATTAAAGTTCCCTTTAGCAAGACATTGGTAAAAAATATTACATGTGTACCTGTAAATGACGCTCGGTTAGACCAATTTCGAAATAATGTTAAAGAAAAATTATATAAATTGACACATATTATTTGTGACAATCCCGATGAGATGTATAATTCATTGTTCACATTGGTAAGAAAGGAGTGCGAGAATGTTTTCAAAGCAAAAAGTATAAAAATAAACAGTTGTCTGATGTTCACTGATTGGGCGACTGTGGGAATTCATAGAAGTCGCCGAAAGTTATATGAACTTTATAACGAAAGAACATATAACTCTAATCCGGGTTTTGTTGATTATGTTCGAAATTATTCAAAAATATTTAAACGTGTTTGTGCCGTAGCGAAGGCAAATTTTATTAAAATTAAAATTAAAAATAGTGCAAATATTGTGAAAACTACATGGAAAGTTATAAACAGCGAAGCTGGAAAAATCAAGGCTTGTAATCCTAATATTCAATTAAAAATTAATAATTATGTTCTTAATACGGACTTAGAAGTTGCAGAGGCATTTGAAAAATTTTTCACAGAGATTCCAATTTTAACCACCAAATCACTTAATTCATCTCCCACCGTAGCTGAATCTTTACTTAAAATGCGAAGCGATACTCCAAGTGTGGAATTAAATATATTTAGACACGTTAGTCCCAGTGATATTATGAAAGCATTTAAATCTTTGCAAATTAAAAAAACCGCTGACCTCTATGGTCTTTCTGTTAAAATAGTTAGCTCTATCATTGATTGCGTTGCACCACATTTAGCCTGTATTTTTAATAAATGTGTGGAAAGTGGTGTGTTTCCTGACCTGATGAAACAGAGTAAAGTAATTCCATTATTCAAAGCCGGTAGTACATCAGACCCCACTAATTTTAGACCCATATCAATCCTACCGACTTTTAGTAAAATTTTCGAAAAACTAATTCTAAATCAATTGCTGTCTTATTTCAATATCAATAACTTAATGACTTCAAAGCAATTTGGATTCACACGGGGTCTCTCAACAACCGATGCTGGTGTTGAGCTTATTGAGCATATCTTTGAAGCATGGGAAGATTCTCAAGATGCGATTGGTATTTTCTGTGACCTGTCAAAGGCTTTTGATTGTGTACATCATGATGGTCTGGTCAGGAAATTACGCCATTATGGTATTGCGGGCCGTGCCCTCGAACTCTTAGAATCGTACTTGTGTAATCGAGTTCAGAGGGTGGATGTGAATGGTGAGAGATCGTCAGGGTCTGCCGTTTGCATAGGTGTTCCACAGGGCTCAATTCTCGGGCCGTTCCTGTTTCTTGTTTATATTAATGACTTACCAAATTGCATAGACGGCAACCATGAGATAACAATATTTGCTGATGACACTTCTTTACTATTCAAAGTTAAAAGAAAACAGACATCTCTTGACGACGTAAATAATGCTATCTCTAAGGTGGTTGAGTGGTTCACAACAAATAATCTACTCCTTAATGAGAAAAAAACCAAATGTATAAAGTTTTCACTACCAAATGTCAAACAGGTAGCCACTAAAGTGTTAGTAAAAAACGAAGAGTTGGAGCTTGTGGACACTACTTTATTCCTAGGTATTACATTGGATAAAGGACTGCAGTGGGGTCCACACATCGATGAGTTAGCGAAGCGCCTCAGTTCTGCAGTGTTTGCGATTAAAAAAATACGTTATTTAACCGATGTGGATACCGCGAGGTTGGTCTATTTCAGTTATTTCCATAGTATACTGACCTACGGCATTCTGTTGTGGGGAAATGCCGCGGACATAAATTGTATCTTTGTTCTGCAGAAACGAGCGGTTCGCGCGATTTACAAACTGGGCCCCAGAGTGTCTCTTAGGAATAAATTTAAAGAAATTAATATATTAACATTAGCATCGCAATATATTTACGAAAACTTAATGTATGTAAGAAAAAATATAGAATCGTTTAAGAAAAATAGTGATATACATAATGTTAATACCAGATATAAAAATAAACTTGCTGTTCATGCCAGCCGTTTACACAAAGTCACTAAGTCATTTAAGGGGCAATGTATACGCTTTTATAATAAGGTTCCAGTGGACATTCAAAATTTACCTTTAAATAAATTCAAAACCATCATAAAACAGACATTATTTACCAAAGGCTATTATAAAATTTCTGACTATCTGGATGATAAGCAAGCATGGACATAGGCCGCTCGGCGATATTCAGCCTAATTATACAATATAATATAATTGTAACCCAAACTTATTTAAAAGAGCAACCCTTGAGTTTCTTGCTCGTTCTTCTCTGGGGAATCTGCTTTGCGAATGAGCAAAAATGTCAATAATTTTAATATTAAGATAAAAAATGTGACGTTTTCAAGTGATAATCTTTATCCTACGAAATAAATATTTTTTTGACTTTGACTTTGACTTTGACTTTGTTACATAATAAAACCAAACCAACTATGTTACTTAAAAGCTAAATATCTTCTAAATAAATTTCTTTCTAAAAATAAAATTGTAGCTAAATAGCTTAACCGATTTTCATCGAACATCTAAGAAAGTATCCCAGAATATTCAACCGCCTCCGTGGCTCAATGTAAACAACATAGTGTTTATGAATCGGAGGTCACTGGTTCGATCCCCAGCGGGGTACATGTTTAGTAGGCACTCGGTGTGGTTGGTGGTAGAGCATTTTAAATGTTCGTCTGGCTAGCTACCACCATTTTATCTAAATCTACTGCCAAACAGCAATGTTGTGTTCCGATTGTCAGAAATAAGATAGCCAGTCCCCCAAATAAGATGGGGTTTCCGGGTCAGTTTGGCCTCATCTCACTTAGCATCAGGTGTGATTGAGGTCAAGTGCTCGTGCATAAAAAACAAAAAGAAGGGTATCTTAAATAATTTTAAAAAATTGAAAATTTGAGATGACAGTGATATCATCTAAATCATTGGTTCCCAAAGTGGTACAGGTGGACCCCCAGGGGTCCACGGGAGACTCGACGGGGATCTACCTTGGCGTGACAAAAAAATGGGGGTTCACAATTCATAAGCGGGTTGTCCACGAAAATTTATCTGCTTTCGATAGTGAAGAACTAAAAGGTTGGCTTGACTTCACCTATCAATGTAGGCAGATAATATTTTAAGAAGCTGAGCGATTGTCAATTGTAAAAACTTGCATAATCCATATTCAGTACAAAGAGTCGAGACTTGCAAAGCGTCGCGCGCTTCACATTTTTTGTCGAGTATTGGGAATATGGTAGAAATTTAGCTGCAGGGGGTCCACCGGCACCAGCTAAATTTTAAAAGTGGTCTATGAGAAAAAAAGTTTGGATATCTCTGCTCTTAGATTATGTAACTTCCATCGGTATCGTTATGGATTACGTTGACCAATGAGAAACCGTCAAATTGCCGAGCGAGCGATGAGCCAACCAATCACAAGTCAGAACGTAACCGATGACGATAACCATGAAATTATGTAATAGAGCCCGATCTAAATACGCTAAAAAATTGTGTTAATAGCTAGATATTTTCGAAACTGCTTAACCGATTTTTATCTCCAATATGGCTCGTTTAGTCTATAAAATAACAGCCGCATTCAAATCGGACCATACAGTACTGAGATACGTCCAGACAGACTGGACACACGCGAACACACACACATAACACCCGTCGTTTTTCTTCAGGATTCCAGCAACATGTGACGCGCGATTGCTCACTCAAAATGGCACTATTTTTTGACATTCTATATGAGTACCTATAAGTAGATGAGTGGGGTGACTTTGAAAAATAGAATCAGGAATAATGTATTTAGGGAGGTATGCAGTGTGAAAAAAGAAAGTAATGACAAACATTGAAAAAGGTTTTTTAATTAAAAGAGGTGTGTCATAGCAAGTGGAAGTATATAGTATCTGCCATATTCCTACGGGAAATCGGTGTGACTTTATGTATGCACGTTTGTGGCATTATCGAAATAGCTGAATTCCACTTGGTGTATTCTTTATAGATTATTCACGTACATGAAATGACCCTATGATGGCAGCACTAGTAGAGTATAGATACGTCGAAACTACGGTAAGACGGTGAAAGTCATGCATGTACAATGGGTTATATTATTTATTGAACAAATCGATTTACTGACCGACAAGGCCTGTCTATTCCGTATGGATAGCTAGTTCACGATCAAATGTCTGATTAACTTTATTTATTATTAATGAAATACCACTAAACTATTTGTAAATAAACAAAGAAATTAATTCGACGAAGTCTTGACTTCGCCTTCGTTGTTCGTTAGACATTTGTATTTGTCACAATATCACAGAATTAATATAGTACAATATCGCAAATGCCATCTTTTTAACGCTCGAAGAAAAACGATGAATGTTTGACAGCGTTGTATCGATAGTATTGTCAAGGGTCGATAGTTTCGATAGGGCTATAGATAGTATTAGTGATTTTCAAGGCCACGATAGTATCACGATATTAACGATAGACTATCGCTATCGTAACAACACTATCGAACAACGGATCGAACCCGCGAACTCCGAATCGTAAATCCAATGTTGTTTACATTGAGCCACGGAGGCGGTTTAATTTAAAACAAAGTGGTTGCGGAAATATAATATAAACTTAAGTAACATCACATGTGATTGAGATTAAGCGCTAACCCGTTATAGGTTCATAAAAAAAATTACTTACGCAAAACCTCACCTGACATTTATTTATTTATTTATTTAGGATCACCAACAGATGTTACACTAGTACATAGACTATTTAACAATTAATGTAGCTGGTATTAAAAAATGTACAACCTTTTATAGGTGAACACATCATGCAAAACGCTTTAAAAAAAAAAAGACAAAAACTTATTTACCTCTAAATTTACCTCTATTTAGCTTTGATTGGTTGAGCAGTTCCTTGCCAAGTTGCGGTGATAAGGTAGTGAAATAATTAGAGAGTATAATATATTATGTATGTTGTTGAGGGAATGTTCAACGTATAAACAATGATACATTAACTAAGTATTGAGGCTACTACTAATAGTTTTGTAAAACCTAGACACACATTGTGAAAGAATCATCAAAATCGATGTAGTATATTTTGAATAAATTATAGTGAAGTTTCGAGTACATACACACAATCAAAATGAGAAAGCAAGGAGCCTCCCTTTACTTCAAATCGGTTAAGACAAATTATCGCTGTGTAGCCTCTAGGTGGTTTAAGATTATGGTCGATTATTTACAGATAACATATCAATGACATTCATTCTATATTCATCTCATTCATTAATGATAAAGCCACCCTCGAACCGTTCACTATTATACTACCCGCTTTCCCACTTTTTTTTCTTCAGAAAAGTGTTTCGCGTTTACATTCTATAGGTTAGGTAGGTGTTCTGTGCTGTGCTGTGTAAGTGTGCTAAGGGGATGGGTCTCCTTTTCTTTCCCAGAAGGCTGGCCTAGTCTCTTAACAATTTCTAATGCCAGGCATCAATGTCCAATTTGTATTGCTATATTTGTATACACCCAAGCTACTCCCTAACCTAATTGACCTGGATGAAATCCCTCCACGAGATAAGACCGCCATTATACTCAAACTTGTGTAAAACTCATGTATTTTCTATTGTACAATAAATCGCTTACAAACAGTACCCTTAAAAAAATGACAATAGGTAAATAGATTTTATTTACTTATATTCTCAAGGTTAGGTCAAGTAGTAAACTATGAAATGAAATTTCTGTGAATAGCCAGGAAAAATACCAAAATGGAGTTTGCGTTCATAAAGAAACCGCAATATTATTATTTAATAGGGATCTAAGTAACGAAAACAAACCTAGGAGAGATTAAAATTTGGCTGGCTTCCCGGCGGGAGGCAGCACGACGACGTGAAAATTTTTAAAGTTTTCGACTTTGGAGAAAATTATTAATTAGACGGAGGTGAAAGTTTTTTAAGGTACATATACCGAATTAATTTTTAATGTCTAAAAAAGTTACCAAATAGTAGGTTTCTTTGGTGTTTGGTTTTTTTATCGGTAAACTTATCCTACGACGCAAAGAGGAATGTTATTTTTACCCCACTGCTTCAGAAAGGAGGTATTTTTTTTTAATGTTCATAATATGTACATTTAAAAATGTATATATGTCATTGGATTTCTATGTTACCTCCTGAAGCCTAAACGGCTTGACGGATTTTTAGTGCAAGCTGTCGTTCGATTCTTCTTGATCCCCAGATTGACGACCTGTTTGGTGTAGTGGTTAGCAACTCTGACCACTATACCAAAAGGTTGCGGTTTCGAATCCCGCTAGGGGCATAATGTTTGTGTGATGAATTCTTTTTTACGCCTGTGGTACCTGGTACTCATCTGGATAAAATTGTTGGTTTGTTTAATCTTACATGTAGTGAGACCATTCCAACATTTCCATCAAACATGACTAGCAATTTAATCTTACATGTAGTAAAATTAAATTGCTAGTTATGTTTGATGGAAATGTTGGAATGACTACACTACCTTAAAACATTTGATGAAAATGTTAGAAGGATCCAAATCATTCGTTCTCTCGGGATTTATCTTTGTAATTTAAAGTTATCTATTTTGCTATATATCTAGTAAACAAATAGTACATTGTGTATTCTATAGTCATAAATTATTTCTATACCATTTTTCCCTCAAATTATGCTATATGCCGTACATGGAAAGAGTTATATCTTCAATATCACCGCACAGAATCTTCTGTGTAATAAATTTGGGACAGTAATCCCTTGGGTATCCCGGGGGGCAGGTGCCAACCTTCCCAACGTGATTTATTTGTGGAATTCATTAAAACTTCTCACCAAAAACTTTGTTAGACTTCACATTGCTTCGGTAATTTTGCTGTTGAATTGTGTTACCTGTTAGGTATAGGTTTTTTAAGCACAACCTCAATCACATCTGATGTGAAGTGAAGATGAGGGCCAATGTGGAAGCGCGCCCATTCAGAACCCTCAACTGTTACTATGTCCACTCGTCTCTAAAAGTAAATTTTCAAAAGAATAAGAAAACCATCCCTGTCAGTGAAACCAACGGTTACGGGTGCGAATCCCGCGAGGAGTAAATGTTTCCCCGGTCCACAAGCAGTAATATATAAGCCTTTGCTTGGACTACTAAAAGTCTAGCATTATTATGTATTAAGTCCAAAGCTAACTCTAACGCGCATTCTGTAAGGAACAAGGGCCGTCACCCCGGAGGCTGAAGTCGGCAATCCACGCCGCTTCGCATCAGCGTACCGCTATTTCATCCAATTTATAAAGGATCACGGCCTTCCTATAGCCCATTACGTCTAGGGTTGCCACTTAGGGACAATTTCGTTGAAAAGGTCCAACATAGGCGCTTCGAAGGACTGTGCTCATTTATGCCATTAAAATATACTCAAGGGCACGTTTTGTAGCGAAGTTTATACCGGTTGAGTTTTTTTACCGTAAGGAAAAAATAGGGCGGATTACGTAAGTTATTGGCATAGGTAGTTTATTATTTTTTTTTCAAAACCGTCATCGACCCACGCACCTCCCGGAGATTGATATGCGACTGGACGGATTCCTAGGGTTCCTATCATGCGAATTTTAATTGGAACTCATATTTTCTCCAAGTTTTTTATAATTTATTTAATTTAATGATGTAATTATGTGCAATAGGCTACATACGCGACCGTCAAATGACACAACATTTTATTATATTTTATGGGTTTGAAGAAATAAAAAATTAAACTACCTATGCCAATACCTTCTATTTCACTTACCCAATATGCCCTATTTATTTCCTTACGGTAAAAAAACTCATTCGGTAATTCTCGAATAAATTCAATCTACGATCAGTGTTAAAGTAAAAAAAGACTAGAATACATTCGCAATTCTTAAAAAAAAATCATTTTGTTGTACATATATGCATGTCTGACGAGAGAAAGAGGCAGTTTGCACATATTGCGATTCCTCTAAAGGTCGATGAAGAGTATACATAGTATAATAATGCTACTCCTACTGACAACAGTGTTGCAGTGGTATCTACTCTGTACGCTGACCGAAGGTAGACGATGTTATATCAGACTGTTTGGGGTTTATTCTTGGTTAAGCGCAGCAATATACAGGGTGAATTTGAAATCGTGTAATTCCCATTAACTGGTGACGACCCTTTTGATTACGAACAACTTTCCCCAAGGAACCATAGTCGAATTCGATTAAAAAATATCGATTAACCATACAAAGTAAACCATTCTGAAACCACGTTTAGTATGGAAGTCCAACTATTTCCGGCTGGTGACTTCACTTCTGATTACAAATAACTTTCACTAAGAACCATAGCCGAATTCAACCGAAAATTACATGGTTAGGGAAAATTGTTCGTAATCAAGAGTGGCGTCACCACTTAATGGAAATTACAAGAATTCAAATTCATCCTGTATGATACTAGTCCGAAGTAATAATGCGAATCGATTGACAAGTAGTCAGCTAAAAACCAGTACCAGCCCTATTCGGCATGATCCTGGTAAGCGTCCGGACGCGGGCCCGCGTGGCCTGAAATATAGAGTATTATATGGGGCGACTATGAAAAGTGTTTGGGGCATGCCTTGAATGTGGGTAGAACCTTTTGGCTTTCGGAAATTATTTTTAGTTTAGTAGTTGTATAAATGTGGGTGAATGTGCGAGACCGATTCGAGAGCGGTTTTTTACAAAGTAGGAATTTGTCATTGTGGTGGTGTTGAAATCTGGAATTAGGGGATTTTTTGAGATTGTGACTTTGCGGAAATATACCATTCTGGGATTGGGATATTATACCATTATGGTATTATGAAATTTTGTGAATTTACCATTGTGGGATTCTGACAATTTAAGACTGCAGCATTTCGAGATTGTGACATTCAGAGAATTTATCATTCTGGGATTGTGACTTTTTACCATTAAAATCCCATAATCCTATAACATTTTGGGAATTGACCATTCTGGGCTCCTGACATTTAAAAAATGCAACATTTCGAGATTATGACATTTTGAGAATTTCTCTTTCTGGCATTGTGACTTTTTGAGAATTTACCATTCTCGGATTCTGACATTTCAAGAATGCCGAGATTGTGACATTCTGAGAATTTACCATTCTGGGATTATGACGTTTTGTGAATTTGGTGCTATGAGTTGAAATATGAAAACCATGGATGCCACGGGATAGAAAAAACTACAAGGGCAAATGTGTTGCTTACTTAAATTACATAGTAAATGTAGTACTAATGTTACAAATGCGAATGTCTGTTTGTCCAGCCTTCACGCCTAAACTGCTGAACCGATTGTATTGAAATTTGGCAGTTTCATCTGGAACCAGAAAAAGGAAATATAAATCCGCAATAAAACACCAAGCGCGCAAAGCCGATGTGAGGGAAACGTGGTTATTAATAAAATTAAGTTTTGAAAATAATGTCTATAAGGTGACAGTAAAGTGTCCTTTCTGTCACCACTTCACGACACCGATTCTTATAGCTCTAATCGATGTTAAGATTGAGATCGAGTCTCACTCATATTATTTTTTACTTTGCATTATGTTATTTTGTTTTTGTATACCTAATATGTCGTTCAGTGAGTCAAATAAACGAATATTCTATTATAAATGTATTGACAAAATGTTAACCCATTCCTGTAGGCATCACTTTTCTTTGTGAATTGAATGGAAAACCGAATGTAGCAAACAATATTTTGACATCCTTAATTTAGCAAGCAGTTACTCAGTTATCTAATATCGGATAACTAAAGGGGATAACGGAAATAAATAAACAAAATTACATGTCATCTTAGAACATTATCGGAGACGGAATTTTCGTGGTATTTTGATATTGTAATTGGATATTGTATTTCATCGACTATCAAGTGTATCAAGAGTTTAGCGCAACTAATATTATGAAACAATAAATTGACTCTAGAAAATATCAAAATAATTTAATTGTCAGAATCTTTAGATTGT
The DNA here is from genome assembly GCA_949316235.1 of Oegoconia quadripuncta. Classification (NCBI taxonomy): domain Eukaryota; kingdom Metazoa; phylum Arthropoda; class Insecta; order Lepidoptera; family Autostichidae; genus Oegoconia; species Oegoconia quadripuncta. Next base: position 7,596,583 of record OX438741.1, on the reverse strand, counting down.
GATTGTGATTGTGCCGCAGCAGTCGTATGGTCCCTTCTGTTCACAGTTATTATAGAATTAAGTTACTAACTTACTACTATTTATTTTTAAGTTACTAACCAAAATATGGGTCTAATCCTGAAATAAACTATTTTTTTTATTTTTTTTTTATTTAGAACAAAGAACGTAACATGATTACAAAATAATTATTAAATGTTGACGTAGGTCTATCGTATTTCACAGTTCACTGGGCAACGTACAGAGTTATAGGTACAGTCGACATCATAGTTATTCACACAGTATGTTTTACATGTCAATAGTAACCAGATACCTATTCAATCGCAGTTCTCTCAAATGACCCTCTGGTCTGTATTATCATTTTAGACAACTGCGCATGGTATAGCTTAAATAGCCAGCATGCTTCCGCTGATCATGTAATATTGCCCTGTATACTGAGTGAATTTTTCAAGTGGTCATCATGCAGGCCCAAATCCGAAACTATGAGGAATAGCCATACATCATCACACACACACAAACAAACACACATACACGATTATGTAAAATGTAATCTTAGGTTAAAAGTTTTATAAGACATTTTGTTTTGTAAAAAAAAACCTTCGCTAACCTACGACATGGAAGAGTGGTTCCTCTTACTACAGGGTTTTCTAAGCTTAAAAGGAGGATCCTACAACTTGTATTGCCAATATGTAGTAAAGGAAATAAACGATTTTTTTTGATTTTTTGATTTTTTTTTGATCATTGAATTTTTGAAAAATCAATATTCCTAGCCATGAATCAACCCATTGATTTTGACAAAAAGAAAACACTGTTTTTTTGTATATGATGTAATAATACCTACATCATTCGATGGTGTCGCTCATAGGGAACGGACTCTGGGAAATAATGTCATGACGGCAAACCAGAAAAGATCCAATTTAATTTTTTTATTATCTCATCGCGGTTTTAATCTTATCAAGAATGTAAACATTTGAAATTAGAACGTGAAGAATTGGTGGTCTTTAGGCCTTCCCGCGCTTTTGAATAGTGAGGTTGTATCTGTGATTGTTTTTGATTCAGACATGGCCGTCAGATTGATCAGTTGATTGTTTTCATCAAAATCGGGCTCGAGACTCCTTGTATTTTTCGCTATTACAATACAATACAAATACACTTTATTGCACCACAGAAAAGAAAATACAGTTTCAGAAAAGTGGTAAGAATAGAACGTACAATTTGGCGACCTTGTCACTAAAAGCGATCTCTTCCATGCAACCTTATAGGCTATTCCTCATAGTTTCGATTTGGCCATGCACGCCTACTTGAAAAATTCACCCGGTATAATGGAGCCGACTGTATACGTACCTACACACTAAATTAAGTATTTTACATATATTACGCCATGGCCGACTGTATCTATCCAGTAAGAAATGACATTTATTATTGATCAGATAAATCGATACCAAACTTGGTCTGTATTTACCTGGAATAAGGCACAAACAGTTGATTAAATAAGTACTTTCTGCTGACTGGGTCTGACAGTGATAAATGTTAGCAAAGTTAGACAGTACGTGGGATAACAAAAAGTATACAGGTGATTCAAACAAGCGAGTCGAGTCTGGATGAATGACAATATTTTAGTAAAATCAAAACCTATGTAAAAAAGGAACTAAAACGACCTACTAGGTAAAGCAAATATACTTGAAAGCAAACGCCATTTTGTATTTTGCGGACGCCATCTTCGATTTTTTAGCATAAAATGTATCCTACTCTACGAATCTGAGACCACGTTACACTTCAAAACCGATTACACGTTTAGGCCAGATAGAGAAGGTAACATAGAAATCTACATACGTACAGTCAGCAACACTATTAAGGTACCAACGCTTTATTTATAAATATAATATAGGTAGAGGAAAGTCTAAAGGGAAAATGTTGTTTTCGTTGTTGTTTAACTGAATTTTAACTATGACATGATATGCATAAAGGCATAAAGGAAAATATAACAAAATCCAACCAAGACCCTCCAAACTATATCACAAAAATGTTGCCGACTGTACTTACGCTCGAAAAACATTTCGGCAGTCGTTACCATCCATAAATAGGGAATTTTACAAGTATATTATAATAATAATAATTTTTCCCCTATAATGTCACAGAAATTGTTATTTCATTATTGTGGTTACTTTGGTACAAAATTCATGCAGTCCACTAAAATATTCGCGTCGATTCGGATGTACACCAACTAAACTAAACTAAAACCAGTTTTGGAGTGGTGTCGTCGCATCGTACTGTTCCAGGAAGAAAGAGACAGTACTACTTTAAAATTGGTTTTAGTTTAGTTTGGTTTAGTTTAGTTGGTGTACATCCGAATCGACACCATTGTCTGCGTAGAGTCGAGGACTGTAGTTGCAGCTAATTTACTACTCAAGAGTCGTAGTGGTAGACCCGGCTGCTTATATTAAAGATAGATAAATATCATTTCACTTTTTTACACCTTTGTACACCTGTATAAATTGTTTTACTATACTCTTATGTTGTGTACAATAAAGAATTATTGACAACCGATTGGTGTAGAGGGCCTGCCCTTAGGCTTTTATACATATAAACATTTATTCTTGAGTATGGATGTTCATGATCCATAGTACAGTGATCTACGTAATTGGTGTTGCGTGTCCGAACTCATAAGTTCTCTTTTAAAAACGTTAAAACAATTGAGCTTATGGAACTCATATTTCCCGAGTAGGTACTCGTACTTGGTTGCTGTATTTTAATATAATTTTCCACAATTCGAATTAGAGATAAAATTCTAAAAGACAATTTTATATTAGATTTAGTGATTCTCCTTTAATTTAAGACACAAGAGAGATTTTATTAATAACCATATTAATTGGTGCCATAAAAATACAGAATAATTTTTATAGGTATTTTTGTCTATTCGATTCATTTCTAAACACTAAACTTTGCCTTTTGCTATACGAACTATATTATAAATGCGAACTTTTCTGTGTGTATGTTTGTTACCTCTTCACGCCTAAACGGCTGGAAGGATTTGGATGAAATTCGGTTAGTAGATAGACAGACAGAGAACCTGGATTAACATATAGGCAAATTGTTTTGGTGAACCGATTTTGATGAAATCTTCCACGTGGACGAAGTCGCGAGCGGAAAGCTATAGGTACTATTTAATATTTAGAAGTCACCCGCTACTTTGAGCGTCTAGTACACATACCTATCTACAGAACTTTTTCCTTGGGAAGAACAACACGAGCGGGCTAATCATAATAAAACATGAAGTCAGACAAGTTAGCTGGAGATAAAGGTGAAGGCACTCATTACTCTCAGACTTCTAGTTTAGTAATTCTGTCTCATTACCAAGATTGACACACAAATAAAATCCGTGTTGTATTTCACGCAGAGCAAAATATGAAGCAGACAGCCTCTGATCATAAGATATTTGATTCATATGATCTTGACATTTTTTTATTTTTTTTTTATATAAGAGATCGGCAAACGAGCATGCGGGTCACCTGATGGAAAGCAATCACCGCCGCCCATGGACACCCGCAACACCAGAAGGATCACAGATGCGTTACCGGCTTTTGAGGAAGGTGTAGGCTCGTTTCTTGAAGGTTCCATATTATGATATACTATAGCGTATTTCCATTATGAGAGAGCAAACAATAAATACTAACTATTTAACTATTTAAAAACCAAACAATCCGACAGCATATTTTGTATTTTGCGGGCGCCATGATGGATGAATGCTTGAAGTTTGACATAGACTTGAAAAACATTACCCTCTTTTTTGGGGCTGGCGGGTAAAAAGGCTGTCAATGTGAGTTGGCTTCGTGACCCGAGGGTTCCGATGATATCCTTGACGAATTGACAAATTCAAATATGTAGTTCTTTATTACCTAGACGATGTAATTACGTTCTGGGATACATGACCAAAAACAATATAAGTTTTTTTAGTAGGTTCGTTTCTTGAATGCCGTACTCATTCGGGAATACCGCTGCAGGAAGTCCGTTCCACAGGGTGGTCGTACGTGGTAGGAAGTTTCTTGAGAAACGTACAGTGGTAGACTTCCACTCATCCAGGTGATGTGGATGAAATTTTAATTTTCGACGAGAAGTGTATCGGTTAAATTGAGCAGCGGGTATTAGCTTGAACAGTTCTTCAGAACACTCCCCATGAAATATGCGATAGAGGATGCAGAGGGACGCGACGTCTCTCCGCAACGCCAGGATATCCAGTCGGTCAGTGAGACTCTCTTGGCCGAAAATTCGGACTGCGCGACGTTCAACACGGTCAAAAGGAAAAAGCTGGTATACTGAGGTGCCCCAGCCCATAGGTGAGAACAATACTCCACGTGCGGCCGAACTTGCGCCTTATAAAGTTAGAGGCGGTGAGCCGACGTGAAGTAACGAGCCGCTCTACTGAGGACACCTAACTTTTATTTTTCTTCTTGTCGAGTGGAGGCAAGTTTCAAATTTTATTGGACCGAAACTCAAACAGCACTGTCTGTGGCGTTAAGGAGGTCGTCAAAGGTACAGTGTCGGACACCGGAGCAAGATAATGGGTGATCCGTTGTCTGTGGGGAGACTCCGTTTTATTGTTATTATCGCCTGTAGGCGTGACGTGTCCCGGAATGGGATAATATTGGGTCTTTACCTATGAAATTGGAGTTTTTTTTCTTCGTTAATCATATGTACCAATTCCTGCGATTTTCAAAGCTATATCCAAATTTGTTTTTTATTTGGAAAATGGAATATGATTTCAAGGTTTCACATGAAATATTTTTTAATTTTTGGTCTAAATCATTTCTGCAAATTTCTGCAAAACTTAATGTATGTGTGTAACTGGAGTAACAAATAAACGCTTTATCTATCTATCTATCTAAATCACATAATAAAAAAAATTTGAACAGAGATCTTTTCATGTGCTTCCCATAATCACTTCTTAGATTCGCTGAAACTTTTATAAAGCGGTTACTTTTAAAAATTAACGCTGCCTCTACTTAACTTAATGTTATCCGATAATACACACAAAGTTTAGCTAAATTTGGATAACCCACTTAAATACTCGTATTAAATTCCGTGATGATAGGTTTGCCTGGAAGAGATCGCTGTTAGCGATAAGGCCGCCTAATTTGTAGTTTCTATAAGATATTTAAATGTACCTTCCTTATTTAAACAATAAAGCGTATTTGATTGATTGATTGATTGGATTTGCCGTTCCCAAAAAAAAAACAAAAAGGTTTGTATGGAGAAAACATTGAATTCATTAATGAAATTCTTCATACAAAACGCCAATTTCATAGGTAAGGACCTAATACATACCTCAAAATTAGTTTGTTAGAAATTATTGATTTTCGGATTTTTTCATAATAAATATCCTTGGACATACACACACACATCGCCATTTAGTTCCACACTAAGCAACTAGGCTTGTTTTATGGATACCAGATGGTAGATATACTACACAAATACACTTTTTTGTAAATAAATAATATATAAATGAATCATTTTTGGTTATGCTTTGTTTGAGAAACGTCATTTCGTGGCAAATTTCAAGATTTCAGATTAACGGGAAGTACTAATATTTGGATTATCAATCAGTATGAGAATATGCGTTTAAAAGGCCAATCTCTATTTTAGGATTGTGTTAGGAAGTCAACATTTTTACAGGCATTGAGGATTTTAGTACTTGATATGAATCTAGTTTGATAACTCTAGCAAGAGGTATGGTTCGTTTATATTGTATGATATACCGGATGAGTTTGGTTTACCCTAAGGAAAAAATAGGGCATATTAGGTAAGTGAAATAGAAGGTATTGGCATAGTTAGTTTATTTTTTTTTTCAAACACATAATCGACTAAAGCGTTAATTGTGACATTAAATTAAATAAATATTAGGTAAGTGATATAGAAGGTATTGGCATAGCTAGTTTAATTTTTTAATTTATTTTCAAAACCATCATCGAGTAAAACGTTGTCATTTGATGGTCGTGTTTGCTGCTTATTCCACATAAATACATCATTAAATTAAATAAAGAAAATTTGGAGAAAATACGAGTTCCAAACAAATTTCCCATCATAGAAACCCTACTCATCCCGCCAGTCGCATATCAAACGACGGCAGGCGCGAGCGTTTTAAAAAAAAAAAATACCTATGACAATAACTTCTATTTCACTTACCTAATATGCTCTATTTTTTTCCTTACGGTAAAAAAACTCATCCGGTATATAGATATTTATTATATTATATCGGTGCTGTGTGGTTTCGGCACTCATATAGAATAGAACCAACCCGTCTCTGCCCGTGCGACAGGCGACGAAGGGACTTTCCACCAGAAATAGGTATAATTTCATAAGGTCAACCGTTGATGTAGTTTCAATAATTAAACTCTATGTTTGGGATATCTCTGAGCACCTGATTTGGGATATATGTAATATTATAACGATATTAATCTCTGAAATATATTTATTTAAAAACAGTAACAAATAAAGAGATGGAATTTAAATATAAACTAGAACAAATGTAAAAAATTGGGGCCGCGAGGCAAGGTACCCAAAACGCTGGCAGCGTTTTCTCGTTGTATGCAGATACTTAAGCGTTGGGCGAGGAAACAACCAGCTCTCGGGTCACCAGTGACATCGACTAAGCGCTTTGAAATATTAAAGAAAAATTTAAGAGCGCCCGGCTCCCAAGGACCTAAAATTTCGACTCCGAAATCAAGGAAAATGTATTCGGAACCGATGTCTCTATTCTATCGATATTTATTATGATATGTCGCTAAATGGGTCAAACAAAATATATAGCGCGAAATAGAAAAAGAAATACTGCGTAAAAGGCCAACTATAAACATGTACAACAGAACTAGTAAGGCCTTGTTTAACTCAAGAAGATTGCTAATACAGCCGGCACTCTAACTCCTTTTAATTTATTCCATCTGGCGTCCCTTGCCCTTTCGTTTGACCTTTAGGACTTACTTTAATTGTATTTTCCAACAGAGAATTCTGCCAATAATCCCTCTGGTGATTTATAACAAAGTTAGGCCTAAAACTGATTTTCCTATCAATCTATAAATAGACTGTGGAACTGAGAGATTTAATTTGTTATACCAAATGAAAAAACAGAAACTTATGTAACGTCCCAACTAACATTATAAATGCGAAAGTTTGTGTGTGTTTATGTCTGTATGTAATTATGTTTGTTACCTCTTCACGCCTATACCGCTGGACGGATTCGGATGAAATTTGGTTGGTAGACAAATTAGGACCTGGATTAACATATAGGCAAACATTTTGCTCAACCGACTTTGATGAAATCTTCCACGCGGACGAAGTCGTAGGCGGAAAGTTAGTCTTTAAATAATATCTATAAAAAGACTTTATAAAGTTAGTTGCAAACGTAGGTACCTACAAAGGATACAATTTATGTCATGGTCGACGAATAAATATATTATAATAAAATTTAACAAATATGTTGATTAGGTCTCCTTGTATCAGCCTCACTTTTCCATAGCAATGTTATTATTTCACTAAAAATAGAATGAACTATACCGGAAGAGTTTCTTTACCGTAAGGAAAAAAATAGGGCATATTAGGTAAGTGAAATAGAAGGTAATGGCATAGGTAGTATAATTTTTTTTCTTTCAAAACCTTCAACGTCGCACGCGCTAGCCAGAGATTGATATGCGAGTGGTGGAATTCGTAGGGTTCCTGTCATGCGAAGTTTATTTGCAACTCATATTTTCTCCAACTTTTTTTATTTATTTCATTTAATTATGTAATTATGTGGAATAATTCAATGATTGTATTTAACATACATAGAGGAAGGTGATCGCCATATATGACTACGTTTAGTGCCTTATACGTACACATTAACCACTATTTTATTAGGAACTACTTTGGAGATAAAGTAGAATTTGAAGATAAGAAGGTCTTTTTAGGAATCACTCTCGACTCCAAGCTTCAGCGGGGACCACATCTAGAATCTTCAGCGAGTAAATTGAGTTCCGCTGTCTGGAAGATCAGACATGTGAACTGATGTGGGTACTGCAATTTGATCCTGTGGGTTTCTTGCGCGCCGCTTATTTTCCCACAGATGATTTCACTTTTCGAAGCGGTAGTAGCTTGGACATACTGACTGACGGATAAATGCAATAAGCCCTTTTTATTTTCAAAAGATTTAAAATGACATTCAACAAATGATATCATGTATCTTACGTTGAAATAAATGCTTGAAGTTTGAAGGCTTGTTAAAAATACCTACATTATTTTAAGTCTTCACTTAAAATCCGTTTAATTGTTTGCCTGAAAGCGCCAACATTTCCCTAGAGCGGCTTACGTAATAACGAATTTTCCCCTTCATTATTTACCCCTTCTCACAAATTTTAAACGTTTGCAGACGTGAGATAACCCTTGGGACGTCAGTTTCGCTAATCAGGAGCAAACTCTGACTTGTAATTTATATGACAGGCACGTTGTTCCGGGCGAGCGGCTTGAGTGTCAGACGCGCCCTAGGCTGCTCCTATGTATTCGCTTGAATTGTTCTATGGCGAAATATAGATTTCGGGAGCGCTTTGTTATTTGGTTTTTAGAGTTTCGTTCCTCAAAAGGAAAAAGGAACTCTTATGGCATCACTTTGTTAATATCTGAAAATCAGTGTTTTGCTCAATGAGCAATCTAATACACTGAGCTATGACCCATTTGTACTGCTGCAGCACGCACATGCGTTAGTGTTACAATATTATATGTTATTCTTATAAATGTGTTACCTTATCTGTGTATCAATATGTATAAGCTAAATGTATGTGTGTGACTGTGGAAACAAATAAAGGCTTTATCTATCTATCTATCTTTGTTGATCGTTTGTCTGCTGCCTGCCTGTAATTTGTCGAGAGGGAAAATAGAAACTTCTTTTTCTACTTACACACCCTAATTCTTTCTTTAATTAGTCTGGGGTCCAAGGTAGCAATAATCAAGTAGGTCACCGTCTACCTTGAGTAGGTGCTGTGTCAAGTACTACTGTTGACCCTAGCTTATAGGAGTTGCAGTGGGAGGAGTGTGGAGGTGTGATTCTTGGCTTGTCAAGATCCTTTTTCATAATTAATATTGGGCATTTTAAATGTCCGCCTGGCAAGCTACCACCATCTTATCTAAATCTGCCGCCAAGCAACAATGTTAAATAGCATTGTTGTGTTCCGGTTGTCAGAGATAAGATAGCCAGTCCCCCAAATGTGTTGGGGGTTCCGGGTCAGTACGCTTCCACCTTCGACCTCATCTTCACTTAACATCAGGTGTGATTAACGTCAAGTACCAAGCCGTGTGTAAAAAAAAGTAATCAAAAGTATCAATAAAAAGTATCAATTAATGTAAGTTGAAATTAATATCAAGTATTTATTCCTATGGTCCCTTAAAACTGTAAAAAAATCATGCTTCTAAATGAACTACTAATGTATTATTCATAATTACCTTTTAGGCTTCTCGGGTGCAGGTCAAAGTGATTTTTTTGATTTACACTGTATTTAAAAAGAAATCTTAATTGGATTAAGAATTGGATAAATCCAATGAGGGCGCCACTGGACTGAATAAACCCTCTTAATTCATCAGAATTATCCAGATAAACATACTAACTGGATATAAAGCTAAATATTTTCGAAACGCACTACCGATTTCGATCACGCTGACACACGTATATCACTGAGGATTTGATTTGTTTTTATTGATATTTATATAATAATATTATTAATTAATTATGTAATAGTACCAATTTTATTGTAATTTAATTAAAACATTACCAATTCAATTATAAGGGTAACCATTGTCAGTAACATATTAAGAATCTTTAATTGGCATAAGTTTGGTATTAGTTTTCTGTATGAGAATTTGTAATAATGCTGTTGATTCTATGTAAATAAATAAAATAAAATAAACACGTTTTTGAAAGTAGAAAGCCATTTCCCAGTCAGTTCAGTCGTCGTACAGACAGACACTGACACACAGACAAACATAGGGTAGAAACTTACATAACATCCGTCTTTTTGCAATCGGGGTTAAAAAGCGCGATGTGAATGCTGTTATCACGTATAGTATAATGCTTATTCTAAATCATAAGTAAAACGAAGTGTTGCCAGAACACCTACCAAAGAAAAGGTGGTATTGTCTCTATGCTAATATCTCGATGGATAACATCGCCAAACACGCACCCCTCCTAAAGGATTAGATCCACATATTATCTCTGAAGATCCAAAGCCTACAAGGGTTCAGGGAAATTCTTACAATTTAAGAGTTCTTCTAATATACACACTTGGTAAACTTTGCGAGGTCGCGGTTTCACAGGGTTGGATTCAGAACGGTTTGTGGCGTGTGTTTGGGATATTTACGTACGTTGGTTTATTTGTAAACGCTTTATAGCTCAGGGAATATATGGTAAAAAATTAGCTTAACTATACATAATTCAGAACCGACTTATATATTTAGTTGCTACTTTTTAGAGGTGTAATGTTGAATAACTAGGCCTAATAAAGAACGATAGCTTGATCTAGATTTTTTTTTAGAAAACCCTATTCAAAATTTGTATCTTAATAACAATAAATAATAACTAATATTTAATTACGTAGACTTACTATATGTGTAATTAACATGTATGTATTGGTATAAATTGTATGGATATGTTTTATTTGTTCAGATTAAATAATCTGAAGTAAATACTTAATATTGTTTCTCATCACATATAGTACTTATTAATGTTTTGCATACCTATAACATAGCACTTTTTGAATTCAATATGCAGAACTTTCAGATGTAATTATTTTATGCCAACCCATTTAATTACTTGTATTGAATCCCGTGATGATATGTTTGCCTGGTGGAATCGCTGTTAGTGATAAGGCCGCTTAATTTGTAGTTTCTATAAGATATTTGATGTACCTTCCTTATTTAAACAATAAAGCGTATTTAATTGATTGATTGATATCATTAAAATATACAAACAACTGTGTTAAATGCTAAATATCTCCGAAACTGCCTAACCGCGTTTTTCATTAAATATAGCTAAGAACCTGTCTCCTCCTATAGCCTTGTAGTATAAACAAACCGCACTCAAATCGGAGGGCCTATTGCGTAAATATAAACGTTTCAATCGGCCATCGGCCATCGTTGACGATCATCGACCACTCGTATAAAACTTACTGCATTACGTTTGTCGTCGTTTGACACTCGTATACAATGAATGAATGATATTGGAATTGTTCAAAGTATTGCTACTCAACACTAGACGGCGCTATTGTATACTTTTTTCGTTAACACCTTGGGCTAAAGAGCGCAATAGAAAGGGATGCCCTTATACGCAGAATAACGTTATCTCACTCTATTTTTGCATTACATAATTTCTAACCTACCAAATTTGTACATGCAGAGCTGCCAATTACGAAAAAATTCCTCGATTTGTGGGAAAATAGAGAGTGAGGAATAATTCAAATCGGGACTTTATCCGGGAACCAAGGCCTATAAAATTTGTAAAAGAACCCATAGTATTTTTATTGCTAATCGTGTTACTTCATTTTACTACATTTTTTACGTAATAAGAACAGCAAGTTTTTAAGTTAAAGTAAAACATTAAACAACATTTTACATGAAACAATATTGTAGTTCTTTAATTATCATTTCGGAGAAATTTCTGGAAAATTACGTAGGTACCATTAAAAATATTGTTTGATACATGCTTCGATCATTTACATGACTCATACATCATCATGTAATAAAAATAATTTTATAATAGTAGGTTATTTGTCGAAATATTCACTTTTTGGAAAAGGTATTTGTTCTACAAATTATTAGTAGGAGCACTAGCTGAACTAATAAACGTAAAACACGTTTTTGAAATAATATTTTTTTGCAATAACAAAAGAATCATAAGAATTCGTAGTACCTATAGTGAATACGAATACGATTGGGGTAAATCCGACTCACCTTTATCGTTAACATTTTAATCGTATACGATGTGCATAGGTAAGGCCGATGTCATTACTTTTGTATGAGAGATCATTCATTCATCGTCAATCGTAACGATGACACTCGCATTCGTAATCGTTTGAAATGCGTAATAAGGTTTTGCGAGTTTGACGTCGAAGATCGTAATAATCGTTTACGATGGACTCATCGTTTGACTTACGTAATAGATCCTCAGTTTCAAGAACTCCGTGGTGTGAATTCTGATGTAGGATATTTGTGCCCTGTTCAACCACTGAATATGTGACCAAAAGTGTGAAAGTTACAAGTTACATTGGAATGTTACAAGTGTCGGTTCATAAGCTGAACTTCATGTTTTTGAAAGTATAAAAAGCAATTTTGTAATGATTGATTAGTGAAACATTCAAGGAAATGTTAGTTGTAATGGTGTTAACGTCAAACCTAATTGAAAGGAATGAATAAGTAAACCATCTCCAAGGCCACTTCACAGTACACGTTTGTTCAATTATTCTACGTTGTATACGCACCTACTACTAGTAGGTGGTTTAATTAAATAAGCGGAAATTCTTTCTGCGTTTATTAACTCACTAGCTTTCTTGCCGCGAGTTCGCCTGTGTGAAATAACTTTATCGCGGAAATTTCTTTATCCCGCGGGAACTACTCACTTTATCGGGATAAAAATATCCAGGGTATATTCTACCTATATACCAAATTCCATCCAAATCCTTTCAGCCGTTACGCCGTGATTGTGCAACAAACAAACAAATTTAACTAATATTATAAGTGCCATAATTTGGATGTTCGTTTTTTTATTTGTTAGATGCTCAATCAATGTGAAACGGATGAACGGATTGGGTTGAAATTTGAAATTTGGGTAGATATACCAAAATACCTTGGATTGAAACATAAGATATTTTTTGCCCGTAAAAAAAACTACACGCGTTATGTATTTGACGTCCGTTTATCCAAATGTATCACTAGGGTAATTCGAGGATAGATGGCCATACATTTTTAGGAGACGTTTTTAGGAAGTCTTTGTGAAATAAAATATTTTATTTTATTTTATTTATTTTTTATTTAATAGTGTATGTATTAGTAATCCTAATGAATACAAAATATTTCAACAGTCTTCAATTAATCTCTGATAAGATATATTTTCTTAAACATTGGAATGGCCATCTCTCCTAAACTAATCAATATGAGATGGCCATAGAGTTTGAGTTGAGACGCGTTTCTTGTCCTTTCGCCCTACCCCTTACCTCTTCGTGTATTAATTATGATCTTTTTAGTTAAAAGTTTCTATAGGGGAAGAGTCATCGCTCTCCAAAAGAAGGGTTTGATCGTATTGACTCTATTTGCCATGAATATTGATATGCAAATGTTTTTTGTTTGGTATCTGTGATAAAAAAAAAATAAGTAAAAATACATGATATAAAATGGTCATCTCACCTCAAAAGATATAAGCCATCACTCCTAAAAGATATCTAAGAGAGATTGTCACTAGAGATACTTGTATTTATATAAACAATATGCAACTAGTTTTGACATTATGTTAGAGGCTGCGATATGTTTTCCATGTTTAAATAAGAAATATGGTAAAAATCACAAAACTAGTATGTCAACGGTTCAATCACTATCTATCTGCTATAAAAATAGTCCTTTTTTTTTCGTTTCATTCTCTCCTCTAGGAGAAGGCAAAGGGATCTAGCCCATAACAACTATGTCTTATTTCTTTTATTTCTTCAGTTTGTAAGTCAGTCTCAGTCAAAACAAGTAATTCGTCGTACACTTGGCGTATACAGAGTCTAGTCACGGTAAAGTCATTCTTCAGTAAAGTGGCAGAATGCTTTACAAAAGATTTTGGCGGCTTCTTGTGGGAACCCGAAAGCTCCGTTACGCACTTTAATTTACACTTCCCTTCACTTGTACACCATCACTAACGTTTGCTGCACAATATTCTGCCATTATTAAGCTTCAAAAGTTAGAATGCATAAATTATAAAAATTATAAAGAAAAATGCAACTTCACTCGCAGAGTTCCCGCCAAAAAGCCTAATCCACAAATTACTCACTGTTCATTGTCTTTTTTCTCTTGAATCCCGGCACAGTGTCAACCGGGACCGGGCTGCCCTCTCTTAATGTAAGTTACAATTACATCGATTGGCCAACTATCCTCTATGATCAATTATCCTCGAATTACCTTATGCATTTAAATAACAGATGGATTTTTTGGTTGCGAATGAGGCCGGTGGTTTTCATGGCTTAGAGCTATATTTTATGAAATCGGTTAAGCCATTTTGATGATATTTAACTTTAACACATTTAAATAGAGTGGTCTATCTAGATGGCATATCATTTGTTTCCTTGGGGATTTGTTAATTTTCAATTTATATACATACAGACACATTGAATATAGAAACAAAACAACTACTATCCTATTCCATGGGTTGCATCAAGCAGTAAATGATTTTTAATTGCATTTACAGTATTATTTATAGAATTAAATTTTCACTCGGTAACTTTCCACTGAAATCCGCCATAGCTTTTTAAATTCAAATTTAGAACATGTCTGTTGCGGTCACGGCGATCAACCACGTTTGTTCTTAATTTAAATTTGTTACGCCTCCGCAAAGTCAGAAATTCGTTCAAAGGATTATGTATACGATTTTTCAATAAGGTTCCTGTTGATATGCAATATCTTCGTTACAATAAATTTAAATATTATTAGATTTGAAAGAAAGAAAATCATATAAGAGATACACTGGGGAAGGCGATTTTTTTTTCCTTTTAGATACACATATATATTAAACGAATGTAACGCTGATATTTGAATAAATAACGATATTAAAAAACGTAAAAATAAAACCTGACTGTTATAAATAATTACTAAAAATAATTCGAGATCGCGTGCTTTATCTTCGGCCACATCGTCACTTTCCACCAGGTGAGATTGTGGTCAAACGCGTATCGAGTTAATCATAAAAAAATCGAAAAGAAGATTGGTTTTACAGTGTTTATGCAGATAACATTTTTATAGTATTTCAGAGGATTTTGAAATTTTCAATTAATCAAAAATATTGCCATTCAACGAGTTAATGCAGCTAGCATCCTGGGTACCCTCCCAGTTGCTAGCGATCTTGAACACGTTATCTACCTTGTTTAGTTTTCGGGGATGAAAACGTGTTTTGGAGTCTTTAGTTTGATTCGTTTTCTTCTACTTTTCTATAATTCAGATTTTTGGTGTACCTATGTTATAATTTATTTATTTATTTATTTTCAACAAACTTTACAGCATATCCTTATATATTATTTAAAATTAAATGAAATACTTCTTAAGCCAATTACAAAGTTTGACATATTAACAACACGCGGTAAAACACAGGCAAATTAAAGTACAGAGACATCACTCGCAGAAATATCTGATGATAGCATAGAACTTTTTTTTACATGTATTTACCTGTTCTCCAGTTTTGTGTATGTGTGTGTGTGTGTGTGCCTAAGTTTGTTTTGGATGTGTGGGAATGTATGGGAGTATTAATGCTTTATAATAACGTACTATAGCGATAGGAGTGTACGTATTATTTGTCGGGTAAATTCGGGCCTTCCCAGATGAAAGATGTCTACCTCAGGAAAACATCTTCCATAAGTTTTGATAGCGCGGTGTAATACGGAGTTGGACACATAATTGGTACGCGCGACCCTCGTGTTCAGCACCCGCGAGTGGCGAGTGCGTGTCGGATGCGCACATAGGTTGACCAATTGTAGAAGCTCTGGATAGTCCACGATGTCGTTGACTATGTCGTAAATGAGTCTCATATCCGAAACAGTCCTCCTCTGTTCGAGTGTCATAAGTGTGTGATCCTCTGAGGCATCCCCACTCCTGCTCCGCCGCATAAGTAGTTTAGTTTATTTATTATTATAAAAAGTAATTGTTTTAGTTCATGTTTTAGTAGATATACTGTTTGTGTCTCGAATCCTAATTACCTCTCTGGACGACGTCTTCCAACAAGCCCCTTTCGAATAACATGGGTAAAACCACTAAAGAGTAATCCGAATATCTAAGTAAATGTACAGTCAGGTTCAAATGTGCAGTAATAGTCTAGTTCAAACGATGTTTTTTTTTTGAAAACCTGTATAATTAGACATAAACACATTATTTATTTGACACCACACAATAACAGCAGCAAGAATATTAACAATAATAATTGAACCGCCAAAAATTGGCAAAACCATCAACTTCCGTCAGGTTCGACTTTCTGAATGATACTTTGTGAATGCAAAGTCTTGACTCGTTGTTGTGAATACCAAAGTGACTATAATATGTGGGGATTTCCCTCAATTTCTCATAGATCATCAGAACAAGATTATGAATATCTTATAAATAAATAAATAAAATAAAAAATATGGGACAAATCGGTTTATAAATGACTGAGTTCTGAGGTAACAAACATTAAATAAATACATCCGAATTGATAACTCCCTCCTTTTGAAGTCGGTTAAAAGATTATAGCTCAATACAGAAAACAGGAAGATTTTAAATAGAGGTGAGTGCAGTGTGATATTAAAAATGGACTCCATCTCATTAACGATCTACTGCACAGGAATTAAAGCTATTTTCCGTTAGAAATTCAAACGTGTTCGAAAAAATTTTTATCATTTGAACTTGGATTACGACAGCACTTATGAACCTGACTGTACCTACCCTTTTCAAACTATACGGCGTAATCAAGGATTTTCTTGTTAGTATATGATATTACGAATTATTACCAGTTTGTTATCTGTTTGCTATTGCTGTCAGCAAAAGGTCCACAAATCACATATTTTCATGCTCGTTTTTCTTTGGGGAGTCTGCGTTGTGATTGAGCGATAATTGTATGTCACGACGTTTTCAAATGTTATTTTTATTACTTACGATAAAACTCTTTTGAGTTGAGTTTGAGGGTACAGTCACAGAATTAATATAGTATAGTACAGTGTAGTAGTAGTATACATTTCAAAAGGGCTTTTAATAACAAAAAACAGCTATTTAAAGCTAAACTAAGCAAAAAAAGCTAGAAAGCGGCTGATAAAATGCTATGTATGGAGTATAGCTTTATACGGCTGTGAGACATGGCCATTAGCACAAAGGGATAGGGAAAGGTTAGGGGCATTCGAGATGTGGTGTTGGAGACGAATGGAGGGAATAAGCTAGACCGAGAAGAGAACAAATGAAGAGGTGTTAGTGATGGTAAAGGAGAAGAGATGCCTATGTTAGCCACAGTTGAGAACCGAAGAGGAAACATGATAGGTCACTTGACACGACACGATATTTTTTTGAAGAACATAATTGAGGGAAAGATTGAAGGAAAGAGAGGAAGAGGAAAACCTAGGCGTAATTACTTTGACCAAATGAAAGAAAAGGTGAATGTCGTGTCGTACCAAGAGGTTAAAACGAGGGCGGAAAGTAGAGAGACGTGGTCATTACTCCACCGACAAGAGCATAGCTCTTAAATTGAAGGAGTACAGTGTAAGTACCTACAGGTAGTAACAACTAGTAAAGTTTTTTTTTTTTTTTTTATATGAAAAGCCGGCAAACGAGCATGCGGGTTACCTGATGGAAAGCAATCACCGCCGCCCATGGACACCCGCAACACCAAAAGGGTCACAGATGCGTTGCCGGCCTTTGAGGAAGGTGTCCACCCCAGAATAAGTAGGGCAGCCTGAGCGATGAGGGATTCTCCAGCAGTGCTGGTACCCTCCTGGGGTACTAACTCTTTAAATACCGCTACCATTCTGGAGAGAGACTGGAAGGTGGGCCTCCGGCGCCCTCGCTCACCGGACGAAGCGCAGTGGCAAAATGCCACTACTCAGACGTCGGTCTTCTGCAAGAGGGTGGTACTTCCCCGGTCGAGCCGGCCCATTCATGCTGCAAGCTAATAGCTTACAGCGTGGCTCTACCACTAGAAGTATTTAAAAACCAAAACACCCGACAGTATATTTTGTATTTTGCGGACGCCATGTTGGATTTCTTATCATAAAATGTATCCTATGACACTCTAGGTACCAAGACGAATAACGACCCATGCACTTGGAAATCGGTCAAGCCGTTTAGGCTACAGGATGCGCGAAAGCAACGGACATACATAAATAAATAAAATAAAATAAATAAATATTTCGGACACTTACACCAATCATCTCAAACTAAGCAAAGCTTGTAATATGGATACTAGATAACGGATAAACATACATAAATATTTATATAAACGTCCATGACTCAGGAATAAATGTTCATATTCACCACACAAACATTTACCCGTCGCGGGATTCGAACCCGCAACCGTTGGTTTCGCTGACAACACTATCCCCTACACCAACCGGTCGTCAAAATAGCATTAGCAAATATTAGAGAACTAATAGGATGCTGAGAATAATGTCCGCCGCGCACAATCCTATAAATCGGTCACATAAAAGTGCAAGAAAAAAAGTAGTAGTTTTTTTTTTTTGTTTTTTCTTAAGTGATGCATTTTTTTATAACATAAATCAACATTTGGTACAACAGTTCGCGAACCAAGTCGGTGTGTGACTAAGGTCCCATCCCAAGGTTCCAAATTCTCGAATTCAAAAAATGTGACGTTTTCAAGTGATAATTTTTATACAAATACTTTACTGCACAACAGAAAAGAAAATACAGTTGTGCTATTGATACTAGATAACGGATAAACATACATAAATATTTATATAAACATCCATGACTCAGGAATAAATGTTCATGGTTTCGCTGGCAGGGTCACTATCCACGACACCAATCGGTCGTCAATATATACATACATACTTATACATATACATACACTCGAAAAACATTACCCTCCTTTCTTAGGCAATCGGGTAAAAACTAATCTTACATCAGTCACTTCGCCAAAACGCACCGAATCAAAATCGCGTACATTTGAATGGGCAATAATAGTCCAGTAAAAATACGCAATTTTTGTGGTTTAACTTCCTATTATCTTAAAGTTCCTGATTTTTTGTAGAAGGATAGAGTACCCATCAGTAATAAAATAAAATTGTTTCCTAACAATTCTGTAGCTTGCTTTAGTTAAAATATAGGTATTTAGTTATAAAATCTACATTGGTGTCAATTCGGATGTGCACCAACTAAACTAAACTAAAACCAGTTTTGGAGTGGTGCCGTCGCATCGTACTGTTCCAGGGAGAAAGAGACAGTACTACTTTAAAACTGGTTTTAGTTTAGTTTAGTTTAGTTTAGTTGGTGTACATCCGAATCGACACCAATATTAAATTAAAGTTACCACTGTGAACTTCATTGCGTTGCAGAACGTAAGATCTTCTAAAACAATTTTCTAAAAAAATCATCAATGGCTACTTTATATTTTCTAAAAATAGTTTATTGAGTCGCGATATTTGTCCTCGGTGAAAATTTCCATAAACATAAATAAGTTATTGATCCTTTTTTTTTTAAATAGTTACAGGATCTAATTATTTCAACCGCCTCCGTGGCTCAATGTAAACAACATTGGGTTTACAATTCGGAGGTCGCGGGTTCGATCCCCAGCGGGGTACATGTTTAAGTACTCGGTTTGGTTGGTGGTAGGGCATTTTAAATGTCCGCCTGGCTAGCTACCACCATCTTATCTAAATCTGCCGCCAAGCAGCAATGTTAATAGCATTGTTGTGTTCCGGTTGTCAAAGATAAGATAGCCAGTCCCCAAAATGTGTTGGGGTTTCCGGGTCAGTACGCTTCCACCTTCGACCTCATCCTCACTTAACGTCAGGTGTGATTGAGGTCAAGTACCAACCCGTTGTGCATAAAAAAAAAATCTCCGACGTAACTAAATTAACAGTGATAACTCTAATATAATAGTCTATGTTTTATTACCAACCTGTACTACATCTAAAGCAAGCTATCGATTTCTTAGAAAACATTTTTATTCTATTAATGATTTATATTCTATCCATGTGCAAAAAGTCACGGCCTTTTAAGTTATAGGAAGTTAAAAGTGTATCCTTACTTGACGACCTGTTTGGTGTAGTGGTTAGCAACTCTGACCGCTATACCAAAAGGTTGCGGGTTCGAATCCCGCTAAGGCCATATGTTTGTGCGATGAATACGGACATGTGTACCCGAGTTATGAATGTTTTTCATTTATAATAAGTATTTATTTACAAAAAAAAATGTATTTATGTAGTATATCAACCATCTGGTATCCACAACACAAGCCTATAATTGCTTACTGTGGAACTTGATGGCGCTGTGTGTAAGGATATTGCCAATGTCGTCGTTCAAATCATGATTCGCTGGACCGCGCACCGCTGCGGCCTGTAGCGCCACAGCTTTTTTTTATGCACAACGGGTTTAGCACTTGACCTCAATCACACCTGATGTTAACTCTATCTAAAGCAAGCTATCGATTTGTTAGAAAACATTTTTATTTTATTAATGATTTATATTCTATCCATGTGCAAAAAAATCACGGCCCTTAAAATTATGGGAAGTTAAAAGTGTTTCCTTACTGTACTATAAGGACCAATAATAAATACTCGATAGATGTCCCAATGCTGTATTGGTTACAGTGTAAAGCGGAAAATCACTCGTGTAGAAACAACTCGTTCCAAGGCTTATCTCTGTTGCCGGAACTGAGCAGAAGTGCTTAGCTTTATCTTTAGCTTTACATTTCTGGATGCGCACTCGATACAAGTTACCTACTGGCTGAGGTTTTTATTTTTTCAATTCCCGTGTTGTACAATCTTTATTATAAAACCTGTTACTAAAAATTCAATGTCACTCGTAATGTAAAGGATTATTAGACAATTATATGTTACCGACTAGCTTCCGCCTCCGTGGCTCAATGTGAGCAACATAAGGTTTATGAATCGGAGGCCGCTGGTTGGATTCCCGGCGAGGTACATGTTTAGTACTCGGTTTGGTTCGGTGGTAGGGCATTGCAAATGCGCGCCTGGGTAGCTACCACCATCTTATCTAAGTCTGCCGCCAAACAGCAATGTTAATAGCACTGTTGTGTTCCGGTTGTCAGAGATAAGATAGCCAGTCCCCCAAATAAGGTGGGGTTTACGAGTCAGTACGCTTTAACCTTAAGGCTCATCTTCTGTTAACATCAGGTGTGATTGAGGTTAAGTGCTAAACTCGTTGTGCATAAAAAAAAGCTGCGGCGCTGCAGGCCGCAGCGGTGCGCGGTCCAGCGAATCATAATTTGAACTACGACATTGGCAATAAATAAATAAATATCCTTAGACATACACACAGCGCCATCTAGTTCCACAGTAAGCAACTATAGGCTTGTATTGTGGATACCAGATGGTTTATATACTACATAAATACATTTTTTTTTGTAAATAAATACTTATTATAAATTGAAACATTCATAACTCGGGTACACATGTCCGTATTCATCACACAAACATCCCCCTAGCGGAATACGAACCCGCAACCTTTTGGTATAGTGGTCAGACTTGCTAACCACTACAACAAACAGGTTGTAAAATTGACAATCAACAAATGATATCATGTATCATACGCGTAGAATTAATTTAGTTACGTTGAAATAAATGCCTGAAATTTGTATTGAGAACCGCTTTTTTTGGTAGTAAGTCCATTCAGGTTTCATCCCTTATGAGAAAAGGTCTTTTAGATCTTAGGTCGTATAAGTAATGGGTATTTGGAGATTTGTTCCAGACAGCCCGGACAGAAATATTTATATATGTTTATCTGTTATATGGTTGTTACAATTACGATAAGTGGGCTGTAAATGCAAAAATAAATTAATTTTGACTACCGCCTGTTCGGGATCTTTCGACTGGTGAGAAACACTCACTTGAGCAGGAGTCGGCTCCAGAGGTAGAAGGCTTATCCTTGATTTGCTCGAACAGATAGATATCCTTGGTTTGCTCGAACTTACCACGATAACAAGTATACCGACTACCTTCTGTCTGCTGATATAACACTGCAAGGATGGTGCTCCCTTCAGTCGACAGAACGTGACGAAGATTTCAATTATATCTTTAATAAATTATGACAATGTTGCCAGAGCGACAAAACTATATATTACCAAACTTGAATCGTATACATAGCACAAGCTTTGCTTCAGGACGGATTGGTGTAAGTGTCCGAAATATTTATTTAATTATTTAATTACTCATGAATACACTATAATTTTTTCTACAACATACGTAAATTAAACAAGAATTGTCCCCACCCGCCTACAGCTGCTTTTAGGCACTGGTGGCGATCTCGGAATTGTCTACTTGGTTACCCCACGTCAGAGCGACCGCGGCTATGCCGGAGCCGCTTTGCTCGGAAGTATTCAATCACTATTTCGTCAAAATATTTGTTCTGTCTATATTTGATGAATCATGTATGATGTTTTTACAAATTACTCCTAATAGAAATAAGTGTACCATTGTAAAACATGCTTTATTCTCAACAAAACAATCCAATATTATGTCTGTGTTATAAGTAGTAAGAAAGTTAAAGGTTACTAAAAAAGTTAATTTCGTTAAACGTTAAAGCGTTACATTTCAAAAGATATAACGCAAGTTAACGGTAATCGTTAATCCTAAAGCAAGTGATAAAAATTTCATTTTTACCCGACTGTCCAAGGAAGGAGGGTAATGTTTTTCCAGTGCATGTATGTATGTAAGCTTGTATGTATATCAGTTCCTTTGGCGCATCCTGTAGCCTAAACGGCTTGACCGATTTCGAAGTGTATTGTCTCGTTAGATTCGTCTTGGTACCCAGTGGTCATAGGATAGGATAGGATAGGATAGGATAAAATTATTTGATTTGCTCAAAACACGGTATACAATGATGACAAGGGAAAAAGGTGAATACTCATGTTTTGCCACAATTACAATGGCATGCAAATATTTGTTTAGGTAAGAACTTAGAATTATGGTTCAACAAGCATCTACTTTAATTCTAAATATTCTTTTACACTATAAAATACATTGACATGAAGCCATTTACATAACTTTGTCCTAAACAGTTGTATATTTAACAATTTTATATCATTTGGTAAGTTATTGTAAATTCTGACACACATAGATAAACAGCTCTTGTCATATTGCATTGTTCTAGGAACTTCTCTAAATACAAGTTACTGGGGTCCCTTCGGTTTCTAGGGTTTACAGAACAAACTCTTACGAATATTATCGATTTTTTCTTTACAAACATGCATATCTCATATATGTATAAGGAAGGGAGTGATAGTAACCCTAGTTTTCTAAATATCGGCCTGCATGATATACAAAGGGGCACACCATAATATTTTTTTTTTTTTCTTTTATATGAGAGAGCGGCAAACGAGCACGCGGGCCACCCGATGGAAAGCAAATATATAGCTCTGATACACCTATGGTAAAAGTATCAAACATGGCGTCCGCAAAATACAAAATATATTGTCCGGTTTTTTGGTTTTGTAATACTTAATTTGTCACGTTGACGACTCAATCCCAGAATGGCAGGGATTATAGTTGGCAAAATCATATTTTTGTGTACCAGTGTACCAATATTGTCTTGCAAAAATTTCTTCGATAAGGTTTAAAATACAGTCCTCATCATCATCAGACCGTGAACATCCCACTGCAGGGATATAGGCCTTCCCTCCTATATGAGGGAGTAAGGGCCATAGTCCACCACGCTGGCCCAATGCGGGTTGGAGACTTCACATGCCTTTGAATTTTTATTTCTCAGGCATGCAGGTTTCCTCAGGATGTTTTCCTTCACCGTTTAAGAGCAGTCGGATAAATACACATAAGTAATTAAATTAAATATAAAAATTCATTGGTACATTGGCCTGCCTGGGAATCGAACCCGGACCTCCTAAATTGGGAGACCGCGTCTTAACCTTTGATCCACCGATGCTCCTAAAGCAATTATCATCGTATCAAACATAATCCCTACTGGGGCACAGCAATTAAATTTAAAATGTATGCACAAAATATACGGATTAATTAATTTGAACAATTTGGAATTATTTCATTCATGTTGAATAACTTCAACATTTTCGTCTGAAAGCGAGTCTCGTTTCGGCGTTAAAATCTCTTTATTTTGCGTTAAAAAATATTCATTTTTTATTATCTTTTATGTATATAGTAGGTACTTACTGGATTAACGATTAACGGACTTAGGGAAATTTGACGGAAGTTAACGAATCCGTTAATGTTTTTAAACTTAACTTAATAGTTAATCCGTGATTCGAAATGTTAACTTCGTTAATTAACGTTAATATCCAGCTACGAATTTAGCAAATATCAAAGATTTTCTCTGGTGACAAACCTATTCAAACCAAAAAATAATCATCAAAATCTGTTAACAACAGGCGAAGATATCGCGTAGGTAACAAACATCCAAAGAAATTACTCTTATTTGAATTTTATGTATTAAACCGTTTCGAAGATTTAGTTTGGTGTATTTGAATGACAGTCTTTTGGGAAACTTTCATTTTATCTAACTAATATTATAAATGTGGAAGTTGGGATGTTTGTTTGTTAGTTGCTAGCGAATTATAAATATGTACCCATTGTATTTGTCAATCGTGCAATTAAGTTTTCGCGCAAATGAACCATCGCCCAATTAAACTTTCGAGCAATGGTACTTATAACACACAGGTACTATAGCTTTCTTAAATATTCTGTACAT
The DNA here is from genome assembly GCA_949316235.1 of Oegoconia quadripuncta. Classification (NCBI taxonomy): domain Eukaryota; kingdom Metazoa; phylum Arthropoda; class Insecta; order Lepidoptera; family Autostichidae; genus Oegoconia; species Oegoconia quadripuncta. The sequence continues at coordinate 7,571,971 of OX438741.1, read as the reverse complement.
AATATGTATTTATATATGTATATATTAGTATTTATTTATCTATTTAGATATGTAAGTAGGTATATGTATTGTACATATAAGTATGTGTATACAATTATTATATATTGTATTACTATTATTAGGTATTTATTATTATTAAATCTGTACACGTATGTCTATCCACTTCAATTCTCACTCTTGTCACTCACGGTCTTGCTGGAAGAAATCTCTTTGTAGAGATAAGCTTGCACCTTTGTACATCCTCTTTATTGCTGTACTGTTTTTATGATTAGTGTACAATAAACTATAAATTAAATTAAATTAAAATTACTTTCGCAATATCGTCTTCGCGCTGTTGTCATTCGAGCTATCGTCTTTCGCTATTGCGTAGTACAACCCTTGATAAGCAGGTAACGTCCAGATATCAACCTATACATTATCTATCATCGATCAGCAAGTTGTTTTCGTGAGTCCATGGAAACAAACCAATGTTTATGTTAACAAACATCCCACATAGTTTGCTTTAGCAGCTTATGAAAACATTACTAATTATGTACATTGCTACAACGAAAGCCTGAGGGAAATGCTGTACTTACATAAACGTAATAACACTAATAACAGATATTATTGTGTCCTAAAATAACAGTGAATGAAACGACTGTCAGACGTCACAGAATAATTATTTTAGGTTGATGTATATGACTATTTTTCCGTCCGCGACTTCGCTTGCGTGGATCTCGAAAAAAACTAAGTAGGTAAGAAGAGATCTCTTTAGAGGTAAGCTCACCTTTGTAGACATTTTCTAACTGTAATATGTTTGTATTTCTTGTACAATAAAGAATAAGGAAAGAAAACCACTAGCGCCATCTTGCATTTTTAACAGAAATATCGCCTTCAAATAGCCTTATTTTAGAAAAAAATATAATAAATGCTGGAACAGTTTCTTTATTTCCATATAATAGAGTCTACATACGTAATAAAATTTCCGTCTGGATGAATGGAAGACGCGGTATAGTTGTCTACCCACAATTGACGAATTGGGCGAAATTACCACTAAGAATCATAAAAGGTGGCAACTCACCCAGTGGTGAATTTATAGTCACCTAGGCTAATTTTAGCTGGATTCCAGAGAATTTGCTTTTGATTGTGAAATTTCTTCCCCTTCCTCCTCTATTCAAGGGCGAACCAGCCTTTCAGTCGTCGGGGAGCTCTTGTTCTTGCGTTAGGATTGGAAATTTATTTGGAGTGTGCGATAATCTCTGGGTCAGTCAGGACTTAGCCTTTTTAATACCTAAACAAGTCTATGAGCTAATAACATCTGTAACTGGTATCAATTAGACCTAATTATATATTTCTCATTATACATTATAGGTAGTCCTAAATTATCCCCTTTGTGCTAGGCGGCCTGGATGTTAATGTCAAATTCTGCCTCCCGGCGTACATTTACCGTTGCCAGATGGGGAGGGACTTGGCTGAATTATGCAGATATATCAACAGATATCCCAGGGTCCCGGTTTTAAGCAAAATGTCACACGCAATAGATTTAGAATGCAAGGAAGAGCGGGTGTTTGTTATTTGTGGAACTTCGAAGATAATATGTGCTTTAATTTCAAATAATTCCTAATTTCCTTGTATAAACAATCGAACGTAAGGGGAGCTAAGCGGCAATTTTTTTTTTGCTCAACCCTTGCTCTCAGTCACACCTGATGTTAAGTGAAGTGAATTTTTTTCGATGCGGCTTTTGGTTGATTGGTTTTTGGTTGGTTGTTGAATTATTCACCAAAGACGTTACAATAATTACATTTAAGGAATTTAGTATTTTTCTTTGTTTTTTTTATGCACTACGTGTTAGCACTTGACCTCAATCACATCTGATGTTAAGATGGTACGTATAGATTCAGATTTAAATTTGTTATTTGATGGAAATTTAGTTACATCATTAGTAAGCAGTTGTTACAAACATTTTGTTTGTTCATTTGTTAATTACTCGTATTGAATTCCGTGATGATAGGTATGCCTGGAAGAGATCGCTGTTAGCGATAAGGCCGCCTAATTTGTAGTTTCTATAAGATATTTAAATGTACCTTCCTTATTTAAACAATAAAGCGTACTTGATTGATTGATTGATTGATTTTGTTGTCAAGCTATTTCCAGATTTTCCAATCGTACCGTACACTGCAACCACTGCTGTTTGTGGTGAAAGTTAACATGGCCAGACAAATCACTGAGAGGTACATGAGGCGTTACTTGTTACTGTGAGTTATGTATTTGGGTTTAAAATGGGCGCTTTATCTATGAACTGACCAATAATTATATGGGTAGTTTAACAATTAGTTACAGAAAAGGAAAATCTGCTTATAACGACATTAATTTTAAATATCGGAGCGTTCAACATGTCATTTAAACACTTTCGCTGTTGAAGAAAATGTCAAACTGAAAAAAAACATTTAACGCGCTCGGTAGAGCAGCATGAGATACAGCAAAAGTTTCACGTAATACTTGCTTTTTTTTTAAATCTTTTCTCAATCACTCAAGTATAGGGTCAAGTTCTAAGATATACCTAGTGAGACATTGACAAAACGTCGCGATTATTGAGAGTAAGGGGATGAATGTAGTAAGACGCATATTCTCGAGTTCTACAGGGCGATGAAAACGAGATCATTTTCGTAAAACATGAAAGAAAGACGGAAGTCAAGGGGTAAACCGATGACGACCGATTGGTGTAGTCGATAGTGACCCTATCAGCGAAACCAACGGTTGCGGGTTCGAATCCCGCGACGGGTAAATGTTTGTGTGATGTATATGAACATTTATTCCTGAGTCATGGATGTTTACATAAATATTTATGTATGTTTATCCGTTATCTAGTATCCATAGTGCAAGCTTTGCTTAGTTTGGGACTAGATGATTGGTGTAAGTGTCCGAAATATTTATTTATTAAAAAAAAAAAAATAAGAAAACCAGGCAATCTATGACTATTTTCTTTACACTCTATGATTAAAAATAATATCAAGATTTTACACACACTAATTCAGTCAGTATCTGTAGAAACTTCAAGTTGTTGGAACAGGCCTTGTCGCTCCTCTTGGCCACTACTCTGTGTTGCCTTGGTCCACCATCCGTTAGTCTAAACCAGTGTCCCAGCCCACCTCCACCTTAGTCTCATTATTCGCTTACCTACATCTTCTACTTTACATAATGCTTGGGTCGTTTGTAAGTTTAAAATAAAATCATATCTTATTTTAACTTTCCGTACGGCTTAGTTTAACTTTAGTATTTGACATCAATTCCAACTGAACATCTCGTGCTATAATATGAGCTTAAAAACCAAAAAATCCGACAGTATATTTTGTATTTCGCGGACACCATGGTATTTTTTTTTCCTATAAAAAGTGTCCTATGACACTCTAGGGATCATCACGAATCCAACGACACCATGCAGTTCACAATCGGTCAAGCCGTTTAGGCTACAGGAGGTAACATAGAAATCTACACACAAACATACCTACATACAATCGAAATCTAAATCTGCCGCCAAGCAGCAATGTTAATAGCATTGTTGTGTTCCGGTTGTCAGACATAAGATAGCCAGTCCCCCAAATGTGTTGGGGTTTCCGGGTCAGTACGCTTCCACCTTGGACCTCATCTTCACTTAACATCAGGTGTGATTGAGGTCAAGTACCAAACATTACCCGCCTTCCTTGGGCAAAAAGCATAGAAGATAGACAGATATACAAGCAACAACAAAGTGATCCTAGTTTCAGCTTTTCTTATTTTGAGGTAAACGACGTTATCCAAAAAAATTGCGCTTAAAATAAATGTAGTGCGTAACTTCTGTTGGAGTTATACTAATATTAGTGACATTGGCCACATAAAATGGAATGGCCCATAATGCCTGCCACTGTCTATTAATTTTACTGCCATCTCATCGTAAAAAGACAGTTGTGCCGCGTATAGGTGCGCCTAGGGTTGGCAGTTGACACAAAATAGTCCTCTATCTTCCCTATATAGGGTCTAACAAATTAACCCGACAAACTTGGGCAATTGCACGTACATGACAATAAAATAATATATTCATTATATACACTATATATATATATATATATATTCGTTATATAACTAAAAAAACTAGCCTTAAAAATTTTGTTTCTAATTAAAAAAATTAAATGTAAGTGCAAATGAAAATACGCATTAACAGACTTACTTCATTTCGATTATACTTTATTAAAAAAAAAATACAGAGAACGTTCATATGGAAGACCCCAAAGGGGGTGACGGGGCACATGGCGCAACCAATCACAGCAAGTCGCTTTTGTCGCCGCTGTGGTCGCCTTTCGGCGTCTTTAAAGATATCGAGGCACGTATTTGTGTGTTGTGGGAAAGTAGGTACTTAAAGCGCGCGGTCATTAAGGTCCAACTCACAAAATTTACATTTCTAAATTTAATTTTTTGAATAAAATCCGTTAATTATTATGTTTATTTTTTTATTTTTTTCGTAATAGGTACATCCTATACATACACTCCGCAACGTTTGTCGGGTTAATTTTGTTAGACCTTATATTTCCATCAGGCGTTTGAGTACAGACGTCAACAACAACAATGTCATCGGGTATTAACCCTTTCGCGGGCATTGGCAAAATATTTGCCAAAGCATATTTTCAAATTTAGCGCCAAAACTATTAAGCCAACGAAGTGTGGTGTACTCGAAAAATGTAGCGCCATCTGTTAGAAATCACCTGAAAAAAAACAATGGCATAGACAACAATGACAGGAGCGGAATTTGACATTTTGTTCTCTTCACGTGCAAAGTGCAGCAAATTTGAAGGAGGTTAGAAACAAATCGTAAAATATCTGAAAATTAGCCGTAAGAAATGTAAGTAAACATTCAATTTTGATATAAGGGATGCTTATGCTACGGTTTTATCATAATATTTTTTCAAATTATTTAGAAGCACACTAATTATGATATTATGAAGTTGACCTTGCCACTGCCCCACTACCGTGGCAAAATAGTTGCCAATGCTTAGTTAGCACCTTGGTTTTGGGCAAATGGGTTGCCAATGCTTGATTATTTCTTGTTTATTTCAGATGCCACCTAATCAAAAACGTCCTTTGACCAAGAAAGAATTAGTGGAATTAGTCAACATTCCTGATACTTCAGATTCAGAAGATGACTTGGAAAATATAGGGTCGGACACCGATGAAAGGCAAGTTCTTTCCAGCAACATATCAGGTGCTTCTTCAAGCTCGTCTAGTTATCAGGTCCCGTCAACTAGTACTGCCCCCCATCAAGCTATTTTGAGCAGTGAGCATGTAATTATAGACAGTGTACTATCAAATATCAGCGACGAATGGTCCTCAAGTGATGATGAACCATTACATAGTAGAAACAATATTACTGTGCCATCACAAAATCAAGAACTAGTACATGATGATTCTGAGCTATGCATAAGTGACCATGCCGATAGTGATGATGATACAGATGACTCAGATGACGATGATACAGATTGGAAGAAAGTAAACTTGGAGCAATTGGAGGAAATAAATAAAATATTTGAAGAAGAAGGTTTTGATTGCAATATCTATCCGACTTATTTTTTTTCCATAGTTTCACCTCCACTTGAATATTTTGAAAGGTTTTTTGACAGCGATATAATAAATCATGTAGCAGAGCAGACTAATTTATATGCTAAACAAAAAAATGTCAAAAACTGGACTGACACAAATACGGCTGAAATAAAGGCATTATTGGGCTTACTCATTCTAATGTCTGTGCATCCTATGTATCAAGAAACCCAATACTGGTCATCAAATCCACTTTATCATGTTGAACAAATCTCAAATATCATGCCTTTGAAAAGGTACAAAAAATTGATGGAATGCCTGCATTTGAATGATAATTCAAAGGCGGCACAGCGTGGTGAACCAGGATACGATAAGTTATTCAAGTTACGACCTCTAATCGACAGACTAAACAGCAAATTTTCTGAAGAATGTACTACTTCAAAATCACAATCCGTGGATGAGTGTATGGTCAAGTTCAAAGGCCGATCATCTCTAAAGCAGTACATGCCGATGAAGCCTGTGAAACGTGGCTATAAGGTATGGGCAAGAGCTGACTCATCCACGGGTTATTTATATCAATTTGAAATTTACTGTGGTAAAGCTGAAGGGGTGGTTGAAATTGGTTTGGGTCCTAATGTTGTGCTACGCCTAACCGAAGATCTAAAAGGAAAAGCTTGTCATGTAGCCTTTGACAACTTTTTTACGTCGGTTACACTTATGCGTGAGCTATATTTACTTGGTATTTATAGCACAGGAACAGTAAGGAAAGATCGCGTAGGACTTCCAAAAATAGCGAAACAAAAAGGAACAATGACAAAACATACTTCAAAATGGCGAGTAACAAGTAACACTGGCTATGTTCAATGGAAAGATTCTAAGCCAGTCTATGTTTTGACAACGGCATTTGATCCAAAAGTTAATGTTGATGTTCAAAGAACGCAAAAAGATGGAAGCAAGGCTTTAGTGAAATGTCCTTTACCTATTGCACAGTATACGAAAAGAATGGGGGGCGTGGACCAATTTGACCAATTTCGATCACATTATAAATTGGGGCGTCGTTCGAACAAGTGGTGGATGCGGCTGTTCTATTTTTTATTTGAATCTGGAATCATAAATGCATTTATACTTTACAAGGCAGTTCACAAAGACAAAATTATAAACCAATTGAAATTTCGTGAAAGATTGGCCTATGGCCTAATTGATGGCTACACCTCGCGGAAAAGAAAAGCAGATCAGAACTGGAAGTGTTCCCGTGCATCTGCAGAAAATGATGATGTATCGAATACTGGCGTACACCGCGAAATTCGTTACGCTCAACTTGGTGTTCACTGGCCAGAAGAATTGCCATCTTTCAGAAGATGTCACCTCTGCAGTACAAGAACCAAAAATAAGCGATCTCGCATCAGATGTTCCAAATGCTTAGTAGTATTATGCACTGTTCCATGCTTTGCTAATTTTCATAAATTACCACAGTAATAATGATACTTGGTGTCTATTCATTTGTTGATATTTTTTGTTTTATTGTAATTTCATTATGGTAATTTCCTGAAAATTTTAAAAAAGAAAATTACAATTTATTTTTGTAGGTACAGTCAGCTTATCAATGAGGTTATATACCCCCTCTGGCTAAGGATCAATTTTCTTAAAAACTTGTTATTGTATGCACAAAAATTTATCGTTTGTTGCTAGAACTAATATAATAATATATGTCCGTAAATAATTTCATGTGCTGGATAAGTTTCTGAGAAAAATTTATCCTTAGCCATGAGATCCAGTGTATACCTCATTGATACGCTGACTGTACTTGAAGGCATTTGTTATTTTTTGTTGATTTTTACTTACAAGTATGAGATATACTTATAATTGTTGTCCTAATTTTTTAGTTTGTAGTTTAGTATACCTACTTTTGATGAGTGCACATTACTTTATAATAATAATATGGATCTCATAATGTCGTTTGCTACCGTTACCTATTTAATAACGATTATTGTGATATTGTGCAGGACTGATGACTAGTAACTTTGACTGATAGTGCCTAAGTTGATTTTTATAAACTAAGTTGATTTTTGTAAAATGTTTAATTACTCTAAGAATAAATACTATTGATTTCTCTACAAATTATTTTATTTTATTGCCTAAATATTGTTCCTAAATAAACATTGGCAACCATATTGCCACCCCTACGAAGCGGGCATTGGCAACCATATTGCCACATAACATTTCTTAGAAGTGCATTGGCAAACATTTTGCCACCCCCCACCAAAATGACTTCGGGCGTGTGGGGGATTCAAATTGGTGGTTAACGTTTTATAAGTATCCTTTGCTTACATTTCCAATCATCAAAACTAGTAATAAGCTCGTAATTAGTACTGCCCGCGAAAGGGTTAAAATATGAGCGGAAAAATTAAATGTCAGTGATTTTTACCCGACTGCCCAATTGGCTTGACCGATTTCGAAGTGCATGGTGTCGTTAGACTCGTCTTGATCGCTGGAATGTCATAGGATACATTTTATGGTGAATAATCAAAGATGGCGCCCGCGAGATACAATATTTGCTGTCGGAGTTTTTAATGCATCTATGTCAAAGCCCTTCCTATAGAGACACGTCACTGTGCGTCGAAATAGCCACGTGACCTCAGACCACCGCTAACTTTCTCAATCTGTCACGCTGTGCTACGAAAAATGACAAGATTTTTGACACGATAAACTATGTCATGTCGCTCTCTATATCACTTTATATAAGTTGTGATAGCCCTAGCTAAACCAGTCAACTGTTTAAAGTTGAATAATACAGTTGTGCGGTTATTGGAGCTCGTGTATACCGACATACATAAATCACGAGTATCGACAATAGTGCTGTTCACGGAGGAGTTAACTTCAAACAGATCGGGAAATTACAGTCGAAAAAATATTTGACCGAATAAATTATATCAGTGGAAGACATAGGTAGTGTTGGTAGGGGAAGACAAAGTCAAGATTGTCCCAAAAATGACAAGCATGTATAAACAACTTTATGAGAGTCAATGAAAGCTTGGCTAACTCCCCACGGAAGAATGAGCAAGAAACTCAAAGATTGTTCTTTTCACATACATTTTGGCATACAACTTATGACTCTTTAAAACAAAGAATATTAATGCCGGCTGTAGATATTTTTTTTGTTCAAAAATAAAAATATACCTTATAATAGAATCTTTGAATAGCAATGAATTTAAATAAAACGTAGATTTTTTTATAATAAGTTATATTTGAAAAAAAAATCTTAAAACCGACAGGGAATTTTGATACAATTTATTGAGAAAAAAAATCTCTTCTTGTTCTTCTTAGAAAAATTTGATGTTCGTTATGAAATTAGAATGTCCGGACCGAATTCCAATTTCGTGATCTCGAATTATAAACCAACCCGAGACAATCCAGAAAACACGATCGATAACGTTACCTGCAACGATTTATTTCAGTTCCTATTCCTTTTGTTTAAATTAAATTATCCAAACATAAACAAAACATTAAAATTAACGTCTATAAGCTGGAAATGATACAAAAGATAATGCAGACAGCGCTCGAGATACTTAAAAAAACAAACAGCTTGGCTCGAAATTACCTCGTACATAAATCGTTACTACCACTAATAGCGCACTTTGTGAATTACATTCAAATCGCTGCCATTTTGTTTAGAAAAATGGTTTACAGAAACAACTAATTGCCATTAAGCTTTCAGCGCTTTTAGAGATAGATTACGTGAATTTACATATTTAAATCAGTTTTTGTTACACAAAAAGTAATTTGTATGCTCTTGTAATATTTATTTATCTTTATGTAGCGTTGGAGAAAGTTATGGGCTATTAAGATTGTGGTGAGTGTAGACTTGCGTGTAAACTTCTATAATGTATGTACAATCAGGTTCAATATGGCAGTCACAGTCCTATTTCAAACGATTAAATTTTTCTCGAATATCTTTGAATAAGTAATCATTGCGAAGTTCATTACCACGATCTCTGTTACTACGAAAGTTTACCATCGCGACGTACGTCGTCGCGAAAGTTCTTTACTGCGAAGTACGTTACTACTAAACTTTTCCATCGCGACGTACGTTGTCGCAAAAGTTCTTTACTGCGATGTACGTTACTGCCAAAATTTACCATCGCGACGTACATTGTCGCAAAAGTTCTTTACTGCGAAGTACGTTACTACTAAACTTTTCCATCGCGACGTACGTTTTCGCAAAAGTTCTTTACTGCGATGTACGTTACTACGAAAGTTTAGCATGGCGACGTACATTGTCGCAAAAGCTCTTTACTGCGATGTACGTTACTACGAAAGTTTAGCATCGCGACGTACATTGTCGCAAAAGTTCTGTACTGCGATGTGCATTACTGCCAAAGTTTACCATAGCGAAGTACGTTGTCGCCAAAGTTCTTTACTGCAATGTACGTTACTGCCAAAGTTTACCATCGCGAAGTACGTTGTCGTGAAAGTACTTTACTGCGATGAATATAACATTCATTGCGATGTAGGTTATTGAGAAATAACGTTTTTGCGACGAAAGTTCTCTACTGAAGAAAAAAAATAACAAACGATAAAAAAAGTGAAATGGACAGTCGTACGTACGCCATACGGCGCCTTAAGACAAAGCCACCTAACTTCGTTGTTTTTGGAATATTATTTATGGGACTTGTCCATTTTTGGAGGCACTATTCAGACACAATTTTTAGGATGCAAATTTTAATCATAGATAAAACAGTATCTGCATGATGTCAGAATCTTTTGGTACGAAACCTTGAAAACTATGTGGGTATTTGTCTATTGCATGAGACATGGAGATCTAAATGAGTATTTCAGTGCGTGATAGCCGCGATCGGCAGAAATAATACTCTTTGTACCGTTTAAACTAAAATAACATAATTTTTCTTAATATAATACGTGGTTTATCTTCAAGTTTCAACTAAATCCAGCTCTTCCCATATAATGTGGTACTTATTAAGGTCGTTAATGTCATCGAACAATGCCGTTATTTATGTACGTACTTATATTCTAAGCCCTCGACAAAAAACGATGGGTGTTTTGTGTTTGACGTCAATCACGACGAAACGAATGAACGGATTTGGATGAAATTGTGTATAATTATGTGTAGACCAAACCCTCGATTGAATCATAGGATATTTTTTATACCGATAAAGTGAGTAGTTCCCACGGGATGAACAAATTTTCGCGATAAAGTTAAAATGCGCAGGCGAAGCCGCGGGCAGAGAGCTAGTCTCAAATAATGCATGATCCGATTTGAGTGCGGTTTTTAGGGTTGCAATACAATACAATACAAATACACTTCGAGGTAAGTGTAAGTGGCAAGAATAGAATGTATAATTTGGCGACCTTAGCACGGGTTGCGTGGTCAAATAACCCTTATAGTTACATAATGTACGTCTGTCTGGCTTAGCTCAGAGGCTCTTAGTACTAGAAATGGCACTTAAACTTGGCATGGGCATGTCAGTAGGTGGGGTGTCGTTGGATAGGTCGCTCAAAAGGATTAGAGGCTGTCTTAAACATTTCGATTTAGAGTTCTGTATAAGAAATATTAAAGCTTTGAAGAGCTAACATATACTCAACTCATTTACTCGCAAACATTCGCACACATTACTCCGTACACCCACAAACACAACAGTTTGACGTCTCGATAGATAAGGTAACAAAACCGCCTCCGTGACTCAATGTAAACAACATTGGGTTTATGATTCGGAAGTTGCGGGTTCGATCCCCAGCGGTGTACATGTTTAGTACTCGGTTTGGTTAGTGGTAGGGCATTTAAAATGTCCGCCTGGCTAGGCTACCACCATTTTATCTAAATCTGCCGCCAAACAGCAATGTTAATAGCATTGTTGTGTTCCGGTTGTCAGAGATAAGAGAGCCAGTTCCCCAAATAAGATGGGGTTTCCGGGTCAGTACGTTTCCACCTTCAGCCTCATCTTCACTTAACATCAGGTGTGATTGAGGTCAATTGCTAAGCCGTTAAGCATAAAAAAAATTACATATCCACATAGATGGCCTGGTGCAAAATAGGAAGGAGTTAACTGAAATAAAAATCCGAAACCAAATGTAACTTAATCTTTTACGACTTTCTAGATTGTGGATTGTATTTGAAATCGAAAATCCATTCATTGACAGACTGTATAGTGAGTGGCACATGATGTTGTGTATCTAGGGGAAGAGATGTGATGATTCACTAAACAAGAGATAGTTATATATTAGTAGGTATTGGTGTAATTATTCTATTCAACGCGGGAACGCCGCTTGGCTTTTGGACACAATGCCGCCTCGTGGAGATGCGCTAGACGCAATTTTTTACCTTTAAATGTTTGTGTTTTTAAATGTTTGACATGTTCTAAATAAATATGAATACACTATTATTCTATAATCTAGATTTTTACATTTAGTATATCTTGAAGGTACAATTTCGGCACCCGGCGACATCGACCACGACCGCTTATCACTAACAGTACCTACTCGTACCTACCTAAGCGCTAAGCGACACTATTGATTCCTATACATTTTCTATGAGTTTGTGTGAAGATGTACTATCGAACACGGCGACACTGAGTGCCGTCGTGTAAGTCTCCGTTGTTTTTATACATACGTACATAACGCCACGACCTTTATCCCAAATGGGGTGGTTAGATATATTTTAAAACCCATTGGTACATGGCCTGCCAGGGGATCGAACCTGAACCTCCCAAATTGTCTCCTCCACTGAGCCACCGACGCTCTTTATTAGCTCATAATTAGCTTGGCATAATCATCTATCTTATAATATTTTTACAATCTCTAATTTTTTGATCGTGTCGTAAAGTTCTAGAATAGAACCAAACCGTCTCTTCCCGTGGGCGCCGTAAAAGGCCACTAATCGATAGTTTTTTTTTATGCACTACGGGTTAGCACTTGACCTTAATCGCACCTGATGTTAAGTGAAGATGAGGCCGAAATTGGTAGCATACTGACCCGGAAACCCCATCTTATTTGGGGGACTGGCTATCTTATCTCTGACAACCGGAACAACAATGCTATTAACATTGCTGTTTGGTGGCAGATTTAGATAAGATGGTGGTAAGCTAGCCAGCTAGCTAACTAGTGATAACATCGAGACTAGTGAAGGTTAGCAGTGTCATTGGTCTGGAACTCCCAGGAATAAATCTGCGATCGCCAACCCGCCTACTCAACGTGGCGATTAGAGCAAATTCTACGTATCTATAGGCTGTTGTAATTGTATGTGCTTGTCTATAGTTTGGTTTTATTCAGCTACCAACTGTGTGTGTAGTTACGTCGTCTGCATAATTTTTTGTGGAATGGTCAACACTCAAAGACATGAGTTCAACTCGTGTTGATTTTCTTTAAAATTGTACCATTCTTCTTCTGTTTGAAATATACCGCCAACGAAGTACCATATTTTGGTAAAGATAGGATAATGTAATCCGGAAATAAAAACGAAATTCCACCAATATCATTTGCCAATTTTTTTGTCATTCAGTTATTACATTCCAGATTTTTCTGAGTACGACCAAAGTTGTGAACACTCATAAACTAAAAGATCGATCCTCAGAACCCCTAACATATTATTTGCAAAAGAATGTCTTTATTACATTTTTATATTTTTCATAAAGAATCCCATCGCGGGATCGACCTCGGGCTGTCACTTTAGAAAATTGCGCTCCCCTCATTTCGGGAGAGCAACTTTCCCGCGTAATAAACGTAGAAAAGGGACTTATTGAGTTTACCTTTAAACTAGGGATGTCCCAATTATATAGGTCATGTTATACCTATCAACCAATGCAAAAAAAAAATCAAAAAAAATCTAAAATATTTTATTCAATGTAGGATACAAAAATATCACTTATTGAAAGTCAACATGTTATTATTATTTTTTTTAAACTACATCGCTTCGCAAGGTGTTATGGTTAGGGAGAAGAAGCGACAAGAAACTCCGCAACAACACATCTTTTCAATTTGTTTCCATCTTTACAATAATATTACATATTACAAAACAATAGCAATTAACATAACGACCAGCTAACACCAGACCTCCTTATCGCCTAAATAATCATCTATCCTGTAATAACCCTTCTTACACAGAGTTTCTTTAATGTGGCGTTTAAATTTCTGCTCTGTTAAACTCAATACATGTTCTGGTATTTTATTGTAAAAGCGTATGCTGTGTCCCACAAAGGATGTGCTAACCTTGCTAAGTCTAAATTGTGGAATTTCAATTTTATTTTTGTTTCTAGTATTCAAATTATGATTATCAGAATGTTTGCGAAATAGGCATATATTTTTGCGTACATACATTATACTGTCATATATATATTGGGATGCAACAGTTAAAATACTTATTTCTTTAAACAGATCTCTTAGAGAATCACGGCAGCGTAATTTATATATTGCTCTGATTGCTCTTTTTTGTAGAACAAATATTGTTTGAATATCTGCACCTCTACCCCACAGTAGTATACCATAAGACATAATGCTATGAAAGTAGCTAAAATAAACGAGCCTCGCTGTTTTAATGTCAGTAAGTTGTCTAATCTTACGAACAGCATAAGCAGCTGAACTGAGCCTGCTCGCAAGTGTCTCAATATGCGACCCCCACTGTAGTGTGGAGTCCAAAGTGATGCCAAGAAAAACAGTGTTCTCAACAAATTCCAACCGGCATCCGTTGTCGAGCGACCGTCAGTGAAGCCATGCTTTGGCCTAAGTCCCAAAAAAAATTATATGTGCACTTATTGCTGCAAAAAGTCTTTTGCTTTCCTGAATCAAACTAAACTCTTCAATTTCAAGGTTATATCACCGAGTCTACCTGTCTTACCTAAGATTTTACGAAAATTTCACTAAAGGAAAATAATAATGTGTTAATTATGCTTAAACCTTTTTAAGATATGCTAGAGGGGAAACATAGTAATATCACAGTATTACAAATAATAAATAAATAAATATCCTTGACATACACACAGCGCCATCTAGTTCCACTTTAAGCAACTATAGGCTTGTGTTGTGGATACCAGATGGTTGATGTACTACATAAATACATTTTTTTTTTGTAAATAAATACTTATTATAAATGAAAACAATGAAAACAAATATCGACAAAGCTTCTGGCTGACAAATTTTGGATGTCTATCGTACTCTTATTATACTCATGAAAGCAAATAAATTTGCCTCTTTATATTTATGTGATTTTGTATAAACGATTAATATTAAAGCAGCTGCATCTCTTTTATTAAATTCATCAAACACTGCAAAACTCAGACGTTTCGCCAATTTATTTATATGTAGTCTATTTAATGCAATACCTAGGAATAAATTAGTGACCACAAGCTCCAATTTCGGTGATTATTAAAACAGGTCAGGTTTTTTCTCATTAAGAAGTAGATTATTTAATGGGAACCTTCCAACCACCTTTAATATAGCACTGCTCACGCTGTCAAGAGTTATCTGGTGTCTTTTAACTTCGAATAACAAAGAAGTTACTGGCGTCGCGTGCTTCATCTTCGACCACGTCGTCACTTTCCAGCAGGGGCGATGGTGGTCAAACGCGTATCCAGTTAATTATAAAAAAAGTGTTGTAATATCATAGGTGACGTCTACATAATTGGTTAAATCATTAATATCAACGAGAATTAGGAATGGTCCACGAGTTGAGCCCTGTGGAACACCCATGCCAACTGGAGATTTAGACGATCTATTGCCATTGACGTCAACCCTCTGAACTACGATTCCAAAAGGTCGAAGTCAGTGTATTCTTGCTTCAGAGCTCGATGAAGAATAAAGGATGTGGGAATTATGGCGTGAAATGGTAGCTGTATACACACCAGCTGTTCCTTACTAGTCCAGTAAGGATACACTTTTAACTTCCTATAATTTTAAAGGCCGTGATTTTGCACATGGATGAAGTACCTGTCAGTGATAGAATAAAAAAAAATTCTAACAAATTAGTAGCT
The DNA here is from genome assembly GCA_949316235.1 of Oegoconia quadripuncta. NCBI lineage: Eukaryota > Metazoa > Arthropoda > Insecta > Lepidoptera > Autostichidae > Oegoconia > Oegoconia quadripuncta. Next base: position 7,556,450 of record OX438741.1, on the reverse strand, counting down.
TGCTTTAGTATATATTTAGTAATAAAACATAAACTTATGATTAAAATTACCACTGTGAATTACATTGCGTCGGAGAATATACTTAGAAGCCCTGTTAGTATTTTCAAAAATATCGAGCAATAACTTCTTTACAATTATGAAAAATTTCACCGAGGGCAAATATCACGATTCAATAAACTATTTGTAGAAAATAGTTTTAGAAGATCTTAGCATCTTCTACAACGCAATGAAGTGCACAGTGGTAACTTTAATTTAATATTGTAGGTTTTATAACTAAATACCTACACTATACCTAAAGCAAAGTCCTGATCCGCTAGAAAATATTTTTTACAATATCACTGATAGGTATTCTGTCTATGTATAAAAAATCAGGGCCTTTAAGATTATAGGAAGTTACACCCAAAATATGCATATCTTGACTGGACAATACGGACATGTCCGTGACACACGCCTTGTGTCTATAACTAATGCAAAAGATATTCATTTGCAAATGTCGCAACCCTACAAGACATGCCATTGGGCTACTTTTTATGAGTGAAGAAGATCGAAAGATTACTTTTGAATTTTCTCCTTAAATTCCAAGCTGGGCGGGCTGACTTCATTGTTTCAGATAGCTGTGGGTTTTAGTAGTACTTAGTATTTATAGAGGTTAGAAATAGGGTTTGGACGATAGGATCTCATCGATTATATTGTCTCGCTATCTTATGCTTACGTTTTTTACCTATAAATTTAGGTGCAGTTTTACAATATATGTTTATTGAAAGAGGATTGTAATTCGTTTAGGATTGAATCCCGTATTAATAGACCGTTCTCCAGATTGAGATGACCTTAAGTTGACGCTTGAGAATCTGTTGCATATTAAAACAGTATCAAAAAAAAGTATTGAGATTGAGACCGCTCGATTTTTTTGTTACTATAAATATTGTTACTATTGTCGCTGTTATAGTTTGGTGTCAAATAAATATATGTATGTCTATGTCTATTATACGACGACCTGTTTGGTGTGGTGGTTAGCAACTCTGGCCACTATACCAAAAGGTTGCGGGTTCGAATCCCGCTAGGGGCATGTTTGTGTGATGAATACGGACATTTGTACCCGAGTTATAGATGTTTTCATTTATAATGAATAAGTATTTATTTACAAAAAAAAATGTATTTATTTAGTATCTCAACCATCTGGTATCCACAACACAAGCCTATAGTTGCTTACTGTGGAACTAGATAGCGCTATGTGTATGTCTAAGGATATTTTTTTTTATTCCCCCAAAAGAGAAAAGCTTTGAGAAAACGCACATCCCTATTCCATCCGTCGCGGCACGGAGCGGCGTTCGATCAGCAACTAGTGGGCATTTTACGAGCAAAGGGAAGCACAGAGGTCGAACGGTTCCATCTCACTCAATGCATGTTTATATACTGTGTATCTGCGGATATGCTTAACTTTGCCAGGTATTATGTTCAGTGAAGATGAGGTCGAACGTGGAAGCGTACCGACCCGGAAACCTCAACACATTTGGGGGACTGGCTATCTTATCTCTGACAACCGGAACACAACAATGCTATTAACATTGCTGCTTGGCGGCAGATTTAGATAAGATGGTGGTAGCTAGCCAGGCGGACATTTAAAATGCCCTACCACCAACCAACCAATCCAAATTATGGATACTAGATAACGGATAGCTGGTGCTCGCTACTACGGTTATATAGTGTACTGGACGTTTCTCTAGTGTAGTAAATGATAAAGAGATATCAATCAAGTGAGTTTGTTTATCCTATACTCCTGCGCCGAACTCGCATTCAGCAGTCGAGCGACGTGAGCATCGACATTACTGCTTGTTCAAAAGCCAATTTTCCCCTCAGAAGAACAAGAGAAAAACTCGTTGCCATTTTAAAAACAGGTTTTATATTACAAAAAGATTTTTATATTTCATTATTAATTGTAAAATTGCCTGGGATGCGAACGAGCTGGTTATATCCAGGGATGATTATCACTAAATAGTCTGATATTTTATAATATGCTTCCTTAAATGGTTTCTGTTTTACGGTATCTTTAAATTTATTGAATATTGAATTTTGTATATTAACACGAACCTTATTGAAAAAGTGTACACATAACCCTTTGAACTAATTAATTATTAAAATACGGAACATATATTTTTATTAAAATAAAATACAGTACACATATTTTTTTGATTATATGAAAACCAGATATGGTTTACTCGTAAGACTCGGTTCATCATATCATATAATGTGACGATCTGTTTACTGTGGTGGTTAGAAACTGACCACTATTTTATTTATTTACAAAAAAAATGTATTTATGTAGTATATCAACCATCTGGTATCCACAACACAAGCTTATAAAAAGTTGTTAAAATAGTGGAACTAGATGGCATTGTGTGTATGTCCAAGGATATTTATATATTTATTTATTATTATTCATTATATAATGGTTCTAGAAAATCGTGCCAATTCTATAACACCCTGTATAAAGTACATAATAGGAATTCCGTTATTTGCCCATGAGTCTGCCAATCGATTTTCCGAATCGCCAAGCGGGTTAATTGAGTAACCTTGTCTCTCACTATCGCTAGGGTTGCTAATCAAAATATTAGGTACCTATTACCTATGAAATTGGCGTTTTGTATGAAGCATTTCATTAAGACTGTTTTCTCCATACAAACATTATTGAATTTTTTTTGGGAACAGCAAATCCAAATTTAGCTAAACTTTGTATGTATTATCGGACATTAAGTTAAATATAGGCAGCGTTAATTTTTAGAAGTAACCGCTTTATAAAAGTTTCTGCATATCTAAGAAATAACATGGGAAGCTCATGAAAAGAGCTGTACAAGTTTTTTTTATTATGTGATTTAGCTCAGACATAAAAAAATATTTCATGTGAAACCTTTGAAATATATTCTATTTTTCAAATAAAAAACAAATTTGGAAATAGCTATAGAATCGTAGGAGTTGGTACATTATGATTAACGAAGAAAAAAATCTCTTATTTCATTGGGAAAGACCTTATAGAGATTTAAGAATATTCTTGCCATTGATCAAGAAGTTCTTATATTGTAAGAAATTATTTAACCAATTTTGACAAGACAAGGGGTGTAATTCCCGCCATCAGCGCCCTGTCAGCGAAACCAAAGGTTGCGGGTTCGAATCCCGCGTGAGGTAAATGTTTGTGTGATGAGTACGAACATTTATTCCAGAGTCATAGATGTTTATATAGATAGGTTATCTAGTATCCATAGTACCTACAAGCTTTACTTAGTTTGGGACTAGATGATTGGTGTAAGTATCCGAAATATATATTTATTTATCCATACACAGCTTCGATGCTTATTGGCTGCTCTCCCATTCGCTCAGTGGGAAGTGGGAAACCCTTTTTTCTTTTTTTAATTATACAGTCTGGGAACTGCGATCCAGGGCGACTTTGGTTGTAAATATGCTCCGTGGGGCAGTTGAGAATTTATGAAAACTGCAAGTGGTTGACTAGCCTTATTGATTATTGCAAAAAGGTTGCGGGTTCGAATCCCGCTAGGGGCATATGTTTGTGTGATGAATACGGACATGTGTACCCGAGTTATGGATGTTTTCATTTATAATAAGTATTTATTTACAAAAAAAATGTATTTATGTATTATATCAACCATCTGGTATCCACAACACAAGCATATAGTTGCTTACTGTGGAACTAGATGGCGCTGTGTGTATGTCTAAGGATATTAAAAAAAAAAAATTAAAAAAAATGATGCTGCGATTACGTAAATCAAAGTAGGTATGGTTAAAAACTTTTTTAAAAGATTTTCCCTCATATGCGAGGGAAGGCCTATATCCCTGCAGTGGGGTGTTTAGGGGCTGATGATGATGAGGAAAACACTAGGTACCTAAGCATTACCCTTTATAATTGAAGAATTATTATAAATATTAAACCGTTATAATTGAAGAATTATTTGGAGAAATATAGTTGCTAACTAGTTGTATCTAGTTACAATTAAAAATAAATGTTCTGTTTTGGCATTTTTCATTCGGAACATTAAATAGGAATAATTGTTTTTGCTCAGTGGGCCGACAGAAGAAAGTAACGTCTGTTAGATTAACTACAATATTTTGGAAAAATCACCTATAATTAATATACAATACAAATACTCTTTATTTCACAAAATTATTTTCAATAATTTAATTAACTTTCAAAGTACGTCTTCAATATGTATACTTATTACGATAATTGAATGTATTTACTTACAGGTGCATTTAAAAGTAAAAACTAGGTATTTTGATTAGTTCTGTAAAAATTTTAGGTAATAAGTTACTTGCCTGAGATAAACAAGCACTTCGCATTACGGGTTTGCTGGAAGAAATCTTAGCTTAAAAGATAAGCTCGCCTTTTGGGTATTGTAATTTCTATCCTATGTTTGTTCAATGTATGTTTGTTATATGCAATTGTTAAAATAAATCAATAAAATAAAATACGAATAATTTAGTAATTATAATATTTTTAATAGAAAACTTTGCCTGAGATAAACAAGCACTTCGCATTACGGGTTTGCTGGAAGAAATCTTAGCTTAAAAGATAAGCTCGCCTTTTGGGTATTGTAATTTCTATCCTATGTTTGTTCAATGTATGTTTGTTATATGCAATTGTTAAAATAAATCAATAAAATAAAATACGAATAATTTAGTAATTATAATATTTTTAATAGAAAACTCTAGACCTGTATAAAAAATCATGTCACCGACAACCCTAGCCGTCGCGCGCGACTGAATTATTTATTCCCTGAAACTTTAATATAGTTTGTTTTCTGTTCTCTTATATATCAACTGTGAATTTATCTATTATTGATTAGTATAAGTTTAGTTTTGGGCAATTTTCTACTTCGTAACTTGTTCTGAGTTCTACTTGTTACGGTAACTTCATGGACCTGGAATTCTCAACATTAAAGTTATCCCATTTTTACTCCTCCATTTTGGTCTAAATATTCTCATCAAGGTCGTGGAAATGGATGCTCGAAATAGGCTCCACAAACAAAGAAAAGCTCTTTAGATTTCCTCTGGCAATAAAAAAAACCTTATACGTCAGCCATTTTTTCGCGACTTTGGACAAAGTTTAGCGTCACGTGCCGGTAATGCCGGGTGACAAATACGAGAAAATAAGGTTCCTTTTACAAATTGCGTCATCCGACACAAGGGTTGCCAACACGGGGAAACAACAGTATTCATCTAAGTAATATTATAAATGCAAAAGTTTAGATGTTTGTTTGTTTGTTGCTCAATCACGACGAAACGGATGAACGGATTTGGATGAAATTTGGTACATAGGTAGAACATACCCTGGATTAAGACGTAGGATATTTTTTATCCCGACAAAGTGAGTAATTCTCGTGTTATAACAAATTTCCGCGATAAAGTTATTCCATGCAGGCGAAGCAGCTGGCGGAAAGCTAGTTTATAAAAAGTCTGGTATTTTCCGTAACAAGGAAAATAAGTCCGGAAGTAAGTAAATCCGGAATAAGTTCAGCCATAAGTGATGTAGGTTTTTGTCTGCTATTTTGTAAGTTACTGCTAGTTTGTAGTATTTCAATAAAAATTTGGCTGATAGCAACACTACTACTACTAAATATGAATAACTAGCTTTTCGCCCCCGGTTTCGCCTGCGTGGAATAACTTTATCGCGGAAATTTGTTTATACCGCGGGAACTATTCACTCTATCGAGATAAAAAACATTCTATCTTAAACCAAGGTATATTCTACTTATGTACCAAATTTCATCCAAATCCGTTCATCCGTTTCGCCGTGATTGAGCAACAAACAAACAAACATCTAATAAATAAATAAATATTTGGTGCACTTACACCAATCATCATCCAAACTAAGCAAAGCTTATACTATGGATACTAGATAACGGATAAACATACATAAATATTTATAAAAACATCCATGATTCATCATACAAACATTTACCCCTCGCGGGATTCGAACCCGCAACCGTTGGTTTCTCTGACAGGGACTATCCACTACACCAATCGGTCGTCTAAATCGTCGTCGTCGGTAATTTAAACTTTCGCTTTTATAATATTAGTTAATCATATATTATATATGAAAATACTTTTAATTGCTAAAAATTTAAATAACAAGCAAACATGACACATCGTGCGTGTATCCTCGAACAGTAAACAAATAATAAAATAGTCTTAACTCGGTAGCGGTGACCCTACTCAAGTGGAAAATTGTGAGAATTTCTCGTGTTTCTACCTGCGTGGGATTATGCCCAATGTGCGTGAGATTACACCTTTGTTTATGGAGTATTCAGTGCTATAACAACCTGAGGTACGTGATGTAAGACGTACCTACACGTTATAAAAGTGTACATATCCTTGGACATACACACCACGCCATCTAGTTCCACATTAAGCAACTATAGGCTTGTGTTGTGGATACCAGACGGTTAATATAGTACACAAATACATTTTTTTTTGCAAATAAATACATATATAAATGAAAAACATCCATAACTCGGGAACACATGTCTGTATTCATCATACAAACATATGCCCCTAGCGGGATTCGAACCCGCGACCTTTTGGTATAGCAGTCAGTTTCTAACTACATCAAACAGGTCGTCACCAAATAGACAAACCATTGCTGACATTATAGGTATACATAGTCAAAAGCAAATATAAACAACATAGGGTTCACGAATCGGAGGTTCGATCCTCGGCGAGGTAGGTACATACTCGGTTTGGTTGGTGATAGATAAGGCATTTTATTTGTCTGCTTGACTCTACCACCATCTTATCTAAGTCTGCCGCCAAACGGCAATGTTAATAGCATTGTTGCGTTTCGGTTTGGCCTCATATTCACTTTTTTTTTATGCATAACTGGTTGGTACTTGGCCTCAGTCACACCTGATGTTAAGTGAAGATGAAGTCGAAGGTACTTACAGTACAGTCGGATAAATGCACGTAAGTAATTAAATTAAATTTAATAACTAATTGGTACATGGCCTGCCTGGGAATCGAACCCGGACCTCCTAAATTGGGAGACGGTGTCTTAATCGCTGAGCCACCGACGCGTCCAATGGGAATATATAAATACATAATTATATTCTTTCAGCGTTGTGTTTTACAATAATGGCAGAGTCGTTCTCTGGGCGCCAGTCATCAATGTCAAATTATGCAAAAGAGACTTTCTTTGCGTCCTTAGCACATCGTTTTGGTCCTAAACAATATTTGATACTTTTTACCGTCAAGGAGAACAAATTTGCTTCAATGAAAACGGGAAAATTGTCTAATAAATCCATCCATGACCATTGATAATCTCACCGCGAATTCGGATACGAGCTGCGCAAACAAGTTTATGGAATATAAACAACCTAAATTGAGATACATCTGGGCAGAGACCGGACACACACACAACGCCGCTAAACGACGACCTGTTTGGTGTAGTGGTTAGAAAGTCTGCTACTATACCAAAAGGTCGCGGGTTCGAATCCCGCCAGGGGCATATATTTGTATGATGAATACAGACATGTGTTCCCGAGTTATGGATGTTTTTCATTTATACATGTATTTATTTACAAAAAAAAAGTATTTGTGTAGCTTATCAACCATCTGGTATCCATAACACAAGCCTAGATGCTTACTGTGGACATAGATGGCGCTGTTTGTGTTTCTGCAGATTTTTTTTTTTATGCACGACGGGTTGGTACTTGACCTGATATTAAGTAAACATGTGGTCGAAGGTGGAAGCGTACTGACCCAGAAACCCCAACACATTTGGGGGACTGGCTATATTATCTCTGACAACCGGAACACAACAATGCTATTAACATTGTTGTGTTCCGGTGATTTAGTTTATATATTTAGATAATACGGTGGTAGCTAGCCAGGCGGACATTTTAAAATGCCCTACCACCAACCAAACCGAGTACTTAAACATGTACCCCGCTGGGGATCGAACCCGCGACCTCCGAATCGTAAACCCAATGTTGTTTACATAGAAAGTGTGTTTTAATCTGTTTCCATGCGTTTGTATTCCCTTTCAATTTTTTCTCACTATTTTGTAAATAGCTCTTTTTTATTTTCCTTTTTATTGTGCATAATTTATGTCATGTATCTGATGTTGAAAGAAAATGATTTAAGTACCTATATGTAAAAAAAGTATACCTGTAGGTGCTTAACTTTTATATTTCTATTGTTTCAGATGAGACGAAAATCCTGAGAAAACGAATTTATAAACACGTACCTAATATAAGTACCTAAATAACAAGAATATTATACGTACATTCAAATTTTGATACAAATCATTGACAATAAACGAAGCCAAATTAATTACGGTACAAATTAAATCAAAATAAAATAACATTTTATAATAATTGTAGTGTGTTTTCATATTTTGTATACGCGCATGAAAAATTCAAGTAACTTTTTACTATACTAAAATCGTAAATTGCCACAGATAAAAAAAATATTTAAAATATTGCACAAAACTTTTTTAAAAAAGCATAACCATGAGCATTGACTCGACGTCGTCAGCCAAGCAGCAGAGGCTTAACATAGAGAGAGCTACGAACTTCATGAGGCAGTTCCGGGATCCTGACTCCAGAGAGCTGAAGAAGCTGTCAGCTAATCAGTTCATGGAGGTCTGGAGTCATTACGATAGAGATGGTAAGTTAACCAATTATGGTTAATAATAACAATATAGAGACCCCTATTTTTTTTTTTGCCAAAATACCTTGGCAAAAAAATAAATGTTTTTTTTTGTCTATTTTTATGTGCGATCTTAAGCACCAACATTTGAGATTCGATAGCGGGCTTTTTGGCGGGATCTCGGCGAGTGAAGTTGCATTAATTAATTCTTATAATTTGTGCATTCTTACTTTTGAAGCTTAATAATGGCAGAATATTATGCAGTAAACGTTAGTGATGGTGTACAAGTGAAGGGAAAGTGTAAATTAAAGTGCGTAACCAAGCTTTCGGGTTCCCACAAGAAGCCGCCAAAATCTTTTGTAAAGCATTTTGCCACTTTACTGAAGAATGACTTGACCGTGACTAGACTCTGTATACGCCAAGTATACGACGAATTACTTGTTTTGACTGAGACTATTGACTTACAAACTAAAGAAATAAGAGAAATAAGACATAGCTGTTATGGGTTACATCCCTTTGCCTTCTCCTAGAGGAGAGAATAAAACGTAAAAAAAAAACAAAAAAAAATAAGTTTCGATTGCGCAACTATTCAGATTACCAGAAATTCAAATTTTATGTTTAAAACTTTTTTATGGATCATAATTATTATTAAAATGTAATTATTACACACACATCAATAGCTTCCTCTCACTACAGGGTGAAAATATTCGTGTAATTCCTGTTTACTGGTGACTCCACACCTAATTACGGAACAACTTTCCCCAAGGAACCATTGCCGAATTAGATAAAAAAAAATCGATTACACATACAATGTAAATCAATTCTCGAACCACCTTTAATATTAAAGTCCAACAATTTTCGACTGAATTCGGCTATAATTCCTAGTGAAAAGCTGTTCGTAATCACAAGTATCAATATAATGATCAATCTCAGTATCCATGGAAATAATACCACATGGAAATAATACGTTAATAAAAGGATCCTATTCTTGACATCACTCATTCAAAAGTTGTTGTGGACTCAACGCCTACGCGGACTTTGCGTAGGCGCCGGTACACTACACATTGCGTGCTACAGTAAGCAGGATTATTTGCCGATTTGAGCTCACCGAGGAATTCCACCTATTTATAGGAATCAAGGTTTATTTGTTTACTATTTTGTGTGGGTTAAGAAGATAATCGTCTAGTTAGATGTTCATTTTGTTTATAAGTATGCAGGATGAAAGAACGATGGAGGGAAAGTATGGTTTACTGAAGAATGTCTGTGATTATACTCTATATAAGCCAAGTATATGACGAATGACTTGTTTTGACTGAGACTGACTTCATTAAACTAAAAGAAATGAGAGAAATATGGCTATACATATGAATTACAACGAAAAAAAAAAGCTTTTTGGCGGGAACTCAGCGAGTGGCTTTTGTTTTATTTTACGTTTCTTGTTTGTGCATTCTGAGTGTTGAAGCTTAATAATAGCAGAATATTGTACGTAAAAATCAGTGATGGTGTACCAATGAAGGGAAGTAGGGAAGTCGGTAACGCTAATGATGTGATATTTGTAAAAGGCGAACTTTTCAAATGCGAACGTGAAATTTTCGCACTCGACTTGTCCCAAGGGACAAAAGCTCAAGAGCCAATCACACAACGTGCTAGAATTATGTAAACTAATATTCTATGGAACTTGCTAACTATGTAAACAAACCGCCATATTGAAATTGTCTCTGAATGATGAATTAACTAGTGATGGGCAAGACCCTTACTTAGTCCTTTACTTATGTCAAACCATATCGAATAATAAAATACCGAAAGTAAGGCCCGTATTAATAAACCATTCTCAAGATTGAGAACAGTCTTGTGACTGGTCTCAAGTAAACGTGTTGATTAATAAACCTAACCTGAGACCTGACAAGCACGTGCACACTCAAGCAGTACTCATTTGAGAGGTGCGCGTATTAATAAACGAAACTCAAGACTATCATTCATTCGCCGCTGAGGTGTATATTTCAGAAGTGATCTCAGCTGAGTAAACCTCAAGATTGGTTTATAAATTAGCACGGAGCTTGAGATAGCGTCAACTTCTTAAGACGCATCTCGGGTGATACAGCCTCACGACTTGTATTGATATTGGTTTATTAATACGAGCCTAAAACACAAGTAAGATCTGAGATCGTCTTTCTTTACATAGTTACCAAGTTCCATAGAATGACACTTTAGCGGAAGTATTTATGCGTAGAGTAGTCACGAGACGGCAGCTAAAACATGTACCCACATGTCACGAGAAATGTCTGTTGTGAAGATATTCCGCGAAGTAAACGCGCGGAACAATGTCTGTGAAACAGGAAAATGTACCTACTCCAAATCGTCGACACGGAAAGACTGAGATTGGATTTTGTAGGGATGGGCACGATTATGTTAGAAAATTTTTAAACTATAAATAGTTGTGAATATTTTCAGTTTGACTAGAAAGAGTAGAAAACGGAAAAGAAAGAACTTACACTTATTTTAAATACAAACTGGCAAGTACAACCTACTTAGGGTGTTATCACATTGGCTGTTTGCGAGCGAGATCAAAGCAAAACGAGCGCAGCGTGTTCACAGCGAATATGCAACGAGTTTGCACCTTACCTTACCCCAGATAGGCTGTGAAGCTTCTGTGTTGCCAATTGAGATACAAACAGCGCCTTCATCTGGCAACACGAGCATATGACGATAAAAGTGATTGATCGAAAGAACGTTGCCAATGGTATTTCAATCAAAGATTTCGCTTATGGAAAATTTTTATTTTTATTAGCACACCAATTTACACACATTTAAATCTGCGTAGAATAAAAACTGCAGTGAAGTAAAATGTGATGGACGTCTCCCATTTTTCGTTGGCAAGCCCATGGATGGGCTTGCCTTCAATCGGAGTTCTTGACTCTAGCAATGCGTTCTCGCGCATTGAAAACGTAGCCCGCAACAGTACCCCACTGCACGGAGGAGGTAAAGCAATTTAATAAAAAAAAAAGACTTTAGAGGGTGAAATTCATAATATTACTGAAATATATTTGCGTTCCATTGTTTTCTATTGATCGCTACTGTTCTGCGAGTGGTATAAACTCAAAAAAATACAAAATTAAATAAACAAAACTTATCATAACGTTATGAATCTGTTCATGAATCTAAAGGGGCAATATTTTACCTTTATTTTACGTAGAAAAAGATATCTTACCTCAGTGCTTGCGTTATCTCTCGCGGCGCCTCCCCAGGGGCGCATTCGTATCTCTCACAATACTTACTTTACATATTAGACTACCTTCAGGGGCGTCATTTGCTTGTATAGTGGCACATATACTGCATAATAAAAAAATAAAAGTACGTGCATATTTCTTCTTTTAAAACCATGTAAAAATCATCCTTTTTACATTACTTTAATGTAATCGCCTCCGTAGCTTAATGTAAATCGGAGTCACATCGGAGTACATGTTTAGTACTCGGTTTGGTTTGTCGTAAGGCATTTTAAATGTCCGCCAGGCTAGCTACCACCATCTTATCTAAATCTGCGGCCAAACAGCAATTTTATAGCAACCGTCTCCGTGGCTCAATGTAAACAACATTGGGTTTACGATTCGGAGGTCGCGGGTTCGATCCCCAGCGGGGTACATGTTTAAGTACTCGGTTTGGTTGGTGGTAAGGCATTTTAAATGTCCGCCTGGCTTAGCTACCACCATCTTATCTAAATCTGCCGCCAAGCAGCAATGTTAATAGCATTGTTGTGTGCCGGTTGTCAGAGATAAGATGGCCAGTCCCCCAAATGTGTTGGGGTTTCCGGGTCAGTACGCTTCCACCTTCGAACTCATCTTCACTTAACATCAGGTGTGATTGAGGTCAAGTATCAACCCGTTGTACATAAAAAAAAATTATTGTGTTCCGATTGTCAGAGATAAGACAGTCAGTCCCCCAAATACCCCATCTGGTTTCCGGGTCAGTATTCTTCCACCTTCGGCCTTAAGTTCACTTAACATTAGGTGTGATTGAGGCCAAAGCATAACCCGTTGTGCATAAAAACAAAATTGCCGCGGTCGGTTCTTGGATGGGTGACCGCTGGCATTTTAGTACTTCTGTTCAAGGAGTCGTTAATACAATTCAATACCCCACAGAGTTTAAAAACAACTGTTTAATTTCAGTTCAAGCGACATTCAAGTGCAAGTCTAGGTTATCCATAATTAGCCATCCTTCAACTTGACATTTTAATCTATATCAATACCTATATATAACTAGCTAGAGCGACTAGTGCCTCATTTATTATACATCACTAGAATCTATAGGTGTATACTTTGTTCGTGTATTAGTCGATATATTCATTGCATGCACTAATACTTATTATCAATACGGAAACCATATCAAAATGATAATGATTTATTGTGTTACCACAATTTCTATACAATACAATACAATGCAATGCAATGCAATGCAATGCAATGCAATACAATACAATACAATACAATACGAATACACTTTATTGCACAACTGAAAAGAAAATACAGTTTCAGAAAAGTGGTAAGAATTTGGCGACCTTATCACTCAAAGCGATATATGCACACACCATACAGGGTGAACTTCATTATCAGCCTGTAAACATCCCACTGCAGGGATATAGGCCTTCCCTCGTATATGAGGGAGTATTGGAGGGTGAACTTGAATTAGTGTAATTCTTGATTACGAATAACTTTCCCCGAGGAACCATAGTCGAATTAGATCAAAAAATTTCGATTACCCATTCAAAGTAAACCATTCTGAAACGACCTTGAGTATGGAAGTCCAACAATTTTCGGCTAGTGACTTCACTCCTGATTACGAACAACTTTCCACTAGGAACCATAGCCGAATCAAGCCGAAAATTGTAGGAATTTCGTAATAAAGTTGGTTTCAGAATGGTTTACTTTGTTTCATTCGAAAATTTTTTGTTCGAATTCGGCTATGGCTCCTTGGGGAAAGCTGTTCGTAATCAGGAGTAGAGTCATCAGTAGACAGGATTTACACGAATTGAAATTCACCCCGTATACAACTTTTTTAGCATTTGATCTCAATCATACCTGATGATAAGTGAAGATGAAGGCGAATTAGATGCTGGGAACTCGTAGCCGGCACTGGGAATCATACCCGCAACCTCCATTCTGTTAACTTTGTACTGATTACATTAAGCCATGGATGTAAAACGTAAAATACATGATATCATTTGTTGAGTGCCGATTTATATCTACTGGAAATAATGTAAGCTTATTGCATTTATCTGTCAGCCAGTATGGCCAAGCTACTCCCGCTTCGGAAAGGGAAATCATCTGTGGTAAAAGAAGCGGCGCAAGAAACCCACAGGATCATTGTTACCTCTTAGATAAGATGGGATCAAGTGGTTTAGATAAACCACTTGATCGTTTTTGAATTACAGGCTGTCGTTAGATTCGTCTTAATGCTAAAGTGTCATTGGATATATGTATAATGTTTAACAAAATTAACCCGACAAACTTTGGCAATTGCACGTACATGACAATAAAATAATATATTCATTAAAAAAACTACCCTTAAAAATTTTGTTTCCGAGTAAAAAAATTAAATGTAAGTGCAAATGAAAATACGAATTAACAGACTTACTTCATTTCAATTGTACCTTATTTTATCGATGAGAAAAAAAGGCAACGTTCATAGGGAAGACGCCAAAAGGGGGGTGGCGGGGCAACCAATAATCACAGCAAGTGCGCCGGGGCAAGCGCCGGCGCGCGGCGGCGAGCGGCTTGTGATCGCCTTTCGGCGTCTTCAAAGATACCGCAGCACATGTTTGTGTTATAGCAAAGTACCTACTTAGAGCACGCGGCCATTAAGGTCCAACTCACAAAATTTACATTTCTAAATTTTATTTTTTCAATGAAATCTTGTTGAGTTTTGTTGTTAAGTTAATTTCTTTTGTCAATAACTACACCAATTAATTACAGTATTGTATTTATTATAATATTGGTTTACTTTTAATAAAAATAACAAAATCAAATTAGGAGCAGCGTCTGCGTTCTAACTATTTTTTAAAGTGTTAAGATGGCGGCGCAGGAGGGGTACGCGCGGGAACAGCGAGTGCGTTCGATGACTGCCATTCTTGGCGTAGACAAATCTGTTAACTATATTTTTTATTTATTCTTAATAGGTACATCCTATACTTACACTCTGCAACGTTTGTCGGGTTAATTTTGTTAGACCTTATATTTTATGGTGAAAAATCCAAAACATGGCGCAATACTACACTAGGAGCATGAAAGGTGCGATAAACGCTTATGTTACGCGAGATAATATTTGTCCTGCTCATTCGTTTGGACGAAATATACAACTATCGCGCTCTCACGTCGCACTATGTCATGCTACGGGGGCTGCTGGATTTTTGGTTTTTAAATATTAGGTCCTTACCTATGAAATTGGCGTTTTGTATGAAGAATTTCATTAAGACTGTTTTCTCCATACAAACATTTTTGATTTTTTTTTTTTTTGGGAACGGCAAATCCAAATTTAGCTAAACTTTGTGTGTATTATCGGATAACATTAAGTGAAGTATGGGCAGCGTTAATTTTTAAAAGTAACCGCTTCATAAAAGTTTCAGCGAATCTAAGAAATGATTATGGGAAGCACATGAAAAGAGCTCTGTTCAAATTTTTTTTATTATGTGATTTAGCCCAGAAATTAAAAAATATTTCATTGAAACCTTGAAATAATATTCCATTTTCCAAATAAAAAACAAATTTGGATATAGCTTTGAAAATCGCAGGAATTGGTATATGATTAACGAAGAAAAAAAACTCCAATTTCATCGGTAAAGACCCAATACTTATTTGTGTAATAAAATAAACGAGTAAGTACTCACCTCACAGTATTTAATGGCCGTCCTCTCCCTTTGGCTATCAAATTGAAAAGATACACACCTACGTACGTACAAATTTTTCCCACTTAGGTAGGTATCGGCTTGGGTACTTGACGAGGGTGAGACGTTGACGTGGCTCGTCACTGTCGAATCTCGTTATTGAACCTTTTCGATGTACAGACGGACTTTCATAGTAGATTTCTAGGTGATTTATAAGGTCAATTTTATGTTTGTAGGAACGCACCTGACTGTGAGTGAGTGTGTAAGTTTGTTTCCTTAAGTGTTTTTTCCTCAATCATCATATCTCTGCTCTAATATCCATAGCTGGGGGGCCTGGTGACCTGTAATTCTGGCCTTTTCAGGCACCAGTCTTCCCACAAATGTGTTCTATGTATTACCTATTCGTAAAATCACTTTGTAAAGCGTCATTTGTGGTGAGGAAATAAACAATTATTATTATTATTATTCCTATTTTCAATTTCTTTTTCTCAGCATGAGCTGGTATTATCATACCATTTACGGGCATTAACCAAGTAAATGGTATATTCCTATTTATTTTAAAATCGTAAGTCAGTTTGTCCGTTCTCATCAATTTGGAGGAATTTTCTGACCATACGACAAGTATTTAAAATGGCGGCTTTTTGCATAGGTATGTACGTAGATGGTTTCAGATTTATTATTATTATTATTATTATTATTATTAGTGACACTTTCATTTAAAAAGAGATTTACGCGAATCGACCGCCAAACTGGGAGTAGTGGTTAACATATATTTTTTTTATTTTTGGATAATACAGAATCAACAGCGTCATTATAAAAACTATTACACAAAATCTATAAGCCAAAGTTATGCCAATTACAGATTCTCATTTCTTATTACAATTCTTTTAAAATGAAAAAAAGGTGGGAAGTCATTATTAAATAATAATCATTATACAATCTACATATAGGTAAAAAAAAAAGAAAATAGTAAAAGTCAAACTAATTTCGTCGCCGGACTCAGCGGTTAAGACGCGGTCTCCCAATTTAGGAGGTCCGGGTTCGATGCCCAGTCAGGTCATGTACCAATGACTTTTAAATTTTATTTAATTATATATTTGCATTTATCCGACTGCTCTTAAATGGTGAAAGAAAAACATCGTGAGGAAACCTGCATGCCTAAGAAATAAAAATTCAAAAGCATGTGAAGTCGCCAATCCGCATTGGCCCATACTCCCTCATAAACGAGGGAAGATTTATATCCCTGCAGTGGGATGTTTACGGGCTAATAATAAATAATTTAGACAATAAATTAATATTAAAAGTAAAAAAATGGTTAAGTAATTCAATCAACGTCAAATAGAAATAGTCAAAAAAAAAACAATACAATACAATAAAATAGAACAAAACGAATGCAGTAACAACCAAAGTCAACAGATAGTCCAATTTAAAAATCTTGTCAAATATTTGTTAATGATAGGTACTTATCCATTATAGTTTTGGGAGAAAATGCACAGTGAGAACAGCAGGTCATATCATTCACGTTAAAAGCCTTTTTTTTAATGCATAACGGGTTGGTACTTGACCTCAATCACACCTGATGTTAAGTAAAGATGAGGTCGAAGGTGGAAGCGTACTGACCCGGAAACCCCAACACATTTGGGGGACTGGCTATCTTATCTCTGACAACCGGAACACAACAATACTATTAACATTGCTGCTTGGCGGCAGATTTAGATAAGATGGTGGTAACTAGCCAGGCGGACGTTTAAAATGCCCTACCACCTACCAAACCGAGTACTTAAACATGTACCCCGCTGAGGATCGAACCCGCGACCTCCGAATCGTAAACCCAATGTTGTTTACATTGAGCCAAGGAGGAGCCACCTCATCCTTTTTGAAATCGGTATAAACTTTTTGATGTCTAAACTAAAATCCGCGTTTCGCCTCTCGATTATACCTACAGAAATGCACAAGTGACAGATGAGTGCGAGTTCAACTAAGTATTTTTACTTTCCGGAAACCGCAGTACATTTTAGTAGGCATTAATTTATTCTTTGACTAGCTTTCCGCCCGTGGCTTTGCCTACGTGGAATAACTTTATCGAGAACATTTGTTTATCCCGCGTGAACTACTCATTTTATCTGGATAAAAAATATCCTATATATCTTAATGCACGGTATATTCTACCTATTATAAGAAGAGATACAGGAGATAGGGAGACACCTGGTGTAGCATCAGCTACGCCCAGTGCTACGCGAGGGGAAGATGCGGGGAAGGTGGTCACTCCTGTCTGAGCAAATATCAAGAGCGTGCGTGTCAATTGTTGATAAATTAAATACCACAAATATTATTTACGAGTTGTCTCATTTCTGGACTCTAACACTATATACTAAATTTCATCTAAATCCGTTCATTCGTTTCGCCGTGATTGAGCAACGAACAAACAAATAAACAAACAAACATCCAAACTTTCGCATTTTTAATATTAGTAAGATGTGGGGAAAAAACCATCGCACCGCGCCATAACTTTACCTCTACCATCGTAGTTGGACCATCACGTAGAGGGCCATTATACAATCGCGTCAATTATCTCTGGTCTTTTGATAAAAATATCGAAAATCAGAAGTTAGTATTTCATTTACACCTACTATTAGAGACCGTGTAAACAGAGGGCGGAGTGTGAGTTTTGTTTCGACTTAACTTTACTACCGCGTTCACGTTTACGCGACAATTTGTATGAAGAAATGTGCAGCGCCTCTAGCGGATAGTTTGCAAAACGATTTTTTTCATAGGGACTTTTTGCGTAAACGCGAACGCGATGGTAAAGTTAAAAACGAGACAAAACTCGCACTTCGCACACAGAACCGGTTATACTTATTTTCCTAATTATATAAGCACGAATATAAAAAAATAACTCTCTTATTAATATATAATATAATAATTTACAAACGCTTTATAAGCCTGTTTTAGTTAAAGTATGTTTTGTCACTTTCTTTCAATACGACATCTCCTTATGAACGACAGAGACAAAACATACTTTAACTAAAACAGGCTTATCGTTTGTATTTCTTCATGAATAGGGCAGTAAATCCCCAGAACTACGTCATCTGGAACTGTTAGGTACTCGTAATACCTTTGACAAAAAACTCTCTCCCTCTTAAAAGTCAGTGCTCAAGCGACTCAACTCAAGGTTGTCGGCACAATGGATCTTCACATGTCTCCAAGGGGAGAGGCACTGCGATGAGAGGCTGTTTTCTCGGCATTTCCGTAAAGTGAATGGAGGAAGAGCGAACTTAATTTACATAGAAAATAAGCTCGAAACTTTAGAATACAAGTTTGCTTTGGCATTGTAGATTTTCAAGGATTTACACCAATAAAACCCTGCCGTGGTGCCAGTTTCTGAGTACCTTGCCAAATATATTAAATAATTTCGAAAAAAAAAAATTATGTCATTTGAATTTAAATTTAAATTGTAATTTAAATTTTTAATGTAAATTGATATGGGACAAGTTCCTGCAATAATAATTTTTTTTTATAGTCCAGTAAAAATACGCAATTTTCGAGTGTAACTTCCTATAATTTCCTCATTTTTTGTAGTAGGATAGAGTACCCATCAGTAATCAAATAAAAATGTTTTCCAACAATTCTGTAGCTTGCTTTAGGTATACAATAGATAGGTATTTAGTAATAAAACCCACAATATTAAATTAAAGTTACCACTGTGAACTTCATTACTTTGTAGAAGATGCTAAGATCTCCTATAACATTTTTTTTTAATTAATCAATGGCTACTTTATATTTTCTAAAAATAGTTCATTGAGTCGTGATATTTGCCCTCGGTGAAATTTTTCATAAATGTTTTTTTTTATGCACAACGGTTTACTACTTGACCTCAATCACACCTGATGTTAAGTGAAGATGAGGCCGAAGGTGGAAACGTACTGACCCGGAAACCCCAACACATTTGGAGGACTGGCTATCTTATCTCTGACAACCGGAACACAACAATGCTATTAACGTCGCTGTTTGGCGGAAGATTTAGATAAGATGGTGGTAGCTAGCCAGGCGGACATACCAAATGCTCTACCACCAACCAAACCGAGTACTAAACATATACCCCGCTGGGAATCGAACCCGCGACCTCCGATTCGTAAACCCTATGTTGTTTACATTGAGCGACGGAGGCGGTTAAATTAAGAAGTATTGATCTTTTTTTTTGAAAATAATCACAGGGATTCTAAGTATATTTTAAGAAGGAATGAAATTCACAGTGGTAATTTTAATCTATATGATCTGAATGATCTCTATCTGATGATCTGATAAATCTCTAATATCTTAAGCAAGCTACCGATTTGTCAGATTTTTTTTATAGTATCACTGATAGGTAACTCTATCCATGTGCCAAAAATCACGGCCTTTAAAATTATAGGAAGTTAACATGTAAAGTCTTGGGCCGATTACGTCACCACATCCCCAGACCCCCCCTCCCGTGCGCACTCAAAGGGATCAAATTACACGGTCTCAGATAAACACATCTGGTTCACGTTCTATTGCGTCTAATCTCTTTCTGTAAACTGTTTTTTTGGCCTTTTGAATAACAGAGCCGCATAACTATAAACAAATCAGGTCAGGTATTATATTACTAAACAAATAATAACCTGTTGATTACAGAGTACCTACCTAGTTGGGTCGGGTCGACTGGTACCGATCGGTACCAGCGGGACTATATCGGTTAAAAGTGTATCCTTAATGGACTAGTAAGGAACAGCTGATGTGTACACAGCTACCATTTCACGACATAATTCCCACATCCTTTATTCCTCGTCGAGCCCGGAAGCAAGAATATACTGACTTCGACCTTTTGGAATCGTAGTTTTGTTGCCATCAATGTCAATAGATCGTCTAGATCTCCAGTTCGCATGGGTGTTCCACAGGGCTCAACTCGTGGACCATTCCTAATTCTCGTTGATATTAATGATTTAACCAATTATGTAGACGCTATGCTATTACAACACTTTTTTTATAATTAACTGGATATGCGTTTGACCACAATCTCCCCTCCTGGAAAGTGACGATGTAGTCGAAGATGAAGTACTCGATACTATATACAAACAAAATTTGTAGTTTGTGGCCACGAATTTCAACGATACTGCCAATATTACGTTTTAGTCCTGGTTAAGTTATATATTATTTCATTGTCTATTTATCTCGATAGTACCACTGCAGCAACTCGTTGGAGTCATGATTTGTTGCAATTTGTCTGCAGGTGCGAGATTAGAGTAAACATGACGTCACGATTCGCGATGACGTAAACATTTCCTGACTGAGCTGGCTGTCTGGCTTGTCTCACATCATGTTTGTTTTTCTAACAATCCTAGAGCTGTCTCGTAAATAAACAGAGCACGTGAAGAGCACGCGGAAGGGCTTGTTAATAGTGGATGGTCGACCAAATTCTATACTAAGGACATGGTAATATTTTTGGTTGGACGATCGATTGGTGTAGTGGATAGTGACCCTATCAGCGAAACCAACGGTTGCGGGTTCGAATCCCGCAACTAATTGTGTGATGAATACGTCTTTAATGTTTATATAAATATTTATTTATCTAGTATCCATAGCACAAGCTTTGCTTAGTTTGGGACTAGATTATTGGTGTAAGTGTCCAAAATATTTATTTATTAAGTTGGTACAAATATATTGTTTCTTGGTACCTACTATTGTTTCAGGAGATCTTAGCATCTTCTACAACGCAATGAAGTTCATAGTGGTAACTTTAATTTAATATTGTAGGTTTTTTAAATTTTACCTATACTATTTTTTATTTATTACAACCGCCTCCGTGGCTTAATGTAAACAACATTGGGTTTACGATTCGGAGGTCACGGGTTCGATTCCCATCGGGGTACATATTTAGTACTCGGTTTGATTGGTGGTATATTAAATGTCCGTCTGGCTAGCTACCACCATCTTATCTAAATCTGCCGCCAAACAGCAATATTAATAACATTGTTGTGTTCCGGTTGTCAGAGATAAAAGAGCCAGTCCCCCAAATAAGATGGGGTTTCCGGGTCAGTACGCTAACACCTTCGGCCTCATCTACACTTAACATCAGGTGTGATTGATGTAAACTCCAACGGGGGTGGAGGGCGAGATATGTTGGACTTCGGCTTGAAGAGCCGATCTACCAACTAAAACCCCTTGGTGTTCCTCCACTCGCACCAGAGAGGAATATCCTGGTCTGCGTGTGGGTGATGATATCCCCTTGTCACCACCCGGCCTCGCTAGATAGGGGGGAGGAGATGGGCTGAGAGTAGGGATCGGGATCCCTCTCTCTCTCACCTATACGAAGAGCAATCTACAGAATTGTTAGAAAATATTTTTATTTGTTTACTGATGAGTACTCTATAGTTCTCCAAAAAATCAGGAAATCTAAAATTATAGGAAGTTACACCACAAATATTGCGTATTTTTACTGGAAAAAAAACGTGTACCTACACGGGCAATACAAAAGTTATGGCGGATACCCGTTTCGTGTCCACACCAACATCATTCGGGAGCTCCATTCTCGAACTTGTAGACGAGAAGGTATCTACATCTATCTAAAACAAGAGATCCCATTAAATCCTACTTCGAGAAAGAGGTCAATGTCATAGCCAACATGGATAGGCCGCGTTCGAGAACATGCCCAAAGTCTTCTCGTCCAAATTACGTCAGTCGATGATGAATGTTACCAATGATCACTTTGGCACTGAGACGTGGTCTATAATGGAGAGGACGATGCTTGTGATTTCACTACGAGATCGAATCAGGAATAAACACGTATATCACCAATACCATCATATCACAGCGGATAATCGCCACCGTAGCTCAATGTAAACAAGATTGGGTTTACGATTCGGAGGTCGCGGGTTCGATCCCCAGCGGGGTACATGTTTAAGTACTCGGTTTGGTTAGTGGTAGGGCATTTTAAAATGTCCGCCTGGCTAGCCACCACCATCTTATCTAAATCTGCCGCCAAGCAGCAATGGTAATAGCATTATTGTGTTCCGGTTGTCAGAGAAAAGATAGCCAGTCCCCCAAATGTGTTGGGGTTTCCGGGTCAGTACGCTTCCATCATCACTTAACATCAGGTGTGATTTAGGTCAAGTACTAACCCTTAGTGCATAAAAAAGATTAGTAAGTTGAAGTGGCAGTGGGCAGGCCACCTATATAGTGAGTACTGATGCTTGATGGGGCATTAAAGTTCCAGAGTGGACACCACGTACCTGTAAGTGCAGCAGGTGGGTAAAGAAAGCTTTCAGCCGGTCGTACACACCATTGGCCTATATTTAGCAAATAGACGACGTATGGCTGATATGATGATGATGTAGAAGTAGTTTCTGGAAGGATTCGTAGTGCTGTGACATTATATTTGGACTTACCTGGTATAAAATGATAATGTAGCCGAAGATTTAGCAGTAAATGCTTATTCACCCTAGGCTTAAAGATGCCAATATTGTAAGATTCCGCGAATACCGACGCCAGCAGGGATCCATCAGTCCGCATTATGAACGAAAAAGCTAAACTTCAAATTATGTAAATATGACTTTTAATTATTATTATTATGAAGAGACAACATTGTACGATTAATTATTTTTTGACGTTTAATTTCTTTTGATATTTTGTATTAATATGAAATAACGATTGTAATTAATGAAATGTGTAACTAGATTTAGGTGAATTTTCAGTATGTCAATAACATATTGGCGGAAAGCCTCCCACTGGCCTAGTGAGTAGTCGGAAGATTGAAAGACGATCGTGGAACAATTTATATAATCCCAAATTTTAATTTTAATTTTTTCGATTTCGATTAGCGAAGATACGTCTGATATAATCAGTCTTTGAATTTGAATGAATATCATAGTAGCATTTTCACATATCCTGATGTCGAATTTTACTATATATTGTGACAATTTTTTACACATTTTTTGGGAATGCAGTAAATGGAGAAACACGAATTCATGCTTGACGATGTAAACTTGGAAATTCGGCCAGCATAGTAAATCCTAATCCTATAGTAAAGCCTAAATCGCCAAAACTTCCTACCGTTCAAAAGTTTCATGCCATACTATTGACACTTTGATCTGCCATCTTGTGCTACCCCACCAAGAACGCTCGGTGCGATCTGACGCTTGGCTCTCTCCCCAATAACCGGTTACCTTTCTTTTTTCCAAATTTTTCATCCTTTAATTCATTCTTTAATTAGTTTGGGCTCCAAGGTATATAGAGTTACGTAGGGCAGATCACCACTGTTGATCCTGAATTACCTGCAGCACTTACTGTAGGAGTGCGCAGGCTGGATCTGCCTAATCTTACTGCGACATGCTATTGGCCGGTTTTTTCAAAATCGATTAAAAGCTATGCTATAATAAGGTTCCAGTGGAAATTCAAAATTTACCTTTAAATAAATTCAAATCCATCATAAAACAGACATTATTTACCAAAGGCTATTATAAAATTTCTGACTATCTGGATGATAAGCAAGCATGGCCATAGACCGCTCGGCGATATTCAGTCTAATTATACAATATGATATAAATGTAACCCAAACTTATTTTAAAAGAGCAACCCTTGAGTTTCTTGCTCGTTCTTCTCTGGGGAATCTGCTTTTTGAATGAGCAATAATGTCAAAAACTTTAATAATATGATAAAAAATGTGACGTTTACAAGTGATAATTTTTATCCTACGAAATAATAATTTTTTTTTGATTTTGATTGATTTTGATTTTGCTGCAGTCGAACATTCACATAGTAATGGCCTGGTAAAATCATAACCGTTTCTTTGCTTCGCCTTATCCATATAAAAATGACAACGAAAAGGATGCTATGTGCTCTCTTATAATATTAAATTAAGAATTACATAGTAGGTAACATTCCTGTATCACCAAACGATCCATTCACGTAACGATTCACCGATAAAATACATAAAGGGAACCATAAAGTATAATGTAAAAACGATAAAAATCAATCGTCGGCACTTGGCTCTCGGAGGGGACGGATTTAGCGGAGTCACGTTTAGATTAGGATATATTTAGCTGGGATCGAGCAAAGAGTTTTAAGGGTGTACTCGTAAGCGTTTGATCTGTTATTTTATAGTCATTTTGCAACAAAATACGAACGTGTTTATCCCAACTGAGCGACGTTAAGGAAGGATAATGCGTTTATCAGTCTATATACATATACGGTGTCGCTTTTCTTATGGATCAAACGAAAATTATCGATAGAGGCCTCCATGGAATATCCGATAGGCCCATGTAAATTCCGCAAAAGTTGATAGTTTTTTTATGTTACCCAAAAAATTCACATAATTTTTTTTGCACCCGGCCGTTTAAGACTAGAGCGTTGATTTTTTGGGAATATGGCCAACTAAATAGTCTTTGAGAATAAAATGTCAGTTAGGAGTTTGCACAAATACTTTCCTGGGAAACGAAAAGAAATTACCCATTTTTTATGTAGATCATATCTTACCTCCAAATTGTCGGGCCTTTCACTCCAAAAACTCACTGAATAAAAATACTTTGTACCTATCTTAGAAACTTGTCAGTAACATGGACAATTAACCTACAAAAATTCATTTGACTAGAGCAAGTGCTTCATACCGAAAAACTAACTGTGTAACGCGTATGCTGATTTTTTGCAAGCTTTTATTTAGCTTGCAATGTTCGTATATCTAAGTAAGTTGTCAGTTTCAAAAATTGCAAACAATTTTTCAACCCCTTGCTGGCTGAAATTTAGCATATTTATGTAAGTTCAGTGACAATGCGATATTATGTTACCATCGAGCTGATTTGATGATGAAGCCGAGATGTAGGGACTGGAACAGCCTGACGGCAATTGGCAAGATAGCCGAATTTAGGCTAGTATTTGTTGCCATGAGCACTTTCCATTACACACGATGAGAGTCTGAAGATGGAGACAGAAGATTAATGAAATTCGTCGATTAACTTTATGTTACTCGTCTTTGTACTAGAATAATATGTGATAATCATAATGGACTATTAAAAACGTGTTTTAAAAGTATTTTTAATGTGGACCTTCTTATATTTTGTTCCAGTGGCGTAGCTAGTGTTACAAAATAGGACAAGTTCGATTATGTTTTTGTGATATTTACACAGCTTGTGAAATTAGATAGTTAACCAACCAGGAAGCTTCGGTTTGACAAGTGCGAATGTATATATCAAAGATTTTCTATACTGTAAAGTCAAAGTAAAAAATGCTTAATTTTTTACACAGTACACAGAGTACACTTAAAATAGTCAATTTTACATTTTTTAAGCTACTGCTTGTTCAAAATGCAATTTTCCCCTGAGAAGAACAAGCAAGAAACTCAAATGATTTATAGTCCTGATCGCGTTTTATTAAGGCAAGCCGGGCTTTTGGGCTTGTGTGAAAGTAACGCCACTGTTTTGATCGATACCTGTAATGCGAAACTTAACCAGTAATATATATCTATGTGCCTGGTTTGGCCCTGTTTTTTTTTTTCATAAACATTATATATTTTGATTTTTTACTTTTTTTATCATCTGACTCTACAGCATTTATCGCATTGAGTTATGGGTATTGTAGTAGATTTCTATGTTACCTTCTGTAGCCTAAACGGCTTTATTTTGAAGTACAAGTTGCCATTAGATCCTATTTGATCCCCAGACTATTCACTTACTTGAATTCATAGCAAATATATTCAGTTTATTTTTTTAAATAATGGAATCAATTTATTAGCCTGGCCACACCATGAAACTCAGACTACAGTTGTCTTATTTGTCTGGATGAAATAAATATAATATTATTTCTCTCGCGAGTTTTAAGTATAAATTTTTAATATTAGGTCTTTACGTATGAAATTGGAAATTTTTTTCTTCATTAATCATATGTACCAACTCCTACGATTCTATAGCTATTTCCAAATTTGTTTTTTATTTGGAAAATAGAATATATTTTCAAGGTTTCTCATGAAATATTTTTTAATGACTGAGCTAAATCACATAATAAAAAAAACTTGAACGCAGCTCCGTCATGAGCTTCCCATATTATTTCTTAGATTCGCAGAAACTTTTATAAAGCGGTTACTTTTAAAAATTAACACTACCTATACTTAAGTAAAGTTATCCGATAATACACACAAAATTTAACTAAATTAGGGTTTGCGGTTCCCAAAAAAATTTCAAAAATGTTTGTATGGAGAAAACAGTCTTAATGAAATTCTTCATACAAAACGCCAATTTCATAGGTAAGGACCTAATATATAGTTACGTATCTAATTATACTGTAGCTTCAATGTCTTTATTATTCTGTAGGTAACGGGTACATCGAAGGCACCGAGCTGGACGGGTTCCTGCGCGAGTTCGTCTCCAGCGCGAACTTCACCGACATTAGCCCTGACGTGAGTATACAATCTTCTTTTATAGGACTCCGTAGTTAGGGCTCCCGAAAATCCCATGAGTGTAAGAATCGGGGAATAGAAAAATTAATTTCGTCACAGAAAAGTACATTTTCCATAGCACAGTTTATACAGGGTGTAATCGTTAAGTGTGCACAGGCGATTATTCCGTAACTATTATAGATTTCAAAAAACTTTAAACTGATATCGAAAGTACTTTACCTAATGAGTAAAATGACATTAATAACTTTTTAAAAATAAAACGAGAAATATCAAAAACAAATACTGCTGTATAGGCTGGCGAATGAGTACTGTCTCCCTCGCATTATAACTAGTGTTATAGATTTTGAGAAATTAGAAATAATAAAAAAAAGATGTTACACATTATATAAACGTTATATTCTAAACTGCAATTCTTTCTTTTAACAAAAATCAGCGGAACACGCGGAGAGATAGTTATTCTTCGAGAGCACGCCAGCGAAAAAAATGAGCGGCTCGTTCCGCATCGCCTTATTATAGAGTCGATTCCAAGTGTGGCCAACATCAGGGTGGCGGTATAGGGGAGTCCTCTAACACAAGTTTACCTTTTCATTGTTGGTATTGTATTTTGTGGCAGTTAGTTATTAATTTTGCATCGGGATTTCTTACACAACACTAATATAATAATAACCGTTCGTTACAAGCGTAGGATCCCTTACTGTGTGGAAATACTGGACCGTTCTGCACATACGAATGCCACCATATTATTCTATATCTTACATTTTTTTCCTAATATCTTAATATCTTTATTGTACACAAAATTGTTACAGAAATATGTACAAAGGCGAGCTTAACTCCGATAGAGTTTTCTACCAGCAAACCTTAGAGATACATAGTGTTTATTAGATTGGGCAGAAAATAGTGTACAAACAATTGAAATAAATTTTATATAAAAAAAATTATGTTTATAAATAAATATACCGCATAACTATTCAATATACATATATATAGTACGAAGTATAAACAAGTATATACATTATCAATACTCATATTATGATAAATAATTAAATAATTACTATAATACTGAGGAGAAATCATAAAGACAAATAATGCTGTTTTACTCTTTTCTTGAAAATTTCTAACGATTTTTTTATTTTTTTTTGTTTTCTTCTAGACTTATAAGTGGTATAGTTATCTCTGTAGGTGCGTGTAGGGAGATAAATAAATGAATAATTCTAAGCTAAATAATAGATAATAGAAATCACTATATCATGCATGAGTGACCGATGATGACGTAGGTACTGTGTTCCGATAAACCTATACATAGGGGTTTTTATGATCCCTGTAAATATATCTTTGTAACGTTTTAGATAAATAAATACAAACCGCCTCCGTGGCTCAATGTAAACGACATTGGGTTTACGATTAGGAGGTCGCGGGTTGGATCCTCAGCGGGGTACATGTTTAAGTACTCGGTTTGGTTGGTTGTAGGGCATTTTAAAATGTCCACCTGGCTAGCTACCACATCTTATCTAAATCTGCCGCCAAGCAGCAATGTTAATAGCATTGTTGTGTTCCGGTTGTCAGAGATAAGATGGCCATGCAGTCCCCCAAATGTGTTGGGGTTTCCGAGTCAGTACGCTTCCACCTTCGACCTCATCTTCACTTAACATCAGGTGTGATTGAGGACAAGTACGAAACCTTCGGCAATAAAAAAAAAATATTAACAAAAATAAATGAAAGAGAAAAATTCTATCTCGTAGTTACTACACCTTACTGTGCGCAATACTTTCTCTACAGCCATCACAAAGAAACTAATAAAGAAAGTCTGCTACCGACATCAACATTAGTTATTCTTGGTAACTTACTCTCTGGGAATGTCTCTGGTATAAAAGGTTGCAAACGTATTAAGTATTTCACGCCCTTTTACTGAGGGAACAGTGAGAAATTTATACTTTACTCGTAAGACTGCGTATGGGCCGGGTCGTTCAAACAGTCAGAATATCACCACTTCATTGGTATTAAAACGATCAAATCAAATCAAAAAATATTTATTTCGTAAGATAATTACATATATAGCACAAGCCTGTTGTCGCTTATTATTATATATTATTTTATATATCAATAAATATTTATTTAGTTACACCTATATTTACGTTTGTATTTTGTTGCTATTTTATAGATGTTATGTTTAAGTAGGTATATTTGTCTATTGATATATGTATGTATGTGTATGTAAATATATGAAATTTATTCACGTAGCTTGTATCTGCATCCCTATTTAATACCGCACAACCTACCTGTTTCAAATGTACTGTCTTTATACCCAAAAGTTGCCTGGAAGGATCGCTTTTAGTGATCGATAAAGTCGCCAAATTGTACATTCTATTCTTACCACTTTTCTGAAACTGTATTTTCTTTTCTGTTGTGCAATAAAGTATTTGTATAAAAATTATCACTTGAAAACGTCACATTTTTTGAGTTCGAGAATTTGGAATCTTGGAATGGGACCTTAGTCACACACCGACTTCGTTCGCGAACTGTTGTACCAAATGTTGATTTATGTTGTAAAAAAATGCATCACTTAAGGTACCACAGAAAACTGACTAAAAACATTACTTTTTCCTTGCACTTTTATGTGACCGATTTATAGGAGCATGATTGTGCGCGGTTCTTTTGGACATTATTCTCAGCATCCTATTAGTTCTCTAATATTTGTTAATGCTATTTTAACGACCGGTTGGTGTAGGAGATAGTGTTGTCAGCGAAACCAACGGTTGCGGGTGCGAATCCCGCGAGGGGTAAATGTTTGGGTGATGATTACGAAAATTTATTCCCGAGTCATGGATGTTTATATAAATATTTATGTATGTTTATCCGTTATCTAGTATCCATAGCCCAAGCTTTGCTTAGTTTGGGACTAGATGATTGGTGTAAATGTCCGAAATATTTATTATATAATATTCTGAGAGATGACTTTACAACATTATTTATTATACGAGTATCAAGAGAAGAGTTGCTTCTGTATGAAGTAATATCCTGCTTTAAGAGGGGTTGGCCGCTTTTATCGATAATTTGCAATTCTCAAAATTTTATAAAAAAAAATAGATTTACAGCTATTTAGATATTATTTATAATTAGATTTTAGGTTTTTCGAGTGCAAGTCAGAGCGATATTTCTAATTTATGCTGTATACACCGGATGAGTTTTCTTACGGTAAGGAAAAAAATGGGGCATTTTAGGTAAGTGAAATAGAAGGTATAGGCATTGGTAGTTTATTTATTTTTTTCAAAACTATCATCAAATAAAGCATTGATTGTGTCATTTGACGGTCGCGTTTGTAGCCTATTCCACATAATTACATCATTAAATTAAATAAATAAAGAAAATATGGAAAAAATATGAGTTCCAAATAAATGTCGCATAATAGAAACCCCTACGAATGGCGGCATCACATATCAATATAGGGTGGCAAGGCGATTTTGAAAAAAAAAAAAATACTATGGCATAGGTAGTATAATTAACTTCTATTTCACTTACCTAATATGCCCTACTCTTTTCCTTGCGATAAAAAACTCATCCGGTATTTATATACCGGATGAGTTTTATAACCTAAACTGTATTTAAAAAAAGCAACCGATTTGTTGCAAACGTTCACATCACTGACAAGTAATCTCTATACATGTGCGAAAAATCACGGTCTCTATAGGAAGTTAAATGTATATCCTTACTGGACTATTATAAATATACATTCAAACACATACACATATTTACAGTATCTTGACATAAGTAGTTAGAAGCTATCGATTAAATAATATGTACATACAATAATAGTCGTGTAATTGGTTATATCGGAGCGGAGGGGCTAATGATAGTTTTACTATTATCGTTTCAAATGTTATTGATCGATAAACAACGCTAAAGACCACTGCTGTCAAATGATGATGAGAATATGAATTGTCTTTACGAAGTATCAAACTAATATTATAAATGCGAAAGTTTGGATGTTTGTTTGTTTGTTTGTTTGTTTGTTTGTTGCTCAATCAGAGCGAAACGGATTTGGATGAAATTTGGTATATAGGTAGAACATACCCTGGATTGAGACATACAACATTTTTTAACGCGATAAAGTGAGTAGTTCCAGCGGGATAAACGAACGGTAAAGTTATTCCACGAAAGCTAGTATGGAATAAATGAGAACTGGATAGGAGAGTGGGCTGAAATCGTAAACATATAGCGGCATAGGCTTTTCAACCGCCTCCGTTGCTTAATGTAAACAATGTACGAATCGCAGGTCGCGGGTTCCCCAGGGTACATGTTTAGTACTCGGTTTGGTTGGTGGTGGAGCATTTTAAATGTCCGCCTGGCTAGCTACAATAAATCCTCTTGCGCAGTACACATAAAAGCTCCAAAAAAACCTAAAACCTCTAAAAATATTTTAAAAATAATAATTTCCACTTCACGTGGTCCGATCTAGTTTTATCTTTAGGCCTAGTACTCTTTCCTCAACAAATAGTCAAAATGTGCTGCGGACCTTGCGGAGGTTGCTTTTCTAATACAGAAAAAATGTGTGAGGGCTATGTGCGGTGTGGGACCGTTGGAGACATGTAGACCATTATTTAAAAGTTTGAATTTACTCACTCTACCATCAATGTACATTTTTGAGATATGCTTGTTCGTGAAACAGAACGCTAGTCTTTTTAAAAAGAAATTTAATACATGCACATTTCCAACTAGGTACCCTGAGCGCTTGGCTGTTGTCCCGCACACTACAACATGTTTTTCTAGAAATAGTTACAATATGGCCATAAAACTATTTAACTTCCTGCCTGGAGTGCTTAAGGATTTACCCCTACCAAAATTTAAAAAGGAGCTATACCAAATTTTGGTTCATAACTGCTTTTATAGTGTTACCGAATTCTTTACATTTAAGTTTAGAGATACAATAACCTAATTTGATTATTTTCGATTGCTTTGGTTTGGTTTTGACATTGTAAATTAATTTGATTGTCTTGACATTTGTATTTAACTTTTATTATAATGACATTTTAATAACGGCAATAATAATTAGACATTGACATTATGACCTAGTGTATTTTGTATCTTGACATTTGTATTTTGCTTTTATTGTGTTGACATTTTAATGATTAGGTAATTGGAATAATATTTAATTTACTTTCAACCATTTGCATGCCATTAGATGACGCAACACGCTTGTTCTAAAATAAATGTTCATCAATGATTGTACCGTGTTAGCCTGCAAATAAATTATTTGTATTTGTATTTATATTTGTATTTGTTGCTGCGGAGGCTGCTGCGGATGCGGCTGCCCCTGTATAACTATCTATACGTGCTGCACCAAGATTTGTTAGTCTTCGTGGTGGCCGCGCTCGGTCTCGCAGACGTACCATGGCGTCTACGATGACCTCGCGGGCTCAGATGCTTCAATGTAGTGTCTTTACAGTTCCGTTTCGTGGAAATAAATTATGATAAGCTTATGATAAGCTACCACCATATCATCTAAATCTGCCGCCAAACAGCAATGGTAATAACATTGTTGTGTTCCGGTTATCAGGGATAAGATAGCCAGTTCCCCAAATATTTGTGTATCCTTTTAAAAAAGGTCCTTTTTACCGGACTATCCAAAAGAGGAGGGTAATGTTTTTCGAGTGTATCTATGTATATCCGTTCCTTTGATGCATCCTGTAGCCTAAACGACTTGACCGGTCTCGAAGTGCAAGGTGTCGGTAAATTCGTGTTGGTGTCAGACACATTTTATGTAAATCAAAATCCAAGATGGCATCCAATATATGTACAAAATATGCTGTCGGGTTTTTTGGTTTTAAAATTTTTTTAATTGTTAATTCAAGTTTCATTTTATAGTATGTTGTATATTAACATCTTGTTTTGTTATTGTCTATGTTAAATTAGAGAAATAATGAAATAACGATTAACCCAATGGTCATAAGCAAAATATTACGTAACTAATACTTGTAGTCACTAAACCGCAGTTTTGAAATGTTTTACGTTAGTCTCTCTAATACATAGCTCACGACTTTTATCCCAAATGAGGTGGTCAGAGATATCCCAAACATTAGGGTGTGGGTGTTTGTAACCCACAGTGTTACAAACATTAAAAATGTAATGCTTGAAACAACAACCACGGTTCTCCTTTACAAATATAGGTACAAATGCACTCCATTTGCGCAATTTATCAATTGAGACCTGCAGTGTCACTTAGAGATAGGTTTCAAGTGTATAACATTCTAACCTTTTCGTCACAGTACATTTTTGAAAATCTAATGTTTGTCAAAAAAAATATAGCATCATTTAAGAAAAATAGTGATAAACTTGATGTCAATACAAGAAATAAAGATAATCTTGCAGGTCACATAAGTCGCCTCCGCAAAGTCAGTAATTCATTCAAAGGGTTATGTATACGCTTTTTCAATAAGGTTCCTGTTGATATACAATATCTTTCTCTCAATAAATTTAAAGATACTATTAAACAGAAACTTATTAACAAAGAATGTTATAAAATATCAGACTATTTAGATGATAATCATCCCTGGACATAATCAGATTGTTCGCATGCCAGGCTATTTCACAATTAATAATGAAATATATATAAACCTTTTTGTAATATATAAACCTTTATGTAAAATCAAAGCCTGATTTTAAAAGAGCAACCCTTCGAGTTTCTTGCTTGTTCTTCTCAGGGGAAAATTGCATTTTGAACAAGCAGTAGCTTAAAAAATGTAAAATTTACTATGTAAAATTGACTATTTTAAGTGTACTCTGTGTACCTACAAAGCAAAGCATTTTTGACTTTGACTTTGACTTTGACTCTATAGATGTTTTGATGTCAAGTCCATTAGTCATCTTTTTTGGCACCCACGGAAAGAGACGGGTTGATTCTATTCTTTTTACATGCCGAAACCACAAAGCATTAGTCTCTTTAAAATATGTAATAATGGCGGCCGAGAGACCTACTATTAGCCTCTTCATGCTACGACGTAGAGGCAAGTACTGTAGCAGGTACTACGTCAGCGTACAATGTACGCCTCTTTCTTACATAATTACTTTCGGTCAAGGTTCTCCACACAATTGACTTGTCATTGTCTAGTTTACTTATAACTAGTATTATCCACTGTTTCGTTTAAGTGTAATTTCTATATATCTCTATATCCCTTGTATACTAAATTTCATCAAAATCCGTTCATCCATTTCGCTGTGCAATCACGGAAACGGATGAAAAGTTTGGGTGTTTCTTTGTTTCTCAATAGAAACAAAGAAACACCCAAACTTTCCCATTTATATAGGTAAATATAGTTGAATCTTATTTGGATTGGATGATGGAACGAGTTGGATTTTTCCATTTTTACCCATGAAGGAGACGCCACGGAGAAGGGATACCTATGCGTTTGGGGTAACCGATTTAGATGAGGTTTTTTCATTAGATAGGTGTCATTACAAAGCAGGTTCTTAGATTTGTTTTGCAGTTATAGGTCGTAGTGGGCGCTGTAGTAGATAGGTATGTTTCTCCGAAACCAAAAAGATTTTCATATTTAACGCTTTGTCGTTTCTTATGTAGTGTTTTGTTTTAAATTAAAGTTTTATATTTACATAAATTCAGAATCTTTATCCCAATTGGGGTGTCCGAGACATCTGTTTAAACATTAAAAGATTAATGCTAGAAATAGTACTAGTACCTACTTACATTGCTTTGTTGAGACCCTGTGATCATTAAAGTCTTAAAATGTATTAAAATCTGAGTGAGGACAATCTAAATAGGGAGTAAAAATTAATAAAACTTTTTTTAGGTATCGAAAATTGCTAGGCTTTTATGGAGACTAAAAAAATTACATTATTTACATACAAATACAAAAATAATAGATACTAACTTCGGGCAATCTTTAGACAAATGTATGATAAATTTTGCCTGTAATCTAAGGAGTTTTTTTTTAATTTTATTATTATTATTGTAAGCGCATGACGCCGTTTCCGATTCAGCTTAGTTTTCAATTTGAAACCTTAAAGACAAGCCAAAGGAAACTATCACGGTTTTTGACTTCAAAGATTGAATTAGATATACGAATTAAAAGTAAAATAAGTTATATAATTTCAAAGCGATATCTGACTGACCAAAAACATAAATTCTGATTTTTAAATATACATGTAGGATAGGTAGATATCTACAGTGAACAGTTATTTAGGTGTACATAGAGTAAAACAATATTTTGGACTAATGTTTTTATGAATTGGATTTTAGCCAATATTACCACTAATTACGCCTCTAAATCAACATAGGTGTCGATTCGGATGTACACCAACTAAGCTAAACCAAACTAAAACCAGGTTTAAAGTAGTACTGTCTAACTAATTAACTGTACTTACTGTACTAACTGTACTTTCTCTCTGGAACAGTACGATGCGACGGCACCACTTCAAAACTCCTTTTAGTTTAGTTAGGTTTAGTTTAGTTGGTGTACATCCGAATCGACACCAATATCTATCATAACTTAAATCACAGGGCAGAAAAACAAGTTCTTCCAAGCACTAAGGTCAAAACAACCAACATAGCTCTCTTGTACACTCAAAGAGAGGTAACACGTCATCTCTAGCACAAAAATAACGAAGGTTTTGAAAATACACGTTGAGTCCATATATACTCAAAAAGTGGAAAAATCCAGGTCACCCTTTTCAATGTATTTAAAGGCAGAAGAAATGTCGGCTTTGAACCATCAAGAACACGTCGCGTCTCTCCAATGGTTTTAGGACAGAAAATAAGTCTACCTTTCCAACATACTCAAGTGAAAGAATTATTAGGTGCTTCGCTTTTATCTTTAACCAATGACACCAATGACAAAAATGTGCCTTTTTCCAAAACAGACAAACGTCCGCATCTACTTCTTCCAGTGCACTTCTCAAGGTAGTAAATCCTCGTTATCTCTTTTCAATGCGCTTAAGGATACCATGTCAATTCTTTATAGTAGTAAAGCCACGTTACCTCGTTTCAATGCGCTTCAGGGCAGAATATCCACATCAACATTTTCCATTGCACTTCAGGACAAAAAATCCACGTCACCTCTTAAGAGGTAGGAGAATACGATTTAGGATGAAAATTCCATGTCAACTTATGCCAATAGTGTTCATAAAAATCAACATTACCTATATCTAATGCTGTTCATAATAGACAATACACGTCACGTCTAATGTACTAAGGCAGAAGAAATAGGTACATACGTCCATTTGTCCGATGCACTCAAGGGTAAAACAAGTCACCTTTTTCCAATACTTATTATGTCAGCTTTTTTGTCTTCCAGTGCACTCATTAATCGATTTCCCAACAAATTCCACCAAACTTCATCAGTCCGGTTGCACATTCACCACCAGAAAACGCTGAGTATGGCACAACACTGTCACTCTGCTCCTTACCCTTTATACTCTCATTCACTTTAACACCGGAATCCCTTTGAATCACTTCTTCGTTTCTAGGTTCTTCCTTTTCAGCGTTACCTTGGAAATCTGATTGCCTTCTCATTGGGTAATTTTGAATGTAAAATTCGTCATCTTCAAATTGTTTCGGTCGTACTCTACCAGGTATCCCAATGGCCATATTATATGTGATAGCGATAATAAAAACTGCTATTAACGTCTTCATTGTATCGACCAAATTGTCAAATGAGACTAAATATATTTTAATAGTTAAAAGCAATTAGTATGAGTTGCTTAATGTTGCTTAACATGAAACGATATGTTGTCTGTTTTACCTTTTGTTTAATTGACAAAATACGTACTCATAGTTCAAATAATAGCATCGTTAACAACACGTCCATTAGTGAATCGATAAACATTACATAGACTTTGAAATGGGCTGTGTTGGTAAGTTAAGTACTATTGATTTAATAAAAACTGGAAATTATTCTTGCACTAACTCCATAACACAATAAGTAATTACTTTAACCGCCTCCTTGGTTTAATGCATCAACATAGGACTTACGAAATGGATTTCACTGGTGCCCAGCCACTATATTTATATTTATATATATAGTAGTTTTAATTGACGAGCCATTGGGTGTAGTCGAGTGATCCTTTTTTTTCCCCCAGAGGAAATCCTTTATAGATGCCACCCGACCGGGGGGTCGGGATGGTTATGTCAGACTCCGTATACTGACTAAAACCCCTGGGGTGTTCCATCTTCTGCCGCTGTTGTTGGCGACGAGTTTACGGGAACGCGATTGCAAACTTCCGCGAACTCGTCAGCAGCTGCCCTTGCGGGCTCTCCAACTCTTCCCGAGATACTCGGTAACTCCTCCTGCTCCGCAGAAGGCGTTCCGGAACACAACGGAACGCCTTCCTGCTCGGGACTTATTGGTGCGAGAGACGGACCTCCCGATCCAACTCCCGCAGGTCCGTAGTCGAGTGACCCTGCCGGCAAAAGAAACGGTTGCGGGTTCGAATCCCGCGAGGGGGAAACGTTTGTGTGATCAATATGATTTATTCCCGAGTCATGGATGTTTATATACATATTTATGTATGTTTATCCGTTATCTAGTATTCATAAAAACATCTATTTTCTAACCTAATTAACATAAGTTTATTTTTAATGTAACATTTAGATGATATGGAAGAGCGAGCCCTCCTGGCACAAGTATACTTGTATACTTAATAGGAGATCCCAACCTTAGTCTATAGTTTATACTTACTAAAGTCGAAAACAAACTTTTTTTATTTTTTTTCATTCATTCACAATACAAGCTTTGCTTAGTTTGGGACTGGTGTAAGTGTCCGAAGTATTTATATATTATAAAAAAAAATGGTAGAGCGTGACTACTGCACTATAAATAAATAAATATCCGTGGACATACAGACAATGCCATCTAGATCCACTTTAAGCAACTATAGGTTTGTGTTGCGGTGGTATGATTGATATACTACAGAAATAAATGAAAACATCCATAACTCGGGT
Source organism: Oegoconia quadripuncta (assembly GCA_949316235.1). Taxonomy (NCBI): domain Eukaryota; kingdom Metazoa; phylum Arthropoda; class Insecta; order Lepidoptera; family Autostichidae; genus Oegoconia; species Oegoconia quadripuncta. The sequence goes on along the minus strand of OX438741.1, from coordinate 7,518,572 downwards.
ACACATGTCCGTATTCATCACACAAACATATGCCCCTAGCGGGATTCGAACTCGCGACCTTTTGGTATAGTGGTCAGAGTTTCTAACCACTACACCAAACAGGTCCTATATACTATATACCTATTAATTAAAATCAACTACAGTAAAACGACTTTGGTTACTTATATGTGGGTATGGTGGGTAGGTACTCTCAAGAAGTAGTGTAAACAGAATCACAATATTTATTGTCTTATTTATCACCATGCATACCTATTCATATGGATTATGGATGTTTTTCATTTACGAGTATGTTTTAAGTAGTTTTGGTGTCCATAATACAAGCTAAGTTGCTTAGTGTGGAACTAGATGGCGCTGTGTGTTTGTGCAAAGATATTTATTTATATATATATTATTTATATATTGATAATTATAACAAATTGGCTACCCCTATGTTCAGACTAAGCAAAGTTGTGGGACACTGTATACGCTTTTATAACCTCATACCTGAGAATATCATTAATCTAACTGGAAAAAAATGTAAAGATTATGTCAAAATAACATTAGCAAAAAAGGGTTATTATAAAATTAGTCACTACCTGAATGACAAACACGCTTGGTGTACTTCGACCAGCTCTGCAAAATTATAAAATTGTATTAGTTATATGATTTATTTAAAAAAAAAAGTACAACAATGATCCTGTGGGTTTCTTGCGCCGCTTCTGTTCCCACAGGTGAATTCCCTTTCCGAAGCGGTAGTTGGACATACCAACTGACAGATAAATGCAATAAACTTTTTTGTATTTCCAATAGATTTAAATTGACATTCAACAAATGATATCATGTATCTTACGTTGAAATAAATGCTTGAAGTTTGAATTTATTTATGCGACTGCCCCATGTGGTAATGTTTTTTAAGTATAAGTTTGTAAGAATGTATGTGTTTCTATGTTACCTTATGTAGCCTAAACGGCTTGACCGACTTTGCAGTGGCTCATCTTGATCCATTTTACGGTACAAATTCAACATGGCGACCGCAAAATACAAGGAATTGCCATTTTATTCTTGTATATTTCTTTTTCAGAGTTGTGAGTTAGATTTAGCAGATAAACCTATAAGTATATCTAAAACTGGAATGCGTTACATACATTTATTTTAGTTCAAACTATGTTCAGATAGGCAATGAATCTTGGTGCTAAGAACTCACTCTCAATACTATTATTATTGATACTGTCTATTTCCACATCAGTATCTCAAGTGTCCGTTTTTGACCTCAAATAAGTAGGCATTTTCAACTTCAATTAAATAAACTAAACTAAAATGTCTCTATTTTAAAGTGTGTCAGTACTTATTAGTTGTTTCTTTATTTATCAGATACGATATTGAAATACTGAATTCTTTTCTCGTTCTTTTCTCCCGCTCTCAGAAGGGAAACTTCTCAAAACGTCTGGGCTTTTGAGTCATGAATCACAAGTTTTCATAAAAGCCCTGAAGCTGCCGCTGGCATTAACACAATATAGATAAAATCTTTATTACGCAAAAGATAAAACACCCGGCGAACATAATCTTGACAATGGATTAGAGTCAAGTAAAGCGTAGTACGTATTACAACCTAAGATACTCACACCTATTAGCTCCGGACTAGCTCTAAGACGATAAAAAAACTTGTCTGGAGCGTCAGTGATGTAATTTAGCTTTGAGTAGCAAAATATAGATTTTGAAAATAGTTTGTCGCCGTTTAATGGTGTGGTACCTATTAGGTCCTTACATATGAAATTGGCGTTTTGTATGAAGAATTTCATTAAGACTGTTTCCTCCATACAAACATTTTTGTTTTTTTTTTGGGAACGGCGAATCTAAATTTAGCTAAAGTTTGTGTGTATTATCGGATAACATTAAGTTAAGTATATAGGCAGCGTTAATTTTTAAAAATAACCGCTTTATAAAAGTTTCAGCGAATCTAAGAAATGATTATGGGAAGCACATGAGAAGAGCTCTGTTCAAAAAACAAATTTGGATATAGCTTTGAAAATCGCAGGAAATGGTACATATGATTAATGAAGAAAAAAAACTCCAATTTCATAGGTAAAGACCCAATACATAAAATCGCGCTTAATCATTCACAGATTACTCAATAGTGCGCTATTGCAGTGCGTAGTTTCGCCGCTGCCCTTCTTCATCCCCCCTTTTCATTTTCTATTAAGTTTTTCGATATCTTCTAATAAAGTTAATAGCAACAATCTTGAACACTTCGTGCGTAGTCGGGTCAACTCGTTTTGGTATTACGAACGAACGGTCTTCATTTTGAACACAGATTTTGAAGTATCTGTACTAAGTTATTTCACAATTAAAGGTAAAATTTAGTCTAAACCTTATCTAATACCAAAACATTGACGACGACGACAGTCGAACGACAATATCGTTTTGCAAGTAGTACACTGAAAACGGATTATACTTTTAAATTTTTATTGTTAAATTTACGGGGTTTAGACGACTGGAACCATTTCTACGAATTTACAAATACTCCATAGAAGCCCCATTTTTTTTATTTTACCCCCTAGGGGCAAATGGTATGGTAGTGTCAAAATTAAAATAAAGTATTCCCTTGCCGTCATCCGGAACGTCGGTGGCTCAGCGGTTAAGACGCGGTCGCCAATGAGTTTTTAAATTTAATTTAATAACTTATGTGCGACTTATATCCGACGGCTCTTAAACGGTGAAGGAAAACAAGTGAGGAAACCTGCATGCCTTAGAAATAAAAATTCAAGGGCATGTGAAGTTTCCAACCCGCATAGGGCCAGCGTGGTGGACTATGGCCCATACTCTCTCATATACGAGGGAAGGCCGTCGAAGGATGTTTGAGGCCGTTGAAGGCTGAGATGATGATGAGATGATGATTCCTTCACCGACTTTTTCTCAGGAACTCGGAGTCTATGGAAAATTGCGTTTTTCGTAAAGTTGATTTTTCCTCTTTATGTTGACTATCGGTTTGTCAAGATGAGCACCTATTCTTTTCATAAACATCTTTTCAGCCGCCACAATGAGCCGTATACTTTTTCAATGCACACAATTTCGCTTAACGAATGGCAAGGTCGGGTCAGGGCTGCAGCCAGCTCAGTGGAGCGACGGAAATACACGTTGCAAAAGCACTTTTAAGCTTATCATATAATATTATCTGTGAGGGACTGATATCATTAATGTAAAATAATCAGCAATAACTAATGTAAAATATTGTAAAATATGTAAAATACTTAAACATGTAAAATAATCAACTGTCTCCGTGGCTCAATGTAAACAACAAAGAAAGAAAGTTTACGAATCGGAGGTCGCGGGTTCGATCCCCAGCGGGGTACATGTTTAGTACTCGGTTTGATTGGTGGTGGGGCATTTTAAATGTCCGCCTGGCTAGCTACCACCATCTTATCTAAATCTGCCGCCAAGCAGCAATGATAATAGCATTATTGTGTTCCGGTTGTCAGAGAAAAGATAGCCAGTCCCCCAAATGTGTTGGGGTTTCCGGGTCAGTACGCTTCCACCTTCGACCTCATCTTCACTTAACATCAGGTGTGATTGAGGTTAAGTACGAACCCGTCGTGCATAAAAAAAGATACAATTTAATTTAGAATAGTTTAGGTAATTTTAGTAATCATAAACAGAAAGACACGGATAGGGAATTTGTCTTATACTTACTATTCAGAGATAGAGAAGAACATCAATTCCATAAATCAACCATTGTTGATTTTCTGGTCCTGGTAGATTGGTTGTCACTACGGCTACAGGTTGCTGATACCATGAACTTAGAATACAGTATTAACGTAGTTAAATACGCTGTGTTGGCAAAGAGCCAAGCGCTCGCTCTTTGATCATATCGTCTTGTCAACTCAACGACAACCTACCTCCGAATTTGAAGTGGTTCATAATTGAAGGTTTCCTCTTCTAACAATGTAGTTAGTACGCTTCACTCACAATGTCACGTAACGAACTACAGACTGCATCTTCAATTCAGTCACAGGACATCCACAACTGAATATAGGCATCCATATAGATAAAAATTCCGCTACAGTATGATTAAAGAGTGACCGCGTCAGACGTTTAATTTTTAATATCCTTGAACAGTGCTAGAATAGATGTGGGATATGTACCTACACTGTCTTGCATGGACGAACAGACGGCATAATATAATAAGGTTAAGGAGATTTAACCGCCTCCGTGGCTCAATGTAAATAACATTGAGTTTACGATTCGGAGGTCGCGGGTTCGATCCCCAGCGGGGTACATGTTTAAGTACTCGGTTTGGTTGGTGGTATAGAGCATTTTAAATATCCGCCTGGCTAGCTACCACCATCTTATCTAAATCTGCCGCCAAGCAGCAATGTTAATGGCATTGTTGTGTTCCGGTTGTCAGAGAAAGATAGCCAGTCCCCCAAATGTGTTGGGGTGTCCGGGTCAGTACGCTTCCACCTTCGACCTCATCTTCACTTAACATCAGGTGTGATTGAGGTCAAGTACGAAGCCGTCGTGCATAAAAAAAAAGGTCCCTTTATTCACTCAGAGGGTATCTCTGAGTACGGAATCTTAAATAAATGTAACTTTGTTAGATATTTTACCTTTAAATAAATACCTATTCCAAACAGTTAACAATGATTTTATTGTCAGGCATAGTTTTAACGTCCCCAAATATCGACTAGGTAGTAATACCCGTACCCCCTCGCTGATTGGACCCTCACGGAGACGTTGTTAAAGCCGACACCGCCGGCAATGACCCACGCGCTGGCGAACTGAGTATACCCCACTTCCACGGCCTGTACGCTGCTGATCCACGTACTGACGTTCCCACGGTACATCATGTCTTGATACTGGATCGTATTGGCGATAGCAGGCTGGTAGATGTATTGTCTGGAAATTAAATAGAAGGAAAATTTAATATTTGGTGTTTACCTATGAAATTGGAGTTTTTTTCTTCGTTAATCATATGTACCAATTCCTGCGATTTTCAAAGCTATATCCAAAGGACGATGGGAAGAAATGTCCCCACCATCCAACAGATTTGAAATAAGTGTCATTTGAAGCATCTAGTAGGATAGACATTTTTTTATTATGGCGACGTACTTCAAATACGTGGGGTTTAGGTTTAATGATACATTGTTGTTTTATATATTTTTTTCCTTTTTAATTAGATTGCGCATAAAATAATTATACCTACGCTAATAGCGTAGGTACAGGAAACCGATTTGGGCTTGTCGAGACATGCACAGAGGTCCTGCGTCTCCTACCCCTCCCCTGCCTCCCTCAACCCTCAGGTATCGCCGCACACGCACCGACCAGCCAGGTAGTCGCAGTCGTCACCCGTTTGTTATTCGCTACGCACGTGGTTATCATTATCGGCTTGTTTACGACGCACAACGACCCTTGCTTGTTTACCGGACTGTGAGAATATCTTTGTGATTGACCTTGGCACGTTAAAGGACTTTGATTTTGAGAACATTTTGGCACAATTATGGATACAGGACGCCGATGTGTTATGTGTCCGCGTTCTGTCCTAAGGCAGAGAAGACACATTTTGGAAGATACTTTGCCACAAAGTTCACCAGCGGTGGCTGACTATATTTATCAAAATGGACTAATAGAGGTTAGTAAGTAATGTTATTTTTTTCTTTGTCTAACAGTGCTTACGATGAGTTACAATAATCATTGTAAAAATAATATAACGTAGGGTGTGCATTATATCATCGTCGTAAGAAAGTAGATATTCTGTGTGCACTGCAACCTAGTCCTACGATATCTTTATTTATTGTGATAGGATATTAAATGTATTTTTTTTTATTCCAGGTTATTTTCAATAACATCATGGCTGTATGTCACAGATGCTGGCAAAGAGCCAACAATGATGTCAATCGACAAGACCTTCCTGACGAAAATGTTGTTGTCGATGTCAACAATCCAGCTGAAGGCGCCCAACCAAATGAAATCTTCGTCCCTGAGTATGTAAGAGCTCCTAATTCTTCGCGAACCTGTTTATATAGGCATTGCAGAAATCTGGATCTGAGGCGAATCCCCGCGTCTATAAGACTGTTCGCCATTTGTAACTACAGCTTATATTTTCCACCTAGTACACGACTGTGTCAAGATCATTTGTCCAATATTATTTGGGACGAATTACTGGATAATGTAAACGTGACGAATTATTTCAACGCTGAGCTTGTTTCGGACATGACAACAATGTTAATTCGCGGCATGAATGCTCCTAGATTAAGCTTTGATTCCGTGACTGGATTGGATGCCCATGAGCTTCATTTTTGGACTGGACTAACTATTGAGCAATTTAATAGTATGCTATTGGAAACACCCAGCTTAGCTGAGAGACACAGACATCCGCGGAGAGTTCTTGGGGCCTATATGACGAAATTAAGGACTGGTGAAAGCAATGAAAGGTTAGCAACATTGTTTGGGATGTCACGTCGAACATTTGAAGACCATTTAAAAATAGCGAGAGAATGTTTGACACAAGATTTCGTTAATAGACATCTTGGTCTAGATCATCTGTCTAGAGAAAATGTTCTAGAAAGAAACTTACTGATTCCTAAAGAGTTTTTTGGTGATGAGCAAAATACTAAAGCTATTTTGATATTAGATGGAACGTACATATATATTGAAAAAAGCTCCAATTTTTTATTTCAGCGCCAATCTTACAGCCATCACAAGTTTCGAAATCTTTTAAAACCTTTTATAATTGTGAGCAGTGATGGCTACATAATAGACGTACTTGGTCCATTCCGGGCTACAACATCTGATGCTACCATTATGCAGTCAATAATGAATGAAGAAAATCCATTGCATTGGTTTTTAAACAGTGGCGATGTTTTTATAGTTGATAGGGGCTTTAGAGACAGCATTGGTGTAATCCAGTCTTGTGGCTATGAAGTCCACATGCCACCTACAAAAGACCGGACCGCTAGTCAACTGACAACAGAACAGGCAAATAAGTCCCGATTGGTTACGATTTGCAGATGGGTTGTTGAGGCGGTCAACGGCAAGTTTAAGAATAGGTTCAGGTTGTTGCGTCAAACGTATTTTAATCGTGCATTAAGTCATATGTTCTGTGACTTTAAAATTGCAGCGGCCATAATAAACGCTTATTATCGAGTCGCTGTTGACAACAGATTCGCCGCCGAGATTGTAAATATAATTCATTCTAGAATGAACATGTCCAATCACTTGCATGATTATGTGCATATGAAAAATCTTAACAGACAGAGAGTGCCTTTTGAAGCCATGCAAGCAAATATTCCTAACTTCGAAGACTTCCCACGTTTATCTGAAGATGAAGTGTTTCTTTTCGCGCTAGGGAGCTATCACATTAAGCTTGCCAAGTCTTACTGCGCCGAGCACCTTCGCGATGGCCTTTATAATATAGAATTATACCGTGATAACGAGTTAAACAATTTACCGCGATGCAATATCCTGCTAAATAATGTTTGGCTAGTCAGAGTACGGATTCAGTCGCGCCATGTCCGTTCCCGTATTTATTATAGTTATATTTTAATAGACCGGGATTTGACTGACAGACATGCTATTGCTCATTGGTACTGCACTTGCCTTACAGGCAATCGCACTGTGGGAAGTTGTGCGCACATAATATCCATTGTATGGTACATGGGGTTAGGGCGTCATATTGACTTTAATGCACCAGCACAAATGCTTGATAATATTGTAATAGACGACTTAATGTAATTATTAGTGCAGTCAAGAGCACATCAAGCTTGACACTTTAGATTTGGCTGTAATAATGAGTTAATAGTTACCTATATTATTTAAGCATTATTATTACTACTCAATGATTTTCAGTTTGAGAACCAAGTATTTTTTTTTATTATATAGAATCGTCCTTGTTTATGTGAAATAAGCATATTTGTTTGTGAAAAAAATTATTTTGGTTTAAAAATAAATATATTTTTACCGAAAAGTTTTTTTTTATTATAAATAAACCCAATAGTTTTTGCTACTAAAACAGGTACTTTATCCTTTTTTGGGTCGCAATGAACAAATTGACACGTGTCCTATGACTGTTGTAGGGTGGGGACGGGGTCCATACAAAATCCCCCATGGTCCTTTGTTTTTTATTTGGAAAATGGAATATTATTTCAAGGTTTCACATGAAATATTTTTTAATTTCTGGGCTAAATCACATAATAAAAAAATTTGAACAGAGCTCTTTTCATGTGATTCCCATAATCATTTCTTAGATTCGCTGAAACTTTTATAAAGCGATTACTTTTAAAAATTAACGCTGCCTATACTTAACTTAATGTTATCCGATAATACACACAAAGTTTAGCTAAATTTGGATTTGCCGTTCCCAAAAAAAAATCAAAAATGTTTGTATGGATAAAACAGTCTTAATGAAATTCTTCATACAAAACGCCAATTTCATAGGTAAGGACCTAATATTTTGACATTTATTATTGTTTCTCACAACAACATTATGTAACTCAACTTAATATTACAATAATACGCACCTGTACAATATATACTAAGTAGCATACTTTGCTTATTACGTCGGGGTACCGATACCGATACCGGTCACTAAGACACGAAGTAGCGAACCTGTTCAAGATACCAATTATTTTCAGATTCACTACGATATGAAGTAGCAAACATATTCAGGGTATTCATTTTAAGACTTCTTGCGATATAAAGTAGAAAGCTGGCCAGAGCACCGAGGCACCGATTTTCAAATTTTGTACGATACGAAGTAGCAAATGTGTTCAGTGTACCGATATTCAGACTCAGTACGATAAAAAGTAGTAAACGTATTCAGGGCACCAAGGCACCGATTTTCAGACTTCATACAAATCGATGTAGCAAACGTGTTCAGTGCACCGAAGAACCGATTTTAAGACTTCAAACGATACGAAGTAGCAAACGTGTACAGAGGGCGGAGTGTGAGTTTTGTTTCGACTTAACTTTACTACCGCGTTCACGTTTACGTGAAGATTTGTATGGAGAAATGTGCAGTGCCTCTAGCGGATAGTTTGTAAAACGATTTTTTTCATAGGGACTTCTTTCGTAAACGCGAACGCGATGGTAAAGTTAAAAACGAGACAAAACTCACACTTCGCACACAGGGCGCCGAGGAATCGATTGTCAGACTTCGTACGATGCGAAATAGCAAACGTGTTTAGAGTACCGATTATGAGACTCACTGCCGTGAGCACACAATTTTTAGCAAGAATTTTTTTTTTTAATAAATAAATATAAATATTTCGGACACTTACATCAATCATCTAGTCCCAAAGTAAGCAAAGCTTGTACTGTAAATATTACTTAACGGATAAACATACACACATATTTATAAACATCCATGAGCCGGGGATAAATGTTCGTATTCATCAAACAAACATTTACCCATTGCGGGATTCGAACCCGCAACTGTTGGTTTCGTTGACAGGGTCACTATCCACTACATCAATCGATCGTCTATGGATCATATATTTAATAAAACATCTTACTACAGATACAAAGAACCAAGTGTCCAAAATGAATAACACTTTTCCCTAATAGTTTTGGAGGTTAAAAGCGAGTGTAATCATAGAGTTGAATATGTAAATACTTATATAATATAATAGTTGAATATGTAAATTTTATTATCTGTGATGATAACTAGCTACTTAATATACACACAACCCATGTTCAATCTGATTTATAGCCAACGGTACCAATAACAATAACCGTAAAATTTATTGAGTTAAAGCGGCTGTTAATATAAACTTTGTATCGCACAATCCTCCAGGGGAAACGACGAATTTAAATTAGTTGTGTATCCAGCCATGTCAGTACATAATTTTTTATTTTTTTTTTATTAAAAACTGGTTTCGCGTTTGGCTACAATCTCACCTGATGGAAAGTGACGATGTAGCCGAAGATGTATCACGCGCACCCAGTAAATGCCTATTCACTCTAGACTTGAAGATCCCAAGGTTGTAAGTGTCGGGAAAAACCGACGCGGGCAGTGAGTTCCATACCTTAGCAGTTCGCATTATAAATGATGAAGCAAAGAGCTTAGTGCGGATGTTCGGTATGTTGATAACAACAACAAATAAATAATATAATCGGTATTACGAATACAATTAATACAATGTGGTACCAATTATGGACGGATTACTCAAACGCATCCAACTTTATGAGCTTCTGATAGCCACCATGGAATTCTGGCGCCAAGCATCAATGATCGCATTGCCATTGTGAGGAAGGACAAGAAGAGCTAACGAAATTACGGGCTTTAGAGAACGTAAGCCGGTGATTCTTTCATACTAAAATTCAATGAAATTCCATAAAAGCTCCAAAGATTTATTGGTATATTAAAATTATATAAATACTCTTCCCTGTGAATTCATAATCTATGCTCGTATATACACCGTGTATACACCGTGGGAATGAGATATGCGATAGACTTCAACTATCTATTCTACAACATAATTGGAGTGAAAAGTGGTATAACTCATAGTAGTAGTGTCTCTTAGGAATATATTTAAAGAAATTAATATATTAACATTAGCATCTCAATATATTTACGAAAACTTGATGTATGTAAGAAAAAATAAAGAATCGTTTAAGAAAAATAGTGATATACATAATGTTAATATCAGATATAAAAATAAACTTGCTGTTCATGCCAGCCGTTTACACAAAGTCACTAAGTCATTTAAGGGGCAATGTATACGCTTTTATAATAAGGTTCCAGTGGACATTCAAAATTTACCTTTAAATAAATTCAAAACCGTCATAAAACAGACATTATTTACCAAAGGCTATTATAAAATTTCTGACTATCTGGATGATAAGCAAGCATGGACATAGACCGTTCGGCGATATTCAGCCTAATTATACAATATAATATAATTGTAACCCAACCTTATTTAAAAGAGCAACTCTTGAGTTTCTTGCTCGTTCTTCTCTGGGGAATCTGCTTTGCGAATGAGCAATAATGTCAATAATTTTAATATTAAGATAAAAAATGTGACGTTTTCAAGTGAGAGTCTTTATCCTACGAAATAAATATTTTTTGACTTTGACTTTGACTTTAACTTTGAGTAAAATGTTTACTTTTTGAGATATTCCTTGTTTTTAATAAAAATCTCAATATATATAGATAAAGTTACTGGCGAGTACTTTTTTGACTTCAGTTTACTTTAGTAACTTATTAGTAATCTGTGCTTCAGTTTTGTTTCTGTTCCCTACAAAAGAGTTCGCGAGTAGGTATTCACTATTCACCGTCTCGGCTAAGGAATAATGTACAATGAAGCATTGTAGTTATTAGATTTATTTTATATCACAAATTAATTAAGATAAAATGGCAAAATTGCACCTATGTTTATTAACATTATTTGCTAGTAATAACACCAGAAATACGTAGTTTAAGTCTGTCCCCTAATCTGTGGTCCCCTATCTCGTGCCCACGTTGTATTTGTGTGCCAAAATCAAGTTCGAATGCTACATTCTTGTGTACAACATGGTGGATTATGGCCGATACCCTTTCCTAGTGTGAGATAAGTCCACCTTTGTACATGAAGTATCGTTTGTAATTGTTCGTGCCATAAAGAATGTAATTCATTATACCGTTCGTCATCGGTCGTGTTATGAATTTTTAGTCTATCTATTAATACATTAATTATTAATGCCCGACGCAATACAACGGGTGTTGTGTTAGACACTGTTGTCTGTATTTATGTGTGTGTCCAGTCTTTGTCCAGATGTATCTCAGTAATTGACCGATTTGAGCGCTGTTTTTAAGTGTTTATGTGAGATTAAAGGGGAAAGTTTCTTAGGCATGTTTGAAGAAAATCGGTTCAGCCGTTTCGGAATTGTTAAATTTTTAACAAAGTTGCTTTGCATTTGCATGATACTATTATATTTAGGTCATCGGGTATTTTTAAATTTTGACGTTATGTTATTACCTGTGCAGCAATCTGTCTCCGGGGTTGACGTAACCGACCACCAAGTTAGCCCTGGACGCTGGAGCCTTCACCACCGCCGCGTTGGTGAAGACCAGAACGGTCAACAACGCCACTAATACTGTTGTCTTCATCTAAAATATTATTAAAATCATCATCTTTTATTTTTCATAATTGATCTTACTGTAAACTATTATTACCACAAACTTACCTTCAAATGGTACAGAAAAACCTAACTCAACTTGAGTATCACTCTTGTCTCTCACTGAGATACTGTTATTATTATACTGAGTTTCTGTGTCAGTCATGTCATCTCAAGAGCAATAGGTAGGTAAATTTCCTATATCTACATGATAAGATTCCTCACTATCAGCTGATTCATAGTTGAAGAAAGGATAAACACAATTGGAATAGCAAACTAAAAGGGTCAGTTGCAGAATTTTTTAAACTTCGAGTTAAGGTTAATCTACAGTTAACGACTATGATTAAGATATATGATAGGTAAATTTGTGTATAAATCACATGTCTCTTTCGTACGTGGTGGTCCGGTGGTGTACAAAATATTTAATGTCGAGTTGAATCTGTCAATTGTTTTTCAACCCACGCCCACGATGCAAGAAGGATGGGTGTTGTGTGTTTGACGGCATGTGTTCAGTCTTTGTCAGTAACGCGTGGTATTTTACGTTAAAGACTTTAGTGGACAGGTTATTTATGTAGTGTATCAACCATCTGGTATCCACAACACAAGCCTAGTTGTTTAGTGTGGAACTAGATGGCGCTGTCTGTATATGTCCAAGGATATTTCATTTATTTAGTTTAACTGATACTTTATAAAATAGCTGCTGTAAAAAAATAAACATAAACATCCATGACTCGGGAATAAATGTTCGTATTCATCACACAAACCCGTCGCGGGATTTGAACACGCTACCGTTGGTTTCGCTGACAGGATCACTATCCACTACACCAACTGGTCGTCCTGACAGGATCACTATCCAATTGAGTACGACGTAAGTATTGAACTCGCGGATCTATTTATGTCAGACTAATGACCACCTGTCTTAAACTGCCCTTGTATTGGCGAACCGACTACCTCCAATTAAATATAAACGGGACCGACTGTTTTAGCGCGCTCTCCGCAGTATGGAAACAATCATAATTGAAAATTTAGTAAACCCCTAGACACGCTAATAATTGGCACAATTATTGTGAATTCTCTGTAAACAGTGAAAAATATAATTTCTTTCCTTTGCCTCCTTTTTTTTATTTTTTCACCTCATATTGTCCGCTCTTGGCTCGAAAGAGTAATTTTATCTTGAAATACTAATTTTATTAATATTTACTTATATTTAATAAATCGATCTCGATATTGAGATCGCGTCTCAATCTCAATACTATTTTTGATATTTCTTTAATATAGGCAGCAGATTATCAAGCGTCAACTTAAGGACATCGCAATCTTAAGAATGGTTTATTAATACGGCAAGTATAATACAAGTGATATCGAGAACTTTATCACGAAGTGAATGCAAATAAAAAAAAACATGATTGTATTCTCCGACACATGGATTATTATCCGTATATTATGTTAACTCTTGTTAAATAACTATATTTCTTGTAAATCGGCCCTATTACCTACAAAAGACGTGTACTGATATTATGAATAACTGTATGACTACCATGTCTCCTCATTGATACCTATTACGGTATTCCCTAGCTACAATATAAGTACCTAGTATATAAGGTAAGTGGAGGTAGAGTGCCAATAGATTTTATTTATTTATTTATTTATTTATTTACTTATTTACATAGAATCAACAGCATTATTGCAAAATTATATTATAGTAAACTAATTCCAAACTTATGCCAATTAGTGATTCTCATTATGTTACTGACAATAATTATCGTTATAATTGAGTTTATATTGCAAGAAAATTTGTACTTTTACATTATTATTAAATAGGTATCAATAAAACAATCCTCAGTAATATACAAGTCATTATGTTAGAAATATATTGATTATGAGGATATATACGGTTAACTAGTAAGATAAACAAAGTTGAATAGAATGGAATTTAACATCATACATACGTAATGTCACGACCTTTATCCCAAATGGGGTGGTCAGCGATAGCCCAAACGTATTCCAAACCTTAAAATTTTAATATTTGAAACAACATTCACGACTCACCTTTCGAAATATACAGAGAGAGGCGTGAGCCCATCGCCGTTAAAATGTGCAAGTCTCAGATGTTTTTTGGTGTAAAGTCCCTTAGTCGCGTTTTACGACACCCACGGGAAGAGATGGGTTGGTTCTATTCGTTTTACGTGAAACCACACTGCATTAATCTCTCTAAAATATGCAAGTAATGGCGACCAAGTACCTACTACTCGTATTAGCCTAAGTGAACTTGATCAACCTGTTTGGTGTAGTGGTTAACAACTCTGACCACTATACCAAAAGGTTGCGGGTTCGAATCCCGCTAGCGGCATAATGTTTGTATGATGAATACGGATATGTGTACCCGAGTTATGGATGTTTTCATTTATGATAAGTATTTATTTACAAAAAAAAATATTTATGTAGTATATCAACCATCTGGTATCCACAACACAAACCTATAGTTGTTTACTGTGGAACTAGATGGTGCTGTGTGTATGTCTCATATTTATTTATTTATAATTGGAAAAAAAATTCGTTTTCCATTTGCTGTATTTCGTTAAGCACAAATCATTTTGGATATAGCAGAGTAATCACAGTATCACTAACCAATAAGATATGACCACATTCGCAGGTAACATAATTTAGATACTGCCTGTACCTGTCACATATACTGTATTCTGTGGTTTACAGATAAACTTCTACTAACATTTAAAACCAGTCATTTACTCGTATTTGACGAACGACTGGTAGTATTTAAAGAGGAGACCTGGTTACCCGAGATACAGGGTCAGTTCTCTCCATAACATTGCTGTTGTAAGAATACCCTACAATAATTTTAAGAATACCCACTAAGTTTTTTGTTATGGAAGGAAACAACAATTTAGAAAGAAAGAAAGAAACATTTATCTCATCTCATGACAAACAATCAGGTTCAAATATTACACAGTCGAGACACATGCAAAAATAACATTGTGTTTGCCATCAAATTGTCGGTGTCGCAAGGTGGAGTTAAAAAGGTGTCCAACTCAGCATGTGTTGTAGTGGTGCACTACAACGCTGGTTTTCAGTGAAGCCTCCAAATGATGCACGGACACTGGTCAACAAATGTACATACAAATAACAATAAAATTACAATTAATAGGAGTAATCAGCAAGATGCGATTAGAGGATACATACGTGTATACATCTCTTTCTCTCAATAACAAAATGATCTCCTTAACAATAATACACCCTATTATATAAACAAACCTAATTGTATAGAAACAGTATATAATATCAGTAAATAATGAGTAAATAAAATAATAATATACACATAACATACATATTATATAACGTATCAACGTGAGAAAGACACTAGCCTTTACATGGTCATAATTTTTACTTACTGGTACAGTGGGCAGTGAACCTGCCTTCGAAACCGACGCCTCATCACATCAGCCAAAGGTCGTCTACTGTTGAACAAAGGCTTTCCTCATAGAGTTCCACTTATTTTATTAGTTGCAACGCCAACTCGTAGTGGTGTCTGCGCTCAAAATTCTGAGCTGTAAAAAGCCCTTATCTGTACACCAAAAACTACTTTTGTTCTCTTTGTATTAACTTCGCATATAAAACGGTCAACGATTTATCATCCACATAGCTAATTTGCATTTTATACAATGTTTCACATCCGCCCATCTGCAGTGAAGCCTGCAGTGCGCGGGATAACAAATCTTCCTTGTATTGGCGCATGCACATGGCAAGGCCACTCTACGCATAAATATACAGGGCGTCCCACGCCTATGCCACATGGAGGGAAAGTACCTTGAATATTGTACAACATTTTACTAAAAGAAGACATTATTTTAATTAAAAAAAAAAACAATTTAAACTACATTCATAGATTTTTAAATAATTATAAAACATAATATATCATTGGACATATACAGACAACGCCATCTAGTTCCACACTAAGCAACTAGGCTTGTGTTATGGATTAGATGGTTGATACACTAAACAAATACATTTTTTTTGGAAATAAATACAATACAATACAATACAAATACTCTTTATTGCGCAAAATAATTTACGATAATTTTTGATGATAACAATAGAACACAATTAAATACTTAGGTATATAAATGAAAAACATCCATAACTCGGGTACACATGTCCGTATTCATCGTACAAACATATGCCCCTGGCGGGATTCGACCCCGCGACCTTTTGGTACAGCAGCAGTTTCTAATCACTACACCAAACAGGTCGTCTAAATAAAATAATTACATGGTTGAACCGGGAATCGAACCCGCTACAAGAGAAAAAAATTAGCCTGTAGCTTTATCATACCGATCGAAAGGCTTCATTATAAGGATTATTTTTTGCTAAATAACATAGTGTCAGAAATAAAAGGAAGACCATGATTTTTTTTTATGACACGATCTCAGTGACGATGTCGAACATGAATCACGCGATCCCAAGAAAGGCTATTCAATCCGCTTTTGAAAATCCCAAGGTTGTAGGGTACAAGATTCTATTTATTTTAAATCTTTGTATTTAACTGTATCCCACACGTTGAGATACGCTAATAAGATGAAAACACACTCAATTTACATCTCTATCTCTTCAATTTAAGAGCTATGCTCTTGTCGGTGGAGTCCTTTCCACACATTCCGCCTTTTCTTTGACTTCCTGATGCGACACGGCATTTATCCTTTACTGCTACAGTCGGCAACACAATTAAGATAGCAGATTTAACTTGATGATTTTGTTTGGAGGGTCTTGATTGGATGTTGTTACATTTTCGTTTACATCTTGATCGGTGTATATCATTTGATAGATAAATGTCAGTTAAGCTTAAATAACATACATACATAATGATTTTTCAATGACGTTTCACCTTATGAATGGATTTCTGTATGCACACGTTGCAGGGAAACGTTTGCAAAATTATAAATGTTTTTTGATGGAAAATCCCTTACTTGCCTTTAAAGAAGGGTTGTTCAATTGTAATTTAATTTTAATTTAGACTTTCTCCTACATATATTCATAAAATCATTAAAATATCTATGTGTATAGTAATTATTTTATTGTTTTATGTTTGACAATCACTTTTATTTTAGAAATCATAAATTTTCGGAACTGTATGTATGACATGATATTGTAAATAAATGTTTTTTTTTTTTTTTAATTAGAATGGGATCGCTCTTGATCTTAATCTGGACTAATGTCGAGATAATGTAAATAAATCTAATCTAATCTAAATAAAGGCCTGCTACCTTAATTGTGTTGCCGAATGTACCATGTATGTCCTTCTAGGCCTTCCTCTCTTCCTCTTCCCCTCCACTTTTCCTTCAATGATGTTCTTGTTGTCGCGTCGTATCAGATGACCTAACAACTCTCACCTTCTATTTTCAATGATCTTCAAAAACACTCTTCTCATTAACCATCTGCAGGTCCTGATTTACATCAAAGTTTAAGGCTGGTATTATCGTTACGCGTTTCGGCAGCGCTGTTGGAGCGCGCGCGTTCGGATGTGTACTGGGGTAGCAGTTGCGTTCCAAAGTCGCGCGCTTGAGCAGTGCTGTTCGGAAAACGCGCCTTGTTCGCCGGCGCTGCCGAAGCGCGCGCCGTTCGGGCGCTTCTACATCCATTCAAAGACTACAATGTATATCCATTATGCGTTTTAGTGTGACGCCGTTGAGACGCGCCGTTAGGTACTGTGGTGTACAAAATGAATTACATCGATACAGGACGAATCATTGAGGAAGTGAGATTTAGAAGATGTTTATGGGACTCGGCCGATGATTTATACAATCAATACAATGATTTATACAAAAAAATACATAAGGACGCGAAAATTAAGCGTGGGTAGAAATTAGAAAGGAATTGTGTGGTGAAAATTTCAATACAGACTTGGGTAAGAAAAATTTATTAATAAAATAATTCTCATCTACTACTCTTCTACTCTTCTTCTAAATCGCTGTTGCCTTCTTTTCCATAAAATGTAAACAGCCAAAACTCTAACCGCATTAACGTTCATTTTGTACGCGACTTGTAGTCTTTGCGTGGTATACTAATCTCGTTTTATAGTGCATCGCTGTTCAAGCGCGCGCTGTTAACAGCACGCTGCCCAGCGGCGCGTCTAGCAGCGTGACGATAAAACCACCCTTAAAAATCACACAGTGAACAGGGCACATGGTACACTATCGTTATCGTCAGATTTTATTCTTATTAAGTTGCCGCTTGTTCAAAAGACTATATGAGAAACTGTTACGTCGTCGTTTCATAAGATCTATCACCACGCTAAATTTCTACTTTATAGCTCTAATATAGCCTCCGAGTAAAACAGCTATGGCATACAGCTGGACAGACATGTTCAAACTATAATGTTTCCCATGTTTGACGACGAAACCCTGAAAATTACAAAAGATCTAAGTCTCACAATATCCATGATAAAGTTTTAAAGAAATGGCTTTTACGACTTTTCGTTAGATATCAAATCAAATTCCTAACGCTAAGTTAGCGTCCGTAAAGGCAGCACCAAAGCTGGCACGCAGCCAGCGCCAAAGTTTGCAAGAATTACGACTCACACATACTCACAACAGCCCATCATCCTCAACATAGCTCTCTGCCAGACGTGTCTAATCTATATTTAAATAAATAAATCTATATAGGTCTATTCAAACATAATCTATCAGACACATTGACTTTTTAATATGCAATTTAGACTTATTAACGTAACGACTCGTAATTCACTGAGGATTTGATTTGTTTTTATTGATATTCATATAATAATACTATTTATTAATAATGTAAAAGTCTGATGGAGCCGGAATGTAGGGAAATGTGTTGGGGTTTCCGGGTCAGTACGCTTCCACCTTCGACCTCATCTTCACTTAACATCAGGTATGATTGAGGTCAAGTACCAATCCGTTGTGCATAAAATAAAAAAAAAGGGACTGGAATTCCCTAAAGGCAAAAGGCTCGAGTTAGGGCTAGTGGGTTTTGTTGCCATGAACACTTTCCATTACACATGATGACTGTCTGAAGATGGAGCCAGGAGATTTCCACTGAAACTCCTTGATGGATTATATTGTTACTCGTCTTTGTACTAGAATAATTTGTGATCATTATGATGGAGTATTTATTAAAAGCTTTGCAGAACTTATTCTTATTATTATTGTTTAAAAAAAATTTTCAATGGTCATTTCGCGTTACACTGTCCTTCGGTAAAGTCGACCACGACCCTGGCACGCAGCCAGCTCTAGACTTGCAGCAACGCAGCAATCACGTTCTGTGACCACCTAACTCACAATTTAACTTTATTAGATCAGAAACTATTGTGTAAGCGCACAACATTACGGAATTGACAACAAATTGGCTTGAATCACTCACAAACACAGTTTTGATTGTCGCTACAGAAATTCGCAGAGATATTGATGTGATTCAGTTACAAGACAATGCCGTATGCGTGGCCGCATTCTGCCCCCGTAACATGACGACGTTAGTCGCGCGCGACGTAGCAGTCAGTGTGGGATAGCTGTATATTTCGTCCAAGCGAATGAGCAGGACAAATATTATCTCGCGCGACATAAACATTTATCGTGCCCCTCATGCTACTAGTGCACTTCGTCAAGAATTTGATTATTATTTTACACTTTATTGCATACACAATACTCAGCTATTAATAAAAAAGATTTGCAAAAGGTGAGCTTATCCTTAAAACAGATATCTTCCAGCAAACCCGACATTTGATGTTTTTGTCATCGACTCGCAAAGAAGAAGATATAAGTAGTCCATACATTAGTGTCGATTCGGTTGCACACGAACTAAACTAAAACCAGATTTAGACTGGTGCCGCCACGTTATATTGTTCCAGAGAGAAAAAGACAGGGCCACTTTAAAATTAGTTTTAGTTTAGTTTGCATACAACCGAATCGACACCATTGTCTTTCTACTGCTATAAAACATACCCACATGCATACAGACATAACGCCACAATATTTATCCCAAAGGGGTTAGTTTCCGTGAGTGTTATTGTATAGAATTACATTAGGTACTCGTACGTCTACGTTCTCCCAGGAAAAATTATCCGCTTTGAATTTTTTGTGTGACCCACAAAAAGTCCGTCATCGTAATATAACATAAATTAAAACGAGAAATACAAGATTTACGATAAGTTTTACACCTAAATAGTAAAAATGTCGCATCTGCCTATGCGACAAATTAGTACAGTGCACCACCTATTCCCGGAGACATCAACCGTCACTGGCTGTTGGAAGCTACTTATCCGGACTCGCACAGCTCTTGGGCGAGTGTCCGACTCGGAGCGGGTTTCTGTCGGAACGGCTTATACTGTCTTTGGTGCACAGTGTCTCATTCTTCGACTGGTCAATAAACTATTTTTTTAATTTTACTTTTCTTAAACTATCCACTTATTTTGGGTGAACCTGAACATCATGTAACAGACGGAAGTACTGTGTAGGCTTAGTAATAGTCCCGATGAAACCCTTTAGGGTACGGAATGTTTACTTAAAAATTTTGTTTGCTTCAATTGCATACTCTATTAAACAGCAAATAATAAATATAGATAGATCAAATACTAAAAAAAATGTAATCTAACGGAATCACCTGCAATAATCATTTTAGCGTTCCATTTTATAGTTCGCCTTTTTGCTTTTGCCAAAAACGGTACTTTTGCAAACTAAATAACTACGTATTTTGAAGTTTTCCGGTGATAAGTACCTACAATTTCAGTTTATTGCACGACAGAAAGGAAAATACATTTTACAGAAAGTTGGTAGCAAGAGTAGATGGTACAATTTTGCGATTTTATCACTAAAAGGGACCTTGTCCATGCAACTTTTGGGTATTGGAAAATATTTTGTGCCATGAATCCGTGATTTTAGTTTAAATTTTGCTGTGATTTGTATATGCCCAATCTACTGTTCTCTAACTAACCCTAGGTAAAACTCATGTATTTCCTTTTTGAAGAAAAATGACTTTAGAAACTAGTCAACCACCATAGCATACCATCGGCATTGTCTTGTGCGCTCGTGACGCAGTCACATTCGCTATTCGTTTTCGATTAGCGAAGTTAAGCAATGTCTGGCGTGGTCAGTCCTTAGATGGGTGACCACTAGGGGCATTTTAACACGCATGTCCTCGTGGTTCGGAGGGCACGTTAAATGGGCGGTCCCGGTAGTTTTTTCAATTGAAGGCAGTAGTGTAACCAAGTCGGTGTCAGGTGGCCACCAATCTGACACAAATCCACCTATCCGCACTGATCTCGCGTGGTGGGTTAGGCCCATAACCTCTCCCAGTGAGAAGAGGTTGTGCCCCAGCAGTGGGGACGTGTAAGGCTGTGATATACATCGACATATGACTAGACACTACTTTGATAAGCTGTAAAACGACACTGTTCTAAATAGTACTTATTGTTCCGGCTGTTGGTCTCCACGATTTGTTTTTTTTTTATGTTACCTACTTAAAATTATCTCATTTATTTAATTACCACATAAGTCTGAGAAACTTGTTTATCTAGTAACTTACATGCGGTGTAAATATCTTAAATTGTCTCACATATACTTGATTCTTGTTGTTAGTTTGACGACCCGTTTGGTGTAGTGGTTAAAAATTCTGACTGCTATACCAAAAGGTGGCGGGTTCGAATCCCGCCAGAGGCATATGTTTGTATGATGAATACAGACATGTGCTCCCGAGTTATGGACGGTTTTCATTTATTTATGTATTTATTTACAAAAAAAATGTAATTGTGTAGTTTATCAACCATCTGTTATCTATAATACAAGCCTAGTTGCTTAGTGTGGAATTAGATGGCGCTGTGTGTATGTGCAAAGACATTTATTTTATTTATTTAGTTCTCCAGAAAGGAAATAAATAAAGAAATACCTAACCTATTCAAATAACACAACAACAATTTGCACGAGATAAAGAGGCATACGCACTATACCGTGACGATAAGATATCTATGGAAAATGCAACAACATGACAACAACAAAATTATGCACACATCCTCATAACCCTTCATTAAACAAAACATCTCTTAGAGTAAATGGAAACTTAGGATATTGTTCTGCGTTGAATAAGTAGATACGTACCTACGTATTCAATTCACCTACGTACTTCAGTTATACATAATATTGTAGCTACAGTCGGCTCCATGATTAATCGTACAGGACTATTTTACAGATTAATGGTAGCATGCCGGATATTTATTTTATTCCAATCACATAACAGCCCTGTGTGGGTATCTATACAAGCTTTTTACAAGCTTTTATTTACAAGCTTTACAAGCTTTGTTTGTTCGTAAAAGCTTTATTGTACAAAACGGCAATACAGAATTTGAGTACAACGGCGGACTTATCCCATAGAGGGATTTCTACCAGTCAACCAGTTAGAAAACAGTAGATTGGGCGTATACAAATTACAGCAAATTCAACCAAAAACAAATACCTACACACTAATAAATATATTATATATGTATATATAAGCTTTTATTTAGTTTGCAACGTAAGTTATCCGTTGCAAAATTTGCAAAGCAATTCAACCATTTGCTGGAATTCGACATATTGTCACCGAGCTTGACAATGCAATGCTATACCATCTAGCTGATCTGACGATGGGGCCGGGATATGAAGACTGGAACTGTCTGATGGCAAATGGCAAGGTAGCCGAATTTGGGCTAGTTTATTTTGTTATCATGAGCTCTTTCCATTATACATAATGATGAGGGATTAAAGATTGCCACTGGAATTCCTTGGTGGACTTCATGTTACTCGTCTTTGTACTAAAATAACCTAGTCTTTGTACTATGACGACTATACAATACTTAACTGTTCAGAAATAGGTATATCATCATTTCTGACTATCTGGATGATAAGAATGCGTGGACATGAACTGCTCGGCAATATTCAGTATATTTTTTATTCTTATTTTTCTTTGTCGAAACATAAATTTAACAATTATTCCAAATTGTATTTGTATTGACTTATTTATAAAGAGCAACCCCTGAGTTTCTTGCTCGTTCTTCTCTGGGGAGACTGCCTAGTGAATGAGCGATAACTGTATGTCATGACGATTTCAAATGTTATATTCTTTTGAATTACGAAATAAAACATTTTTGATTTTGATTTTGGTTTTGATTTTATTAGCCACAGGACGTCCACTCCTGGTCTAGGCCCCATTACGGATTATTCCACCATGTTCGCCCAGGTGATATCACCCAGGTGATTTATTTCCGAGGTGAACAAAGTTGACTAATAAATTCCACTTTGTTCACCCAGGTGATTTATTTCCGAGGTGAACAAAGTTGACTAATAATTGAATAGTGAACCCAGGTGAACAAAGTGAAATTTATTAGTCAACTTTGATCACCTCGGAAATAAATAATCACATAGGTGATGTAACTCCAATTTTTACCCCACAAATTTACAGAGCGGCTTCCCCCTTTAGGTCTTCCGTCAATGCTGTGCTCACCGGAGTCACCGGCCATCAGTCCTTCCAGCTATTTGCCACTTCCTCTTACTAATCCACTGGGCTATGCGGTGACTTTATTCTTCGACAAATTTTTTTCGGACTAAGCATACATAAATATTTATATAAACATCCATGACTCAGGGTTAAATGTTCATATTCATTACACAAACATTTACCCGTCGCGGGGTTCGAACCCGCAGCCGTTGGTTTCGCTGACAGGGTCACTATCCACTACACCAATCGGTCGTAAATCCTTTTGATTACCTCTCCATAGCTCGTTGCATTAATCACGAAAAAACGTTTATAATAGCTGATGGAAATGTTAAATTGATAACCAAACGGTAACCTTACTCCGGTCCTGGTCTTG
Source organism: Oegoconia quadripuncta (assembly GCA_949316235.1). Classification (NCBI taxonomy): domain Eukaryota; kingdom Metazoa; phylum Arthropoda; class Insecta; order Lepidoptera; family Autostichidae; genus Oegoconia; species Oegoconia quadripuncta. The sequence goes on along the minus strand of OX438741.1, from coordinate 7,494,637 downwards.
GCCAGCCCGGCAACACCAATTCATAAGTTTAAAATTGCTTTCCATTCAAAACGAACAATAGCGCTTACAAAACGGTAAAAAGAAAGCTCATATTTTTGCGATTGAAAATCTTTGGATAACCAAAACTCGTTATTGAAAGGGGCGGAGACGTGGACCTTCATCTACTTCTAGAAGTACATAAATTTCTATTTTCTCAACACAATGGTAGGATAGTAAATTTAGTTACATAAACGCATTTAACAGATCATTATGATTTATATGAGAGCTATGCCTGAGCGTAGTAATTATTATATCTATAACTAATTAATCAGGCTCCCAACTCTAGTACAAAGTTATTACCACTTAATTACTCGTACTGAATTCCGTGATGATAGGTGCCTGGAAGAGATCGCTGTTAGAGATAAGGCCGCCTAATTTGTAGTTTCTATAAGATATTTATATGTACCTTCCTTATTTAAACAATAAAGCGTATTTGATTTGATTTGAAAGTTATTGTATATGACCGATTTTAGTCCTTAGTGAATAAGTGTTTTGTATGAACTGAACCTCGTATCGGTTTTCACCGATGGGTTTTAACCCAGACCAATACATGCGTGATGCTGGAGTACACACAAAGGTTCAGCTATGTAGTACACACAATGGCAAAAAACTGCATGTGCTGAAATAGTGCCAAATAGTGCCCAAAGGAAAAAACTAGTGTCCCTGTAGTATTTTAAATTTTAAGAGAACATTCTGGCGTCACTGGAATCCTCTTTCTCAATACGCAGAGACTATACAGGGTGAATTTGAAATCGTGTAATTCCCATTGCGACGCCACTCTTGATTACGAGCAACTTTCCCCGAGGAACGATAATCGAATACGATCAAAAAAATTTCGATTACTCATACAAAGTAAACAATACTTTAGTATGTAAGTCGAACAATTTGCGGCTATGGTGACTCCACTCCAAATTACAAACAACGTTCCACTAGGAACCAACCATAGCCGAATTCAGCGGAAAATTGTTGGACTTCCATACTAAAGGTGGTTACAGAATGGTCTGCTTTGTATAATTAATCGAAATATTTTTGATCGTATTCGGCTATGGTTCCTAGTGGAAAGTTGTTCGTAATTAATAGTGGAGTCAGCAATAAATAGGAATTACACTAATTAAATTTCACCCTGTATACCTGTGATTATAATTTATATCCCATAAAATTGTGCATAAATATTGCCACCGAAATATACACATCCCATAAATAGGGCTTCAAAAACAACGAACTTACTTAGATGTCTTTCTGAAAAGGAGCAGCGCAGATGATGGACTTATTGTCGGCTGCACTTTTTTGTTTTCCGTGTGTGTTATTGTAAATTATGTAAATTTAATTTCGTAGGTATACTATTTGTCTGCCACTATTATTTTTAACAATTCTTTTGATGTAAGTAGGTACATAATACTGTGCTAGGAAATTAATTACCTAAGTACATTATGTTACAACATCAGAAAAAAGTAGAGACAAACTGCAATTAAACGGCACGAGATCGTCTAAGTATTATGTAAGTGTGTGTAAAGTGAGCTCCGAATCCGAGGACTATGTAGCGATTGGTCTCCATATAAATAAATAAATAAAATAAATATTGCATACTGTATTCCATCCTCCCGAACAAAATTGTGGGGTTTAGTTTTTTGTCTGGCCTACAAAAAGTCCGTCATCTGCGCTGCCCTTTTCACAAAGATATACCTATTTATAACTTCGTTATTTTTGAGCACTATTCATGCGACTTGTATATTGTGTGTTTATATTGTGGCACTATACTTACTAAATAGCTTTAATTACGATCATTTTAGAGAATTTCAAATGATTGATAAAAAAAGCTTTTCGAGTGCAGGTCAGAGCTATTTTTTTAATTCTGTATTTAAAAATAAATCTTAATTTATCCAATGAGGGCATCACTGGACGAAATAAACCCTCTGAAACAGCTTTTAATACAGTTGGTTGGTTTATATGGATCAATCAATCAATCATTTATTTATTTGTGATACACAGGTGTACAGGTTGTTGTGGTACATTAACTTATAAATATGATCTGTGATCATCCAAATTGGCATACAAATATGGTAGTCATGTTAAAATAGTCGTGAAATTTAATAAACAGCAGAATAAATTATGTCAGCTAAACAATAACACTAACATAGAATGATTAATTAAAAATTATGTGAATTAAATAGTCTCTATTATATTATGTATCAATTTAAAATGATGTATTATTTTTATGATGATTAACCATTGTATATATTTTATAGTTATTATTATTATTAAATTCTTTATTGCACACAAAAATAAAATGAACATAGATGATGAAGTGTACAAAGGCGGTCTTATCGTTGATAACGATTTCTTCCAGACAACCTCAGTTAAAGATTAGTTATAGTTATAGGTTTTATAGTTATTTTCACTTATCTAATAGCGTGTATGTAGGTACCTCGCATGTTACACAAAACCACAGAACATATTCGCCTCGTCGCCGTTCCGTTTATTCGCGACTGACACGAACTTGGCGAAGCGTGAGGCGGATCACAAACCTTCACGTATTCACCTCTACCACAGAATAGGTAATAGCCTCTACGAGTATGAGCCGCGTCGCTCCGCGATTCTTGCAAAAGAAAATAATACACCACCACATTCGAACGTGCTAATGCAAAAAAACCACATCCAAATCTATACCTAAACCTAATTAAGTTTGTGATAGTGGAACTAGTGGGAATTGAAGTTCCATTAGTTCTACTATTTCGCAAGTAACTAGTGAGACTAGTGAGAAATAAATTCCCTAATTGTCATACCATAGAGCTTTCTAAGTCTAGGTAGTGGGAATATGAGCAAAAATTAGACAAAAACTGTCTTCAACGGCTAAAGATTCCGTCCATTCTCTCCAAAGCAGTCATCAACAAAACACTTTGTGCATAGTTTTAAGTAGGTAATTGTAATAAAGCGTTTCCAAACGAACACATCCCCACGGTCCGGGCACCGTCTCCTATCATTGTGAGAAGGATATGGCCCATAATCCGCCAGGCGGGCCTAATGCAGATTGGTGGATTTGTGGCCGATTAAAAGCCTTTTGTCTGGTACAATCAGTGTTGTTAAGTTAAAGATATGTTACTTGGCTTTACGACTGCATGCCTTCAATTGAAAACAGCCGGGATCAACTATTTAACGTGCCCTCCGAAGCACAGGAACAGTCGTATTAAAATGCTAATAGTGCTCACCCATGCATGAACTGACCGTGCCAGACATTGCTTAACTTCGCTAATCAAAAACGAATAGTGAATGCGTCACGAGTAGGTACTTTTACTACTCTCTCCGGAGTTCATTCTCAAAATACATTTAAAATAAGCCAGAAATACTATAATTTTCACAGATATATATATTTTCCATGTCATTCGTTCCCGTTGCTTATAAGTATCCAATTGAAGTTAGAGTACTAGAAACGCTAAAAAATGTTTAACTTCCAACCTGTATAAATACCAACTTATCTACACGGGTCTAATTGTGAATCTCCGCATTTTATTGAAAAATCAAAGTCATAAAATTATTTAATTCGTAGGATAAAAATTATCACTTGAAAACGTCACATTTTTTATCTTATTATTAAAGTTTTTTACATTATTGCTCATTCACAAAGCAGGTTCCCCAGAGAAGAACGAGCAAGAAACTCAAGGGTTGCTCTTTTAAAATAAGTTTGGGTTACAATTATATTATATTGTATAATTGGACTGAATATCGCCTAATTTTGAATGTCCACTGGAACCTTATTATAAAACTGTATACATTGCCCCTTAAATGACTTAGTGACTTTGTGTAAACGGCTGAAATGAGCAGCAAGTTTATTTTTATATCTGGTATTAACATTATGCATATCACTATTTTTCTTAAACGATTCTGGATTTTTTCTTACATACATTAATTTTTCGTAAACATATTGCGATCCTAATGTTAATATAATAATTTCTTTAAATTTATTCCTAAGAGACACTCTGGGGCCCAGTTTGTTGTCAGATTGAAGTCGGATGATCAAGTTGATCCAATACTATTAACTTGTTGGCAGGCGGTGTCGGATTCTATGCTGGTGGAGCTCAAAGCCTGTTTCATGGAAGCCTATGACGACAATCAGGACGGCAAGATTGACATACGAGAAGTAAGTGAGCAGTAGATCGCTATGAGATGTTTATTACGGTTGACAGCTGTCAAAATTTAAAACGGGCATATTTCGAAAAAAAAAACTTAATTTGGGGTAAAAGAATTAATACTTCTCAGCTTCTCTTTTTTATTATTATTAGCTTAGATTCATGCCAACATATAAAATGCGGAAATTTCTATCTACATCTTTTGTTGCTACTGAGACAGAGTCCTTTGACAGGCAAAGTCTGGACTCCTCGGGTACGGAAAACTTGATTGGTGTAAATGTCCGAAATATTTATTTCTTTATAAAATAATTATTATATTGTCGTCGTCGGTAAAATTGTAGCGACTGTAATGTAATTTATATAAATTGAAGAGGAGCGGTCCCATCACGTTACCTTGCGGTACTCCGTAACGTGAAGTCTGTAATTCCTACAGACTACTGTTGATACAGCGCTCGCTAAATTTAGCACTGTCAGATTACGCTGGTTATGTTACGGTCATCATGCTGTCAACTGTATCTGCCCGGCCGTCCTAATAAAAAGAACACAACCAGGTGACCAATCGCGCATTTTGCCAACGGTTTACCCGTTGGAACGGAACGTTTTTGGTTTTGGTTTAGCTTTAGTTTAGCTGAAGTGGTATCGCGTTATTTCTTGTGAAGAATTAATATCGTTGACGTTACCAAAGTAAAACCAAACCTAAAACTTTTAGAGCTAACTACGAGTACTAAAAAAAACTAGTTTAATTTCCGCTCAAATGCTTAGCGCGTTACAAACGTTTTTGGTTATAATTTAATTTTGTTATTAGAGTTCAAGCTTAACGCGGTAGGACCTCGGGAAACAAACGAAGAACATTTATTTTACTCTCATAGTACAGTCGACATCACGACGACCATAACACTAACCAGTGTAAGTGTCCGACATATTGTGACCCTTACACTAGAAGTGTACTACTTATACCCTTATACATACCCACATCAACATCAATAGTCTGTAATCACTGCAGTACTTTACATTACGGAGTGCCGTAAGGTAGTGTAATGGAACCGCTCTTCTTCTTATTTATTTTTTTACCCATGTACAGTCAGCTGCAGAGAAACCGGACCCCCTTACTTACAGTCATTATGCACTGACTGTACTGGTTTGTAATATATAATTTCTTACAGCTGGCTCAACTGCTGCCCATGGAGGAGAATTTCCTACTTCTCTTCAGATTCGACAACCCTCTTGAGTCCAGTGTGGAGTTCATGAAAGTACGTCTTTTCCTTCGTTACTTTTTTCATTAGCTAGGTAGTAGGTTTTGTAAGTCAAATTAGTTATGGAATGTTACTACAGACTGCTACGTGATAACCGTTGGATGATAGCCACATGGTCTGTTCCAATTGGATGTCTGCAGTGGACTAAGAGACAAGCTTGTCTTTTTTTTTCTTTTTTTTTATTCACAACTGGTTGGTCAACCAAATCACACCTGATGTTAAGTGAAGATGAGATCGAAGGTGGAAGCGTACTGACCCGGAAACCCCAACACATTTGGAGGACTGGCTATCTTATCTCTGACAACCGAAACACAACAACGCTATTGACATTTCTACTTGGCGGCAGATTTAGATAAAATGGTGGTTGGGGATCGAACCCGCGACCTCCAAATCGTAAACCCAATGTTGTGTACATTGAGCCACGGAGGCGGTACACGGAGGACCTGTGTAGGTCTATGACTAGAAACAAATAAAAGCTTTATCTATCTATGTATAAGCTGAATTGTTGATCTACCATTTACTTCTACTCCCCATATAAAACAAAGATAAGCTCTGCATCGCCGATTTGCAATTTATAATTTATAAGTATAAGTATATACATAATTTTGATACGCGTTATATTTTTAGCTGTGCATGACATGTATATGGGTATATAGATATAGATGTTCCATCGTAGCAATCTAATTACTGGACCGATTTCAATAAATGACGTGTCGCTGAATTCCTCGCTAGTGTTTATAGGCTATAAAAAATTAAATATGGTACCCATAGACTATGTTGATTTCAAATGTAGGTAGTCAATCATGCGCGATAGTGCTTCTGATAGTGCATGGATAATTAGTTAATAAAATCATTTTTTCATCAGGTTTGGTTTTTTGGCCTCCAGTTCAAGGAAAAACCTAATGAAATAACCACTTTCACCGCCTCCGTGGCTCATTGTAAACAACATAGCCTTTACGAATCGGAGGTCGCAGGTTCAACCCCCAGCCGGCTACATGTTTAGTACTCGGTTTGGTTGGTGGCCTCATTTTAAATGTCTGCTATGCTATGCTTTAAATGCTGTCACGTGTTGCGGCGTGCACAAATGGGTTAGCACTCAGCTCATGCTGCGACGAATCACAGCGCTGCTTTTCAGTGCCCCCAAATGCCCAGTGACGCACGGACTCTACGTCTTTGTAGTCGAACTTGTGACACTTCCTTGTGAGAGAATTGCCTTTTGAATAAGCAGTAGCTTTAAAAATGTAAAATCCGACTATATTAAGTGTACCCTGTGTACCTAAAAAGTAAAGCATTTTTGATTTCATTTGATTTGATTAGACTGGTGTTACAATTACACGATTTGTCTATCTATCCCCAACGCACCATCGATCGGGAGGATCGAAAGGCATATTTATTGAAAATTGGAAATAATCAAGATGAATTAATTGAAATTGAGATGGATAAATCCTCTCGAACCTACCCAATATTTTGTTGAATGGCAGGCGGAGGGTGGGTATATTTAGATAATAATCGATAAGGGTATTTTCAGATTTGGCGCGAATATGACACCGACGGAAGCGGGTACATAGAAGCTGACGAATTGAAGGTAATTCTAGCAAAACACAAAAATGGGGTAAATGAGTCAAGTCACTGGTGTCGATTCGGATGTACACCAACTAAACTAAAACCAGTTTTAAAGTAGTACTCTCTCTTTCTCCCTGGAACAGTACGATGCGACAGCACCACTCCAAAACTGGTTTTAGTTTAGTTTAGGTAGTTGGTGTACATCCGAATCGACACCTGCTATTGGTTGGTAATAGTTATTAATAAGACTACCTGTTTGGTGTAGTGGTTATAAAATCTGCTGCTATACCAAAAGGTCGCGGGTTCGAATCCCGTTAGGGGCATATGTTTGTATGATGAATAAGGACATGTATACCCTAGTTATGGATGTTTTCATTTATAAAAAGTATTTATTTACAAAATAAAAATGTATTTATGTACGTAGTATATCATATCAACCATCTGGTATCCACAACACAAGCCTATAGTTGCTTACTGTGGAACTAGATGGCGCTGTGTGTTTGTCTAAGGATATTTATTATTATTATCTATTATTATGTGTTCCCGAGTTATGAATGTTTTTCATTTATATATGTATTTATTTACAAAAAAAAAATGTATTTGTGTAGTTTATCAATCATCTATGGTATCTATAATACAAGCCTAGTTGCATAGTGTGGAACTAGATGGCGCTGTGAGTATGTGCAAAGATATTTATTTATTTATTCATTATGTCAATAGCAAGTCGATTTTGGG